>ML677359.1:14524689-14790738 GCA_007922305.1 Dermatemys mawii | reverse complement strand
TATTTATATTTATATTTATATTTATATTTATATTTATATTTATATTTGACAAGACTAAGGCGGATCACCAGAAGGACCTAACAAATGAGACATCTGGGGAATACGATCGCAGGTAGGATTAATTGAAGAGAATTTCCAGGTAATACACATGGGGAAAAAACGTAAACTACTTATACTTGCTGATGGGTGTCTATATTAGTTGTAGCTTTTAAGGAAATTATCTAGGTATTAATGAGTATGTCTACACTTCAGTTAAAAACCTGGGGCTCATGAGGCTCAGGCTAAGGGTTTAAGAGCAGTGTAGATGTTCAGGCTCGGGCTGGAGCCCAGTCTGTAGGACCCTGAGAGACTGGAGAGTCCCAGAGCTTGGGGCCCAACATCACCACCAACAAAAATATTGCAGGCCAAATTAGACCCTCAGTTATACCTGTGCAACTGTTGCGTTTTCAAATTATGCCCCATGTGACATCTGTGAATTGCCATTGTCTTCAGCAGGTTTGCACAGGTATAACTGACTAGTAGCAAAGAACACCGCAAGGGTCCAATTTCTCTTCCCCCCATACCTCTCCCCGCAGCCGAAGGCTCTGAGAGGGAGTTTGGATGCCGAGGGATACAGGCTCTGAGAGAGAGTTTGGTGCTGGAGGGGTACAGGCTCTGAGAGGGAGTTTGGGTGCGGGAGGGGTACAGGCTCTGGGAAGGAGTTTGGGTGCTGGGTGCAGGCTCTGGGTTGGCATGGGGATTGGGGTGCAGGAGGGGGTTTGGGGTGCTGGGTGTGTGCTCTGGGAGGTGTTTTGGGTGCTGGGTGAGGGGTTCGGGCTGGGACAAAGGCTTGGGGTGTGGGATGATGTGCTGGTCATGGTGCTGGGCCAGGGATGAGAAGTTTGAGGTACAGCAGGCAGGCTGCCCTGGGGCTGGGGTGAGGGGCTGGAAGAGAACTCCTCCCAGCCCTCTCCTTGCCAGCAGCAGTGAGCTCTGGGGAACCCCTCCCAGGCACGACTCTCATCCAAGCCCCCTAGGCTGCTATTCAGGAGGTCCAGCCAGGATAATCCTACCTTCCTCCCCTTGGAGTTGCCTGCCAGGCACCAAGCAGGGAGAACGTAGGAAGTGTTTCCTTTGCTAGTAAGATGTGTTTTGTGAAGCATGTAGGATCATACAGGAAGCAAAAGGGCATTTACAAGAAAGATGCCCACCTCCTCTTTTCCCCTTCTTTTACTTCTCATTCGTTCTCCTTCCCTTCCCATCTTCTTGTTCCCGTCTCCTCTTCGCTTGCTCCCATTCAGGGACTCCAAAGGACTAAATCAGCACTGCACTGGCAGGGACAATTTAAAACAATGAGTAGATTTTCAGGTAGGGGAGAATTTTAAGGGTGGAGTATTGTGCACATTTTTACAGAAGATAGGGACTTTATCTTCACTAGATACATGCTCCATCATTAGCCACCATTGCCCCATCCTGTCTCATCAGGTTGAATTCCATAGTCTCAGCATAGCTCCACCATATTTCTAACATAGCCCATTTAAGCATATATTGTTCAAAATGTGTGTTGTACAGAGCAGTGTATAAAGCGCATGCCTTAAAGTCCTTTGGTTCGTCATATAGCCTGAATACCATAATCAAACATTCCTCCAAACGTGTCACAGATAAGTAAAATTCTTTACATTCTTCAGTCCTCACTTTATTTTATTCTTTCTTCCCTCCTTTTATGACTATTCAGTTCCTGAGGATTCAGGACCAGAAGCACTGCAAATTGAAGCCCTCTGTTTACCCACACAAGCAGAAACAGTCAAAGCTTCCTTACCACGCTGCAGAAATGACCTGAACACTGACCTGAAGGGACCATCCTCTGGAGAGATAAAAAGTCATTCAGTCTCCATGCAAGGACTGCTCAGGGGATCTCTTGAAGAGAGTGAGAGAGATTGCAAATCATCCAAACCGAGCCAAATTATGTGTGAAGGTTTTGTAATGCAGACTACTGTCCACTAGGGATTAAATTAAGAACATCACACCCAAAATACAGAGAATTTCATTTTATGCTTACACTCTAGTTGTAGTGTTTATTCAGTTCATTACATCAGCCTCTTCTCTCCAACACATCTACCCACTACAAAATATAGGAAGAAATTGTATAATTTTTGAAGATGACCCTATACATCTAGCAAGGAAGACTCTAGCTTTTAATTCACTAGCCAGCACATATTATGGAATAATAATATGAGTGATGTTAGTGATGCAGTCATTCCTATTAATAAAAGAAACAAACTATAGTCTGTGTATTCATACACTATTTTTGCTATCTAAACTTGCATGAAACACTTATGTTAAAGGCCAGACATAAGCACTTGACACCCCAGAATCCTCAGGCTTAAGTTTGAAACACCAGCCTTAACTAACCCTATTGTGCTCAGATATTTTAACTTACACATCACTGCATGCCACCGCATCCACTGCTTCAAGTCCTGAGAGAGGGCTGTTTTGGCTGAAATGGCTAGACACAATGGGATTTCTTATATTTCAGGCTTATCTTTAAAGTACATTTTATTTCCTAGTCTCAACTTACAGTAACAGATTCTCAACTTTATTTTAATATAGTTTTTACCATATGTATTTCCTCTAGTTTAGATTTTGGAGTATTCCTCATGTTTAATGAAACATTAATGAAACATGTTTAAATACAAGCAACAACTCAGAGATGGGGGGAAAAGACTAAAATCCCGCACCGGAGGGTGGGAGAACTGAACATTTTTAAAATGCATGTTGTTTGCCTAGTTGTCTTTGATGGCTCTAACAGAGCTATAGCCATGTATTGGGCAAATTCTCAGGGCTCAGTTACACCTGGTGCAGCGAGAGGTGCATTGTAGGTAGTATTTACTTAGCCAGGAGCAGCACTTCCCGCATTTTTACAAAGCGGCTGACAGATACATGGGATTATCTCAGCTTGCCTGATCACTTTTATTATGGGGTGCTCCAAGCCCCTCTTTTGTGCTAGGTGGGGCTAGCATCAGCCCTCTAGCTGCCTTCTGTGAAGTTATATAAGGGAGGAAAGGGACTCTCCCACTCCAGCATACCCCTGCAGGGGAAGTCACAGTTTGCTGAAGGCAGCACCATTGCCAGCAGCAGTGCAGAAGTAAGGGTGGCAATACAGTGAGTATGTATGTCCCTGTGAGTATGGCCAGTAATTTGCTATCACTCTTTTTTTAGGGGTGGAGATCACAGTCTGAAATAGTTTCAAAGGAGAACCCAGCCAAAAAAGTTTGAGAACCCCATATGCACACTCACCAAGCACAGTCCCTGAAAAATCTACATGTTATTGTAGTAGGTGAACATCTTCTACAATATGATTTTATGACTTTAGAACTCATACTTGTGTCTTCCTCAGTACTGAATTATTGTGACCTTGTAAGACAGTAAAATCCTGTAATTTTATATGGTTCTGGAGCCAGTCCTGAATTTGGGCCTTAATACAAAGCCCCCTGGAGTCCATGGGAATCTTTCCATTGACTTTTGTGGGTTTTGCATTAGGTCCTTTTTTTGAACATTCGATACTCCCGTGTAGAGACATATGGATCAGACCTTCATATAACAGGTACCCAAAGACAATGGTCACCATTGAAAAGTCAGCATTTGCCAGTGGATACCATACAGTGACCAGTGATTTCAGATTCTAGCTACAGGGATAATTGTATCTCAGATATTTCTGTGTGATAACTGTTGGCAAGTGGTAACTTTTTGTAGAGATGACTCTTATGTAGGTTACTTGGATCCTCTTTCTTTTCACTTAGAGAAAGGAGTGAAACTTTTCCATTTATTTATCTATTTTTACTAGCCAGTGAAGAATTTGTTTCTCCAGTTTTTAGACCTGCAGATATCTTTACAAAATTACAAGTAGACACACTGTTGGTGAAAATCCCATTAAACTAAAAACAAAATCACACTAATTTCTTCCTTCATTATTCATAAAGTCTCATGAGGTTTTAAAGAGTACCATGCATACTTTGCCTGAGAAGCCTTTTTTTCCTAGGATACACATACCCTATTTCCTGCCTTTTTGAGTGTCCTTCTGTTGGCCTAATGTAAAACATGGTCAAAAACAAATTCTTTGAGACAAACACGTCTGGTTTTGGGGTGTGTTCACTACAATACAAACCAACATCACCATTTGGCAAATGACACCACTCTTTACAACACGGCAAACTAAACCCCTGGATCTGAATTCCCCTGAAAGCCATGGTGTTTGAAATTAGGGTCTGTATACGGACACATATTTTTTAGGTTTAAGACCCTCAATAATCTAATGGTGATGTACCCCTTATACCGGCTTTCCTATTTCCTGTTTAGTGCTGCCAATACAGTCCCCAGGGCTCATATAGACTACATGGGACTATATGCCTTGCTCATCAGGACTGAGTAGCAAGAAGGCTGCATTGTTTGCTTGTTTCTAGTCAAACTAAACTTTAGTGAGAGATCGGAGCAACTCCTCCTGGACTGTCAGAACTACTAAGTTATAGGCTGGACGAGAAAGAAGGGAATGGCACATTTGACCTCATAGCATTCCCAGTCTCTGAATTTCTTTGTTACTCTGTACAGGCCTGTGTCTTGTAGCCTAGGGGAGGCCGAGGGTTTCACAAAGTTTAAAAATAAAGCACCCTCACCCTGTTGCCTTTTTACTCTTTACAGCATGTTTTGCACAGCTCTAGGTGCTGGTGCGCCTCCAATCAGCCAGTCAAGCAGCTGGAATCCTGCATAGAGAAATAAACAATTCTTCAAAGAGAATCTAGTCAGCCCTTTTCCTTCTCTCTCTCTCTCTCTCTCTCTCCCCCTCTCTCAATTTTTCACCAGTCTGGCCTAGATGTCACAGCTTCAGAGCTGAGGACTGTCATCTGTGGTCTGCCACTCTCTTAGCCATGCTATGAATGACACTTCAGTTCTGTGTTAATTGCCCTGCTGCAGCTCAGCTATCAGCCAGCCCCTGTCTCAGATTTACTGATTGCAGACGCAACCTGAGCGAGTGAGCAAGCATGCAGAGGTCAGGGCTCAGAGAGGCCAAGTTCAAGGGCACACACTGGTACAGACATATAAACAAGGGAATGGTATGTAAGCAATAAAGACACAAAGGTTAGGATCAGGGCTAGCAGTACAATAAACAGCTGTGATAACCCAGTTTGTTGATAGATAAAGAATTTACTGTAAAGCCCTCAATGTGCAGGATACATTTTTTAACGCTTTAAGGGATGAATAGTTTTAGACTCTCCTTTATTTTGTCTTCCATATTCTCTGCAACCTTCTATGAGCATCTTTAAATATATTTTTAATATATGTATAAATCAAGCTTGGAAAGTGCACAGCCTTCACTCCTGCTAGAATTCTTTCCCATCAACGCCACTTCCCTGAAAATAATGCAACACCATTTATTCTGCAGGAGATTAAGATTGCTGCTGCAACAAATTCAGAGAGGCAGGTATTCTAGTCTGTAATACTTCTGTTTCCTATTAAAACCCCCACGTTTCAAGCAGAGAACTAATTTTTCCCAATTTAATTTTAATAAAATAAAAATAAAATAAAATAATAAATAAAATAAAATATTTAATATTTAATAAAATAAAAATAAAAAAGTTAAAATTTTATCAGGGCTCCTGTAAATTTTGCCTGGTGTCTATTTTGCTAACTTTACTTTTAAAATATATTTCAGATAGTGTCCAAGCATTTTGAAAAATTACTATGGTGGTCTTTAAGTTTCCTTTGAGGCTCCCATAAGAAGCACAATATATTGTACTGTAACTATTGATCCAAATGGCTACATTTCTAAAACAGAAAATGATTGTGTAGTGAAAGCAGTGCAGAGGTGCAGTAAAATGCCCTCAAGTATATAAAGACATAAAGATTAAAGTCACCCTGCAGATTCCCTTTAACTCCTCCAAATCCACTGTGTAACGTGTTCTTTTAGGATAAATCAAAAACTTTGTACAAATTAACATGACAGGTGCCAGCGTTTATAAATAAGATTGCTCCTCAGCATCAGGGGGATCAGGCAAAGTTTATTTTCCTTTAAATACATGCAAAGGCTGTTAATTAAATTCCCAGATGTCAGAGGAACATCTGAACATCTAGAAGGCAAAATAACACCCCAATATTTGTCAGACACAACACGTATTCCGGATAAGAAATTGAGACTTCAGTACACAGCCTACCCTACAGTGTGCTTACTAATAATTTTCAGTTGTGTGGTTTGTCTTCAGTTTCAGTTTCAAGAAAGTTTAGATAAGCTCCAAAAAAAAAAAAAAAAGATAGGCTATTCATATTCTGCAGCACTAAAATATGATTGTTTAATTTTTATTTTTTAGCACATTAGCTATTAGTATATATCATAGATGTTTAGTATATTAGCTATTAATTAATTAATTAATTAGCTATTAGTATATATTAGTATATACTAATACATATAATATATATATTGATATGTATTAGTATATATCATAGATATGTTTAGGGAAATATCATTTGACACCAGGACAACTACATCCTCCTTTGTTTCTAAGCTTTACTTTCACATTAGCATTTGGGTTTCTTTTGGGGAACAAAGTCCATTCCTGTCTTGAGTTTTCTGTAGTCCTAGAGCATAAACACAGGTTAGGGACTGGCTCTTCTCATACACTTGCACAGCCCTAGGGCTTTGGAATGACCCTATAGGATGAATAATACATAACAATAATTGGGAAAGATACAACCTTAAACAGCACAATACATAACTAGTCTGAGCTATGATCTCTCTTTGGGGCCCGCTTCTTCTTCTATTGTATTCAATGATTAAACTCCCAGCATAAAGTCCTGGCCCCAACAAAGTCAGTGGTGAGGCTCTTATTGACTCCAACTGGAGCAGGATTGGATTCTAAACAGATTAATCTTTTAGGAACTTTTCATTTGCAAGTTCTGGACAGATCCTGCAGCTCTCATGAATGGGAATCTTGTGTGTACATGGCCTTCAGGATCTTGTTAATGACGCTAATAAATGTTATCAAAACATCTTTATGAGTCAAGTTCTTTGGCCAGAAGATGGAAGAAGAAGCTTTGTTATTGGGAGCCCATAGCCTTGTCTCTTCACAATCACCCTGAACAGGTTATTCATGCCAGCAGCATGAGTAATTTGCACAGGACCGGAGTATATTTGTCTGGACCAGCGTGTGTATTATTAATTATTATTTGTATTGTGGTAGCATGTAGACTTCCCAATCAAAAATCAGGACCCCACTGTGGTCAGTTGATGCACTCACACAAAATGACCAGGTGGTCCCTGCCCCAAATTGCTTAAAGTCCAAGTTTATGAAAAAACAGGTAGATATAAGCAGGCAGATATTACACAAGGTACCAGTGAGAGGATTACAGTTAAAACAATAAGCAGCCGATACAGCACACCAGCTGCCTAGCCATAATTAAGTGTTTTGGAAGCATGGAGGTGAGTTTTAAGGAGAAGGAGGCAGTGGATTTTTATAGGGATCTTTTTCCATGTGCAGCAAGTGGGATGATGCTTGTTGGAAAAGTTGATTAACAGACAATACAGGGTGATATGATGGGTGGACAAGAGGCAGGAATCAAGGCTCCATACCATATAAGGGACGATGAGTAGAGTGGCCCTAAAGCCTTGAAGAACCTAAAACATGAAGACAAATATTGTGTCCTGGATGTAGTGGTGAAGGGTTAGCCAAGGGAGGGAAGCAAAGAGGGAAGGTAATGAGATTGAAGCAATGAAATAGGAAGTTTATGTCTATATTAAAACCCATGAATTGTGCCTTTTGGTGCTTGACCTAAGAGCATCCCATTTCAGTCCTCCTTGCAGAAAACTCTTTGTGAGCTTGAGGGAATTGAATCAGGGTAGAACACAGTTCACTGTGCGTGCCTTCAGTCTGTCACTTTCCAGCTAATCTCAAAGCACACGTCAAAGCCAGAATTTGGCCCAGTGTGTTGGAATACCACTGTATAGCTAAATTAAACCATTCGTTACATGTACATTCCAAGATACTGTAATAATGAATTAGTCTACAAAGAGCCTTTGGGTACTTCCCAAGAAGAGTCCTTACAGACCCTAGAAAAATACCCTCAAACTTTCTCACAATTCATTTTCAAGGATTCCAGGGACTGTAGATCCATCTGACCAGAGGAGGGAAATGTAAGAGTTTTCCAGTGAGGTGCTATAGCAGCCCATGTTGACCCCATCTCTCTCACACACTCTTTAACATTCTGCAGACTGAACCAGACACAAACACAGGAAGGAGAAACAGACAGACTAGGCAAGATGCATTGAGGTCCTAGCAGCAGAGTCTTACTTTATTCCACACATCTACCTGAGAAATACATTGCTGGAGGGGGACCCTCGATGGCCGTCAGAGGGATCATTATTGCCTACAGCCAGCCTCAAAGCTACTATTTTGGCACTTAGGAGAAATTAAGAACTAAGAGGAAAAATAAAAGGGATAAATACCCGGTTCTCACCTCCTCAAACATGTAATGTAGAGAAAGATTGTGTGTGTGTGTTTTAGCATGGAAATATTTTCTCCTTTTGAAATAGGGTTGCCCTGCGCTAAGGTGCAGTTATTATTTGAGAATTCAGATTTACAGGGATTTGCTGCCTGGCCGATAAAGCCAGGAGGAAATACAGACATGCATAAATGACATATTTTCATGCTTTGTGCAAACCCACCTGCAAAGCACTTTTGAGCAGCTAAGCAATCTACATCTAATAGCAAAGTGTTTTTTAATCAGTCAGATCAATTTGTGAAGAATTGGTACATTAGGTGTAACCATATAGTAGAGATCCTTATAGCAAAGGTTTAGAAGTAATTGCTCCTTGACCCAATGAACAGTGTATTACTATAGAAGTTTGTATTCTATTAAGAGTTAATAAGTGACCAAGATCTAGACTAATACACTGTCAGGGTTCATTATCATTACAGGTTCCTGCTATTTTTTCTAGTGCCTTTTGCTCTGCCCTTCTTGCTACATATGGAAAACCTATATCAAGATGGTTGTCATGGCAATGAACAGATTTGCATGTGTCTTATCTATCTATTTAAATACCTTCTTATGGTTTATAACTACCATAATACATCCCTCCAGCCCTGCTCATTGCTAATTTAGAGCTAGCCTAGTGTGTCTGAGGTCAGTGATACCATCTAAAGCATGTTGTCTAGACAACTCTGAAGCCACTGTCCATGGGGTAATTGTTTTATGCAAATAAAAAAGTACAATGGTGACATGTTCATCTACCACCCATGCAATCTGATTGAGCCATGTTGGGCTGTATGCAGAGAATTTGTAATCATGCACTCTGTGTAGATGTTTGTTCCTGCATTAGGCAACTACCTCCTGGCTGCACTTTGTGGGAGAGGGGGTGCAAAATTGACCATTTTTTGATCGTGTCTGTAATGTAGATATTGTACTACTTGGCTGGTGTGTGATACTAAAAATTGACACTGCAAAATCCATTACAAAAATTAGTTTGTCCTAAAATTATTCAAGAAATTTAAGACAGCATTCTAAAATTCTGCTCGACCACTTGCCTGGGGTAATTCATTTATTCTAATGGGCAAATAAAACACCTTTATCTCCCTCGCTCTTCTACTCCCCCACGGTTATCTGTATCTTCATGGTAAGGGTATGTAAGCAGATTCTGTGCCTGGGTTGGTAAGTTTTCAAGACAATTTTGCAAGGGTGATTTCAATATGTTTAGCTAAAGCTTTATATCTGGCGCAATTCTTAGCTCTTCCTTTCTTTTATGTCTTTATTCATATATTTCACCCATTCAACTTCACTGAAATACATTGGGCTAGGTGAGCTTTTTGAAGAGACAGAGTGGAAAATGGAAAAAGTATTTTGCTAATGGAATAAGAAGTGTTGCTCCTCAACAGGGAACATATATTACTCTGATGCTTTCTTTTTTTCTTTTACCTTCCTCTCCTTAAGGAGTTCCTGATTTGCTGCTGTATTCAAATGGCAGCAAAGGTAAATGTGGCTATTACTGCTTAAATCCATCACACATAGAAAACATTGTGCAGTCTGCAAACATGAAAAGAGATAACAACAACAACAAATAAAGACCTCCCAAATCCTAAAAATGACTACATATTAAAATGAGACCAGTTCACTCCTGTTTGACCTTGTTAGTTCAGGGCTGTGGCTTTGTTAGGACTTTCATTGATAAAAGGCACTTTTAAAAGTACTTTAAGAGCTACTCAGATGCATTTTCTGACAAATTATATCTTGATACTCACAGAGATTAAAAAAAAATACTGAGGATACATAGTAGTTTGGTAATGGCCTGATTTGCTATCTGCCTTTGAATTTTTTGACCATGCTTGCAAGCAAAAGATTTTATTTTTAGATAATTTATGTCATTATTCATAGGGAAAGCTAACCTATTCTTGTGGTAGCAAATCATGAACCATTTACCCTGACAATACAGTTAGATGTTGTTTACATGTAGGACTACAATCATTGTTTGACTAATCCGTAAAAGGTAGATTTTCTATTGCATTTCAATAGCTCATCTACTTCAGGCTGTTGAGAACTTTCTAAAGATGTGTTTTCATTTATAATAGCAGATCTTGGAGTGTGGTAATCTGGAATTGAAGTTTCAGTGACAGATTTATTCAACTAGCACTTTGCATGAGGCATTGCTGCAAACATTATTTAAAAAAATACATACATAAAACTGACAAAACCGTCCAAAGATAATTTCTGCAATTTAGTAAACTAAGGATTTTAAGTCAAGCATCACTTTCCGGGTGTTTTTCATAATGGCTTTCACAGCAGATGACCTGACAGCTAATCTCATGATCTGAATCGCGCTTTGCAGCATATACACAAACAAACCCCCGTCAAATACTCAAAGGATCACACTGCTTTCACATGACATGTCTGCAAGTTAGCGCTGCAAATGTCCAGAGGTCCAGACTGACCTCTTGACCTCTCGTCTGGGAAACATTCCTACTCCAGGCAGCTCATTCTTGACAACAAACAGAGCAAGACCACTGGGCACATTTTGAAAAGGAAAAAGAGAACAGCCATGAATGGAGTGTGTTTGGTACAACAATGACAGACAATGAGTGTGAATAGGATTGCAAACTGTGCTCCTGCTAAAAGAGCTGGGATCATCTTCCTTGCTTCCCTCCCCCTTTTCACCATACACCCACTGTCATTCCTTTTCAATATTTTTCCCTTTTATAAATCTATTAAATACTTGAGCCACATCAAATATCCAGCTAATTCAAGTAACTTTAATTTAAGAATGGAAATACAAGGGATAGTGCTGTCAATAATTATATGAGTTCTTAGACCTGTCTCCCACTCTGCCCCATCTACTTTGAGTTGTAGTCACCATTTGTAACATGGGGACTACAACAAAAACCAGGACATGCGAAGTGGAAGTTTAACTCACGCAGCTGGAAGAGTACAGGAGCAACGGTGCCACACTATGATGTCTATTACTAATACATACTGAAAAGTACTGCAGTAAACCCCCCCCCAAAAATCTTTGTTTGAATTTCTTGGCCTTCGTTGATAAGCGGCATATATTTAGAATTATTTAAATGTAGGATCTGGGTCTGAATTTCTCATTTTAAAAAACCCGGCAGTGTTCTGAGAGAAAAACAAGAAACCATGTATTTATCCAGTATAGAGATCTTCTTCCATATACTTATTCTGAGGCAATATTTTGCTATGTAGAGGGGATTGGATGAATACAGCACATAATAATTTTTATAGCATATAACCAAATTCTGATCATATGTATATTGGTCTAAATCCAGAGTCAAGGAAGAAATTCCAGATTTACACTGGAGATGCTAAACTCAGTATCAGACTCATTGTATTTGAATAGTTTGGAAGTATTTGGGAACACTTCTCATACCTCTATTGCCATTTTTTCTGATCTGAGAGAACTTAATATCTCCTTTATAATCAATAAGACAAAAAAAAAGTAGAAACCCTATTTTGGTACAAATACTGATTTTGAGAATGTGCCTGAGTTGTCAAAAAGGGTTTGAAGCTCCTCTCACAAGCTCCTTTCTAGGCACCCTTAATACAAAGGAGAACAAAATGAAGAAGAAATGGGGCCTGTCTCCATAGCATGCATCCTTCTGACCTGACCATGAGGAAGTCTCTATGAGGCTCTAAAGGAGTTATTCTGGGCCTGCAGAGAAGAACGTGCCTGGAAGTGGTAGGCTAGTGGTGTGCAACACTGCACATAGTAAGCTTGTCTATGCAGACTGTGAATTTCCCAGGGGGTGAAACCAGCAGTAACTCCCTCCTCTACACTGGCAGACCATTTTGAAAGGGGTAGTAGGGTGCAGGTTAGTGACTAGAGCCAATTGCAGCATGATTGTAATGGGGAACCATGCCACTAATAAGTGGAAAGAACCTTTAGGGGAAGAAATCAGAGTCAGTGCGTTCAGAGTAACTTTCACATTAGATTGACTGATTTGATTAGCCCTCGCCTATGAGGAAGAGTATCTTTTATGACTGGCGTATTATCCTCCCACGCATTTATTTTCAAAGGAACAACATGTCAGCCTTATTTTGGATCGTTAGACGGTGTCTTGTTGGGCCTGATGTCCAGAATGTCCTCTTCAGATCCCTCGTGGTCAAGTGCACGAACCCAGCTAAAAAATGATAGGTCATGTTCATTGCAGTACATCCGGATAGGCTCATGTTCACATTGAACCACAGCTTCAAATTAAATATGTCACTCTGTTTAGAAGAGAAAAATTCCAACAAAATACACAAATGCAGTTAGCTTGTGTGGTGGCTAGTTTGAAAGTGATGGGCTTGTTGGATTTTTTTGTTTAGTTTTACCTGCAGAAACATCTTAAGGGCCCTTGCCCAGAGTGTGGCCCTTGCTCTGGCTGCTTTGCACTGGTCTAGCACAGCAGAACTGCCACAAAGCCAGCTCGAGCTGCTAACAGAGGATTTCCTAGTGCAGGGGGATCCCCGGTGGTGTGTGACTGGTATACTAGTGTGTGCACATGCACGCACATACACACACACACATACGCATACATAGTGTAAGGGTGCGGCTGGGCAAAAGGGAGCATGGCCTGGAAGCTGTTATGTCCAGCTGAGCCTTGTCTGTCAGAACATCCCCTTGGGATAGGGGCAGCTGGGTGTGAGATAAAGTAGACTCAGGCTGCTTCAACTTGTGCAGCGGATTGGCCCCATCGGGGAATGTAAAGATGGCTTAAAATTTCCTTTTCTTTCTCTCACATCTGGGTAAAAGAGCAGAGAATCTGTCCGTAAAGCTGTCACCCTCTGAGGGGAGATGGGATGCTTATGCTCCTGTGACTTGAAAATGACAAAAATATCTAAGAAACAAAGGTTAAAATAAAAGTGTCTTTCTACCCAGAGATGGTAGAGGAGATTTTCAAAGGTCCAGTTCCCAGATGAAACTGAGCGTGATTCAGCCAGGAATAACATGACTCTTACTTTAGGGTGTAAAGAAAATCACTAAGGTTTAGAGAATTCCAAACTTATGTTTCCTGAATGGGAGGAAAACTGTGGTTGGAGTTATTTGTTTTAGACATATGTTCTGAATCATGATTGTTGTTCTTATTTGTCAAGGAGAACTCCTGGCACAGCATTGTACAGAATACAGAGGAAGACACCAAGCAATGTAGTGTGCTCATAGTTAAATACCTACAGTCATCAAAGACAGCCCAAGAGATTCTGAGTAACGGCAACTTCCATGCACTTCAGTGATCAGTCTTCTTTATTAGATTCAGGGTTGTATCCATATGCTGAATCAACATTTTAATAAAGGTGTTACCATAACATTTTAGCTGAAATTCCTTGCATTTTAATATTCTACAATTACTAATACATTATGAAATGTATGAGCAGTATACGGCTTTGTATTCATTTTTAGCGGTCTTTATTTCTCCTTTCCCACCTCTTTTACCTCCCCCTCCCCCCGCCACCTCCGATTCAGAGATTAGCACATTGATCCCTGCATCTAATTTCCAGGCAGACCCTGGCAAGAGAGCAATACGCACATTTAAATGCTCCCTGGTCAGCCTTGCAGGAAATGAGCACAAAACTGCACCCAATACAGGTACCACACAACAGTCTCAAACAAACACATCCAGAAGCCACTTCTCCTCACACCATAATGAAAAAAGAATCCCCTCCCTGCCTTGTAACCATCTAAGTTTTTGTCTCCTTGTGCCTTTTAATGCAACTAAGTAAATCCAAATAACGGGAGAGAAATGAATTATAAATGGAACCAAAATGAATGTACTATTAATACTACTCCCAGAAGGGGATAAAAGGGATCAGCAATTTTATCCCATGGTGCAGCTGAGAACTGACAGACAGACTGGGTTGACATTCTGAGGCCACACTGTTTTCATAAGGGAAAGAAAAATCCCTTATCGACGTGAAGTGATATTTTAACCACTCTTGTAGACGTATGTTTAGGAGCCTGTCTACAGCCCTGCACACCACATTTTGTTCCAGGAGATCGGGGCGTTTTTGAATAATATAATAACTCGTAAGAGGCACAGTCCTAAAATGGAAATGTGGGATGTTAAAATGATGGTTAACTCTGCAAGCAAATGATCTCTTCTTTGAGTCATATGAAATATGCCCATATAAAACAGGGAGTAAACAAAATTCTGTGCTTAACAATCTCCAGGCTCTTCAGCTTTCCCACAGAACTGACCCCTGTAACTGTAACAGAGTGATATGGATGAATAACAAAGCTCTGCAGAAAAGTACAGATTGACCCAGCTGTGACCTTCCTGAAGCCAGGTGCGGCAGGGACACACATAGTCTGGCACATTCCATTTTAATTTTGCTTGGGTAAAGAGCTGATAAAGCCCCATCTAGTCCAGTGCTTTCATTCTGGTGGGAATTCCAGGAGATAAGAAGAGTATTTTCTAAATTATTTACTAATAGCAGATTTGGAAAAAGAAAAGCAGCCCAGTATATACAGCTTAGGGCTGGGGAGCCATCTTCTCCCCTGCTCCATCCTCAGACAGTAAGGAGATCACTGCTGATCATCTCCGATTTTTATTAATTCCTCACACAGGGCCTGATCCTGTGAGGTGCTTAGCACCAGCCACTCCTGTCATCGCGAGCCCCAATTCCAGAGTGTATTTCAAAACATGTTGTAGTATTCCATCCCTGTTCGGGACAGCACTGAAGCAAGTGCTTAACTTTAATGGCATCCTTAGTCAAATTAACTTCAAAGCAACTTACTATAGGGGCTTAAATTCTTTTGTGAATGGGGATACTTTCCTGAACAGGGACCTTGCTCTGCACCAGTCAAGGTCAGGCCCTAATAGTGGAGGTTAATTTTAGGAACTGACACTTGTCATATTGCATTCAAAGGTGTAGGATTGGGCCTTGCTCTTAAAAGGGACATTGTCAGCTTGAAGTCTAGTAAATTACTAGATTAAAAATAGTTTCAGGTACTCTTTCTGGCCTTGAGTCTCCTTGCAAATTTGTGTCACTTTACAATTAGATTTTTCAAAGGCTTTTCTCTCCCCTCACCCCCGCCCTGTGTGAAAAACCCACACAAACCACAGGTAAAACTGATCTAACTCACTGACTGCAAAGGGGAACTGTGCTGGAAAATACACAAAGTAAATGAGCTGAAGAAACAGAGAGAAATATTTGTTTTCCTCTAATATCCTACTAATATTCAGTGTCACTGTAACAATAATAGGTAAAAAGAGTTCTGGGAAAAAAAGTGTGTTTTAAGGCACTGTGTCTAAGGAATTGGTCCTGCTCCATTAAGGTTAGTGGGAGTTTTCCATTGATTTGTATGGGAGCAGGATCAAGCCCTAAAAGTAAGTTGACAGCATCTTTTACAATTATGAAAGCTGTAGGACAAGATTTATAAAAATGACGAGTGATTTGGGAGGCCTTAATTTTTGGTGCCTATCATGAGACTTCTGGAAGGGGCCTGTTTTTCAGAGGCAGGGTCCTTATCAGTTTCTGAAAACTGGGCCCTATTCACAATGTCTCTAGTTGGGCACCAAAAATCGGTAGCTTCTCTTGAAAATTTTGGCTCTGCGATTTGGGGAAAGGGAACAGGTGAGGGACAATAATAAAAAGAGCTAATGACTCTGCTTTGATTAAGGTAAAGCTAATACGTTTATTTCATCGCCTTCTTTGTATTTCACTCTGTGGTGAATTTACTATAAATGAATCATTTCTCAGCTGAAATAAACTCCAAACCATCCAAGGAACAGCATACTCCAATTGCCAGCTCCAGAGGAACCAGGGAGGAACCAGGAAGACAAATAAACCTCCCCAGAAATCTGCTGAGTGGAGTTCAATTCTTATTATCAATTTTTTTATGCAAAAGAAAGAAAAAACACATAACTCAGACAGAGAAGGCCTTCAGTGACACTCAATACTGTGTTTACTTTTGTGATTAAGTAATTATTCACTCTTACTACCATTTAGTCACATAAAACAAGGAGGCACTATTCCTTCTACCTTAGCCACAAACAAATAGTTTGTGAGAAGTACTAATCTGAAAGCTTGCACTCCACAGCTCACATCCAATAGTTTGTCTGACTATTAATGAGTTATTTCACGCATAATGACATGCTGGCCAATGAGATTCAGAGAGACATGGATACTGTGTGATTTTAGGTTCACCTACATAGAATTTGGAATGCAGAGCGGTCTTCCAGCAGGGTGAAATGCTGATGAGGACAGCAGCCGACAACCCTTACCCAACAAGAGACAGAACAAAGCAGCAGCATGGCCTCCTTTTACTGGCCCAGTCACCAAGAAGTACAAGACTAGTCTCAAACTCATGGGTTCACAGCAAAAACCTCTTTATCAGGAGCCAACAGGCTGGTCTCCTGTAACATTTTCATCTGAGACCTCCTCAGGTTTTCATGATAAGATGAATCTTCCTTAACTGTCAGAAGCTGCTCTCTTTAGCATGTTATGCTTAGTGTTTAAGGCGTGAGTACATGTTCAGTTGTGAACATGCTGAATTTTAAGTAGCTGCAATTATGGGGGAGGGAAGGGCAAAGAGGTTTAACAGGGGCATGTTTAGTCAATAGGACGCTATCTTTAATGTTCTGAGATAAACTAAGTTCCTGTGGATCCTTCTGTGGATTTTCACGACAGGACCCTATTGACTTTCATGGGAGTTCCTAGCACGGAATGATGGTGGGACATGGCTTTGAGAGATCGGCAGCTACACAAGGAGACACACAATGTACAATGAAACCAGGGTTGACAGGTGTCCGGTTTTTGATCGGAATGCCTGGTCAAAAGGGATCCTGGCAGCTCCGGTCCGCACCGGCAACCACGCCATAAAAAGTCCAGTCGGCAGTACAACAGGGGCTCCCTACCTGCCCTAGCTCAGCATGGCTCCTGGAAGCAGCCGCCAGGTCCCTGAGGCCCCTAGGTTCAGGGGCAGTCAGGAAGGCTCCACTCACTGTCCTCCCACCAATGCTGGCTCCACAGCTCCGACTGGCTGGGAATCGCGACACACCTCCCCCACAAACACGCACTACAACTCCTAGCCCCAGCCTGGAGTCCCCTCTGTACTGCAAAGACCTCATTCCTGGCCCCACCCCAGGGTCCACAACCCCAGATGGAGCCCATACATCGTTCTGCACTCCGAACCCGAACCCGAAGCCCTCTCCTGCACCACAAACCCCTCATCCCCAGCCCCACCCCAGAGCCTGCATCCCCAGGTCAAAGCCCATACCCCATCCCTCATCCCAGCCCCCTGCCCCAGCCCAGTGAAAGTGAGTGAGGATGGAGAAGAATGAGTGACAGAAGGAGGGGGGATGGAGTGAGCAGAGGGCGGGGCCTCAGAAAAGGAGTGGGACAGGGTGTTCAGTTTTGTGTGATTAGAAAGTTGGCAACCCTAAATGAAACACACAGGGAAATATTTGCAGTCTGAGTATCAATGGGCCAACCTCTATTCCCATGCAAAGCCTGCATAATTGAACCAAGTGCCAGGGAGAGCTGTGGAGGCTGATGGGGAAATTATCTTCACCCTGAGGCTGTGAACAGCCATAGAGTTGTTCCACAGCTGTGACCAGGGCCAGCTGCAGGCACCAGCACTCCAAGTGCGTGGCTGGGGCATCAAGCCACAGGGGGCGGCCTGACTTTTGCCATGAGGGTGGCAGTCAGGCTGTCTTTGGTGGCATTTCGGCGGGAGGTCCGCAGCTGCCGCGGACCTCCAGCAGAAACACTGCCGAACCCGCAGCAGCCGCAAACCTCCTGCAGGCGTGCCACAGAACTTCCGTGCTTGGGGCGGCAAAACCCTTAGAGCCGCCCCGGGCTGTGACACCTGGCTGCAGTAACTTCCATAGCTGCCATGCTCCCTCTCCACGCTGCCTGTTTAGACCCTTTGACTTCCTCCTAAAGCTCTCTGCCTATAGTGCCCCTTCTTCCTGCTTTGTACAGTGTTTGCTGACAATATCTACCATGACCTATTTTATCCCCTCCATTTCCAACAACCAATTCTGTTTCTGCCCTATCACTAATGTTCTCCATAACTGTGATGCCTTCACCTACCCCTTGCTCACATCCTTTCTGGAAAAATTCCAGAGACTCTATTCTGACTTCATTCTCATCAGCTTTTTTATTGTTTCTGTCGATCTACCTTTCCGTCTCACAATCTTAACTTCTCCATGACTCCATTGTGTCTTCATCCTCCTCCCCCACATCTCTTTGATCATTCCTTCAGCAGCAATTTCAGTATGTCTTTCTCCTCTCCCATCCATGGTTAGAAGTAAGCTGTCCTCCCAGCTTCAGTTTTTTTTTCAAAACTTGCCAAATACTAATGTTTGTATCTTTAAAAATGCTGACCTGATTTTCTTCAAACTTGACATTTTTTGAAGATCTCATTGAGATCTAAAAGTGAAGTCATATTAGAAAAAAAATCAGTTCCGTAATTATAAAGTTGTGGTGATTTATCCTTGACAAGTCATAGGGCCACCTTTACTTACGTGTGCTAAAGGCTTAGTTGGACTCCCATTAACTAAGCTTTTCTAATGGTTCATGTAAGAGCATGGAAGTACCTAGGTGCTTTAGTCATCTTTTGGTCAGCTGGTGATTTGGAAGCATCCTTAGGCAGTACTAGTTGGTCTTTGGCAAATGGTTCCTTTCCATGGCAACTTGCCTCAGTTCTTCTTCTCTTCTAGTCCAGATTCATGGGTTTTGCTTCAAGTGGACGTGAGCATGAGCTTGTCATTTTTACATAATTAATTTTTGGCCTCCATAGTGCTGAGACATCTGAGACCAGGGTTCTGCTTTATTTCAGGATTCTTCTCCACCCTCCTGCCCAGGCCAATGAGGATTAGGATTTGGTTCTTTTGTAGAAGGACATGCACAGTGATTGACACCCTATTGCTAAAATAGCAGCTATTTCATCATCTAAGTCCTCATGTGAAGCCATAGATAGAGTCCCACTGATTACAATGGTCTTTCTTTAGTATTGCTGGTAGCTTTGGAGGAAGTTACTTGTGTGAATGGGAAGGTGACATGGCAGCCACCTCATAAAAGGAGAGAAGGTGATGGAAGGACTCTTCAGGATGAATATGTAGGTGTTAGCTATGATCAAGATTTCAAAGAGCCCAATACAAATAAATACCAGAAGGCTGGTGAGTATGCAGAGATTCAGAAGTGTCTTCTCCTTCCTACCTTAGTACTGAATTTATTTTGTCAGGATTGATAGAATTCCCCAAAGAAATGCCAACATGGAAAAAAATTATTTTAATATATTTTGAGAAGTCTTGATGATATTTCATAGTGCCATAAAACTTGATAGAGTATTTAACATGTCACACTGCACGTTTTTGTGCACTGTCAGCAGAGCTGAGTAAGTAATTAATAGAGAATTGTGTACCCAGTGAAATTAACTTTTTTTTTCTGTGTGTCCATGGTCTGCAAGCAGTTTACAGATTTCTAACATTTATTTGTTATTTAAAATGATTCTATGAATGATGTGTACAAGAATTGTTTAGTTTGTAAAGCAGATTGTTCATAAGCAGTTTGTTGTAAGATGTTGATCTCTGAGCTGCTTTTTTGAGTGGACACATATGGCACACGTTTCTATTGCTGCTTTCTGAATGACCAAGCTAGAACCTACTAAGCACATTCATGTTAATGAATTTAAAATTTGCTTTTTGCAAAGACTGTTAGTATTTGCTTAAGTTTGCTATTTCTGCCAATATGCCTGCCGTGAAGTTGTGTGTGAAAAAGGCAAGAAGGGCCCAAACCCAGCTGAGGGAGATTTATTTATTTATGCTGGAGAATATTTGCAGATTTTTAAAAAGATTTTTAAAGGATATTTGCCCAACCCTAGCTGTCAGGTTATGTCTGCTCAGGTCATGGAAGAGTGGGTCAAAAATTATGAGAAAAAAATTGTTTTAGGATGATATTTCAATTACAGTTTAAAGAGTCCCACCATATCCTGAGATCTGTCTGTTGCACAATATGATATTGCATTCCCCACTGCCCCGAGCGTGGGTAGCGAGGGAGTGTTCCAGTAATTATGTCAAATCCCCAGTGCATTTTGAAGTAAACTATCTAGAATAACAAATGTTAATAGCATGTCACTCTTCCATCTCCCAGGTATAAATGAATAAATTGTGGTGATGCTATGGGGATGCAGGCTCAACTCAGTGAACTGGGAGTTACGTGCCCAGTGTCTGCTTTATTTAACAGGAGTTATACATGTAACTTGCTGTCCCACCATTATAAATGTGTGGCCTTTTATTCCTGCTACTCACATTAGGTCCAAGTTCCTGCATCAGACCAAACAGCTTTTCTTTCTTACTCTGCCCTGTACTCAAGCAAAGTAGTATTTTTTTTTAACATAAACTGCATGATAAAATCCCAAACATGAACTTAAGCCCCAAAATGTAGCTTTACATTTTAATGGTGAAAATGTTGCCTTTGGAGAAAAAAAAAAACTTGAAAGAGATAAGCAAATTAAATTACATTCCTCTGTGGACCCAAATATCTTCTATTGGCTGTGAAAGTTGTAAGGGGTATTCTTATAACATACAGATTCCCATAGGGGACTTAAAAGCAATTAAAATAACATTAGCATTTTTTATAACTTTACAATGCTTATGTGTGTTATAAAATCATACAAATTATTGAAAAGTTATTTGTATTAAGATTACAGACTATGGAGATAATTTGCATGATTTAGAGGCTGCAGCTACAAATTGTGAGTTGGCTAATTGAACCAGGGTTTACTACATTGGCATCTAGAGTTGTGACAACTAGCCTATAGATGTATATTTTGCTGACAAATGTTAGCATACAGTGCTGCAGAAGAAGCATTTTTTTTAACTACATCAAGTGTGCAGTGACACTAAAAATCAGTTTCCACAAAAGCTACTGTATCTGTTGTGTTAAAGGCAAATGAGTTCAAGTGGAAAAAACCTGAACCTTAAGTATATATGGTTAGGCTGCTAATGTGGCAAAGCCAATGCCTATTGTGATGACCAATATTGTCTCATTTGTTTGCTTGTATTCCCCCGTCTGTTTGTATCCATATGTTGTCTTTTATCTCCTATTTAGATTGTAAGCCCTTCAGAGAAGGAACCGGCTTTTTGTTCTGCGTTTGCATAGCACCTAGCACAATGGGGTCCTGGCCTGTGATTAAAACTCCTACTAAATGCTACAGGGATGATGATGACATACATACAGTACTTATACATGGATAAAGAATCCAGGTATGCCTGGAATGTTAACAACATTTCTGTGTTTCAGTTTGGAAAAAAGAAATAAAACTGTAGCTATGCTGCTGTAGCACCAAGGTTCATTCTATGTACTCCACCTCCCTGAGTAATGGTAGCTCCGTCAACAGAAGCATTCTTCCATAGACCTAGCTGTGTCTACAATCAGGGTTACATCAACATAGCTACAATGCTCAGGCATGTGAATGTTTCATTATATTCCCCACATTCATTTACAGGTAATTTACACCCACTTTAAAGCTACTTCATGCTGGCAGGGCGAAGTCAATGGCAAAATTCCAGCTTTCCGGATTTCACTCCTAGAGTGGTGTAAAAGGGATTTAGTATAAATGAGAATAAGGGAAGCACATGCTAAAACTGCTTAACTCCTGCATCTTGTGTACTGCAGCAAGGACATATTTCAGATCTCCTGCTTTCTGCCTTACTCTGTGACAACCATTTGAAAAAAAGCCTTGTATACAAGCTACAGGGGTTATCTGTACCTTATTCTTTTTTGTGGGGGCTGATCCTGAAGGCTTTACCCATGCAAAACTCCCATTGCAAGTGATACACTGAAGTTCTTTGATTCTGAGATGTGAAATTACCATAGTGAAGCATCTGAAGCAGCAGGGCAATACCAAGAAAACTCAGGTAGAGATAGCACCTAACTTCTAAGGAAAACTAAGGATAGGAATAGCCAAATGGAATTCTATTTCCATGTCTTCTGCGGGTCTCTTTGAGCTTGTTCAGTGTAATAAGTAGTTCCAGTGGAAGTGGGGGGAGACCTTCTCTAAGAGAAGACCTTCAAGATTATTTCTTCTTTGCTATATTTCAAAGCTAGTTAAAAGTACAGATAGTGGGAAAATGTTTGATTATGTCAACCTAGATGATAAACAACAAAAAAAAAACCTTCTCAATGCTTCTAATGGGAATGGGCTTCAGATTGTTCACAGATTGCAGACAACTGCCAATTTGATGGGAGCATAAGTCTGCCAGCTGCAACCGCAGACAGTAATGATTTCTTTATCATGGGTATCGTGCATTCATTAACCTCAAATCACAACTTTGGAAAATAAAGTAGGTCCAATTCATCCCCATTGTGACTCCACCCAACAGAGCTGCACCAGGAATGAATCCAGCCCAACTGGATTTTCTTACACCAACATCATATTTTGCAAAGTAATTGCAAGACAGCTATCCTGCTTCATTGGGTAGGGGTGGGTGGGGAGGAAAGAGAAATGCTCCGAAGCAAAATGGTTTGGAAGAAAGAAGAGGAAAGGGGCTGTGAGTGCAGGGAAGTATATATATATTTTTAAAGCACCTCAGGAAGTTATGTTGCTTTAAATTCTTCAGCCCGGCTCTCTGACGAAACACACATTTTACTTTATCATGTAAAGGGGAAAGAATAAATTGAGTACCATAAATCGGAGTTGTGCTTATGGTTAAGGTGCTGTTTATCTGACTGATATTTAGACTGACCTTTGCTGGGTTGTGGAGTTTGTCTGTCTGCAAATCCTCAAATCTCAAACAGAGAACACTGCTGAGAACCAACTGACCCGGAGGGAGATGAAATATTATCTTCTTCACTATATACAACTTTTTTCTCTGGGAGCCTCACTGCCACTGCAACTTTGTTTTTAGACTTTCACAAGGATATGTACTTATCTGCCATCGACACATTCCTGACAGGCTTCACCCAGGAGTGCCCACCGTCCTCAGTTCAAAAGCTTTGTCCACTTACTTTGAGCCAGCTTCACATTTCATGTTCTGACAGTTCAAGGGACTCCTGCATGTTTGATCAGCAAATGCAAAAAAACCAGCCAATCCTAGCCACATACAAAGTTATGTCCTAATTTATCCTCCAGTTCACTCTTTCCTATTCTCTTCTCATTCACATGTTATACCATGATGCATGCTGCAGAATCTGGTCAGAGCTCCACCTAAGGAAACATCAAGCAATCTTGCTTTAATCTGACATCTAATTTGCATTGTAGTTTACTGACATGGATGTTTTTCAAGCACTATTGTTTGTCTTTAAAATACTATTTATTTAAGTGTGAGAGCAGCATTGCTGAGCACAAAATCAGATACCAAAGCTGGGCATTAAAAGGCAATTTTCATGTCCTGCAGAAAATGTGACTAGCATTGCTGGCTATGCCAGTGCATTTCCATGGTCTGTATTTCTGATTTAGCGTGGGAGCTGGACCATTTCACTTATTTCACACCTCAAAGCCTTTTACAAACATTTAATTAAACTTCCTAGCCTGCCTGTAAGGCAGGTATTAATATACCCATTTTGCAGATGTGCACAGTGAGGCAAAGAACTTGCTCAAGTCCATCAGGTGTGAGTTATGTACATATGAATTAGTGGCAGAATCAGACACAGAACATATGAGCCATGACACTCCAAGTCCCGCTAGACAACTGCTAATTTGATTTTCTTCCCTTTTATCTAGAGGAAACGGGACTTGGCTTTGGGTTTCATTTCCCTAACAAACCTTTTGGATCAGATCCTGAGCTGCTGTAAATTGGCATAATTCCAGGTGAAAATCTGGCCCTTGATTCTTAAACATTTAGTGAAGCTGTATGACCTAGAGGATTGGTTATGCTATACAGAGCTGGTCGGAATCGAGCCTCAATTTGTACTGATTACAATTTTTAATCACCTGGTGTGTTGCCTAAGTGTGAAATGAGTTGAAGGGCACAGTTTAGTTTCTAGTGTATGGACACCCAAATCATAATCGATTCCCTTGTTCAGAGTTTCAGCAGGAAGGCCAAGGATGGAATGAGCATGAGGACTAAATTACCAATTTACCAGTACAGCTAGTTGAATTGAATAATCCTATTACCAATAGAAGAGTCTCCCCAGAACACAGCATGGCATTGTGGGAGCCCCTTGCATTGCTGCTGTACAGTGGTCACTCTGACAAATGTGTCTCTTTTTCCCTAAACAAACAGATAAAATAACCTCAACATCAGTGATTTTTGCTACATCTCATAGAATCATAGAAGATTAGGGTTGGAAGAGACCTCAGACTGTCATCTAGTCCAACCCCCTGCTCAAAGCAGGACCAAGATCCACTAAATCATCCCAGTCAGGGCTTTGTCAAGCTGCGCCTTAGAAACCTCTAAGACTGGAGATTCCACCACCTCCCTAAGTAACCCATTCCAGTGCTTCAGCACCCTCCTAGTGAAATAGGGTTTCCTGATATCCAACCTAGACCTCCCCCACTGCAACTTGAGACCATTGCTCCTTGTTCTGTCATCTGCCACCGCTGAAAACAGCCGATCTCCATCCTCTTTGGACCCCCTCTCTTCAGTAGTTGAAGGCTGCTATCAAATCCCCCCCTCACTCTTCTCTTCTGCAGACTAAACAAGCCCAATTCCCTCAGCTTCTCCTCAGAAGTCATGTGTCCCAGCCCCCTGATCATTTTCATTGCCCACTGCTGGACTCTCTCCAATTTGTCCACATCCTTTCTGTAGTGGGGGCACCAAAACTGGACACAGTACTCCAGGTGTGGCCTCACCCGCGCTGAATAGAGGGGAATAATCACTTCCCTCGATCTACCGGCAATGTTCCTACTAATGCAGCCCAAAATGCCATTAGCCTTCTTGGCAACAAGGGCACACTGCTGACTCATATCTATCTTTTCATCTTCTGTAATCCCCAGGTCTTTTTCTGCAGAACTGCTGCTTAGTCAGTCAGTTCAGAGCCTGGGGACCTCCTCTGTTTACTGTAAGAAATACCTCTAATATTACAACGATGGAGTAAACATTATCTAAGGTGATGAGCTAGGTTTGCGGGTAAAGAGAGGATTTCAGTCTATAGTGCTGTCAGTCCAGCACTTGCACAAGCATAAATACAGGAAGATGGCTTGTTCACAAAAACTAAGTTTCCAACAAACTAATTAGTAATACGAATACTTCATTTAGGTGGCAATGGAAAAAGATGGCGATATGCTGCAGTTGACAGGGTTCACCTACTGTTTTCAGACCTCAGCTTAATGGCTGGAGAAACCTCCTTCTACTTGAGATGAGAAAAGGGCTACGGTCTCTGCTTTTTGTGCTTTATTGTGAAGAGACTGGGGCACAAAGGGGCAGATTTTGACTTGCACTCTTGCCCTTTACTCTGCCATAAAGCAACAAGAGCAATCCTTCAAGGCATACCCCAAGCAAAAGAAGGTTCCCTGGCCAGAGTGGAGCTCTCTGCTGACCACCTTAGCAGCCTGTACATTGGGGATGCTAGGACCTCGCTGTTCCTAGCCATTCTCAGATGAAGGTTACATGAGCCCAGAAGCTGCTCTAAGTTAGCCAGGGTGCCTCACATGCAAGGCCTAGGATATAGGAGGAACAATATCGTCTTATACTCACTGCTAGCCATCCCCCACCACTGCTTCCTGCACCAAACACAGCTCAGGAGGGATGCAGAATGAGGTCCTAAAACTAAATGATGGGCTTTGGCTGTCTCTGTAACAACATCCATCAGAAAGGGAAGAGGGAATGTGGGGAAGAGATAGATCTAGACTCTAAGTTTATGCTTGAATAAAATAATCATAGAGTTGAGTAAGTCTCCTTTCTCAGCACTTTTCTTTATGCTTGCCTCAGTTGGTATCACCTCTTTTCCCCAGCCACTGACTGGTAAACAACACTTCACTGAATGCTTGCAGTAGGCAGGGATACATGTGTGTGTGTGGTGCGGCGGGGTGGGGCAGAGGGGAGAGGGGAACTGAAGATCTATTTTTTCCCTTTTCTCTCTCTGATATAAATTAAAAAGACACCCTCTAAAATTAGCTGTAAGAGTTAATTCTCCAACCTTTAAGCACAAATGAAGCTGTCGCCCTTTTCCTTCTTTAAAAGCACAATTGTTGTTCAGTTCCTCTCAGGTACAGATTCATTAGCTCTTGACTGGCTCTTCTTGTTTGCTGACTACTTGTGGAAAAAGCCATTTACCCTGGTGAATGTCAAGGTTAGTGCAAACCGTCCTTGTCATCAGTCTCTCTGGCAGAAGGTCAGGGATAAGCTTTCCTCAAATGGGCAGCATCAAACAAAGCAGAGGCTGACTTAACTCACCGAAAGAAAGGAGACCTTCCCTGTGAGTCGATAAACATTCCAGTGGGCAAGGAGGACAAAAGATTAACCTCTCCCTTGCCATTTTGTGTACTGTGTGCCACAAAAACAACTACAGCCCCTCGTGGTTTTATAGTATTATTCGTCTTTATTCATCTGGTCTGAGAGAGGAAGAGAAGACCACACATGCACAGCTATGGTTACAGTGAAGATACCCTTGAAAGATGTTTATTAGTGGAGTTGCTAAATTTACATCCAGTCTTCTTGAATTTTTATCCTAATGTTACACTTCCAGCATTGTGAGCTCAAGGACTGTGTAACCCAAACACCTCCTGGGTGTGGTGTTCTGTCCCTGTTAGTGTTATTAAGACCACTTAGAGATTAATGAGTCTGCTCTACAGGCCTTAGTTAAGAGCCACGTGGCTTTTATCTCATGCAGCAGAGGCTCATGAATTTAGCTTCAGAGGTCCCAGGTTCAATCCCCCCTGCCGATGACCAGGTCTGTCGGTGTTACAACAGCATCATATGGGAAACAGCATGGCACATAAGCAAACAATAACCACCCATTTTATACTTATTGACTTTGGTTCCTACCGTACATGCTGTAATTTCTTCAAGGTGTGAGGAGTGTCTCACTATATGTGGAAAGAGAAGCACATGTGCTCACAGAGAAGCCGCCCTCCCCCAAATTCTTTATGCCTTTTTGTGTGCTGCGGGTGAGTTGACTCAAAGAATAATTAATGTTAAAAGGAAACAGTTCTGGAGGCAACACTCTGGATAAAAATACCAAGGATAAATTACAGGAAAAGCTCTCACACCTGGAATGGAGTTTGGCAAGGGGGCTTTAGAATGAAAAAAAAAAATGAGAAAACAAAAGAGGAGCTTTTGTATGTTCCTTTCATGAACTCCTTTCACATGGGAAGAATTAGACAAATTTTCTAACATGTATTTCTTTCAGGAGGAAGTGGGCGTAAATTACAAGCCGCGTCGTCACATAAAACACCAATGTTTTGGCCTTTCAGACTTTCTCTCAGGATTACTTGCTTCCTTTTAAAGTTCCACCGTCATCTTGCTTCAATTAATATCATATTTATTGGGCCCAATCCACACCTCAACTTCTCCGATCAGACATCCACATTTAGGTGCTCAGATTCCACTCCGAGAAGCATGATATAATAGAGTAGGAAAGATGGATGTATCGCCATTTCATAAAGAAAGCATGCTGATTGTTTGACTTTTACACAGCATATACATTATTTCAACCAAGTGGCTGGATCTCAGGAGGAAACTAAACAGATTTGGGCATACGTGCCTTAAGCTATCTTACAGCTGCTAAATCTAAGGTCAACACTGAGGGCTTTGCCATAAAACAGGCCTATGGGAAGTATTGTTGGGAAAATTCTAAAGAGGAGGAAGTGTTAGGAAATTAAAGTTGCCAAAATCTATCATCCCATGGTAAATTTATGCTAAGAACTTTGGCAATCTCATTTCAAAACTGTACTAGAAATGTCAGCAAAGGTGAAGAGAATCTCACACTGATGCAGGCTTCAGCTTAAAAGCATTTAATGGTTATGTTAGTTTTACATTCTTCTCAACTCCATAAAAAAACCCCAGCTCTTCGCCAGGTTTGATTTGTACAGTTTTTGATATGGAACTCATGGTTAGTTTACAGGTAACAACTAAATTACAGTCAAACTAAACATCAGCCCAAGCTGTAAAGTTTGGATCTGAGATTTCTTTAAGTGAAGGGTCTGTTTGGATCCAAGTTTTAAGTAGAAATAGGGGCCAAGTACAAAATCACAATCCAGATTCAGACTTCATGTGGTTTGTACTGAACTCATCATCTATACAACTAATTTTTGTATTTTTGTATTGCTAATCTCTGAGAGATGTGCAGAGCAAAAATTTAAATGATGTTAGTCCCTAAGTCAGGTAAGCAATATTTACATGTTTGTGAGGAAAAATAGAATGACAGTTAACAAAATCCTTCTTCCAGCAGTAAGAACTATTTCCTAATAAGTTGACAATGGGTTTTAAAGGGGTACTATGAATTCCATTATAGCACACTATCTTCTAACTTAGTGGAAGCTGGGAGTTAGACCCAGAAAGTATACAGTTGAAATTGTTATCCAGGAGGATGACTTAGTTCTTTGGGTACCTCGAGCAGCAGTTGTATCGGTGGCCTTGGACTTGCCTTTGGGTGTTGCAGGTTTCAACATCTGTCTGGATCGCCCTGTGCTCCAGCATGCCAATTTCTTTGGATAGCATTCAAAAGAGCTAGTGCATTTTATCCATGTGTAAATGAGATCCTGCATATATCTTCCCTAGGTTTATTGTCTTCAAGTCCCCTTCTACGCTAATGCTACACTCATGACAAACTTCTATAAAATGATGCTAGAGATGTCCAAGATTAGTGCTGTCTTTTTTTCTCTAGAGATGGGGCTTACATATATCTGTCTGAGAGTAGGTCAAGTCCTTTTTACGTTCATTCACACACACACACACACACACATAGGCTGGGCTGGCAGAACCACCTATTATTAAAGTTGCCTGATTCTTTTTCATTTGTTTATAACTTTGTCAAACTTTAGAAATTTGGACTGAAATGTTCCATGTCAGTGGCCTTCACCAGGTGACCTTTCTTTTTCTTTTAATTTAAGCCAAAATGGCTCAGCCCTTACAAGAACGAAGCTAGAGAAAAATATATTATTTTCCGATGTTAAAAAAAATTCAGGTTACCTGTCCTTTGAGAAGGTCTCACACACCCATGCTATGGAGCAGGGACTTGAAATTTGGCAGGGGAGCAACTTTTGTGTCAGGATGTCTGCCAGTGAAACTTTACTTTAGTCCGGCAAATTATAAGCCATTTGAAAACTCTCAGTTCACACACTGCGCATTATGGACTTGCTCTGAGGATGAAGCAGAGTTGTGTAGTGAAGGAGTTATTTGTTTCTTGCAGAAGTTGGAAGGTGTGTATAGAATAACACAGGGGATTGCAGGGAGACAAAGGATAGTCTCATGGCTAAGGCAGTTGATGCCACCATGGAGAACTGGATTTTATCCCTATCTCTACCACAGAGTAACTTTGTGATGCTAGCCAAGTCGCTTAAACCAAACTTTTCACTGATGATCACTAACTGTGTTCCTCCTTTTCTGGGTTCCAAATTTAAGAGCCTGGATCTGATTTGCAAGCTGATGGGCACTCACAGTTGCAACTAAAATCACTGGGAGCTGTGCTTTGAACATATATAATGCTAAATACTCTGAAAAATCAGACTCGACATCTTAAATTTGATACTCAAAATTAGGGGACAAGTTTTGGGGGCATGGATCAGCATTCATGTTGGGATCCCCGTCGGTACCTGGCCCAGGCTGGGGAAGCTAACAATCCAACCAGCAGACCAAATTCAGTGATGACTACAGGGCACGTGCTATCTGAGGCACATTTCACATATGCTAAGAAGAGTGGACATGTTTGACCTTTATGTCTCTGTGCCTCAGGCCCCATCTGTAAAATGGGGATAATAGCAACCTACCCTCACAAGGGTATTGTGAACATAAATTCCTTAATATTTGTGGATCACTTAGATAGATACTACTGTGATGAGCACTATAGAAAAGCCAATGAAAAAAAATTAATAGTTCTGGTTCAGGAAGTGGCAGTAAACAAGACATAGGGATATACACTAAAAAATGAAGATAAAACTAAATATTGAATAGGGGATCACCAACAGAACACTGTCCCTCCTTTGCACTCTATGAGGTGGGGTCCTGTGGAAAAAACTATTGAACTACTGTTACAGAAAGTCACTAAACATATCGATTGTGCAATGTCACTGGGGACATGTCAAAGAGTCCCACAAAAATAGTCATAGGTTTGGAATAAGTATCAGCCTTTCCTATGTATTCTGGCATAACGAAAGTGAGATAGAATGGAACTCAAAGACAAAGAGAGACTGGAATTTTCTAGCATCGGATTCAGGTTTTAAAAATGCTGGTATTCTCTATGGTAACACACACATCATAAATACCAGGTGACAAAATTTTACATAGTGAGCGATTTCTATTCTAGACTGCTTGAAAAAACATAAATGTTTAGAACTCTTACTTCTTGGAAAAGATACCTCATATATAGCCGCATTATTGTCCATACACTAAAAGATACCAAAGCCATGACTAGCAATTAGAGCTGGCAGAAATGTTTTCACTGAAACTAAATTTCAACTACAAAAATGGTGTTTCAAAGAAATTAAACTATTTCAGGAAAACATGCCAATTTCCTAAAAGTTTCTTGGTTTTTGAGAAAAAAATAATTCAATCAAAACCTTTTTCCAGCCCGGGTGTTTGTGGGGAGCAGGGGGAAGGAAGATTAAGATCATGTCTATACTACAGAGTCAAGGTGACTTAATTTTTTTATCAGCGGTCATGAGTTGTTTTATTAACATTGGTGAAGCATGCCCAGACAACGGTCTTTGTGTCAGCTGAGTGTGTCCGCAGTCAATGCTTTTGCATCGATAGAGACAGTGTTGCACTGTGTGTAGCTATCCCGCAAAGCAACTCCCCATCTTCTGTCACCCTCGGCTTCTGAGAGCTCTGGGAATTGTGACAAAGCTCTGTCCTTATCTTCGAGGATCCTGCGTTTCCTGGAGGATTTTCACTAGCCTCAGCGGCTCACTGTGACCCTCCACGGAGCCCTTCTCTCTCTGGAGACAAGGTCACAGCCTATTGAGCCATTTTCATCACAAACCAGTGAGGAGAAGCTATCCTTCCTGGCACAGTCTCTGTTGTCTCCCAATCTCAGAGACTAATTAGGGGAGGCAGAAACGGGGGAGCCCAGGCCTGCCCTCTACTCTGGGCTCCAGCCCAGGGACCCTAATAGTATCAGCTAAGATGGCTGACCTTTTATCCACAAAACACAATACAATTCCCTGGGCTACTTCCCCACAGCAGTCCCTGCTTCTTCAGACTCCACTTCACCCTTACCTCAGGGCCTCCTTCCTTCTGTACGATATGTTGTCCAACACTCAGTCTCACCAACAGCATAACTTCCTTCCACAGCTCCTGACACCCACAACCCACCTGACTGACTGGGAGGTTTTTATCTGGATTCAGCCAGTCCCTGATTGGCTTCAGGTGTCCCAATTAGGCTAACTGTTTCTACTCCTTTCTAGAAGGTTCTTAAGTGGCCCCAGGTGTCTTGATTGGCCTGGAGTAGCCTTTGTTTGGCTATCCAGGGAACAGGGACCTGCACACCCTGAGACTAATGTACCTGCCTTTCAGCACTCTCCTATATCCTTCTGGTCTGACTCCATCACAGAATATATAATGGTGCATCATGAGAACATGCTCACAGTCCAGTTTCTCCAGGGGTGGGCTGTGAAGGCTGATCGGCTTGCTGCTGATTTTGAGCAGCCAGATACAAGGACAATTAGAGGGGTGCAACGGGAGGCTATTTTAATCAGGGAGGGTTTGAAGGAGCACTTTGACAATAGTTCCCAGTAATATGTCTCTATGTGATGCATTCAGCCAGAGAATGTTTACTTGCTGCCATGAATTACCCCTGTGGTGCTTGCTTCTTGGGTGTTAATTGCAAGGAGCAAACAGTCCTATCTATAGCCAATGTGTTTCAATGTTAGCACTGAGCAACGTATGTATATATGCATGCATGTATTTCACAAATAAAGATTCATTTAATTTCAAAGGCTCAAGTTTAATAACAGAATCAAACAAACTTTTGGTCAAACAGGCGACATGAGAAAGAACAGTCCCATGGTTTAGGATCTCACAGCTGAGTGTAACTCCAGCTTTCATTAGGAAACCTATCCCCAGGAGTGCCTGGGTACCGTGAGGGACTGGAAACATGTGGGTAATTCAGTGAGGGAGTTGGGGAAGGGCAGGGACCAGAGTTCTGTAGTGACTGGAGCGGAAGTCGGGCACAAATTTGCTAAAATTGAAGGTTAATGAGGGACTTCAACATCTCTGTCCACTAGCCACTGCCTCCAGTCCCTCTGAAGTATCCACGGGGCTCTTGGCAGTGGAGATGGGGTTGCCACCAATGGTGGTATGCAGCTCCTCCCATGCCTCAGCTCCTTGATTTTAGCATGACACTGCTGCTGCGTGGCCCTTTTATGCTGCATGGCCCTTTTATGCCCCTTCTCCTGCATGCACTAGCAGTCAGCCCCTAGGTATCAAAATTCCTACAGCTAGAGCAAAGCTGCAACTGCACAGTCTCCTCTCCCCATAAACTTGGCCAATCCAACAGCTCCAGTGGGCTCCACATGGGAACATGTCTGTTGTGTAAATTGGCATGGTCTGCTGGGAAGATGCTGTGTGAACTCTGTACACTGAGCAAACAGGAAGAGGAATTTCAAAAATTCCTGGGCCTTTAAATGGGGGAGAGAGGCATACCTCTGTACCTTCAGGGCAGCAGAGTTTGAACTGCTGACCAGGGCAGTCATGATGGGCATTGCGGGTCACCTCGTGGAGGCCAATTAGGGCGACATAATCAAGTGAGGTGTCCACACTGGTGCTGTGTCGCTCTAACTGCATTACAAAAAGCTCTAAGCCATTTGTTGAGGTGGTTTTATTTTGTCAACATAGCAGGAGAGCTACATCGGCGAGAGGAGAATTTCAGTATGTACACTTCCACTAATTTTTCAATGAAAGATTACTTTTATGGACAGAACTGTGTAATGTAGACAAAGCCTAAAATACAGTAAAAGTAGAGGGTTTACCACTGAAATGTAAAGGCTTTTTAAATAAAAAACTTCAAAAATTTAGAAAAAGTTCACTTTGAAAATTTTCATTGAAAAATGGAAAGAGTTGAGAAAATATTTTATTTTTTGAAATTTTTCATGAACTATCATTATTTTTTTTCATCCAGTTCTAATGGTGGTTTTGGGGTGTCAGTTTCCACACGTCCAATGTAAGACCCCTTAAAGAGGTTGAATTTCTACAAAGTGATGAACACTTGCCTTATGGAAATCAGCTCTGTGATGTCCTGCCTGAGCAGCCAAAAACTGAGGAACTTAAAACCACTAGACACTTCTGAAAACATAAACCAGATCTGATAATTGAAAAGTATTACTAAAAATAAGAGTGAGCAAATATTTACATAGCTAGGGAGTTGTAAGCAGTTAGATTTTCAAACAATTAAACTGAATGCAAATAGGAAAGAGTTAAAACTAGAGCCTTGGTTTCAGGCACTACACTTGCAAGAAGCTTCTGAATCAGCACTCAGCATGGGGCATGGAATAGAGCTTTTTGCATGCTAGCTGGTTATTCATGCTTAATGCAAGCCACAATGAGGTGAGCCAACACCCAGAGTCCACGGTATCCTCTTCAACTCTTCAAATGTGGTCATAATATGAGTTGATGGAAGGCAAGACAGCAGCTGGGATGTAAGTTTCTAACATGGTTGGTGCACATAACTGGTTTCTGAGGAAGAAAATTTTTGATGTATCTAATCCCAAGGTGTACGTTCAAATAATAATTATTAATACATCCCCCCTAAATACAGAGGTATATGCAATTATGCATACAAATACAGGAAACTGGGAAATCTCCATGTAGTTTTAATGTTCAATTAATGGCAAACTCCAAAATGTGTGCATGCTTCCAGATGAATTAAGGAGAGGACATAGGTGATATGAATTCCTGTGTCTCAACCATGCAGGTCCTACTGGGTTTGGACACCTGCAGTTCATCCTTGTGCCCATCCTGAATCAGACTAAAAACTCAAAATCTCAAAATTTTTCACATGCTGAAAATCCCACTCCCACCACCAACAGTTCAGATGGGATCCATGGAAATGTTTCATTTCAATCATTTTGAAAATGTTTGTTGTGATTTTAACCTTTTAATTTTCTTCTTTACTTTCTTATTTATTATAAATTAACTTATATTTCTAAACCCAAAGCTTTTCATTGGGAAAATGCTGAAATGGAACATTTCAACAATTTAGGAACTTTAATAAAATGATATGGGACATTTTTCAAAACCGACCCTTTCTCTGCAAACAGTTTTGGTTTTGATGATATGGTGTGTTGAAATTTACCCCATGAGATTTAGTAAAACCCCCCAAGATGCCTTTTCTCTCCCCCCTCAATTAGCTACTTGCCTGCTCCTGGACATCCTCCCCTAGAACACTTTCTGCACCAGGATATCCAGAGCTAACTCACCAGAGGTCCAGCTATTCTCCTAGGGTGGTTATGACTTCCCTACCAACTCTTTATGCCAGCTCTAGATAACCTTCCTGTCCTAGGTAGTTCAACGGGCCCTAACCCTTGTGTCTGCCTATGTGCATAGCTGGCACAAAGAGTCAGTAAGGAAAGTATGAATCTTTTCCACTCCACACACAGCACCATAGATATGTTTTTATAAAGACAATAAATGAAACAAGGAGAGGAATCAAACAGTCTTCTGGGTTAGATCCTCAGTTGGGAGGTAAATTGGTATAGCTCCTTTGACTTCAGTGGAGTTATTCTGATTTATGCCAGGTGAGGATCTGGCCCCATATGAAGAACTTCACAGGTAAATGAAGTCCAGCTTTGAAAACAAGGTATATTTCTCTTCCCCTGCACCCTCTTAGGCTAGCCTTTGCCAATACTTGTGCTTCAGACCACTGCATGCACCTCTGAAATTTCAGAGCAGAAGATATTGTCGTCCTTCTGCCCAAGAGTAGCAGATGCAAGGCTTTACAGGTTGGTTTCCCTTTGGAGGAAAAATCAATTACTCAGAGTGTGATTATTTTTGGTGCATTTTTAATATTATATATTTTAGTCCTGAAACAGAGGTGGTCATGAATAGCACACAGGAAAGGCCTTTCTAAGAATTTCTTCCAAAATACCTACCCAGATCCCAGGGACCAACTCTGCCTCAACAATTTATTCCAGTTAAAAAGAGCAAACTATCTTGATGCCTGCAACAGTTCCCTACAAAAGAAAATTGCATCACACCACTAACAACAATATATCATTTTTTCAGACTGTACACTAGTTTCATGATAACGAAAGACTTGTAAGAATATGTATACCAGTGCCACCTAGTGACTCCTGCCAGAACAATATAAATGGTTCTGGTATTGGGGAAACTCTAATATACTGCTGGCTACTGCAATAGGGTCTGATGGAGGAGCTGACTGGGTCCTGTTGCCCCTGGAGTACAGAAGACAGCCACTGCCTTCTCCCTGAAAATAACCTGCTACCCTCATGGGGAATAAGAGGGACAGCTGTTTGGCCTTCTTCAAAGTGAACCTGTGCTCAGTCTGTAGGAAAGAGTCATCGACCCCAAAGAGAACCTGCAAGATAAAGTAAGTGAAGTGGAAACAGGGCATGGGGAAGGAGAGATCAAACCTTTCCTGAACCAGAGGTGTAAAGGCTCAATGGTAGGAATGCAGCACCAGTACAAAGAACAAGCAGCTGAGCTGTGTGAGTTGTGAAGCCTGAGTTTGCAATTAAAGCATTCGAGTGGCAGGTGACAGGAAGAATAAAGCAAAACTCCAGTGGCATCGTAAAAGTAAGTAAGGAGGAGACTAGCTTTAGAATGGAAGACAGCAGGCTAGCCAGAGTAAACTGTCTGGTTATTGAAGGAGCAGCCAAGTGGTAAGGGAAAACTAAGAAAAGAAGAGAGCCGTTTAAAAACAGAGGACAGCTTTCAGCTTTTCCAGCTACAACAGCCCAGATGACACCTCCTCGCTCCAGTTCTGAAATGGTAATAAAACATCAAAGCTTTCATAGTTTACTCCTGTGTGCTGAGGGAGTGCTAATGGAGAGTCCCTGAATTCTAGAGCTCTGTTTCTGGCATGTTGCTCTGGAGAATTAAGAGATTCAAATACACTCGGGTGACTGGATGGCACAGAAGTCGATTCTTGTACAGAACAGAGATTTACCAGTGAGAAGCACAGGAGCAGATATCAGCAATCGGAGAAAGTTAACTGATACGTGGAGGCCCATTGGTTCTATAGCCAGTGTTTAATATCAGAGAAAGGTTTTTCATTTATTTTAGTTCCCACTGAAAATCAGCTCTTTGTCTTGGGCGTATTTTGTGGGTGCCTCGCTCTCACATACTGCATCTTCCTGCTGCATTTATTTATATTGTATGACAAGTCAATTGCATTCGAAACAGCACAAGGTCATAAAAATCTATGATGATTTTCTTGTCTGCTTTTTGTTTTGTCTCTGTTTGGACTCCTCGAATCTGTTGGAGCAATCAAAAAGGTGGGAACTCAGATTCAAAGGACTCTGGCTCATCCTTAGTCTACTTCATTTCCCCAGTTCTGCTATTTGTACTACATTGTTACTAGAGCTGATTGAAAGATTTAGTTGGTGGACAGAGACAAGAGGATTCGCCCCAGTGTGCCAGGAGTCAACCTAAACCTGAACTTCAGTGAGTTCATGTTTGTCATATATAGGGCCTGTTCCCATACCAGTTCAAGTTAGTGGGAGCAAATCCCCTTCTGTGCGAGCAAGATGAAGCTCTCAGCACCATCTGTGATGCTGTGACTTGCACTGCGACACTAGGATACTGACGTCTTCACAATACAGATACCATGTGTGACATGTCACTGTTTCTGGAGGGTGGGGAAACGCGCGAGCTCATGTTAAGGTTTGGGATCCATGAACTTTGTGGTTAGAACTCAGATTTCTTCACTTTCTTCCATCGTGTGCTTTTACTTCTTTAATCCCAGAACATACATAAAAAGAATGTCCTATTCTAAGCACTTTTCCAGCATTAACTAATTAATTGTCCCAGCCACCCCCACCCCCCCACCACCTGCCTCCTCATGAGGTATGCAAGTTCGTAGTATTAGCTCCCATTTTGGGGCTGAGGAACTGAGACACAGAGAGGCTAAGGGGCAGACTCTGATACCCTTACACTGAGTAGTGTCTTCCTCTGGGAATAGCTCCATCGATTTCAATGGCACTGCACCCAAAGAGTTTGACTCGGAACCAGTCAAGTCAATGGACGTTTTTCCACTGACTTGAATGGGAGCAGGTCAACCCCAGGATAAAGTACTACTCAGCATGAATAAGGTCATCAGAATTTGTTCCTTAGTAACTTTCCCAGAGCCACAGGGGAAATCACTATTAAGAATGTATTAGGGAAGTCTCTGGCTCCCGGGCCTGCAGTCAGACCACTGGATTCTCTCACTCTTTGTTGTGATAGACAGTTGTGATCCCAGGTGCTGCGGTTATTAGCACTCTGTGTACAAACTAACTAATTTTATAGTCACAAAGACTGTAAACCCTCAGATTTCTCTGCTTCTTCCATCCCTATTGCTGCTGGGAACAAAATATAACATTTTGGGGTGCCAGAATACTGTTATTTTTATATCCCTGCATTATAAAGCATGCAAAAATGCCACCTGCAGTTAGCATGACTAACTCCAAGCATGCAGTCCTACTATAGATCCACTTGCAGCTTTGCTCATTTCATTGCTAAACACTTTTCAGGAAAGAAAGAAAATCCATTTTTAGCGCTAATGCCACCTGCAGGTTGAAGAAAAACACTTGCAAGATTCCTTAAGGCTGAACAAACATAAGCTTTTTTAAAAAATCTAAATACAAGGCATATGCACTTTTCACAGTCAGAAATGTCTTTGTCTTTATTTAAAAAAAAACCAAAAACTTTTCTAATGGTAGAATCAATGTTAGCAACTTCCATAATTTTGTGAACAAATAGCATTGTTTATGGGGAGGATAACATAATGTATACACTAGCAATCCTGATTACCATTGTAACCAGATTCAATTATTTCCTTGGGAACCATGTCTCAGCATTTCATGGAGATCCCAGTCATCAAATGTGGGCATCTGAAAGGGACATCCAGTTCCTAAATCTGGATGCAAAAATCAGCACCTAAGTATCAGTCTTCTTGCCCAAGAAGTGATCTGAGCCTTCAGATCTGAGATTTGTATAGTAATGATTGAAAACAGAGCTCTACGTCTAACTGGCATTCTAATGGTCTGAATATGTGCCTGAGAGCCAGGCACTCCTGAGTTTTTAATCCTGGTCTGACAATAAATCGAGTGGCCTCGAGGAAGCCACTGAAATTCTCTGCCTCAGTTTCTGCATCTGTAGTTACTGATTCCTATCTACTGCACAACAATGTTGTGAGGAGTAGCCAAAGTGCTTTGAAAGATTAAAAGTGCATATAAATGCTGAATAGTATTAGTAGATACTAATTATTTATTTAATATGGTGAATGAATTATTACCTGTGTGGGACAATTACACTGTGCACAAGTTCATTATACCATACTTGTGTTTTCCTCTCAAATAGGGAAAGGATCTTAAAAAACCCCAAGAGATTTCCCCCTTTCAGAATAATTATGTTATCGATGCTGCTGTTATTATTAGTTTATACTTTGTTACTATTCCATTTTCAATTATGCTTTGGCTCCTGGCCTCACTTATACTCTAGTTTTTATAGATGGATGAATTAAACCTAAGAACTGAGCAAAGCTTTGGCAGTCAAGTATATTTGGCTCCCCCTCCCCCTTTGAAAAGGGCAACTTGGATCTACATTTTGTAACCATTGGATTTAAATACATGAGATGTCCAACCTCTGACATGATATAACACTGAATATGATGACATAATATTATAAGAACAGACAGAAATAATATGGAAAAGCCCTTTCTGGCTCTAATAGGCAGCTGGTGACACAGGTGAAACACCTACTGTACCACTTAATAAAATTATTTTAATTTAGAAGAGGAATGAAGAAATGGAGCCAATTACCTTAGTGGATCTGACAGGCAACCCTAAATGGACCCTCAACTTCCTCAGTTTGGGCCATTTTTATCCCTCTGAATAATGATAAAATGAGTTAGAAGAGATGCCTGAGGAAATGCTGCACATTTTCAGCCCAGATAATATTAATAGGGAAGTCTTCAAGCAGCAGAGAAAGAAACCTGAACAAATTATCGTGTTTTCACTTTTGTCCCGTTTTCTTTGACTGAATTACAGGAGACTTGTGCCCTTCATTCCTGACAATGAGCAGGGGCCTTTGGGAGAACTCGAGGGCTCTTATTCACCAGGAACATGTTCTTGTGGCCAGAGTAAAATGTCACCCAGCAGGATATGGTCTGTATATATGAACGGACCTTGACACTCCAAAAAAGGGTTTAGAGTGTTTTTTTCTGAATAGAAATATAATTTGCAGTTACATTAGCTGTGTTAGAAAAAGTTTCAGGGGTATAAATCCTCATGCTTTAGGGCATAAGCTGATTGACAGCTGGAGTCAAGAAGGAATTTTCTCCCCGTGCACCCCTGCTGTACAGAAATGCACAGCTGGCCAGGTGATTTTAATGTTCCACTGAAGTATCAGGTACAAGTACTTTCAGGGTCTGCCAGAGGCAGTACACTGGACTAGATGGACAAATGCTCTGTTCCAGTGTGGCAACTTCTATTTTCCTGTGGACATACAGATTTCAAGGTGCAAGATAAATTCTGTCAGATTAAATCAATGCACTAATTGCTGAGCAATTGCCTCATGACATCTAAACACCATCACCAGCCTGATCCTTGTCCTAATTTTAAAACAGTCACCTCTCAAAAACATATTTCTTTTGTGGGGAGTTGAATAAAATCCCCTGAAATGATGTAAATTAATCTAAATTCATGTTCGTTTCAGTGACAGCAATGTTAATAGTCATTCAGGCCATTCAGTGGTATTTGTGGGATGAATTCTGCACCTTAAAATAAGGCAGAGGAGCTGGAGAAATGTTGTTTTGTGTGAAGATTTTTTTTTCAGTAGCACATTCCACTAGAACTTCTGGGGGAAACTGAACGCAGGAGCTGCTGTTCCTTTAAGACCAGATGTAGCTTGCAGATCAAAAGGGCACAGCATTCACCCATGTCATTGTCCCCTGAAAGATCAAAACCTCATTATATACTTGATGCAATATCTATTCTTCTAAGGTAGTTTACATATTTTTTTTTTGAGTCCCTACTTCTTCTTTTCTCCATCTATTCTTATCACCTTTGAATTACAGAGATCTATTTTCAGATGAACACACTGAACAAAACCTTCATCTGTTTTCCCCCCCAACATGGCGGTATGTGCTTATGCCCACTATCTGCATAAGTCTTTTGTGTATTGCTAATGGAGTGCTGGAATTGTGGCAGCTCTGAGCAGGGAATACATGTGAGCAACAATATGCTGACAGACCTCTCGGTGGAATCTAATCTGTTCCAGCTCATGCACTCCTCAGAAACTATTTAACTTTCATTAAACTGTGTTTGATATCAGCTAAATAGAATGCATACGGCACCAATATAGCTCATATGGTCTCATTCATTCGATCACAGCAGTGCTTTTTCCTTACATTTTCCCCCACTTGTGTCAGTACCCAGTATAGCTGGGTAAATAGGAACCTTTGAAGATATAGTTAGTACTCAGATTTCTTTATTCTTTTGTGCTGGTTTCTTAGTGTTGAAACAGTGATTCATGTATGTCTCAGACAGCCTCCATTAATTTCATGTAATGTAGCTTTTATCTCGTAGCTGGGACAACTATCTCCCGTACAGTCTCCCTATAGCCTTTCTCTTACAGCCTACCAGCTTCCCAGCCCCGTCCCCGTTTCTTTTCGAAGTGGCTCATTTGTGGTGGGGTTAGTTGTTTGTTTTTTTTTTAAAAAAAAACGTGAATAAATAAAGAGGCTGAGTAGGAAGAAGTAAGGTAAAGACCTGTATGTCCACGTGGATGTCTTTATGTCTCATGTGGGGGCAGAGGGGAAGAAGGGAGGCACTGGGGGAGTGGGCTAACATATCTTTGGTGGCAGCAGCCGGATAACAGTTTTTTTAACCTATTCACAGTGCACTAATTTGATTATGAATGCAGCACAGTAGGAGCGTGCAGTTTCTGGTGAGCGTGGGGAGAGTGGATTTACAAGCCAGGGCTGTTCAAAAGTTTGAATGGTCAAATGCTCCTTATAACAAGAAATGCAATAAAAAACGCACAAGTGGGAATATTAATACTACAAATAAACATCATTGCTTCATTTGCAAAGAAAAAACTCTCTCTCCTGGAATGTTCTGAATATACCATAAGAAGGAGGATGGGGTGGAGAAGAAACATAAACCTGATTGGGAAAAGGGAAAGCGATTACCCTATGTTGTCTTTAAAGATACTTTTTTCCAATTACGTTTTATTAAGTCCAAAGGAATAATCACCATTTTTATATTGCTTAAGAGAAACAACATGGGGTCCTTTGGTAGAGGGAACCCAATTATTTGGGATATTATTTTGTGAAACCTTTTCATTTTATTAGTATACCAGAGGGTTTTCACATTTGCAAGGCTAAATCCTGACTATTATTGCTTTTTTGGAAGAAACGTCTCACTGGGGCAATTAATTTTAATACATTAACACCAGTTGCTGTTGTGTTGTATGTTTAAAAAAATGCGGGGGGGGGGGGGCGCAAGCTTCTTATACTATTTATCATTCAGTTCATAAAGGGGTCACTCACGTCAGTTCATGTAATAAGCAATGAGCTTTTGAGTGAGAAGGTTTCAATGTGTAGGAACTTTGGAAAGTCCTGGCCTGAACTGAGTGAATGTAAGCACCTACACGATAGAAACAGTACAGCAGACAGGCTCTGAGATCAGGATGTAGCCATATGCTCTATGTGTTTATCAGTCCTCTGGAAATAAAACTGAACCAGAGTAACTTTACTTCTGAGCACAATGAGATTGCACATAGAAATGCCTGATACTGTGACTTGAAAGAGTGATATAAAAAGTATTTAGATAAACGTATTGACATTTTACTATATATTATTAATCTTATTAATAGCATTAACAAAGGCTAATTGAAAATGCATCATCTCTAATTATGTTAGTCTTCATTTTAGTGCATTTTGGTCAGAGTAAACTAGAAAGGAGTAATTAACACTCCAGCGTTATTTACCCCTGTTTTTATTAAAGCTGGTGTTAACACAATGTTAGAGATGAATATAGCCTGATTTCACTGAACACCACAGAGCACAGAATTCAGAGGCAGTGAAATTAACAGCTGCAGTTTCCTGTATCATGAGCCTAAAAATAAAATCAGCTTTAATATTGCAGAATAAGGGTATACAAAGCTGGAGTAATACAGTGACTATTCCTCTCTTATTTCTGTGACATTAAAGGCAGAATTATCAGCCCCATTATTTTCTACCTGCCACAACAACAGGCCAATTCCATTCTGATACTTCTCTTATCTGTTTTTAAAACATACCATGAAAAAATATTCCTGTGACGTGATCCAAGGGACTATAGTTAGTGTGCACACTGGAAAGGTAATGACCGATGAGCAGACACTTTTTAAATTGCAGCAGACTACACTAGGAGGAGGGATCTGGGATCAAAAACCAATCCACAGTACAGGAGGCATGGAGGGACTTTTTTACATGACTTCACATCATGCACAGTGAACAGCTACCAATGTCATGGAGATAATTCTCTAGAGAGAAAGGCTGTCATCATAACACTTAACCCATCACAATCCAAGTGGATAACACAAGCATTTAAAATGTGTGCATTAATTAGAGACGGGATCAAGCTGCAAAATTCAAATCCAGAGCTGTGCTTGGTATGCCTGAGGGGGAAGTGGCAGAGGTTCTGTTAATGCCATCTTTCTGCCTCCCCGGTACTGGAGTCCTCTCTCCTGCTCAAGTTAGAGCAGCCATAGGATGCTCTACGTATGGCCCCAGTTATGTTGGTCCAGGATCACTAAACTACAATGTGATCTGCCCACACTTGCCCTGGGCCTGGATCTGGCACTGAAATATTCAGTGTTCGTGTGTGTGTATGTGTGCGTGCGTGTGTGTGTGTAAAAGAAAGAGAGTGAAACACGCCTTAGAGCTAAAGGATTACAAAGCTGCCCTGTCTGGGTGGCTTTAAGTCCCCTTTGAGCCCTGGACACAAGGAGATTTACCCTGGGATTAGGATCTGGCCCCTTGATTGTAAACACCCCCAACTCTGGGCATATTTAGAGCTAGGGTTTTGGCTCATGATTACATAAATTATGGAATATTTGCAATATTCAGAACTGGATAATCTGCTTCAGATTCCAATCAACTCCACAATTTTAAGGATGAGCTATATGGATCTAGGGTTTTGGTTTGGACCCATCTCTACCCAGAATGTGTCACTCACTAAAGGCTGCTGGAGAAGGCTTGAAATGATGTGGGATTAACTTCTTTAAAGTTTTCCGAGACCTCTGCTTTCATGACTGACTATTTCTGATGTCAGTAATTTACAATGACAAATTGAAACAGCTCATGCCAGATTTGTTTGGAACAGAGGCAAAACTGGGTCTAAAATAAACAACATATTGTGCCTCGCAATCAGGTACAGTTTACAGGTATGGCTCTGATTCATAATCTCTGCTCGGTGCTTCTCTCTTGCTCTAATGAAAATCATGGCATATTGGTTGTTCTTGCTGCCAAGTGATATGGCCATGCCCTCTCCACAGTAGCCAACTACAAACATGCTTGTTTGGGACTCTCTGGGGGAACCGCTTTGCTGTTTTTACACTGTTAACATATGTAGGTACACCTGAAAGCTACAGCCTGCCACTTCTTGTGGACCTCACTTGGGTACCTTTGCTCTTTTGCCACCAAGGGTTAATTTTCTAATGGCTGCTCTGCTGCTGAAGCTAGCCAAGTTTTTCATCGCCTGCAGAGAACCACAAGCTGTGATTTGGAGCCAGGAAACACCATTAATTTTCTAAATAGGAAGGATCACATATGTAAACTGTCTGGTTCTATAACCAGTTGGGCAGGTAGAAGGCAAAGAAGAGGAAAATAGATTCTTTTTTCTGAATCTGCCAACTGCACTTCATAAACTCTTCAGTAAATTTCAGCCTTCCTTCATCCTTAGCATTGCCAGTATTCAATTTTACTGGGAAAGGTCAAGTTGATGATTTATTGAACAGTTATTGAAGTTGTTACATAAGACTGTATAGAAAAGTTCCTGAAGAATTAAAAAAAGGACTAAACTAAGTTAAAGAATCAATCTTCATATCTCAACTTGGTCTATAATTATGTCTTAGGCCAGGTCTACACTTGGGGGGAGGGTGGGTTGCCCTAAGATATGCAACTTCAGCTACGCAAATAGCATAGCTGAAGTCGATGTATCTTAGGTTGACTTATCTCAGCGTCCTCACGGTGGCGAGTCGACCACTGCCACTCCCCCATCGACTCCGTTTCTTCCTCTTGTGATGGCGGAGTTCTGGAGTTGACAGGGAGAGTGCTTGGAGATCAATTTATCTCCTCTACACTAGACGTGATAAATCGATAGATTGATCAATATCTCTCAATCTGGTGGGTAGTGTAGAGTTGGCCTTAGACCCACCAATATTGTTTCATTCCATCCTGTATACCAAATAGAGAAATGGTCCATTTGCGACAATAGAGGCAGTCATATGCTTTGCCCTGGAAAGTCACTAGAAGATTATGATTTGGATGTTTGGTATGCACATCGTACACCCTCAAAATACTCATACTGGGTGGGGACAGGAGAGTATTGAGCCAGCTTCCCAGTTATTCGAAAAGACGTCAGTGAGAGTGTAAAAGAAAGACTGGTAATCCAGAGATCTGTGTTCTATTTCCTGACTTTGCCACACATCCTATTTGTGAGCTGGCACAAGTCACATCAGCCTGTGCCTCAGTTTCCCTATTTGTAACAGATAACCTATCACACAAGACCGCTCTGAGAAGTGATAAATCAATCAATCAATTAATTAATTAAGTGTTTGGAAAGCACTTTGAAATCTTCTGATGGAAAGTGTTTTAGACATTCCAAAGAATTATGCTTAGTAAAAAAAATAAATCCATTTTCTTTTTGTTTTAGAGCACTTCGCACTACATTCACTGCCTGGGTGAACATTAGGCTTTCCTGCCTTTTCCTGGCCATTCCCTGAATACTTATTAACTGTATTGTATCCGTTTTGTTGTCTGAAAGAGGAAAACCTGCATCACTGAGACTTCACATACCTGAAATACTGCAAGATAAACCCATACTCCCACTCCATGTACCAGGTACAGTATATTGGATGCACCAGCATTCCTGTGGAACACCAATGTGTCCCATGACATCTCAGAAGCTCACGCAAAGACCAGCACCTGAAGAATTCAATCTCACAAAAGTTACTAACAGAGCGTATGCACCAGAGCATAACAAATACTTTTTAGGCACCATCTAGATATATCACAGCATGGCATGTCGGTAACTCATGTGGTCTCACCAGGTTCATGTAAAGCCAGATCCTCCACATGCTTCCTACTGGCCACAGTGTTTACTCATGAAAGCAGCCCTAGCAACGGGCATGATGCATTTTCAGGGTTGGGCCCTTAATTAGTTCAGAGTTTTTCCTTTTGCCTACTTTCCTTCCCCTAAGGAAAAGTATTATTCATTAAGGACTCTGCAGATCCCACCAGAGCTCATTTTAGCTGAGATCCCTGTATGATCTGCCGAAGCCTTTAAAGGGGAATGAGCCTTGGCCTCTCTTTTATGGGCTGCATTGTGACCTGGCTTCAAAGTGTGAAAAGCGGTTCCAAGATTCCCTTTGTGCAGCACAGTCTCTTAATTGCACTTTTAAACACAATGTAATTTTTTGTAATTAACATTATGGTTTCAGAGGGCAGAGAAGCCTGCTCTATGCTAATTACAAATTGGAGTAGTAGTAGTGGAAATTCAAGGCTCCAGACATTGGGGCGGAATGCAGTTTTTATGAAGGATTTCAAAGATTCTCCATGGGCTCTGTGTTCTGAGTTATCATTAGCATTTGATAACATAAAGAATTTTTATAACATGTGACAGATTTCTATGTGAAGATTTTACCTGATAACCGGAAAATTTACATAAAGACCTTCATTAGCTCTCTGCTCACATTACTGGAAGTGTAAGAACTACAGCGCACTGGCGCCTTATAAGACAGTGTTTAGGAGCCAAAGAATTTGTGCTTTATAATAAAATTTACCGTACATTATGAAGGAAGGTTATTATAATCTTCAGTGATGTTAGAAATCACAGCAATTCAAAGAGGGAGAGGTGACGGGAACAAGTGCTTCAGTATTGCTATGTAACAGAAAACTTCATAGTGTAGTAAAGGTGATGGGGCTTGATCCTCAACTGCTGTAAACTGACATAGCTTCACTGACTTCAGTGGAGCTATAACTGAGTCATCCCAAATGAGAATCTGGCCCCAGGTTTATAGAATTCTACAGGGTCAGAGGAAGACTTTCTGGCATATATCACCAAACCACTATGAATTATACCTCCCTTTCTTGCTCCGCCCTCCCCTCTGGAAAGCATGTGGGTTGCACAAGATTATCTTGTTACACATCAATAAATATATTTTATCTTTCGATTTAAACCTGAGCTTGCAGAAAGAACAGCAGCAGTCAGGAGTATCCTAACAACAGTGTGCCCACCACGCACTGCTCTGTTACACTGGTGTAAACTGGAATAACGCCACTGGAGTTAATAAAGCAGAATTTGGCCCTGTTTGTGGATAAAATGGATATACTGGAGAAGGGAGCAGTGCAATAGGTGGTTTGTTGAGGGCAATTGCAACATCAAGGTTTTGTCACCAAACATTTACTGCACTGTGTCTGTCAAGAGATGGGGCATAATGACAAAGACTATAAGGCTGAGAGCCAACAATAGTGACAATTTTTGGAAGCTTTCTTTATGGAGTAAAATAGAATTTACCATTATTCCATGCTGTCTTATTATTGCATGGAATAATGGTAAATTATTATTATTATTACATGTGCTGCCGCATGTATGGAAGCCATATGCAGCAGTATTCCCTCAGTGGGGCACAATTTCTTTCATGAGGGATTCTTTTTCTTTAAGAATACAGCAATAATGCATAACCTTGTAATGGCATCATTATAGAATGCTAAGTCCCAAGAAACAATTTGGGAAAGCGTATCAATGTCTTTTACAATCATAACATGATATGGCTTCCTTTGGGACATCAGGTTAGCACCCAGATTTATGTAATTCTTTAAGTACATTAGCATCTGTTTAAGGATACGTGGCTGCATTTTGTGGAAATTTAATATTTAGGTATTTCATATTTCTTTCCATCCTCAGTAAATAACCAAAATTGCTCAGTTGCATAAAGCATGTTGATTGCAAACTTATATAAGCAGGAAAATAAAATAATAACTGATATATGCTGTCTCTGTAAAAACAATGGCAATATACAAAAACTTGTAGGAGAACACTTCAATCTCCCTGCACACACTATTACAGATTTAAAAGTCACCATATTGCAGCAAAAAAACTTCAAGACCAGACTGCAAAGAGAAACTGCAAAGCTGCAATGCATTTGCAAATTTGACTCAATCAGCTCAGGACTGAATAGGCATTATGACTGGCTAGCTAACTACAAGAGCAGTTTCTCTTCTCTGGTTGTTCACCTCACCCTCCCTGATTAGAGATAACAAGCTGGTTCAGCCTCATTGAACTAACCCTATTATCTCTAACCTGGTTCTTGCCTACCTATTTATACCTGCCCCTGGATACTTCCACTGCATGCATCCGACGAAGTGGGTATTAGCCCACGAAAGCTTATGCTTCAATACTTTAATTAGTCTTTAAGGTGCTACAGGACTCTTTGTCGCTTCTAACTTCACTGTGAACCAACCAGGCCTCTGTCGCACAGATTACACTAACTTCAGATGAAAATGGACTCTCTCTCTCTCTCTCTCTCTCTTTAAATAAAAGCTTAGTTTGGGAGAACATGACTATTCTAATTGAATTGGTGCACAGTGGCTATCTTTGCCTGTAACTCTCCAATTGGATTGTTAAACCCATATGGTATATTTTACAGGCCCCGTATATTCTTGCAACATGAAAAACAACCAGATTGGATTTTCAGAGTTCCCTTCCCTCCTGTATAGTAAGTCTCCCCTCTCCCCATATTAGCAAACACAGTGCTTAGAGAAATGGAAAAGAAATCTTAGATAAATGATCAAACTTTCATAGTATATGGCTTTTATTTTTATAAAATATTTGCTTCCAGCAGAGTGTATCTTAATTTATAAATGCAGAAATCTGTCATTAAGATTTGACCCAGCTGCATGGCATTGTCAAATGCAATACCATATCTTTTAATAGTTTTATATCAAGTAAGGATATAACATATCATTAGTTTAAATATATTTGCAAGCAATTACCCCCACCAGGATATTTGTGAATGCTCATGCAACATTGATGAAATTCTGACATGCTTAAACATTGTTCATTTAGCTCTATTCTTTATGTATAGAAAAAATAGAATAACTAATTCTGCTGCCACTTGCAGACTACTGTTAGGCATTTTCATTCTGTTCATGGTTTCAGTCCTGCCTTTAAACTATAGCCTTTGGTGATCATTTGGAAAAACAGTTTCATATATGTTTAATTTTAAATAGATGTACTAGATTATTCATTTGCCTTATTATTGTTCAATGCAGTAATTTAAACATGGACTAGATTTACTGCATGTCAGCTGCCTTTCTTTTACAAAATGGGATAAATTATTAAATGAGTAGAGGTTGTTTGACAACGGGTTTTCCAGTACTTCACAAAAGAAAGACCTTTGACATTCTGCTGTCTTTCAAAAAGACTAGAGAGTAAATCAATTAAGGCACTACGCCGTGGTTCAAAAACACACTATTATGGCACTTTCTTGCTTACCTCTAAATTGACTTGGGAAGACTCAACCATTGCAGCAGCATCACAAGGTAAGTAACTGATTTAATTGTCAAGTTCTCTTCTAGGAACCATTCTCTGGCTGAAGTATCTTGAAATATCTCCAAGGTGGCTTTTTAACACGCATCTGCTTGTTTTCTTGAGCGAGTTAGAGAAAATCATCAAAATCAACCTCCCATAAATTGTGCCATGCAATATAGAGTTCTTCACCAGTTTAAGGTTATATTTACTAATGCTTGTACAAGACACTTTTGTCTGCATTTTAGCTGAAACCAGTAACAGTTCAGCATCCCAGACAGGAGAAGTCATACTCCCAGTAGTTGAACCCTTACATTTGTGATCTCTTATGTAAGTAGACTTCACAAAAAGTGGTAGACATTCCACTGCTGTGCACATTTTAAACTTGGATAAAACACTAGAATATACACTGCTGGGAACAATCCAGCACTGGCAGGGAATTGGACTAGATGACCCAGTAACTCCTCTAGTTGTCTTCCATCTCTAGTTTCTGCAATCTCCACTAATTTCTGTGTTTAGCTCACCACTTGAAAAGTGCTTGGGATACTTTGGAATGACTGAAAGACACTATAGGGGTCATTTCACTCAAATAATATCTTAAATCTTGAAAGAACCCCAATTACTAATTAGATAAAACACAAGTGAGTAACAATAAATAAGTAAATAAATCCCCATTTTCCTTCCCGGCTTGTGTAATGGATGAGCTCTTCAGTGCAAAGGGTCTGAGTCTCCTCTTACAGCAAAGTAAATCAGAATGAATGCTTTTGAAGTCAATGGAATTATATTAGTATAAAATCAGTATAAATGAGAAGAGAATCAGTCCTCATGCAATTGACTGTGCAATCCTTCCTTAAGTTGGAGGGGTCTCTTACTCAAGTAATACCATTATTTTTGCTGTGCTCTCCCAAAGTAGTTAATAGTGATGTCAGAATTAAGGAGCTTTAGTTAATTTCACTCCAATTATGCTACTGATGCTATCTATCATGTATATATAACACCTTTCATCCCAAGGTGTCCAAAACACTTTGCAAACTAAGGGCTAACTCCTGCCACCAATGGAGAGCATACAAATTACACACAGAAGAGACTAACGCCTGGGCTACACTGGCGGAGGTGGGGGGGGGTTTGAACTAAGATATGCAACTTCAGCTACGCTATTTGAGTAGCTGAAGTCGAAGTAGCTTAGTTCGACTTACCTGGCCGTCCTCACAGCGGTGAGTCGATCTTGGCGGCTCCCCTGTTGACTTTGCTTACTCCTCCTGCCGAGGTGGAGTACAGGCATTGATTCGGGAATCGATTTATCGCATCTAGATGAGACATGATAAATCAATCCCTGATACATCGAATGCTACCCGCGATTTGGTGGGTAGAATAGACGTACCCTTACAGAATTGGGTCATCCGGTCCACTTCTCCACTAATGCAAGACTGTTTCCTAGAAGCTCTATTGTAGTGCTTTATTCATGCAAGTTTAAATGTCCCAAGTGACAGGACTTTGCCCACCACCCTTTGGAAACTATTCCACAGCCTAGCATGCTGATTGGCAGGAAGTTTCCCTCAGTATTCAGCCTTACTTTTCCTTTTTCACATTTTCAAACAGTAGAACAATGTGCAGACTATTTTAGCAGAGTGTTAGCCAGTGAAGCTGAGTCTTGTAGCCTAGAACCAACAGATGCAGCCTATGGCTCAAAAACTGAGCTGTTAATCAATAAGGATGAGCTCTTTGGGGTTGAAGAACACTCTCCTGGATGACTGGAGTGGATGGGAGATGACACAGCCTGCCATGATCACCCTAAACCATATTTCCCACCTCTCCTCAAAATTACCTCTTCCTCCTCTCACTGCTCCAGAAAGGTTGATACAGCCCCAGCAGTCTGGTAAACACCATGGTGCCTTTTAAGGGAAGGAGAGGGGCAGGATACAGAGAGGCCAGCTGCATAGGTCCCAACAGAGAAGTGGTTGCAGAGCCAGCGGGCCTCCATGTGCACTGACCCTCAAGATCAGTCAGGTCGGAGTGGAGAAGCTTCTATGTGGAAGTACCCAGATTCCATTGTCGTTGCTCCACATAAAAGAGAATCAGGATTATTGATTCTTCGGTAGTGCTGACTTTGGTAGGATTTGGCGCACACAGCCATGAATAATTCTGTGCACACAGGGCAATTGTTTCTGGTTTTCAATCTGATGGGCCCACAGAGAGCTGTACTGTAAGGAGAGGACTGAGGAATTGGTATTTGGACACAGTACTTAACCTTCCACCTCTTTAAACCCAGCCCAGTTGGCTTGCAGGTGAAATGGGATGGCAGCTGTCTGAATCCAGTTCTCAGTGGACAGATGTTCAATTTTTTAAAAAAATCATCATAAATGAAACAGTGTGGTCTTGTAGCTAAGGCTCTGGAAGGGGAGACAGGAGACCTGATCTGGGTTTGATTCCCAGCTCTGCCACTGACCTGTTGCATAACCTCAGACAAATCACTTGCCCTCTCTCTGCCCCTATTTCCTTTCCAATTTCTTGTTTTGTCTATTTAGAGTGTAAGCTCCTTGGGACAGGCACATTCTCTTACTAGATGTTTATACAGTGCTTAACACAATGGTTGGAGCTTCTGAGTACTACTACAATACGAGTAATAGATAACGATAATCATTTGACTAGGACTGAATTGCTGAGGATAGATATGAAATATATGCTACCCCTTCTCAAGTGCAGGTGTGAGGGTCTTGGCAGGAGAACGTTTGCCATTGCCTGTGCTATACCTAGTTTGTGTATACATGCCTGATCTGTATCTCCCAGTACCTTTCAGGTCTGCTTTCCATGCCCAAGAGGCTTCTCATTCCTGAACTAGAGGTCATTTTTAAAATAAACCTTCTAAAGTTATTCTTCCTGAAGTGCAAAAGAGCTTCAGGAACATGCTGTCCCACTGCTAAATTTTCACGGGGCCACATATGTAGCCTAATGGCAAAAAAAGTAAAGCAGCAGGCAACAGGGGCAAGAGTGGGAGAAGCTAGTGGACACTGAGAGCTCAGGAAGGGGACTTGCCTGCTAGTCAGGATTTCGCAAACTCTCACAATTCTGTTTTAAAGTATTGCTTCCAGAGAAAAGGTTAAATGAGGTTTAAGTGCAATGTAATAAACCTTCACTGTTCATAAAGTTGGGTGATAAATGTATGTATGGTTACTGTATATAAAAAATACTGAGGTCAAAAGCCAAAGATAAGGAATTAAGGTTTGTGTTCATGGATAGGTGAGGCCCCTAAATTGTAAAATTCCATGAAAATGGCAGCTTGTCAGTCAACAACTTGATCAGTTCCAGAGGAGCACATTCCAAAGCTCTGCTCAGCCCTACATTATAAACATTCTCTATGTGATATACAGTGTGCTATGACATGTAATTTGTTTGGTTCCAAGAGACTAGGACAAGGGTTTGGAAGGTTCACTGCATTGTAAAAGAGATGTGCCTGGCTGCAGGTTTTCACATTTGTAAGTAGTGGGCTGAGAGCAGAAAATGCTGTCCTCCTGTGGAGGAATAGCATGGTGTACAACATTTTGCTGATATTTGTACATCTGTCCAGGCACCTAACACACCAGGAAGAGAGTCCTCAATGAAAGTTTTGCATTCACAGGGGCAACCTCTTACAGAGGTTATTACTTGTGAAGTAAAACGTACTGGACAACAGAGGTTTCAGTGGGAGGGTGGGTTCCATAGTTATGGGCAAAAGGGAAGCCCTTCAAAATAAAGTACTGTAGTAGGTCATCACAATTCATAATGTACCCTTTCATCAATGGTTCCCAACAATTTTAAACCACCCTATTTTCATTTGCCATTAGGGATGGATGTACTGGTTCATCAAAAATAAGAAGCTTCCAGCCCAGAAAATCTTTATCCAAGATTCAGACTGAACTGATCCAAACCAGATTCACTTTTTCCATCTCAGCTGTTGTCACTTTTGTTTATACTCTTATTAGTTTTGGTTCCAACTGGGAGTGGTAATACCACAACAGTCCAGGACGTTCTTATGGTATTTGAGGCCACATGGAAGCACTGGAAACTAAAGAGAAAGGCTATAATGACAAGGTGTATTTCTAACTTAAAGGTCAGATTTTGATACCTTTATTCAAGTTGAATAGTACCCCAATTCACTTATAGTCCCATGGAAGTAAAGGGCGTTTTGCACTACTGTATACAATGCATATGAACAGAACAGAACATAGCTTTAATTAGTCTCATTTTAAAGGGGAACTCATCTAGCCAGGAGCAACCCAATATATCATCATAGGCTCTCCTGATTCAGTGGGACATCTTGCAAAGTGAGTTCACTTGAATTCCACAGACAGAAACTAATATTTAACTCAAAATGGTCACCTGAGCTTTAAATTCCATAACAGAAACAACAGTGCTTTACCAGTCCAACCAGAAGAGTACAGTTAGAATTAGGCCCCTGATCAGATTGGATGGCTTAGGTTCAGTCAGTGATAATCCTTCCTTTCCAGCTTCATCCACAATTGGCCCCTAGAAGAAGCAATCAGGCCTTTTTATCTGGCTTACTGCGCCTCAATTGGTTTCTGCCTGCTCCCAGTCCTTTTAGCCACTGGAGGACCAACTTTTGCTGGTTTGAGCAGTAACTAATCCTAGGTGGCCTCTCTAGGCAACTATCAGAGGTCTGAACTCACTGCTCTTTTTCTCCAAAAGTATGCTTTCTTCAAGCAAGGTGTGGCCAGGCGTCAGGGTCTCCAGCAGGGGGCAGCAAATGCCTGGTATACACTATCAAAAATATTTTTCTTTCTCTACCATTATTTGAATAATAGGTCTTTTGCTGGGGAGCTAGGAAAGGGGGAAGTCATGCATCTCAACAACACAAGCAGATTTTTGTATACATAATAACTTCTTCTGGCGCCTTTAGGGATAAACTGTTTGTAGAATTTTCACAATTGATATGTATTTATTATTTAGAAACCTGTCCACAGAGAAATGTCTTGCACATCAGGGAGGTATTATGAACATTACTTCAGTTAATAAGTTTAAGGAAGTAGTACTGTATGGTGATATTTAAAAAAATAAAGTGTTATTCTCCTATGAGCACCCACTGAGACAAATACTGTCTCCTCACTCATGGCCATTGAAGGCCCTTGATGCAATGGAACCATTGTGGCTTTGTGCTACAGGGTGCGATGGAGAAAGGCAGCATGCTGGGATTCCATAAAAAGGGAATGGGAGGGGGTGTAACTTGTGGAGCAATGGAGGAGATGGAGGGAACCTAGGATGCACAATTAAGAGGCTCCACCAGTCATTCCCCAGAGGGCAGGGATTGCAAATGCTGGAGAAACTAGTTAGTACAGGCCTAAAGATGCAGCAGTGCAATGAGCAGTGGCATGGAAAGGAGAAGAATTCCATCTCCCAGCACCTCACGACCCCCTTTGCCATGACCAGCTTCTGAAACTTGGCAAAAGAATGATTTGCCCCAGTAGACACTTTAACAGTAAGGACTTTATTCAGCACAGAAAAGGATAATATTACTGTAAGTGCTTAAAAGAGGAAAACTCAATAATTCTGAAGAGGTTATTTGGTAGGATGTTTCCTCAAAAGCCAAAATACACAGACACCATCCCCTTCCCCTTATTAACCATGAAATGTGATGGTGTGAAATATCAACTGTCTTGGAGAAATGTATTTCTCTCCCCAGAATTCTGTGAATTGCACTCATGGAAGGCAAGCTATGAACTTAACTGAGGGAACCTTGCTGTCTATACCATGACTGCAGGTATTCCGCTGTGAATAGAGGCATTCCACAGCTAGACACTACTATTTACTAGTAGAGAGGCCCATCCATATATTATATTTGTAGTGACAATCATTTCCTTCCAAATGGGTTATCGTCAGGATTAAGGAGCTGTTTATTGGAAGTGAGCATTAACCACACCCAGCCTGTCCTCTGTTAGGGAATTTATGGGAAAATGACATTTTGGGGGGTGGGGGGTTGGGTGGGGAATTGTTCTGTTTAATTTCTCCTAAATTCTCCCTTGCAGGCATTTTTCAGCAGGCCAGATCCTAAGGCTCTTCCTTATTCAGCGTCAGTGAGAGTACTATCTTAACACGGGCTGGTGAGACTTGGCTGAATATGTTTCAGTCAATTTCAAAACAAAACATGAAAACAAATAATCCCTGAATAATTCTAAAACTCCATTAAGGCACTTTGTCCAGCCTGCTGGCAACTACAGTCTTTCACCTCTACTATATTTATGAGTATTTTGGACAGCTTTATTTTAACTGACTCAAGTGATGGCACTTTCTCCATATCCTTTATGAGACTAACAGACTTCACTCAACATTTTCCAGGTATTCACCCTAAGCTTTCCTTTAAATAGTTTCATCCAATTATTCCTGCCCTCTGAGGCACTTTAAATAATTCCTCTTCCTCCTTGATGTTTATGCTCATCATTTACATACGAGCAGTTTCCATATCTATCCATAGTCCTCATTTGGATACATATTTAACTCTTCAGATACTAAAAGCATTAATAAACTGGATTCTCATTTATACTACCTTTACACCACTCTGGCAGCTTAAAGTGGCTTTAAAACATTAATTTGTTTCCACTTAAAGGCTCTTTACAATCACTATAAGGCCCCTTTACACAGCCAGAGGGATGTAGACAGGCCTTAGTATATACGAGAATCAGGCCTAAAGTGCTTGTTTCATAACCATCCGGAACTTCCTTTTCAAAGAACTTCCTGAACACATTCTGTGTGCTGCCGGCAGTCTTGCAACATTCACATCAGATTAGTTTGTGGATTCCGGTTCCTCCGCTCCTTAGTTAGATAAGATCCTGCTGCTCTACCAACTGTAAAAGCAACTTGTACTAACTGACCATGGCTAGTTTAGGCATTTGATAAAGGAAAAGTTAATTCAGTAATTTTTAAAATATCTTAAAAACTGGTTGGCATTATAGTGTGGAAGGTGCACAAGGCAATAGTATACTTCCATTTTATGTTTCTCTCGCCATATACTTTCAGAGATAACATTTACTTTGTGTATTTTTTTAAAAAAATTAATCCAGCATACTGTGCACTAACATCCCTGCATGACCATGTCTCCTGAAGTTATCCCTGTCTCTCCTCCTCAACAATTTTCTACAGCAGGATTCGGCAACCTTTCAGAAGTGGTGAGTGCTGAGTCTTCATTTATTCACTCTAATTGAAGGTTTTGTGTGCCAGTAATACACTTTAACCTTTTTAGATGGTCTCTTCTTATACATCTATAATATAGAACTAAACTATTGTTGTATGTAAAGTAAATCAGGGTTTTAAAATGTTTAAGAAGCTTCATTTAAAATTAAATTAAAATGCAGAGCCCCCCAGACCGGTGGCCAAGACCCAGGCAGTGTGAGTGCCACTGAAAATCAGCTCATGTGCCGCCTTTGGCACCTGTGCCATAGGTTGCCTACCCGTTTTACAGTCTCACTACCCGATCTTTGCGTCATGTCTGAAACTTATTCGTAAACTCCTCAGAGCAAAGAGCATGTTTCTCTGTTTATACTGGGAGAATCCTAGTATGAGCTTTAGCACTGTAAAATATAGTAACAACCTTTTCCCTTATCTAGCACCATTAGAAAGCAGAAAGGAACACACTGACAGGACACTAATACTGAGCTCTCATTCAGAGCAAGAGATGTATGGATAGATCACTGCTTTTATTTTGCTAACAGCATTTGTTCAGGAGTCCTTTTCCCCCCTCTTTCTTTTTAAACATGCCTCTGTTGAAGCAAAACTGCCCCACCACAGAAATGATGCTTCTGCCTCCTACTTACTTTAGTGTAGGTAGAAGAAAAAGAGATCAGTCAACTGTAAATTTGAAAATGAATGAAAGGCTTCATATTACCCAGCAGTCTGCATCTCCATTTTTGTGAGGTGAGAGATTGTGCCGGCAGAGGCCAAAATGAGTACGAAGATGGAAAACGCAGTCAGGTATGAGTCAATTATGTTGAGAGCTTCTCCCAGGGTAAGACAAGAAGCCCTGTTTTCAAAAGTGGCTTCATAAATGCTGCAAGTGCAAATCCAACATTAGTGCAAGCAAATGGACACTTAAGGAAATTGTGAGCCTAAGTGCCCATTTACACAGAATTGGCGAAAACAACAGATTTTCAAAGGCTGTTACCTTTAACTGTGATGGCCATCTTTTTCTATTACCCCAAATGGCACCTTGCCTCTTTTCAAACAAGATCGGATCACTCTATGTTTTCTCCCTATGTGCCACCAAAGATGGGTCAATGTTATACCCAGAATTCCCTGGGATAATAGTAGCCTTGAGTCGCCATTTTCTACAGCAGATTTCCCAAGGCATTAACTTGTCATCTATTAACAGTTAGAAAACTCCAGATGATTATATTGAGAATTCCAGTCTGAAGGAAAAGGGCTGAAAAAACTGCCTTTCCAGGACGATGGCTTTGGGAGCCTGCATAGCCCATAGCCACAGGCCTCTGCTGATTTGGGGAATCCTAAAAACATTGAGGCTACAAATGTCAGAATCAGTCTCAACTTCTTTAAAAAAAAATGTTTTCCAAGCAAATGTAATGTAAACTAATCTCTAGTGATGAAGACTTGCCTTTGAGTGTTCCTGAAGATCCTGGCTTACTTTAGCACCCTCCCTGCAACTATCAGTCTATTGTACCTAAATGGAACGTTATCTGAGCCCCACAGGATCTTTAGTGTACAACATCCTTGTGAGATAAGGCAGTGCTTTTAACCTCATCTTAGGCACAGGAACTGAAACACAGAAAGACAAAGGCCCAGATCTTTAAAGGTATTTAGGTGCTTAACTGCCACTGAAATCAGTGAGAGTTAGGAGACCAAATACCTCGACAATATGGATTTAGGTGATTTGTCCAACTCTGCAGAGGAACTCTGTGGTGGAGCAGAGACTTCCAGGTCACCCAAGACCTAGGCAAGTGCCCCTACCACTGGGCTATCCCTCTTCTCCAGGTGTCTTTGAGGTCCATAGCCAAAGGTCTCTCCATTTTGGAAAATTTTCATACCAGTTTGCAGCTGTAGGGGACACCTAGCCTGTCTAGGCCTAGGACACTAATGCTGCTTACGTCTAGCCACAAGGAGCTCCAGCTCAATAACTGTGACATTGTTTAATGGTGTGATGATACCCTGAATGGAAAGCCCTGTTTGGTTGTCCATGACGATAGAAGTACAGGTGATGAGGACTTTGTTCTGGCCTGGATAGGTACAGCACACACTCTTCCTCTTTATCTAGTCTGCTTTTTAAGCATCCTTATATTTAAAGAGCAGGTCCCTCCATTCTCACCCTCTCAATTCAGTGGAAGGAAGCAATCCCACCAGAGAGAGAATTCTGGATTTGACTCATCCCAGGGATTCCCAGTCACAGGGATTCTCCATCATCCAAAAGTGCACTAAGGGGCAGTACAAAGTACTCCCATACTGGGAAGCCAGCAGATAAGTCAATACTGCTTGCCCGTGCTGGCTAAGATGGAGCCTGGTTATGGCATGCACTGCATTAGTGCATTCCCTACTTCAGTCTCTTTTGGCAGGGTTCCCATAGAGCCAATGGTGCATATTAAAACTGCCTTTCCCAATGAGAAGTAATAACAGAGAGCAGGTGGTAGTAGAAATGCCTGCCTTCCTTTGCATGAATCCCAGTGGGAAACAATGGGGGAGGCCGGAGCAGGGAAATGCAAGTTAAATCTCCTTCTGCAAGCAAGAGTTAACCTGGCCCATAACAAGAAAAACTGCCATCCAAAAGGAACTCCCTACACATGCAACCAGTTTTAGGTCAGGCCTTATATATACTGTTTGTTTTGTGTGTTTTTTCCCCAGTGATCTCATGCCAGTTTAGGGACAGAGCTGTGCTTGCAGCCATATCCAGGCACCAGCTCCAGTTGCAAATTGCTGAGCTGGGCTACTTCGAAGCTTTGCCTCACTGTGGGTTAAAGTGGAACGAGCTATTTTGCTTATCCCTAACTTTAACTCTACCTAGTCAGCCTCGGTAAGAAACTCACAAAGAGCCAACACAGGCTCAGTGTGCCATCTTTCTCCCCTGTCCGTCTCATTCATATGTGCATCAAGCACCAGTGTTTTTGTAGTTGTCAGAATCAAGCGTTTTTGAACAGTTGCCTTCTTCTCAAGGCAAGTGCACAGCTTATGTACTGGGTTCATCACCTTGCCTCATTTGCGGTCCCCTGATAACTTTATTCTGACTTTAATGGAGTTACTCCACTGGATAGAAATATGATCCAGACTAGCTGCATGATAGAATACCAGGGATCGTACTTCCCATTCTGATAATGCAGGGTGCTTTCACTGCATTTCCCAGCCACGTAGCAGCCTCTCTTACCAGCCACAAGTACCTGTGTTCTCCACTTCTTTCCAGCATTCACACATTCTTATTGTTTATGTGTGCTATTTTTGGCACATATTTTTTAATTAAAGAGCTGAGTGAGGAGGGCAATGGAACATTTCAACAAAAGTTTACATTTCAGTAGCTGAATAGAGAATGGTCAAAAATGACATTAAAAGAGAGTCTTCTACCTATATTTATAAACCTATGTTTGTTTCTATTTTACAAGCAGGGAAAAATAGAAAAAATCATTTTACTCTTTTCTTATTTGTGCCTTTTCATTCATTGACAGGTTCTCTTTAGAAAACAACAACAATCAGCAAAATACGTAAATAAAAGGAAAGTCTCTTTTCTTCTTTACAAACACAAAATAATAAAACCACTGTTAAAATTAAAGCAACATGCTTCAGAGTGTGCAGCAACTCTGCAATAAAATGATTTATTCGTTTGCCTTACATTCACATGGTGCAGTCTCAAGTAACCTGAGTGGATGCTTATAAAAAGAGGGGGTCAGATTCATCCCTGAAACTCCACTGAAGTCATGGAGTAACCTCAGGGCTGAATTTGAGCCAACAGCTATACTGTAGTTCTGTTTTATTTCTTAGCTGGAACTAAGACTTACACAAAGTACAGTGCACTGTAGACTACAATATAATGCACAAAATGCTTGAAATACACATGAAATATTGGAGGTGGAACAGGGAGAGAGAAAAGTAGAGGTGTTATTTCAGTTGGAAAGTTTTGGGTTTTGCTTAGAGCTGGTCAAAACATTGGACTGAACATTTTCCATCAGAAAATCCCATTTCTTGGAAATTGAAACTTTAAGTCCCATGTTGGTTTTAATAAAATGTCATGTAAAAAAAAAAAAATCTAAATGAAGGGTTGTGATAAGGGTGCAATGTTCTGTTTTGACCTTATTGGAACGTACTCTTTTGATGTTTCCTTTCAAAATGAAAACACATTTCAAAAAATATTTTGTATTATATTGTAAATTATATCTTCTATAAAATAAAAATAAAGTCAAAACTGGAACTATTTGGATTTTACTGAAAAAGAATATTTTGATTATCTTGAAACTAATTTGTTTTAGAATATTTTGATTCATGGGACATTTCCAACTTTTTTGTTGGTGTTCCAATTTGGAATGAGGACAAATTCCAAACTCGTGGATTTTCCTGAAAAATGGAAACTCCTGTTCCTGCACAGATCTAGATTTGGTATCAAATAAGAAACTTCCTGGGTCACTGCAGTTTGAGAGTTGGGCACCTAACTCCCATTTATGCCTTTGAAAATCTCCCCTGGTATCCAGACGAAGAAAGAGAAAGGGACGGATAAAAAGGGGCAAGGATTCTTTGAAGAGTAAACTGAGATCTGGGAAGAATGAGAGTGAGCACTCCGTTACTTAGAAAACATTTCTGCAGTTAGTCTTTGTAAGAGTCCAGAGCAAATTAGCTTTACCACTTGCTGTTACATCAAGACTGGTATGGAGACAAGAGTATGCAACAAAGAACACAGGGAAATGTTCAGTAACAAAAGTAAGAGAGATAATGTTTCATAACTAACAAAAGAAAAAACTAGTTTTGGTTTGGTGATTTTTCCACATGGGAAAATAACATCTGCTCTATCTCTTCCATCTCCAAATCCTCAGGGCAGCCTAACACAGGAGGAGACATGTCTTTTTTGGGGGAAACGGCCCATTTGGGAACATTTCTCCAGTAATGCCAACCCCAAATGTTGAAAAATCATGAGTCAGGCTCACCAAAATCATGAGATTATGTAAAAATAATCTATTTGGTGTTCTTTTTAATTGCCATCTGCTTTTCAAGACTTTACGGTGCACCGGGGTCACATTTTGAAGCTTTCTCCACACCTATGAGGGCTAGAAACTTATTTTTTCTTTAAGAATGAAGGCTGAAATCATCACATATCCACTTGACTCCAGGAGCTGGGTTTTTAAGGAAAACAATAATTATGAGACTTGTGACAAGATCATGAGAGTTGGCAACTGTGCCGGCAGTGGTGAAACTATGACAAACTAAGGAAAGTTACTTTCAGATCACAATCACAGCCTTGAGAGGGTACAGAAATCCTATGTTTGTCATCTTTTGTTTCAAACTTTCAGCCGCATCTGGCCTGTCACCTGACTGTTATTCCAGTGTCTATGTATTTTCCCCATCCGTTCATCTGCTATTATGCATGAAAGCAGGAGCTGCAAAGTGGCTGGGAGGATACGCAGAGCAGTTCTGTTCAGGAGCACAGCAGCCCTTGGAGGAATGGAGCAGCAGGTGGCAGGAAACTGTGGGAAGCCATGGTTTTGCCATGTGATATGCATGGGACTCCTGACTCACTCAATGATATCATGCAGGACACTTCCCAGGCCTGGAAATCCCTCTGACTAAAACCTGTGACAAGACTCCTTAATATATCCTCTCATTTCTATTGTGTGGGTCTCAGTCCTGCTTTCTTGTCTAGCTCAGGTTTGCCAGTTATGAGGAAGCCTGGGTCTCTGATAGTACCAATACTGCTTTCCCAAGTTAGAGTTTTTCCTCAGGGCAGTACCTTCTTATGTGGCCCATTTTCCAGCAATGGAATCAAATTGTCTCTGGGGCTTCCTTCCAAACCCTAAACTGAGTCCCAATGACCCTTTCTTCTGCCTTCACTATAGCCTGGACCCAAGGCTGGCTCTAACTTCTTTGCCACCTCCATCACCGTCCCCCACAAAGCAAACAAAAACAAAACAAAAAAATCTGAGTGCTGCCCCACTGAAACAAAAACAACCCCCCCAAGCGCCGCCCCGCCAAAACAACCCCTCTGAGCCAAAACCACCCAGCCACCCTGCCAAAACAAAAACAAAAAAAGAACACCTTCCCCTCCGAGTGTTACCCCACCAAAGTAAAAAAAACAACAACTGAGTGCTACCCCACCGCCCCAAGACTGGCCACCCCTTAGAACAGGCCTGCACAACTCGGAAAGCAGCAAGGGCCATATTACTGCAAAAAAACCCAGCTGCAGGCCGAAAAGCCCCGCCCTCGCCCTGCCCCCATCTGCTTCCCCCCACACCACTGCTTGGCTTGCCCCACCCCTACTCATCCTCCGCAGGCTGCACATTGAGCCCATGTGGGCCACATGTGGCCTCCGGGCCGCATGTTGTGCAGGCCTGCCTTAGAAGGTACCGCCCCAAGCACATGCTTGGTTGGCTGGTGCCAGCCCTGCCTGGACCTCAACCATTCGTGGCTGGGTGTCTTGGTCAGCCTACCTTTCACTGGTCTCAGTGGTGCTCAAGGCAACTGATCTGGCCTTACGACCAGGGTAAACCCATATTGCCTGCCTACCTGTCCATAAGGTGACCAGATGTCCCGATTTTATAGGAACAGTCCCCATTTTGGGGTCTTTTTCTTATATAGGCTCCTGTTACCCACCACCCCCCTCCCGATTTTTCACATTTGCGGTCTGGTCACCTTACTTGTCCATAGTACCTGCAGCTCCACAGTGGGGTCTTCTGACTCTTTCCTTTGCAGCATCTGAGGCAGTTGGGCCTGGGTGGATGCTGTCGTGGCTGTCAAGCTCCCTGCCAAAATGGAGACTGGTGATCCTGAAATTGCTGCTGTTGAAGCCCCTCCAAGATTTCGCTGTGAGGTTGCTGGCACCTTTCTTGGGTTTTGCAGCTCCTTCAGCCTGCTGCTGCTGGCCTAGAGCTGTTATGTGTTCTTCCATGGTCCCCTTGTTCGCAGGGGCCAGTCCAAACAAACCCCACTTCTGGTATCAGTGTAACAGGGTTGCACTCACCTCTCATGAGCTCCCCATGGCCAAGATTGTGCGCTTGCACTCTCTCTCTACCCCTTTGTGGTGGGTCTTTGCTGACTCAGCCCTCCGGCCAAGTTATACACAGTCTGCTCATGAGATAAAAGCAAACCCTTTCTCAGGTACAAGCCCAACAGGGCCTCTCTCAGTCCCTCTATAATGTTTCCCTGTTTGTCCCTGGTCCAGAATACACCAGTGCCCGGGTCCTTCCCTGGAGGCAATGTCTTCGCCATCTCAGGGTCTTTCTGTCCCCAGCTCTTCCGCTGGGCCATTAAAGTTCAGTTCCCCTTCTGGGGTGCCTCAAAATCCAGACTGTTTTCCCAAGAGCGGGGACCTGGGCCCACCCTCTACTCTGGGTCCTAGCTCAGGGACCCTATAGGTAGCAGCTGTCCACAATGTCCCTTTAAATAAACTGTGTTACTGCTATAATTCCCTGGGACAGTTCCCCACAGCTCCCGCACATTCTTCACTCTTCCCCCAGGGCCTTGCCCTTGTGAAGTCTCAGCAGCCAACCCAGAGAACTATCCACTCTCCTCCAGCTCCAACAAGGAACTGAACTTGGTCTGGCCCTGTAGCTCTATTTATATTGAGCTGGTGTGCCCTGATTGACTGTGTCCCACACAGCCACTCTAGGCAGCTTGGAGTACCTCTCTACTGCCCTTTTCTGGTAGGGGGGCAGGGGGTGTAGTAGGGCCACAAGGTCTCCAACAGGGGGCCTCGGGGCCTAGTCCACTCCGTCACAGAGCCCATAAAGGCGCAGGGATATCTGACCCTTTTCGTACGACAGGTTAAAGTACACCAATGTGCATTAATGTGAGAGTAAACTTCAGTGCTCAAAATCCATGAAATGGAGAAGCTGTGGTTCACATTGGCTCAGCCACACAATCCATCCTGTAGGCTTTATGTATGCAGCAAACCATACAAATATTAAACTCTCCATTTAAAAAGAAAAACACAATTAGAGAATGTAACACATGTGCAATGAGGGCCAGTAAATGCTGCCCTAAGAACCATAACTTTTACATTCCTGACCTTGACAGCTGGTCAAAATGTGTGAAAAGCTGCTGGATCAGAATGGCAACATTTCACATCCAGGTCCCACCGGTGTAAATGACTACACAAGTGGCAAGGCAATGGAGAAGCAGGATCTACGCGTGCACACGTAGACACACACACACACACACGCACACACACAAATTATGGGGTGGGACTATGGGGAAATTGAATGTAAAATTTGCTAGATACCAAATGAGCCTGGGTTTTGAATGAAGAGGAGAGAAAGCTATAAAGCAGCCGTGCATTTACACTGCAGCTGAGAGTGAGCCTCCCAGAATGGGCAGACAGACCCATACTAGTGGGGCTTGAGCTATTGTTCTAAAACTAGCAGTGTGGACATTGCCGCTCGGGCAGAGACTCAAGCTAGCCAAGAGCTGAGCCACAACATCCCCGCAGGCTGAGGCACAGTGTCCACACTCCTATTTTTAGCCACTAACTCAAGATCTACCACCAGGGAGCCGTACCACAAGTCTGTCTACTCATATTGGGAGGCTGATTCCCAGCTGCAGTGTAGACATCCCCTGAAAGACCAAATCCAATGTCTAAAGAAGTCAGTAGAAAAACACCTATTAACTTCAAGTAATCAGTTCCCTACTATGGAAACCACATACATAGCTAGGTACGGTGTTCTTTCTTTGGTAAAAAAGGAAAACAAAAGATTCTAAGGTATTAAGGTTTCTTAAGTCTGCTTATCCTCTGTGAGGTTTAATGTCTTGATGATTTCATCTGGTTGCCTTATAAAGGTTTGGTCTACCAATCAGGGAACAACGATCATGTTATGTGACTTAGGTCACCAATCACATAGGCTGAATATTGAACGATAAATATCAAATACAGAAAGCTGCATTGGCTTTGAACATTCTGTGAAAACCCAAAGGGACAAATAAGTTCAAAACTGATTGGTGAACAAATATGAACAAGAGACAAATTTGTAATATCACAGACAATTATCAATAGGAGAAAAATGGCCAAATCTGATGAATAATTTGATCAGCATTTAGTGCAATGTTTTTCAAATATCCACCCCTTTCTAGCCTGAATCTCACAAGTCTAGTTAAAAAGAATAAAATTGATAGCTGCTTTTCACCAGCTGTTTCTGAGAGGGGATTTTCAATGAGGAATTATTCTAGATATAAACTCCACTTCAGCTTTTAACTTACATATGGGCACATCACAAGTCAGAATCTGGGCCTCGGTAACTGTTGTAGTAACAAAGGTCCCAGCCTTCACAAGGCATTCCCTGGTTTCTAAAATACCTTCTGTGGTTTTAGAACACATTTCACACCAAATAGAATTGAGAATACTGCCAATGTAACAATTCATTTAAATCTCTGTCTTTGTTTTCAGTGTAAAGGGAAAGAAATGACCAGGCTATTGAGTAGTTAACTACACAACTGCTACCTAATGATCCTAATTTCCATGATTTTAATAATAATGAGTAAAACCAAACTGTTAAGTTGCACTTTCTACCTCAGCAAAACTAAGCTATAATTGTGTAGAGAATAATTTTATGGGTGAAGTGTGCTCAGTATTGTAAAAGATTAGAATAAAGTGCTCTAATATACAATGTCTTAGTAGGTGCAGGCACTTACCTGGGCAATTAAAATCTTTTTAATATACAAATCACAGCCAATGAGACTATTGGCATGACAAACTGGATCTTTCAGGACACAATGTGTTTGTCTAAAATAGATTTTCGTTTGCTAGCAATAATTTGTCTAACTTTTGTTTAAAAGAAAAATGACTAAATACAGACTAATTTGCAGAGGATTCTTAAAATGTTTTATATATATATATCTATATATAGATATAGATATATAGAGATATATATATATAGATATATACTATTACATGTTCCCCATTCATATACAATACATACATTAATGTCCTTCATTTAATATCTCTTTCTTAAAATGTGCATCATCTAACTTTTGGTATGCGTGTATTATATTTGTTATCTATTCTTGGGTTGGCTTGAATAGAATTTTCCCTTGAAAGAGCAGACAGATCATGGAAGGTGTGTGAAATATTCTTAATTGATTTGCTTAGTTAACTTCATTAAATGTCATTCTTTGTACTGCATGTGTTCCATTAATATCACTACTTGAAATAGGTGGAATTTTCTTTATGAAAGTTTACAGGAAAAATTTCTCAGATCTTCTAGAGTTTTTTTTTTAATTCCTCAAGATGTTTGTTTCCTGTATTATCTTGAGGCCCCTTCCAAACACACCTATGAAAAAAAACAAAAACAAAAAATGCCCCCACAATTTTCCTCATAATTCTTCCAAATAAGACACAAAATACACACATACAAGACTAGATTTACACTCCCTTGCAACCCCAATTCCCAGGTCACAAAATCCATTATCTTCCACTGTCATGCCAAAAATTAATCTAATTATAAGGATATTAAGTCACTCAGGCCCTGATCCAATGAGCTACTTAAGCATGTGCCTAATTTTAAGCATATGAGTAGCCCTCTTGACTTCAATAAGGCTACCTCTTGAAGTTAAACGAGGGCTTAACTAATTTGTAGTATTCTTCACTAGCAACATATTGGTTCTATTAAGAGTACAGAATTGTCTTTCTACATTTTTTGTTCTTTTTTCTTATTAAGGAGAAGATGGTGAAATGGTGAAAGGATAGGGTATTTACTACATTCCACAAAGAATCCATAAAGGAGAGATGTTATTTTAACTAAAAAACTCAACATTTCATGACTGACATAGAAGGAATAATTAAAAGAATGAACAAAAAATAAGAAGTATTTTTGAAATCCATCAGATGGCAACTTTGACAAGTTTGGTGAGGTATATATCAATTTTAGTGTTGTTTTATGAAAAGAATGGAGGATGATAAAGCAACCTAATAATGTGACCACTGAATTATAGCTGCTGCTTCTTCTTCAAAGGGCACAACACATGCTAGGTTACAAGCGAAGGGTGACCTAATGGTTTTTCTTGCATAGGAAAAATGGGATGAGGTAAACTAGCATGTCAGGTGTGCAGTACAATAAGTAGTTAAACAATATTCTTACTGTCTGTTTTATTTTTGTTTCATGTCTCCAAATGTAATTCAAGCATTTATAGGCTATGCTTAAAATTGTTTAAAGGAACTAAATTGTTCAGAGCCATTACCCTGATTTTATATTCTGCATGTGACTCTGAGAATGAGGAATAACATAAATCCAATGCACCTCATAATGGCTAGTCCAGTAGGGATCAGTGCAGTGATTGCATAAACCCTGGATTTTCAACCTGGGGGTCACTAACGGATGTCAGACAGTTGTGATCACACCACCTGTCCCCTGTTGCTAAATGGGAGGGAGGTCCCAGGGTCATGGTATAGAAAAGGTTGAGAACCTCTGATATGATAAATCATGAAGTCCTTCTACGACTTGGTTGCTTGAAAGCAGGATAGCCACAGTCTGCACTCTTCTGCTATCTTGATTTAGGCCTTGATCCTCCAAGGTCTTTAAGCATGTATCTTACTTTAAATATATGAGTTGGCTACTCACATGGTTAATATTAAGTATGTGTTTAAATACCTTTCTGAATGAGACCTTCATGCTATTCTACTATTACTTATCATTACCTACAGTGCAACCCGAGAGCAAACCACCCAAAATGTTCTGTAGATCCCAACCTCCAGCTGACATGTCCCCACATCCAAACTCTTCCAACCACAAACATATGTACTATAATGAATGAGACAGAATGTTACTTCCTTTAGATGCTGGCTTTCAAATTCACCTGAGTTGCATTTTCTCCTACAACTGCATCCCTGCGCATTGTTATGAACTCAGTTGAGATCTCTCACTTTTACCTATGGCTCCCTCCCAGCTTCCTATGAGGAAGGGGGGTGGGGAGAGGAAGAAGAGAGGATGGGAATCCTGTATCATTTAGCTGTGGGATCCAGCCTCCACCACCCACTCGGCTGTGTGACCCCGCCAGCACTCATGATACATTGTCCCGTCACCCTCACCGTTTACAGCAAAAAAAGCTATTTAGCCAGTGCCTGCAACCCTTCAGCCCGCAATGCCTTGACAGCAGAGGTTATAGAAAAAAAGAGAGAGCGAAAGAAAGAACAATGTGCAATCGGCACTGCATTAGAGATGGAAAAAGTACTTAAAGCCTGCAACATTCATCAAGGCTGAATACATAAATGCCACATTTTGAATAAGCCAAGCAAAAGACAATGACAAAGGAAAGGCGCATTGCTTCAGGAATCTCTATCATTTTCATTTGCTGCTGTCAGGAACCTGTTTTTTGCCTCTCACTCTATCAGCCATTATAGCATTAATGAAGTAACCTCACATAGTTATTGACTGGCTTGTCAGAGTCCCTGCCTGATCCCTTAATAGAAACCATTGGTCTTCAGTTAAAAATGGGGTGAGCTGGGAGGTGCTGTGGGCATGTGCTGAATTTCAAGTGCACTCTTGAGGTTATCAAAAGCCATGAAATGCAAATTATTATATTTTTTAAACACAGAGATTTCATGCAACTGAGCATATAAAATTGACTAATACTGTACTTTATGCATTCCTAATAATGTTTCCAAATATGCTCTGCATATGTTCTTTCCCTAGAAAGTTGTGGGTGGTATTTGAATAAGCAGAAATGGGCCTAGTTTTATTTTGTGCATAAAGTAGTTCCTGGATGTTGCAAGTCTCTCTTCTTTCTAATATAAAGTCGAGTTTATGCACTGTCTAATCAAACAACACTGGTAGTCCTTTATTTGAATTTCTGTTTTAGATCAGAATCATTTTTCTTTCATTATTTCTTCTTCTTTCATAAAGCATCCCAAGTCCCAGAACTAGTATATATTCTCATTTACTAAAAACTGAGAGTTGGCAGGGGTCCAGAAATAACTTCTTCTCCATAAAGTAAGAAATCCAGGGAGGAATCTAAAATAGAGTTGTTAATTCTGATACTACCATGCCATAGACTGGATATGGAAAATGAGCTCAGTATGTTACGGAATTAGGCATGGCTGACAATCAGTATCTGTATGATTTCTATGCAGAGAGGTACCTATAGTGGCATCTTTATGTGTTGCTTGTTGAGGACAAGGCATCCACAAAGAGAGTGCTAGATTGGTATTTGGTATGGTGCACAACTGGATCATTATATGATAAAAAATGGTTGGGTGACCTTTCATAAGCTCTACTAGGGTGTCCATGGTGTGATGAGTTCTCTTCTGTCTCTTAACATTATATCCAGAGGATGTGCACTTTTCACATTTGTGATCAGCCATATCATGCCCTATACATAGAGCTACCAATGCCACAGTTCTGTTTGCTGTTAGAACTATTTCAATAAATCAGCTAACTTATCAGAGTCATGCCTTCATTATATACAGGTATGATTTTAATTTCTACCCTTCTCCAATGCAAGCCTCATATATACTCAAAAACATTACAGTCTCCTTTTTGTTCAGGATCAAAGATGCAGCATTATGCTGGTTTTTAAAATAATGATGAGATGTCTCAAGTTTTGTTCAATGCAGTTCACAATGAAATGCGCAGTTGATTGTCTGAACTAGAGCTGGTCAATATATTTATGGCAAAACTTTTTTCCATCAATAAAAGGCCATTTTATCAAAACTGAAATGTTTTGCAATTTCCGGTTTTGACAAAAATGTTTCTTCGGGCCATGGAGAGAGAGTCACTCCAGAATAGCCAAAACTTCATGCTTCCCACACTCTGGAGTGGTGACATGGGGTCTCATACCCCAAGTGATTGCCCTAACCACCAGGATATAGAGACAGACTCTCCCAAACTCTCCTGTTGGATCTGCTCTGTTTTCTATAAATAATGAAATATTCTTTGCAAAATGGAATTGTGGTTTTCCAGCTAACCCTAATGCCAGCCAGGTTTGAAGTTGTCTATCTGAAGCTTTGATCTGCAAAGCTGGGTTAGTATTCTAACAAGAACAAGTTCCCTCAAACAAGTTCTCTGTTTAGCCCTTTACTATTTCTAGTCAGGCTAAATATTCTTTAACAGTCTCTCTTGTGACATTTTGACAATGGAGCCAATTTGTCATAATTAATCATGTATTTGCTGATTTGGGGCACTTTTTATGCTTCCAAACTGATTGTGAAATTATCCTCTTTGTTCATTAACCAAAATTAGTTATTTGTGAAATTTCTTTCAAAAAAAAATCTCCCCTGTACGAATGGCTTGTGGGCAGTTCACCAGGTAATAATTGTAATTTAAACTATGTTGTGAATGTTTACAATGAAATAAATCCAGCCGAGTGTAGAGAGTCAGCATCACTTTAAAGATCTCACAAAAATTCTGTAAGTGAAATCCCAGCTCCATTGAAGTCAATGGGAGTTTTGCCATTAAGTTCAGTGAGGCCTGGAATTAACCTTATCCCTTCAAAATAGGCCTTAAATGGGATTTAAATAATTCATGGGCCTTGTGTTGGTCAAAGGAAATTCATACTGAGCCTGATCCAAAGCCCACAGAAACCAATAGACATTGACTTCAATGGGCTGTGCATCTGGCCCACTATACCCACAAATTATGGCTTCTCACCCCGGATTGGAAGCATTACGTAACCAGACAACATTGCTTGATTGGACAGTTGCAAATATTCTATTCAAAGGTATAATTCTACATTTGCTTAGGGTGAAAATGTGAAGAATCAAGCTGAAGATGTGTTTTTGGCAAGTATTTGAATTAGAGAAGTTCAATCACATGAATGTTCTTGGAAAAGGTCACGGATCAAGTTGAATTAAAACCTGCACTTGAACGCAAACAAGCATAGCACCCCCAATAGTCACAACATGATCCTGTGTCTCCTCTGCCATCCCCCACCAAAAAGAAAGATCCACGTCTGTGGATCTCAAAGGCCAATCTTAGGTCTCCATAAAGGGGAAACCATGAATAACCCTATGCCCTGTGCTAATGACTGTAGCTTACATTTTCAAGAATATCTTTGCACGGAAAAGTGTTGGACACTCAATTTAAACAAAACAGATGAGCTAAGCCATGACTTTCTAGATCACTCAGATTGGACAGGGGGAGTTGTAGCCGAAGGGTCCGCAGGATCTTATTCATTTTACAGTAAAGACTTTTGCAGCCGTCAATAGTTGGCAACTGTATTAGCAGTCTCAGCTGAAAGGTCAAGGGCAGAATGGGCACACAGACTGAGCTATCCTCTCATCCTGAGAGATGATTTCTTCTACAGTCTGTAGCTGAGGCACAATGGGGAATGGTTTATTTCTGTGTTGAGAGAGAGAGTTTTGCACTGCAGCTTCCTATGCTGCACTGCTCCTGTAGCTTAATTACTGGCTTCAAGTCATATTTTTAAAAGTTATTTGAATATTTTTGAATTTATGAAGAGACTCAGAATGAGAGAAGCAGTTTTGGATGAAGTCAGAATCAAGTCAGACCTTCATCTAAACTTGGATTGAACATCTAATAGGGACGGACTAACTGTACTTTCCTGTTGTGGAGCAGGATGTACTTATCTGAGAATAAAAAAAACGGAGGCCCTTCAGTAGGCTCCAGTTATTACTCTTCGTGTTAACCTGCTGCACATAAATTGTGTATATAAATTGTATCTATTATGACTCTTTCCTGCACTTTAAAATAGACAGAAGTCCTCCTTGCAGACTGGTCATGTTGTATTCAGATACAGCCTGTTTCAGAATAGACACATGTTCTCAATGGAGACCAACTCTTCTTTCTTGTTTTGATGCACTCTCAAGTATGCATTCTAGTACACTGTAAAAACAACGAGGAGTCCGGTGGCACCTTGAAGACTAACAGATTTATTTGGGCATAAGCTTTTGTGGGTAAAAAAATCAGTGGGTAAAAAGTACACTGTGAGTAAAAAGTACACTGTGTATCCCAGCATGAGAAAGATGTAAATCTAGAAGTGGACAGAGCTCTTGGTTGAGAGCCAGTTTGTTCTGGTTCTTGTCTTCCTACTGTCGTTTGTCCATTCCTGCTTCTAAGCTATTGTTTCTCACAAGCTCGGTTCATCTCCTGGCAGAGAGATTCGCTGATATTGTGTTGCATGAAATGTCACTATTGCCCACAGCTCTTTGTTCTACAAAAACGGCATAATGAGTGGCCCATATAGAACGAAACTAACAGGAGCCCATAATTTCTGATTTTCTAATTGTGTTTCATAATTGCTGAAGGGAAGAAAACAATCACAAGTGAATGTAGACTTCTGCAGTATTTAATATTGTTATTAAAGAACTATTATTAATTATTAGACTCTGGTTATCTAAAAAGCATCTGTAATTCCAGTACAATCATCAAAGATTTTGAGCTTCTACAATTAAATATACAGCCTCTTTGATTGTTGTTTCATCATTTACGGCTTAGCTCTTGCTTTAACTGTCTGCAATACAAAAGTCCACACTGACATGGGTTTAGTGGTAAATCCTCCTAATTTATTGTAAGCAACTCAATTCATTTTAGATATACTTAGAACCACAATCTTTGATTTAGGTTACATGTTATACAGTGCTAAGAGAAATACACAAGACTGTGTGCATTGCAGCTGTCCTGGCATGCTATAGTAAAGTTTTTCTTGGAGCTTTTCTTGGAGATGCCAGGATTTTTTACATAAGTAAGGTAAAAGTACAATAAAAAAAGTCTATAAAATCAAATTAAGATTTGCATTAATAGTACACACACGGTAAAAATGCCTAGTATTGCATTTATTTTATTAAATGCAATATATCTGGCACACAAAAGCAGAGTCTTCAGGGTTGTTTTGTTGTTGTTGTTTTAGCTTTGTTTTGTTTTTTAATAAGTAGTCTGGACATATTGTAAGAGGCAAAATAATTAGCATTCCCTCAACCCAGCAGGGCAGCAATTTAAACTTTTACAAGGAGTCAGAGTGTAGGATACCGCCCTGCTGTCAACTTTCTACATACGGAGGGGATATAGTCTGGAGTATCCAAAGGTTTAAGGCTACTCCGAGTTACTTGAAACTCCAATAGACAGACTACTATGGGGGAAATTGCGTAACGTGCTCCAAGATTCATTGCTATTGTGCACTCTGTACCAGGTTAAAACAGCATGCCTTGCCGAGGTCTTGGCAGGTCAGAAAGAAAAAAAAAAACTGTGCTCAGTGCAAGTATTTCATACCATATTAAAAAGTTTCTGACCACACCTTTAATTCTCAAAATCATTAAAACCTATTTTCGGACAGATATGCATATAAAAACATTCCACAAACGGAATCCGCTTTCCATCACCCTCAAAATACCGCCTTCATGCAGAGAAAGGTAGCCAAGTGAAGCAGTCCTGCTGCTCATCGGGGTACAGTTTATCAAAAGGTGAAAGCAAGTTTGTACAAAGCAGGAAAAGAACTGTTCTGTTGGATTGATTTAAGACTAAGTGCAGGCTGTCAGAAATATAGGTTTTTCACCTGTTAGGCAGTTATTTTTACAAATGTATGATATGATACTGATTAGCGAAATGCTCTTTTCTCAGTGAATTCTAATTATACCCATTCCTTTGTTGCTACACATCATATAACACCTCTTTATGAGGCTCAATACTTCTCTGCTTTGGTTTACAGGAAAAGAGATTGAGATATTTATTATATAGAAAAGACAGTCACTGTAAACTGTAGCATGAGTTTTCAGTTAGGGAAAAACAGCAAGGAATTCAGGTTTTGTACATTTACATGTTGAAACAGCGAGAAACTTGAAAATCCCACCCCAAATCCAAAGTGATTAAGTGATTTAGGTGCAAGAGATGCACTGATGAATCACTTATGGTCCCAAGTCACTGAGGCACGGATCCGCAAAGGTATCCAAGTCCGTAACTCCTATTGAAATCAAATGGGAGTTAGGCGCATAAAATCCTTTGAAGATCTAGGCCTCAGCTTCTTTTCAAAATCTTACCTGCAATGCCTAAATTTAAGTATGTGAGTAGTCCCATTCCAGTTAATGAAACTCAGATTATATTGTCTTTTCATCCAGAGCTTCTCTGCACTAGGGATCCCTCCTTTAGGCTCAAATTCAATGAAATACTTAAGCACATGCTTAACTTTATGTATCTGCTTTAGTCCCATTCGTTTTGTTGTCAATTAAGAACATGATTAAGTTTAGGTATGTGTTTCAATGCTTTGCTGAATAAGGATGTGCTTAAGTGCTTAGCTGACTCAGGGCTTTAAGGAGTGTCTTGGAGGTAGCCACTGACGTAGAGCTTCAATGGAACCAGAGAATTAAGGCTGTCAGGGAGGCCCAGATCTAGCACAAAGAGGGTCCTTATGTCTCTGGGAGTTCTTTTGGGATCCACACATCTTGGGGGTGGAACAATAGGCACTTACTACAATCTGACAACATTATTTTGGGGGCATTCTGTGAGGAGATACTTATGGACTTTTTCCTCCTCCTAGGCTCCATCCTGTGGGAACAGGTAATACTGGCCAGCAAGAGCAGACTAGGAACAATTTTACAATAACAAGTCAGTTTGCATATCCAATGATGAACACAGATTTAATTAGAACAGAAATTCTGGTGACTCACTTCCAACATAAACAATCCTGATTTAAAATGATTTTAAAAAATCTTACTCAATTACAATGAAAAGTGTCTTGACAGCATTCTGGTAGGTTTTCTGGGTGAACCGTGACAGGAAAAAAAATACATTTTGCTGTTAATTTTGAGGGTACCTTTTTCATCTTGTAGAAATGAATTAAAAAAAAAACAACAAAAAACAAAAAACCCAGGAGAAATTGGCATCTTGAAACTGAAAAGCAGGAGCTGGCATTGTTTTTGGAAAGGCACTTCCCTCACTTTAATAATCATACACTTTAATGATGTTTTTGTTTTTGTTTTTGGAAAGGTACTTCCCTCACTTTAATAATCATACACTTTAATGATTCCATACCAAGATCAAATATTGTGAGTAAAGCCTAAAATCATGAAATAAACTACTTTTCCTATGCCTGTGATTTTCCACCGGCTTTCTTGAGGCCTCCCCTCTAGTGTCAAAAAACATTCTTTATCCTGTACCTTTTTAATACCACGTATGAGATTTTTTTAAAAAAATTGTATACTTCACTGCCATAGGCTTTTATTGAGGCAAATAGCTCAGTAAGTTACAAAAACAGTCAGACATATGGATAAGAAGAGCATCTATAGTCACACTTGCTATGATAAAATTACATGGGCTATCAACCTTTATGCTTCAGGGCATGGAGTGATTACTAGCTGGGGTCAGGAAGAAATTTCCTTCATTGGTACAGCATTGCACAGTTTTGATCATTATGGCAGTTTTAAGCCTTCCCCTGAAGCAGTGGCTATCACTGGCCACTTTTGGGGACAAAGTACTGGTTTAGATGGACCATTGGTTTGTTCCAATGTGAGAACTCCTCTGTTGCTAACTCAGAGTGACTTCGGAATGTCACATTTTATGTCTAATATTTGTCACTAGGGAGAATTACTTTGCAGAGGTAGCAATGCTTAGATACCATGTTGATAGGTACCTTAGATGGACAGAGAGACAAATGTCAGCTGACATCAGATCTAAGACATCTTCCCTCCATCCTGCTAGCAGAAAGTTCCATTCCACATTCTTATAGTAGCCGCCATGTGTAGCATGAACTATACATGGGAAGCAGTGCTTTCCAGTGGATTGGAATAGTGGCCTGAGGGACAGGAGATCTGGCTTCTCTTCCACACTTGGTCACTGACGTCCTGTGTCACTTTCCCTCCATGTTTGTCTTGTCTGTTTAGATTGGAAGCTCTATTTTAGGAAGGGATTGTCTCTCGCTATGTGTTTGTTCAGTACCTAGCACAGGGGTGGGCAAACATTTTGACCTGAGGGCCACATCCGGAATGCAAAACTATATGGAGGGCTGGGTAGGGAAGGCTGTGCCTCCCCAAACAGCCTGGCCCCCACCCCATATCTGCTCCCCCTACTTCCTGTCCGCCTCCTCAGAATCCCCAACCCTTCCAAACCCCAGCTACACATTTTCCCCTGACTGTCCCCTCCCAAGACCTCCCCCTCAACCCTAATCACCCCCCAGGATCCCACCCGCTATCCAATCCCCCCATCTCCCTGTCCCCTGACTTCCCCAACTCCTATTCACCACCTCTGCCCCCGGCAGTCCTCCTGGGACTCCCACACCCTATCCAACCCCTCCTCCTCCGTTTCCTGTCCCCTGACTATCCACCGGGACCCTCTGCTCCTTATCCAACCCCCTGGCCCTGGCTCCAGCCCCCTTATAATGCTGCTCAGAGCAGTGTGTCTGACTCCAGCCAGACACACTGCTGTGCTGATCAGCTGAAGCGCACAGCATAGCCCCACTCCCCAGACCGCTGCTCACATGGTGGTGTGGCTATGGGGGAGGGGAACAGCCGGGGAGGGAGGAGGAGCTACCCTCCGAGCTGGGAGCTCAAGGGCTGGGCAGGATGATCTCACGGGCCAGATGTGGCCCATGGACCGTAGTTTGCCCACCCCTGACCTAGCACAATGAACCTCTAACCCTACTTGGGGTTTTTAGGTGTTACTGTATGTAAAAAAACCAACAACAATCCAGTAACAACCCCAAATCTCAGATAGATGTCTCCAGGCAGGGAGGTAAGGGAAGAGTTTCTTTCACCCTACTTACCTCCTGCAAATATATAAATATCAGTGAGAATGAATGCTGAACCTGTCAGCATTATTACCCTAACAGAGTCCTGTGCACAATGAAAACTTCAGATGAGGAGACAGTGGCAACAGGACGCCAGATGCAGAGGAGCTGAGGGGATGGAGGCAGATTCCTTGCACATCTTGAGACATCCATGGTTTAGGAGGGTCAAACTCCATGTCTATTCCATATATTTCAAAACCCTACTCCCTCCACTATTATAGTGTACTGGTGGCACCTTCTATTATGGAGGATGCCTAATTTTTTCCATTATAAAAACCTGCTTCAGTTCAAATGTTCTTTGGATTTATGCAAATACTAAAAAATAGATCATATATTCATGTGCTTTGGACATCTGTTACAACCCTACAACAAAATTAGTACCGATATATAACTAAAATACAGTAAAACAATACAGGATACAGGATATATGATGCAGAAGAATCTTTGGAGTTTCAGGACCAACTTGACTAACTTGGCTCTCCGGCAGGTTTCTCTATGACAGATGAAGATAGCCTTCACCGCTGTTTGTCATTTTGGGAAAGTTGTGATATCACTGCCGAGAAAATAAGTTTTATAGCTGTCCTGTGTGGCTCAGAGAGTGATATATAGATATACATATGCAATACATCTGCATACATGTATGAGGTGGGAGAGAGAGAAAGAACGAAATAGATATGTAGAGCTACACACACCAATATGCATTGGTGTGTTATGTGTGTGTATGTGTGTATGTTGTATATGTATATGGAGCATGTCATCTCAGGTATATGCTAAGTATGTCAAAGATCAAGTGCTGCTGCAGAAAGAGAGAGAAGTTCCAAGCAAGTAGTGGATTATTAAACAGCGGTTTGAGTCCAGGGGCCTATAAAGCCAATGAGGGGCCTATAAAGCCATTCTAAGTCATATTTTTGCTTTTTTTAATTAAAAAAGCTCTAACTCTCTCCTCACCACTTCTGGACTGAATTGGTTTGATCCAGAGAGGTAGTTATGCATAAGAGCAACCACTCTATATTGTATTAGGGGATTTCTCATGCAACACATTTCACCAATTACAAGGCAGGGATGCAATCTGATGATTTATAATACATTATACTGTTAAGTAATATAACATTATAGATACAATTTGTACGTATCTCTCTGCAGATTAGAGAGGTGGCACATGAAGAGTGGATCATTAAACAGCAGTGCAAGGCCAAGGGCCAAGCACTTCTGTTTAACAAGCTGCTCCAAGTACCACCTCTCTAATCCATGGAGAGGCAGAATAAATTGTTCCTGTAACTTATTATAAATCATGTTCTGTGGGGGTTTTAGTTTATTTATTTTAAGAAAATACACTTTCTGTTTGGTCCATCTCTTCCCTGAGCTAAGGTAGCGTCAGCTGGAGTCCCATATGTTCCAGAAACAATGGTGAATCAGATTGTGTCATTTACCATATGGCCCACATTTGGGGGTAGCACAGGCACAGTGAGCAGGCTACACTGTCCCTTGATCATGCCACACTGCTCCATGGGCCACCTTCTCCCAAACTCCTTTGAAGTGGCTTACATTCTTGAGAATGGTAGGTGGGATCCCTCTGTCAGCTCTCCCAAAACACAGAGATCTGGCTCCAAACTGGGCCACGAAAGGGCTCCTGGCATCCTTACCTCTCCAACTCACTCATGCTGGGGAAAGGCACAGTTTGGTGTTCTGTGTGTAGCACGGCCCACCAACCAGGGGATGCCATGAAAGCCTGAGTTGCAAAATGGTGTCCTATCCCCTTTATCCTAGATGCTATCTACAAACAGTTAGGTAGGTGGCCCCCTTTAACAACAAATCTGTTTGTAACGTCAGAGGTTCAAAACTCCCTTTTGGATGATGCCACATGAGTAATAGTTGAAATACTTACCCTGGTGTTATCCCTATAGTAAAGCAATGCAGTCACAATGTCTACCCCTGGCATTAAAAAGCAACCGTAGCCAAATAAGCAGAGGTCTTTGCAAGGACAGAATTGAAACAGTGGCATTTCAATGCACTGTGTATGACTTGCTCAGTTCTAGGGAGATCTGAAGCAACTGAGAAGGTGAGCTTTTTGACCTCTATCTCTTCTGTTTATATTACTTCTCTGAGGTCAATGAATGTGGATACAAATATCAGCCTCTGCAGACAACCCATAGCTTTAAAACACTCCAATATTAGGGTTCTGTGCCTCATCTTCCAGGTTTATTAAACTCCATTATAATCCCCTTAAACATGACAGCACCTTTTTATAACATTACAGTCATTTGGCTCCGAAGGATAGTAGCACAATCAGGTGAACTGGAGATATAAGAACATTGTTCAGCTGCCTCATAAACCCTAACTTGTCATGAGAAATTCATTGATTGCTATTGAAAATATCTTGTAATGTCAGAATGTAACCTGAATTCACCCTTCCCCCATATTAAAACTAAACAATGGCCCTGCAGTAGAAATGGGATAGAGCTTAACAATCACCACCGCAACAAAAAGTTGCTCTCAGAAACAATTGGCTAACTGGACCTGTCTGGTTCTTGAGTAGATCTGTGCAAACTATCAATAGCAAACAAATTATTTGACATATTTCACCTTTTTTTTGGTTTGCAAATTATTCCTTAATTGACTTTCTTTATACAAATGTGTGTGTTACGTGAAATTAGTAGCTCAATGTTCCACTAAAACACATTTCAGACTATGGGTTGTTCATGAATTTTGTTTGCTGTGTATATTCACCGTATATTATTACCACTGTGAGATTGGACACATTAGGTCGCAAGGTATCATTTCTGTCCCCTAACTGTGTGAGTGTCGCTGACATAACAAGGGAAATGGTTTGATCATGCCACCAGCCCTTTGATTCATTAAGTTTGAGAAGTTAGGAAGGAAGAAGCTGGGAGGATTTGGGAAATTTTAGGACATTTTAACTTTTGGTTCTGGGCCATTTCTGGGCCACTGGCTTTTCCTGAGACATTGCTGTTAGAAAAATGAGGCACGTATAAGATTTGTGTAAGGTCTAAAATTAATTTTTACTTTTCACATTCACAGGAAGTTAATGTGTGTAGCATATGCTTGCAAAATCTCAACTGCAAATGATGTGACCATGTCCTTTCCTGTCTTGTTTTATTGCCAGACCTCTGGCCTGGGGTTTTACACAGTGAATTGTGAAGTGTTACTGCCATCTTGGCCAAAGTCATTAGTGTCAATGAAATCGCTCTGCGTGGGACTACGTTGTTGCTAAGAATTGCACAATACTTCATATGTCTACCAAGTGGATATTTTAGTTTACTGCTCTCTAGATTTCAGTCACTTATTGTCATTCACTACCCCATTCCTACACATGTGAGTTTGTATCTGTAGTAAATGGGAGTTTCACTTGAGTAAAGTATAAGGCTAACATTTTTGGATCTCTGCACACAGTGTTCTGATGGATATGGACTATGGGTCAAAGACTCAGATACCATGATGGGGAAAGAGACAGTAAGGGATACAGGAGCATTTAAAATATTATATTATATTATATTATATTATATTATATTATATTATATTATATTATATTATTATTAGTCCCATAGGAATCAAGCTGTAATTCCCAAAGCAACTTTATAACAATATTTCTCCCAGCTGAAGTAAAAGTCTAAGAGTTAAAACAAATGTTAGTCTGGCCTGAACAAAATCTTTCCAGGTAGGTGGAGGCCTCTGACAGACATCCAAGTTAAACTGAGTTTTTCAAGATTTGAATAGACCTCTGCCTGAACTGGACTTACAGGCTAAATTCAGTCCCAGAATAACAAATCTCCCAGAGCTGAAGCAGGTCTCAGCCCAGACCAAGTTCCTGACTAGACATTTTCTTTTCTTTATAGCTCCTGAACTCCGTGTCAGTTGAACTTCAGCCAGTCAATCACTCTCAATGACACTTCATCACAGCGCCTCAAATTTTAGGTGCTCACCTTGAGACATGTTAAAGCAGCCTGAGTTTCAGAGGATGGATGCTCAGCATTTTCTGAAAAATGAGGCCTCTTAAGGCAGTCTCTGATTGGGCCCCTAAAAATGGAGGCATCCAAGATCACATCTCACTCTGTAAAATTTTGGCTTAGGTATCTCAGACTATTGGCCCATATAATTTAGGTTAATCAGCAATGCAATCAGAGTCCTTCCTTCTCACTCACTGGGCACAGACAACATAATAAATCTTATTACAAAAAAGCCAACTTGAAAACCAAAACCTAGTCGGGTTATTTTTAACTGATATGTTATTTGTTTTTAAAGTTTACTACATGTATTGACTTTCTCTGTCATTTACATGACATCCCTATCTCAGGATATAACCCATCTAGCTATATGCTGTAAGTAGACAGAAAGAAAGAGAAAAAGATATCCAAGTGTATACATCTCACACAGGCAAAGAAAACATGAAATAGCTGCTGACAGTGCCTGGAATGCAAAGGCAAGAACATGAAACAGTTGTTGAGCCAAAAAAATGGATCTATATCAAAACTCCCTCCTTAATTCTCTTCCATCCTCCAGGCCCAGCTGGACTAAAAGTCCTAACTACTCTATCTCACCATTAGGACTGGGTAGGTGGTGAGTGGATGGTTGGCAAGATACCCAATCTACTCGAAGGGATCTGAACACACCCTAAGGTTCAGCAGTACCCAAAGTTTGCCAAATCATTTCAGCTCATCTCTAATTGTCAGAGATCACTATTAGTGCAGTTGTGCGGCTTTGACATAAGGATGAACAGAAGGGTTGTTACTGGCTAGTGATAGGAGAGGAGCTTCTGGTCCAAGGAAGAAAAACATCTCCTATGGCAGAAGGAGTGTCTCTTATTTCGCCCCGCAAGGGGTGTACTGTACTGTAAGGCTAAACAGCAAAGACAAAAGACAAAGCAGTCTCCTCATAATGAATGTCCTCAAGCTTAAGCTTATCTTAATGTCAGATTTAAAAAGAATGTGACATTGTTGTATTGTTTTAAACACTATAAACTGGATCATGTCAACATTGTCTAAGTAAAGTGGGGAGGAGAGAGAAGCAGCTATGACAGTATAAAACAACTCCATTTTAATCTTTGGACCTTTCAGTTAGCCACCTGCGAGACCTCTCTTCCCTCAAACAAGCCCTTCCACAACAGCACATGTTTTGGAACTAGATGTTTCTTGGGTTCCATTTAGTGTTGACATTCTAACTCAGTGGGACAAGTTTAGGCAAGCCTTGCACTTCAGTCATCTGGACCAAAAAAACATGACTTCACTGAAACCCACGCTAAAGCTCAACCAGGACGTAGCCTTCTGGGGGAAATCAGCTACACCAAAAACCTGCATCTTGGCAGGTTGTTAGACTAGGTGACCCTTGTGGTCCCTTCTAACCCTATGATTCTAAAAGTATTACTTTCATATTTTCACATTAATTATTATAGTTTGATTTCAATCATTAAAATAACAGGACTTATTCCTTGCAAACCTAAAATTATAATGTTTTAGGCATGGTAAAGACTCTTCCATAAATATATCATTGAACTGATGTCTTTCTGCTGATATATCATTACAGTCACAATGGAAAAACATGCTGAACCTCGTACCTAGGGGACAAGGGGAAGGCTATTTTGCACAGTGTACCTGGCATGTTAAAGGGGAACTGAAGCAGTTAAAGAAGACTAAAATAAATATACAAATAAGAGACAGGTTAATACAGGGTCTAAGGAGGGTTGGGTGGGAAGAAATACCAACGTGTATAAAGATCTAGAGATAGATGGGTCCTCGGATACCTGAATGAAATAGCCTTAGATGGAGTTTGCCACCAGCTTTGGGCTGCATTCCCAAGCAACTTGACTCCAAGAAGACCCGGTCCCAGCGCGGAATGAAATAGACTCAGTGACTAGACCCACTGAAGATTGTATTATTCTCCAAAGATGGCAAGCAGCAATACCAGTTTTTGGAAGAATGTTGACCCTTCAAGATGGTGATTCCAGCAACAACCAGAAAATATTTATGCTCTACCATTTATACTATACCATGTACTAGACATCTCAGTAACTGACTCTCTCTAACATAAATTGAAAAAAAAACAACAACCAACCACCGCAAATTCCTGCCAAGATAATGTAATTACACTACGTAGTTTGTTTACATATCTCATATACACTGAGAAAAAGGTAAATGTCTGCAAAAAAACACAACCCACTATTAAGGAGCTACAAAATGCTTTGCTATCTTCCCATTTCAAAAGCTTCCATGGTATAAATAGTGGTCAAAAGTTCAGTGAACTGTCTTGTAGACTGGTGCTCCATTCAAACTGCTATTTCCAGAGAGTCTCCTGACACCATATCTAATTTCCAAAATGAATATGCTCTAATTTTCCCTCTTCATGCATTGTGCTTTTTCCTCATTTAAAACAGCAACAGCCTCTGGCAGTAAAGGACATCACATTTCTGTGTGAGATGAAGCTTTTTTTCTGTGTGCAGGAGAATGGCATGGGTCAAGGAAGAAAAAATGTATGCAAAAAACATCACACCCCACTGACCCCAGTATATTTTACATAACAATTTTGCCATTTCCAATATAGGTTCATTTTGCAGTGGACCATATCAGCCATATTTCAGGATTAAAAAAAAATCAGTACCTGGAGCATTGTCTGCATACAGTTATGTTCTAACACAATATATGGATTGTCTTATTAATACACAGAGTAACCTGCACAGAACACGTGTGCACGGATGCACACACACACACTCATATATGTGTATTTGCAGTGCAGATGTATGCAATGTGTGATAGTATATACATTAGAATATTAGAATCTGTGGATAATAGGTAAATAAATATTTATTTTGAAAAAAATATATAGCTATACACTATGGGTGGAATCCTGGCCCTACTGAAGTCCGCAGAAGATTCTATGTGGGTGGGATCTCACCCAGTAAACCTGCATCCACTTACACAGATCACAGGGTCCAACAAGCTTCTTTTAAGGAGGCACTATACTTCTCTAAGTAGAGGTTCAGACATTTATCTTCAGAACATCATGCTTTGGTGTGCTATGAAGATATCCAGACTGCTTGAGCACAGTAAGAGGCCCCCTTCCCCCTTTTCTTAGCCCTAGTACAGAAGACAAAATTCAGAGCCTGATCCCAAGTTTATTGAAACCAATGGGTGCTTTTCTATTGACTTCTCAGTCTTTAGCCCTTAGTATTTTAATTAAGGCCATTTAGAGCCTAATACTGAAAACACACATACTTAACTCTAAGCACGAGTACTCCCAGTAACTTCAGTGGGAGAACTTATGTAAGTAATATTAAGTGCATGCATAAGTGTTTGCAGGATGGAATCCTTCTGAAGGCAAAACTCCCAGTACAGTCTATGGGAGTTTTGCCAGAGTAAGGACTATAGCTCTGACTCCATCTACTACAAATACCATAAAGCTCCTGCAACTGACAGGTCTGATGATTATAAACAAAGCCATCACCCACTCTTCTGACAGAAAATCAATGAAGTATGACTTTCTTGAAAAATATGGTCTCTTATAAAATCTTTGCTATTATCTCTGTATGATCAGCTGGATAACTATTAAACAGAGGTATGATAAACATCTACAAGTGTTGAAGGCTATAAATACCACTGAAGAGGCCTTATAAACACCTTTCCCTGGGTCTTTGTTGTCTTCTAAAACCAAACAGTTGCTTTACTGAAATTCCTCTTTGTTTTTAGTTTTTCTGTTGTTGTTATCACTGTCCCTTTTTTTAAAAAAAAAATATTTATTTGTTTCATATCAAATCAATGCTTTATTAAAAATGGGAGGTTAGCTCTTTTCTGTGTTTTCTTCCTGACATAACACCTTTTCACCACTACAAAATGGTGGCTGAAGATGACTATTAAGGCCATTACTAAGCCTCAATCCTGAAAAGACTTAAGCCCCTGAGTCATCAGTCCCATTGACTTCAAATGACCACTTCCCTTTTACCCCAACTTCAGAATCAGCCTCGAAAGAGCTAGCGTTACACTGGCCATTGGAGGCAATCATACTGTAAGCTGAGCATTGTTATTAGCCTTACACAAGGGATGGTAATTAGGACTGCCTAGGCCCCGGAGGAGGATGAAACTTTTGTATTCAGCTGGAGTTTGAAAATAAAGTTTTTTACATGAATTTTTGCATGGTGGCCAAACAATTTCATTGTGCCTGACCCAGCCAAATACAGCCACAGCTTTCTGAACAACGCAGGCTGTATGTGGGGGTGGATTCTGGAGGAAGTCAATAGAACATAAAAAAAGGAGATTTAAAATAATAAAATTAAACAAAACCAGAAGAGCTTCCCATCTGGATCACTTCCATTCCCAATTCTCAGTTCATTCCTTCCTCATCCCTTCCTCATGGGATTCATGCAGTATGGAAGTTACAACAGTTCTGTGCTATTCTAAGCAACTACTAGTTGGCAATTCTACATTATCAGGGGAGCTACTCACCTTGAAAGCATCTTTCTAAAGGAGTAAGTTCTCCACTGTCAGAAAGTCTCTAGGTGAAGGATCCCTCTTTCCTTCCAAAACAGACTCAAGGGAAGTCAGAATTGTCAGGCCGCAACCCTTATAAAAACACTTACCGTTCTTACTGAATATTAGTTAGAACTGGGCCCATAGAGTCTAGTGACACACACTTTACTGAGAAATACAGAGAGATGATAAGATGCTTCCTTGACAGAGGTTTCTCCCATTCTAGAAATGGAGTAGGGACCTTCGGGTTTACCACAGGTAGGCTTTTGTGGTAGGAATATCATAGATGGTCAACATGCATATAATTTTTCCTTGCCAGAGAGTAAATTGGGGGAAATTGCTGGCACAAAAGTAGAGGAAGCAACAATTCCTGGGCACATTTCCTTTTTCTCTTCTGGTTGAATCTTAACATCACTTACTAGAAGGTTCATCCGTTCTTTGTATACTACTCAAGAAGAAACAGAATTCAGCATCCCTTCTGCTTGATAAAACAGATTACTTTGGTACATCTGTATTAGTAACTCTGTTCCTCATAAAACCCAGGTTTATAACGGAATTTCTTGAGCCACCTTAAAGATAGCAGGCCACTCTGGGAGCCCACAGTAATAAATGTAACATTACATATATTCATTTGGACATGCATACAGGCATGCACCTGCAGAACATGCTGTTAATAATTAATATAATTGTATAAACCTGCAGGTATGTAAATACGCAGACAGATCCTTAAATTGTGCCTGATGCTCTGTAACAAATACTCAAACTGAAACCAATTTAACAAGGTACATTTCACAAATCTGCAGACAGAGGTTGTATCAAGAAAGTGCTTCTATTTCAAGTAACGCTGACAGCATATACTGTAGCTAGGCAGCCGCATTTATTTTCAATTATCATTTTTGTCTTTCTTATATAATATAATGAAATTCCTGGTAAACTATGCATTTTTGGAAACCATAAACTTGACTCTGTATTTTCAGCTCAAGTCTTGCAGTATCATTTTTTCTGCATTCACTATAGTTCGGTATGAGAGGCTGATTACTTTGCTTAGCTGTAAGATGTAGAGTGTGACATCTCACTTGCCAATCCTCAGTGAGATATGGCCTAATGCAAAATGACCACATCGAAAGCATAGGCCATCAAAGAAGACGAGAAAAGGCCCCAGAATTCTAGCTGTCAGGAGATCACCCTGGTTTGTCTTCTCCATGTTCAATATCAAAAAATTTCATTTCACCATCTTGGTAAACAAAAACAGATTTCTGAAATAATTCTAATATAACAACTTCTCCCTACTCCTCCCCCCACCCCTTCTTAGAAAGATGCTTTCCTGGCAGATGGAACTCAATCTGCCATCTTCCAAATCTTAAGCAACCCTGAAAATATACCACTTATACCAAGAGGTCATATATATCTTTCTAGTCCCTGTCTCTTTAACTGACACTTTGAACTAGTGAACACTTCTTTAATCTGGCCCCATTATCATCCTAATAGTACCTCCCAATATTCATAAATGTCTAGCAAGACTTTCAGCTTTTTTGTATGAAGAAGAAATATCTAGCTAAATTGAAAAGATTACTACATCACCACATAAATCAGTGACAGGCTGTGTGCTATTACAGTTGATTTTTGTTGACAGTTGGCTGTAGGCAGTTGTGTTTCAAATGCCTTTTTTTCACTGGGAAATTAAACAAAATTCCATGCAAAATGCAGCCTTCCAGTTCAAAAACTGTGTATCCAAAATTAGCATTTCATACTTTAAAAGGTAGCACAGCACAATTTTCCATTGAAAGGTCTACACAGTTGTCACAAATGGGTGCTTCACACATGACACTAATGCTACTGATGCCTTTTAAGAAAGCCACCTTGCTCTGATATTATTTTCCTCTCCTAATAATCTGCATATGCCATAGTTCATCCCTATGGAAAAGAAAGAAAGCTCACTTACTTATCTCTTCTATTTGAGCTTTATGCTTTCAGCAATTCAGACAGATAGGTTGGATTGGAGGGGGGTGGATTATGGACTCCTCCATGACAACAAGAAAGGCAGAGAAGTGTTAATCTTCACTTGTATAGTTAGTTCTTCCAATTTACCATAGCCTGGAATAGCAAAGAAAATGTAAGGGTAAAGAAAAATGGTAGATTAATGAGGTAAAAGGAAAAACATGCACAAAATAATCTTCTTACTGTGCCAGATGATACTTTATATACAATGGTCACGTGACCCAATGAAAGAAAATATGTTACTAATTTTTTTTATTTATTTTTTTTAAAAAGCAACTTGGATGACACACTTGCAAAGACTAGCACTTGCAAAGGGATTTCTGTTTCCAGAAGCAGCTGACCAGACAGTTCTTAGGTCCTGATGTGTCAATTGTCAAGTCACTTTTTCATAATGATTCTTGTATTAGCAAATCTTCCAAATAGATGGTGTCCCATCCTAATCTTAAGAGAGGTCTGTAATGTTGGCTATTCCTTAGCTACTAGACTGAAAAGGTTATGATTTTGCCTTGGCATACTCACTGCAATGTACTGAGGCAAAGAAATGTAAGGTTTATTTCTAAGCAGAGGGACAGACACATAACATAGCTTGTGAGCCAGAAGATGTTGCACCAATCTCCATGCAAATACCTGACTGACAGCAAAGTGGCTCTAGGCCACATATAGTCAAATGTCTAATGATCAGCACCATTACCCTGAAAAACCAAACGTTGGGCAATTACCTCAGACTTGCTTTTTACTGCATTCAAAGCTAGAAGTTGAATGGTTCCCTGTTTGAATACTTTCAGGGCCCAGTTTTACAGTCTTTCCTCACATAAGTGGTGGGATTGAAATGAAGGAAACATTCGTGGAGGAAGTACTGTAGTTTTGAGTCTTCAAGTCTGTATCTGTGTGGAGTAGTAAAGATTGAAAGGAACTGGCTCTGAGGTACTTCTTTCTTCCTCTGTGAATATTGACCATGTAAAGTCAAAATCTGCCTCCAGGTACTTGTGTGAAGTTTTCAAAGCTGTGTGCATATCTGAGAGCAGAATATGGCTCTTAGGATTAAGAAATTAATGATCAGTGAGTTGCCAGCCTGATAATATATCGACAGTGTTCTGAGTTGGAAGTTCAGATAAGGTGAGAAATATAGGACCACAGTTATTTCAGAGTGAACCTGGAGTAACATTGATGTTGATAGACTTACTCAAGGCTTACACATGGCTCCTGAGAGCAACATTTGGTCCTTATAGATTGTACTTACAAAATATTGCAGTCAGTATTAATTTAATTTATTGGACGCTACACCTTTTAAAACTAATAATTGCCTCTATTGTTTGCTCTCTTGTGGGTCAAGATTTAAATTACGTAGCGTTGTATATAAAAGTTATATGCTCTTGATAGGAAATTTTCCACTGGAAGTGTTCTTGTGGCCTTATTTAGAAAACACGGTTCAAATGCAGTTCTTTCCTTCATTCCTAGAAGTTATGAGTAATATATAGAATTGCTCACGTGGTGAGCTACATTGGTAACAGAAGTTCTGAAATAACTTTAGTTGGTCATTATTCAACAGACTCTTAAGTATTTTAGTCCTCTTTGATTTCAATCTTGCCACTATGGGCCATTCAAACTGGATTTTAATGTTGGCAAAATAATAAGGTTATTCATAGTCACACACATAAAAGTGCTTATCCTTTACAATTAGTAAAAATAACCCAACAGACGTAATAGTTTAATTTTACGGGATACGTAACAATGGATTTTATAAATTTCAAAACTATTTTTCTCTATCATTTCAAGGCTTAATTAATGTATGACAATTTTTTATCATGCATAATTTTAGTTTTCTCATCATTCTTCTCCTTCTCCATATCATAAATAAATATATTGAAACAACACTACTATTAATGTGGATCTCTGGAGCATCTTACTATTAACAATCATCCATACCTCAAAACTGATATTTTATCCCTGCTCATAGCTGGATTTAAATCCTATAAGAAAACTTTAGCTCATAACTGAAAGATCTGCAGGCTGTTTCCAGTGTTACTTTGTTATTTTCTAAAGGAATTTGAAATATTTGGCAAATCATCTTTTCAAAAATTCTTACCCAGCTTGGAGCCCTCTTCTCCTTCTGGGTTTGCAATAATGTGCAGAGTTCTCCTGTGGGCTGTTTTTGCCTCATCCACATTTTCTTCCGTATGATGCAGTCTGTATTCCAGGTGCTGAACTAATTTCTGTGGCTGTTCGTGAACCTCTTTGTGATGCTGCAATTTGTTGCTCAGCTGTTTCATCTCTGCTATCCACTTTGTCCAGGAGAGCTGCAATAATTTGCTCTTTGTTTCAGCAAATTCTATGTTCATTGCAGAGGTCAGATTTTCTGTTACCTATGCTGTAACAATTTGTTAGGCTGCAGTTTATGTTTGCAGGTCCAGGTCATGATTCCCATTTAGGGTGATCAGATAGCAAGTGTGAAAAATCAGGATGGGGGTTGGGGGTAATAGGAGCCTATATAAGAAAAATATCCAAAAATTGGGACTGTCCCTATAAAATGGGGACATCTGGTCACCTTACTCCCACTGGCCCTTCTTCTTGCTTCTTTTCAGTTATGGATAGGGCTGGATATCTGTGCTTTGCTTCTTTTGCCTAGCTGGGATACTTCTCCCTTTCATTTTAGTATAGTGATTTTTCTTTGTTTTCTGTGGTCTCTCTGTGGCAGAGTACAGCAGGAGTCACTACAAAAGTTTTTTTTCTTCTGCTGATAATAGCTCACCCTGACTGATTAAGCCACTTAAAGTTGGTATGGCAACATACACTTTTTCATATTCTTTATCTAATCTAATCTAATCTAATCTATCTATCCCTCCTGTATGTTCCACTCTATGCATCTGATGAAATGGGTCTTAGCCCACAAAAGCTTATGCCCAAATAAATTGGTTAGTCTCTCAGGTGCCACAAATACTCCTCATTCTTTTTGCGGATACAGAATAACACGGCTACTACCCTGAAATCTGTGGCATGTGTTTGCTCCCAGCCTTGCATCACATGGTCTAACCAAAATACTCATGTATGTTTTCATACAGTTCGAGAAATGTTTAAAGGAGGGTTTTTCCCAACAGATTTTAGTATCCAATTGAATTCCAGATCAGAAGCATAGGTGTTAATATGTCTGCTTCTCATTCCTACCTCTGCTCAGCTACCCAAACTTCCAATAGTCTTCAAAAAAATGTTTAAGCTACTGAGGGAGAAAAACCTAAAAGTAGAACAAAAGACAAAGGAAACCACCCTACAAATGCTAAATGTGAAGATAGCTACAAACATGCAGTACTTTTTGATTATAGAGTCCAAAGTCCTGATTTCCTCTCACTTGGACCATTGTCAGTCAAGAATAACTCCATAGAAATAAATGGAATTACACTGCTGGAAAATTGATATAAGTGAAGGGAGAATCAGCATGAAACACGCTAGGAAATTCACAGAGCTACCTGAATATGATAGGGACTGTAAATAAATTTGGATGATGATGTTTTTGGAAGCATTATTGGTGCCAGGATATGACCCTGTTTTGGGTAACAAGGAATTCTAGATAGCTGAGGCAAGGGTCATAAAGCTGTACTGCAAGTGGCAAAAATTGAAGAGAATGTACTTTACCAGAAGTTCCTTTGAGTTGCCCAATGAGCTTAAAAAAACACCCTCAGTGGGATTGTAGGTACTTGTGACAAATTTTCAAAGACACAAATGACAGTGAAGGTTCTAATTCTCTTTGACTTTCAGTAGGAGCTAGGCATCTCATTGCTATGTGCGTCTTTGAAAATCTACTTCTCAATGTAAAACAAGACACCTTGCCATGCACAGATGGACTAGCATTCACCCAAGGACTATATCTGTTAGAAAAGCAATGGGAAGTCTTTATCTGTTCAATTCATATCAACATAAGACAGCTAAATTTCTCACCTAATCCCAGTAGTCTATTGTAAAGTAACAGTCTGCTTGTGCAGCTTTGAAAAATCCCTCACTGTAGGTACAGTGTAGGAAGTGTTAGCCTGTTGTCTTACACTGTGTTTATGGGCCAAATTCACAGCTGGAGCACAGCATAGGGAAGCAGTTTGGTCCAGGAAATAGGACGTTGAACTGGCAGTCAGGAAACCTGAGTTCTATTTCCAGCTCTACTACTGGTCTCTGTGATCCTTAGCATGTAGCTTTCCCTCACATCTTTTATCCATTGAGACTGGAAACTCTCTAGGGCTATGATTGTCTCTTACAGAGTATATGTACAGTGTCGACCACACTGAGGCCTTAGTCTCAGCTGCAGCCTCTATTACTATTGTAATGCCTATAGTAAAAATAAATAATTCTACAGCCGCACATCACATAGAGCTTCTACTGATGTCACGGGAAATCATTTGTATCCCGTGATGGGACAATAAATCCGCAGGAGTGAATTCGGTGTGATCTCTCTCTCTCTCTCCCTCCCTCTTTCTCAAAATAAGGACAAAATTATGTGCATATTATCATGGGGGAGCATTTGTGTTTTGCAAATTACCTTAATTTGACTGCTCATGATTTTTTAATTCAGCAAAAGGACATGTTGTGGCCACCATTTCATAAAAGGTCTGTGAACAAGCCAGCTGTTTCTCACTTCTCATTTTGTCACTTCTTTTTTCATACTACAGAATATCTAATTCTGTGTCCCATTAACAAGTGGTGTCACTGTAGCCCAGGGGGACTCCAACCACTGAATGTTTGGATGACCTGCACCCACTGATGAGTCTGAAGAGCTGGAAAGGGGCCTTGTGGGGGTATTCTGATTCAGACCCCGGCTCGGGGGAACCTTGAGGTAAGCTCCCAGAACGACTTGAGAATATTACTGGAATTGACCAATAATGAAATAACAGTTAGTTCACTTTCATATTGTATCACTACATATTCCAGTCACTAAAGAAACAGTAAAGGCTAGTTTGTGAGAGACTCATGCACAATGCACACAGACCACAAAAGAGCGCTCCCCATCCCCCTGCGTGGCACATGCAAGGGTGATTCACCAGACCAGTCCCTGTGGTAGTGTGTGCCCCCACCATGTGCACTGAGCCACCCCAGGAGAGACAGTAAGTCACAGTCTCTCCTGGTGCCTCCCTGGGGCTTCCCATCACATCCTGTGCGGGGCTCAGTTGAGCTCAGTTCACAACTGCAGCCCATTTCACTCCTGACAACGTGGGCCTCAGTCCGATCATGCTTTTCTGAAAGACATTTTGCACAGGCAAGATGACTTGGAACTGATGGGTTCAGTCAATCTGGGAATGATGCACTCAGTGCATTATTGTGGGAGCACACAACGATATGCTAGTCATAATGAAAAAGGACCAGCATCTCATCTACACACAAAGATCCCAGATTTGGACTCCCCCTGACATCTTTTCTCTCACTGAAAAGAGGCCAATCTAAATCCCTAGAGATTCTCACAGACAGTAGAGAGAAAGAAGCCCTGAGTCCTGCTGCGGAGTGTAACAAAAGTAAATCTAGACCAGTCCACAACTTGCAATGGACTGACCTTCATGACTGCAGCTACCCACCACACCTCTGCGTGCCCAACGAGCTGTCATGCTGCTGCTGCCCCTATTAACAACATCCCAGAGCCCGCCAATCAGCTTTTCCTTTTCAGAAGGTGGAGGTAATTCCCAGTGGAAACCAGATGTCTTCACAGAGCTGCTGCTGCTACTGCTTCTGCCCAAGCAGCCTTGGCAGCTCCCACCCATTGTTGGCAACTCCCAGCACAAAGTAGAGCTCCTCCTCAGGAAAAGTGGAAGGACCCCGGGGGAGGGGCTCCAAAAAAGTTAAATTACAATTAAAAGACTTACAAATGCTAAGGTTCGCCTGCTGTACCCTAAAAACATGAGGGTTGGGACTTAGTTGTGCTGAGTTCATGCGCAGCATAGCTGGGGAAGGAGAAGCCAAGGTGGCTCTAAACCACTTTCCTATTCCCCCCAATCCCAGAACTGTCTGTTGGTGCAAGTTAAAGCAGCCTAACAGCTGCTCTCTGATTTCCAAGCTCCCTACTGACTGTTCCACCAGTGAGGCTCCCCAGAGTGCAGCCTGGCCCTGCCCCAGGTGTTCCCCCAGACTGACTTTGCTGTAGAGGCTACACCAGCTCCATGCTGATCTGGTTAAGCCTCTTTTATGCTGCTTAGCTGGATGAACGACCTGGCCCAGGGTCCCAGCCACCCTTTCAGTGCTGCTCAGTAAAAGTGCCTCCAAATCTACTGTGTGACAAACTGCATACAAGCAAGAATGGCAAATAGGAGGAGGTGGAGGATAACAAGAAATCAGCAACACCACAAGGGATGAAATTTAAAAAATATATATTTAGGATTCATTACCTTGGGCTTATTCCTAACAATGGTAAAGCCCTCCAACAGTGCACAGTTTGGATAAACAGGGTAATGGTGACCCTGGCTGAGGAACAGAGTCAACAGCCCAGTCTGCAGGAGCTACTGAGGGAGCCACTCTGGAACCACTCTTGCATGTGTTGGAGGAGAGAAAATGTGTTTCTTCCCGTGAGCCAAACCATTGGCCACACCTAGACATCCCCTCGCCCACTCATCATTCTTCTAGCTGTGCCCCTGCTTAGAAATCAACCACTGAGCCCATTGCTACAGCTTGCAGGGGGTTACAGAGGATCCCCATGGGCATGGGCCATCCATTTCCTGGTATCCTCCACCCTATGCTCTGGGAATTTAGCACTTCAATAGATGTTTTAGGGCCTGCATTTCCATGGACAGGATGAAGAATTTGGCCACTAGTTTTCGTCTTTGTTTCAGGCCAATGTTCATGTATCACTTTATTCTGTCTACCATAAGAGTTATGGTGTATCTGTATTAAAGTGAAATACCAACCCGACCTCTGTGCCAAATGTATTTTGGAGGCCCCAGTGCTGCATTCCAGAACACTGCAATCCCCACTGTCAGTGTTTTGCTCTTCTTAGTTTACTTCACTAGAGTGGGTGTGAGGAAGACCCTCTTGGTCCCTGATATGTTTATTATTATTTAATAGCTCCGTTTCTAGTTTAAAAATATGCAGGCACTGACTGCCCAGGCTGTCCTTGCTGCTGTGAGCAGGATGTGTTTTTAACTTCTCATCTGAAATATTTGCATCAGTGGTTGGTTTCAGCTTTGCCCCTGCTTGAGAGAGGAGGATCTTTCTTTCACTTCTCTATTTTGTCATGATCTATAGAAATAGGTTCAAGAGGGCAAAAACGCGGGTCTGACATCCCTGATGCTTCGACTCACCCTCATAAAAAGTTATTGGTGTCAGTGCTGCTCAAAGCTGCTGACTTTCCCCTGGCTTCTTTAATTTCTGTTCCCCTGCTACATGGTACAATAGACAATAATGAGCTCTCACATTCCCTTGCCATCCACTTTCTATCAAACAGTCAAGAGGAAAATATGGATATATTTCTTTGCAACCAATTGAACTGTAAGATTTTTTATTTTTTGCAAAACATAATAAATTTACTTTAAATAAATGTGTACATTGCATTTTTCAGGAAAAGCTTTTCAGACATATTGCTGTTCAAGGAAAGGAAGGAAAGATAGATAATGAGATAGCTTTTATTAGATCAGTAGATTAATAGACAATATTTGTGGCTGAAGAGGCCTTTAATGCTCTTCATTTTGGTTCAAGGCTGTGGCCTCTGCATTATATTCTTTAGTCCAATAAAAGTCATCACATTATCCACAGTACCTTAACTTTAGTTTCACTAGAATAGTGCTACCTAGTTATTTATATCACACTCGTCATCAGGGTGACTAAATGCCTATAAAGATATGGCACATTCAAAATGTTGTGAATGTTTGTTTCCATTCTCACAGTGCCTCAACTCTTGTGAAATGATGCAAACTTTTAATAAACATTGGATTTGCTTTACAAATGTTGCAGATCAAAAATTGTTTCCCTCTCACTCCGTTATTTTGTAGACCAATGAAGGCAGACAAAGAATAAGAGTCTCCAAACCAAACTCAACCATTCCCTGAGTGTCTGGGGAAAAAAATGGTGTCACGAGGTTTTGTTTTTCTCCCTTTTTTATCACTGAATAGCACAACTCAAAATGCCCTGTCCCATAATCAGCAGCCCTAACATCACTGATACAGCAAGAGTAGATTTCCAAGCAAGTTAGGAGGGCAAGGGGCTTTTGTGTGCTTTTCTTCATTGTGCTAACAGAGAAGAATTTTTATTCTGTAGTTTGACTTGCTTGTCTCTTTTTTGTTTGCCATTTTCTCCTAAATGACAGAGGGGAGGGGTGGAAAAACTATTTTCTTTGCCATGGGAAATAGCTAAAGAGCCTGAACCAGTTTATACATTGACTTACAGGGCCTAGAGTTGCAGAGTCAGGGAAGAATTTGGCTCAGTGTTTTCATAGGCTCAGTTGAAAAACAAAACGTTTTGTTCCTACCTCTGAATTTGTGTTAAAAATAAAGTTTTAATAGACATAAGAATGCCATTTTTACATTCAAATACTCAAGTACCATATCTTGGTCCCTGAGTATTAGACAAAAAGAGACTAATATATGCCTTTTGAGAAAGTTGGATATCTCAGATTTGGAATGCTGAACAATACCCGAGCTAGGAGGTTTGAATTCTATTCTATTTGAAAACTATTCTTCTTGAACAAACATTTACCTGATTTGCTATGTCTAATAGTTAATCGGATACAGCTTTAAATACTAGGAACACTATTCTTTTTTCTGTTTTTCACTAGACTCATAGACATTAAGGCCAGATGAGGACCATCATGATCATCTTGTCTGATCTCCTGCACATTGCAGGCCCCAGAACCTCATCCACCCTCTGCTTAAGAGATTCTTCACCTCTTGGTGAGTTACTGACATCCTCAAACCTTCATTTAAAGACTTCAAGTTACAGAGAATCCATCACTTACTCTAGTTCAAACCATCAAACGATCCCATGCTGCAAAGGAAGGTAGAAAAAAAAACAAACAAAAAACAACCCCCCAGAAAAAACCTGCCAATCTGACCTGGGGAAAATTCCTTTCCAGCCTGAGCATATGGACAAGACCCACCAGCCAGACACCTGGAAAAGAATTTTCTGTAGTAACTCAGAGCTTGTTCCTTCTGGTGTCCCATCTCTGGCCATTGGAGATATTTGCAAATAGCAGTAGCAGATGGGCCATATGCCATTGTAGGCAATCTCATCATACCATCCCCTCCATAAATTTATCAAACAGTCTTAAAACAGGTTTTGCTTTGTTTTTTTTGCCCCCACTCCTCCCCTTGGAAGGCTGTTCCAGAACTTCACTCTTCTCATGGTTAGAAACCTTTGTCTTGTCCCACCCCGATAAGAGGATCCATAATTTGGCATGCAGCCTATCAATGGTGGTGCCTAGCAATGGTGGTAGAATCTAGTGCGTTAGTGCCTCTGGAACTATTCGGTTCACAGGCAGATATATTAATTCAGAAGCCTGCCAGTCAGGGCCCAAAGGATAGGTTAGCTAAACTGTGGTTCCATGGCCCAGTTAAGTCAGTCAAGATATAGACCATGGGTAAAAAGAAGATGTTTATTTGGTTACTACATTTACGCTTCACTCATCTTGCCATTCTAGCCCATTTGTACTGGGACACCTACTCCCTAAAATAAGAAATGCTGATCATATGGTTTATACATACAATGCATTACAGGTTAGGGTGGGGATTGGGAGAAGAGACCTTTCACTGGTCACTGCAGTGTCAGTAGGGTAAGGCCTAATCATTTTTAGTGGATGAGAGGTGCCTTCACATGATGGCCTACTTTTTTCACAAGGCTGAATCATACTGAGGATATGATCAACCAGTCATCTGTTGACTAGAAGGGTTGACAGCAGCACCTGGGATGTAGTACTCCATGTTTCAGAGCTCATTACTGGGGCCAAAATAGGCAGTGGGGTGGGAGGCAAAGATCTGATTTTGACTGAAATCTTCCTAAGCTGTATGATGATATCTTGTGAAAATGCTATAGCCCCCCAGCAGGTTACTAAGTAATAGTGGGGATAAAGTGAGCAAGAACTGCTTACCGCCTGTCATGCCATGGTCAAGATTTTACCATCAAACTCATTTTTGTCCTTCATTTAGCTGGTTTGCTGCAATACAATATGAACCCAATGATGTATTAACATATATGTTAATTAATTAGTTTTTGAATTATTCTAGCATTAGTGACAGTCTTTTGCACTATGGCCGGTACTTACGTAGCAGAAAGGAATGCTGTTCACCAGTGTAACCGCAGCTACTACAGTGAATAGATACTGTTCCCTGCTATTTGACAGGGGACCAAGGACGTTAAATAAAAAGTGGACTTCACCTTAGTCATTATTATACCCATGGAACCTGTTCTTGTCATCATTCAGGTTTTAAGGGGAGATTTTCACAGGTGAAGCTGGGAGTTGGGCACAAAACTGTTATTTGTGCCTTTGAAACCCTCCCTCGAAGAAAATCCAAAACAGATTACATCTTTTGATTTGAGGTCTACTACCATCCAATTTACATCCCAGCAAGCTACAGCAGAGTTTCAGAATTGTGAGTCTTAAGGCAATTCTCTTTCTGTTTCTACATTTGTTTCATAACAGCAGTGAGTGTCTCTCTATATTCCATTGCCATTAAGAATTCAATTCTTTTATTTTTATTTCTCCCCCTCCCTGCTTTTTAAAACATCATGTTTATGCAAGTGGACAGGAGGCTCTCCTATCTGGGTCACACGTTCGCTGGAGGTCATTGAAAGGCTACAAAATAGAGCATGCCTAATTCTGCTATTTCTGAAGTTTTCTCACATGTACTCGAGACAATTATGACTATTTAAATGAGTTCATTACATTTCACCAATCCTTTGAAAATTCTGGCATATCAAAAATATTCCTCACTCCTTTTATTTCCCCTAATGCCTTTGAGAAATGTTAGAGTCCAAGGGGCTGATGGACACAAGCTTTCCAGCTTAAGGTGTGGCAAATGTATACAGTTTCCACTGCAGGCATAGTTATTAACACTCGAGGGGAGAAGGATAAGAAGGAACAGAGTGATGCTAAAAGTCCCACTGAAATCTTTACATGTTTTTTTTGTGGGGGTTGTTCTTGGACTGCTCATCTGACCATCCCCTCTTTGAGGAAGAGGTTTGGGGGATCAAGGAGAGGGTACATGTGAGCCTGCAAAGCTCAAGGATCCATGGGGAATGCAAACGTTGACTGTGTATGTGTCAAGCCATCATCTCAAAGATTTAGTCCCCCTGCAGAGCTCTTGTAGCATCCCCCTTGTTGGCTAACCCCTTTTCCTTCCAGTTCCCCATTGAACTCCTGTGCCCTTCCCGTTACTCCTCTCCCAATAGAAGGGCATGAACAGGGAGTTACTGCTCAAATGAGCTAGTGATGTCATGATTTGGTAATAAGTCCCCAATAGCTCTTGCAGTTGACTACTGGCTGTCTACCCTAGCTGATGGAGGGGTAGGTTCATGTTGGGACTTAAGTCTGGTAGGTGGGGAGTAAAAGACAGGAATGAGGCTCCAAGTTCCTTTTCCGTTCTGGCTCTTCAAAGGCTGGTTGGGTTGAACAAATGAGATTAAAGATGGCCCAGTGGGACTCAGGAGACCGAGGTTTAGTTTCTTGTTCTGCAGCCAACTTCTTGTATAATTTGGGTGAATCACTAAGCCTCTCTGTGCCTCAGTTCCCCACCTGTAAAATGAGGATTCATAGCATAATTCTACCTCTTTGGGATGTTGTGAGAAGGAATAAAGATTGTGAGGTGTTCATATAGTCCAGCAATAGGACTGTACAAATACCCAAGACAGAGAGGCAGGCAAAAGCAGGGGAAAAGAGAGCACTGCAGGACCCCCATACAGTACCAGCAGCAGCTTGGCTCTTTTTCTTCTCCTTTACCTTGAGCACCTATGAATGGGTGTAACTATCCCTGGAGGATCCCTCATGAACCGTACTGGTGGGGGATAAAGGAGGAATGCTCCCCTTGGAGCAGCTCCGTAGTCATGATTTTACAGCTGCCTGAGTGGGACTGAATGGGACTTCGAAACAATCGCTTCTTCCCATAGATAGAAGTTATCAATTCCAGACTGTCCAACTGAATTGAATACACTGGGCCTAAGGAGTTGAGGGAGGGCCAGTGACTGTGATACGCTCCAAGCTTAACTCATTTATATTAAAAGTGGGGGTAGATGGCAGGAAGGAAGGGTATGGGTTCCTGATACAGATTTGAATCCAGTACCTTATCCCTTTGACACTTGGAAATACATTACCTTGGTTTCTACGGCTGTTGCACTCAAGGAGTAAGAACTTTGCAACAACTTAGTACAAAGACACTTACTGTTAAATGAAAACGACAAGGGTCCTTCAAAGGCTGCTAATAAGGGGCTCACATGAGCCCTGCCAATCCCCTTTGGGACACAAGTGGCTTGAGCAGCAGCCAGCGTGAGCGGAACTGTTATCAATCAGCTCTTTGCTGTGCAAAGTGGGTGCTCCTGCCTCCCTCCCTGTCCCTGTCCTGCTACCCAGCATGCTGCTGACGCTCTGCCTCTCACTTCCAACAGCCAAGTCTGAAGAGTTGGTCCTTCATTAGCATTACCATGAGTGTTAAAGAAAGTTAGAAGCCCAGCAGATTTATTGTTGCCATTTCAATGACACACAAAGGCCGTGTTGTGGGCCTGGTTTGATGTCACAAAGTTCCGGGTTATCTGTGAAAAAAATTCCAGTCCTTTTATTAAATACTCCATAGAGTATCATCTCCTTGGGCAGGACTGTCAGCTCTAGGGAACTCTGTCTATACCTCTGCCATGGCAATATGGAAAGTATAGAAGATGATAGCTCATTAAGGAGCATTTCTTTTCAGTGGGTAAGAGAACATTTTTCAAAGTAGGGCTGCATAAACAATCAACTCTGAGCAGAAGCCATCTTTATTAATGAAGGGGAGGGAACACTTTTTAATCTGCCTGAGATCTCTTATCAATTGATTTTGTATGATTTACGGTAGGTTTTATTCTCTAAGAATTACGATACACTTCAAGTGCCAGCAGAGAACCAATATTTTTATTGTATAGCTTTGTCACTTGACACTATGTCATTTCATCATGACACTGTAATACTCCCCCTGCAGACACTCACTGATATTGTTTTGCATTATCCTGGTCTCCATAGATTTGCATGGAAATGGCATCATGATAAATCAGATTTAAGTAATTAGGGAAAAAAAGTATCAACAAAGAGTTTTGCTTAATTTGCACAACAAAATATTAAATGAGATGTTTACCTACTCAGCACTCCCTGATATTGCTAGAATAAATTCACCCAGACCACTCTATATCTATTCTATGCTGCCTCACAAGTCATAATATACAAAGGACCTTGAATGTTACCACCCATGTATGGCTCACGAGGAGGAGGGGATTTTGTTGGCCTTAGATGCTGGGAAAGCCTTTGATCACATCCTCTGGAAATGTTTCTTCACTGTTCTGGAGACACGGCTTTGGACCAGGGTATGCCAAGGCCATTAAGCTATTTTATGCATCTCCTAGATCTCACTTGTGAATATGCTGAAGCCTGCTCTATTTCCCTTACTAAGTGGCACATGACAAAGGTCCCCACTACCACTTTTATTATTCACTTTTTTGTATAGAGCTCCTTGCACTGGAGTAACCAAGGATATCACGAGTTGACGAAGAAAAACCTAGTTTGCAAACAATATTCCTTTATACCTATCCAAGTCAAACAACTTATTGAGGCACATTAATGACATACTTGAAGAACACGGGCAGTTCTTTCAAGGCATTGGCCCAGATCCTTGGCTATGGCTGAGGGGTGTGCATGGCTGCTTAGGAACGGGAGGAAGAAAGATCTGGAGTGAACCACTCCCTGATGTAACTGAGAGAAGCCTCTGGGAGCCAGGCAGGGGGAAGGAAGTGTAAAAGAACAATAAGTTTTATTGAATTTACCACTATTTTGAACAATGAGAAGCTGCCAAAATCTCGTGCTATGTCCTGCTGGCATGCCTCATGTTCAACATTACAGCTCTGTATTTTTAAATCGCCTGGCTGGTTTAAAGCAGTTGGTAGCAGATCTTCCAGATACCCCCACAATAACTACCATACATCCTGACACAGGGCTCTTTCCAGCTGAAGTCCACTGAAAGATTGAAGCGGACTTCAGGGAGTATTGGGTGAAGCTCATAGGCAACATTACAAGTAATAAGAACTGACTGAAGAGCTTTAGCATATCAGTTGCTTAGAGAGCAGTTTTTCTTTCAATCATTCATATAAATAATAAGGCCAGATTCTCATATCCTTACTCTCACTGACTAGCACCTTACTCCATGAGTATCCCCATTGACTCTAACAGGAGTAAGGGGATCAAAAGTGTGGGGGAATGGAGTCAGGAGAAGACAACATGTTAACCTTTCTTTCAGTCAATTACCATGGATAATAGGATCTGAGTCCCTTATAGGAGTAAAGGAATCAAATCTCCAGCAACAACAGTCTTCTCAAAACCACATTTACTAGCACATGAATGGAACGTAGTGTCGGCTGTGACATGTGGGTTTCTATGTTCTCTAGTTAAGATTGGCTGCAGTGGAGTAATGTCATATAAGATGTCAAAAATAAGAAGCAACATGTTAAAAAAGTGCCGGCTGGAAATAAAACCCTGCTTTTATTGGAGAGCTGATCCACAAAAAGCAGTTATTTGAAATATCTGTGGATCCTTTGGATCTGTGAATAATTGCTATCTGCACATCTCAAATTCTGTACAGTTTTTCAGTGAGACATATCTGTGTAAGCCTATAAATAGTAAAGCAATGTCACTCACTGCATAATACAGTCTCTGTGCTTTTACAACTCATCATGAACTTCTATGTAATTTATTTTTTATTGAAGAATTCCAATTAATGGCTTCCTGGTGATTTTAAAGCCTCAAATTATCAGTCTCTGAAAACAAAGCAGAGAACATAATTATCATAAACTGAGAATTTTTCATTTTGAAGCTTATCTGTTTGTGCTAAGTATCTTGTCTGTAAGTAATTAGTGTCTTTATTTTTTCAGTAAAAATAATGACCATTCTATGCTACACATCCAAATTTTGTTAACTGCTAGATATGCTGTATATATTATATTTGAAAATGTACCACCTAGGACCAGCTTTAAAGTATTTCATCAAATGATAATGGCAACAACAAAATACATCTGTTTGTCAGAATAAATTATGTGGCATGTATTTTTTAAACCTATTATAGCTTCCTCTTTTCTTTCTAAGAAGAAAAGCCTTACAAAAATATGTACTTGTTATTTATTACTATAGCTGCACAACAAGAAAAGCTTGGTTTATCAGCTATTTGGCTATTTATAATTCCTAACGGCTAATCAGAACCAATCAGCCAACCATTTATACTTACGCAGCACCCTTCGTGTGAATATTTTAGAATGCTTTACCATAGATAAAACCAAATACAATTACATGAAAGAAGTTTAAAACAATAAGGAAAAATTAGCTAAATATAGGCTAAATTCCACCCTGACTTCGGGTGGAATCCAAATTTGGATTCTTTCCATTGATTTCAATTTGCTTTGGATTGGGTCTTTATGCCTCATATAACCCCAGAGAAATCAATGAAGCTGCTCAGCATGTCAGACAGTGCAATACATTTGGTCCGATACCTTTAGATATGATTTGGAATTAGTCACTTAACTCAGTTCACATATGATAAACTTTCTAGCCAAAAATGTTGTATTAATGTCGGTTTATATTCTACCATTGATATGTGTGAGAAACTCCCATTGATGTCAACAGTTGCTGTGCTGCACCGGTCTTTCTACTATCCTACCTCCAGCCCTAGAAAATACCTTATCCTTGGAAAGCTGGAGAGACTCCCTGCCCACCCCAATGAGCCTAAACAATTCTGCATATGGGGAAACGGAGGGAAATGTCTTGCTAAGCGCTGTTTTGATCAGCTTATATGACAGATGAGATTCACCGATCCTTACCTTAGCATGTACAGCTACAAATGTTATCACTAATCATAGCTTTTAAAAGCTTAGCTATAATGGGAGCTGGGCACCTGGCTTGAGGTCTGTGGCTCTTAATGGGAAGAACAGTCGGGCATTTCTAAACCACAGTTAAAAGAGCCCGTTAGGGGTATGGTTTAAAAGGGTCTCATAAACGATGGAGCAAAGTCAGACCTAGCCTTTTATATTAGTAAAATAATTCCTCAGCTGATCTGCTGCTCCACGGGAGGCCAGAGAAGTTCTCTCTTTGTGGGAGTAATGTGCTCACCAGTCCTGGTTATGGAAAGTGTTCTGGCGGTAGAGTTGTCGACCATGTTGCAAGCACCCGAAGGACTTGGCAGACAGACCCTACAAATAAAGAATTACAATAGTAATAAAGACACCTTAAGGGCATGTAAAGAATAAGAGTTTCAGGATCCCAGGGAGACAGCTTGGGTTGCAGCTTGGAAAAATTCCTGTGAGAGCACTGAGACGGCTTTACAGTCTGCTTAATATGAGCCTGAAGTAGAAGAGTTTAAAGCAAGGAAAATTGAACCATCATTGGAAACAACCAGGAGGAGTAAAGAGAGAAATTATTATAGTTCAGTCTTGTCAGCATTCATTGTAAAGAAGGAATTTCCATGCAGAATCTGTCAATTGATTCATCCAGTCAGGTATCCTGCTTCTGCCAGAAACCTAGGGAGACGGGGTAGAGGGAACACACGTGAGGAAGTTGACTGCTGTACAAACAGCCCGAGCAAGGCCTATATATATCAGAAGCTCTTTGCACTGGGGTAAATGAAATCCAGGATGTCTTTAGCCAATTGTGCTATTCTGACAATGGGGTGGAGGAACTCTCTGCCTAATTCCAGACAAATCAGCATTTACCTTGCAGTGTGAGATTTGATTGTCCTTATCACAGTCTTATATTACATACCTAATTCAGTTTAATGCAATCAGCCATTCTGACATTGGTAAATGGTCACTGAAGCCTGCTCCGCTGCAAAGTCTGAGAGGCTCTAGAAATATATGTGGCGGTGATACTGGTGGCTAAGGACATGAATAACTTGCCCATGGAAGGCATGCAAATGGAAGCAGAGCTAGACAGTTTTCAGGAAAGATTGCTAAGGATCCTCATAAATACATTGGATGTCTTAGCCCAAGGCAGTATACTTCATAAATTGAGTTGGACCAAGGGGTTGGGCCCAGCACAACTCAGGAAAGGTTGCAAGGGTTGCTTCAAGCGACCTTTTCACTCTACAGATCTTGGGGTGCTCTGAACCTAGTGTAATATACAGCTGACTAAAGGCAGTTCTAAATTATCTTGGCTGCTAATTGCCTCAAGGAACCATTATGGCAGCCAGGGATCACCAGGACATGGGGAATCTCTGGCCTTGCACTGCTAAGATGGCCATGGGAGAAAGGGTGCTGTAGGACCCATTCTGTTGGCTCTACATACCTAGAGAATCTACTTTGCCACAGCTGAGGATCAGGGCCCAAGAATGTGTGTTACTATCTTATGTAATAAATGTGTATAATTACCATAAATCTTACATATACTGCCTCAACTCTGCTCTATTGTCCTACCTTATATATCTGATGCCTTCTCTATTCTGGTTTATAGAATAAGAAAATAACTTCTCCTGTCAATAATTATAATTAATTTAAATAAGTATCAGTAACCAATTTATGACCTCTATACCTAGATGGAGGAATAAAAGAGAAAGAATGACATGTATTTTGTTTACAAACATATGTTTCCAGTGATCAGTGTGTGCTCTGATTGAAAGCAAATGTTTTCTTGTTGCTATTACATGTAGATTAAGTAATGTTACTAATGCCATATTCTTCTCTGTCAAAACTGTGCCCTTCCTAATATCTATTAAGAGCTAGGAAAGTTGTATCTAATGCAAGAATTTCTGCAGGGATATCACTTTTATGCTGAAATCCTGGCATCACTGAAGTCAAAGGCAAAACTTCCACTGATTTCAGTGGAGCCAGGAATTCACCCTTGGTTTTAAATTCAATTCAGTGGGCACAATTAAAGAGTTCCCCTGTTTTGAAAGTTGCTACTACTTTCAGAAATAGCCCTTGTATATATAGTCAGGGATTTGTCTAGAAACAGTAGAAACGTTCAGAATAGCACCAATTTTTAAGGGCAACCAATGTAAAACAAACACTGGGGGGTTTTAGAAGAGAAGTAAATATATATTTAAAATAATATAACAAATCAAACTATATGAGACTATAACTTGGAAGCAGGCATATGCTGATACAGAGACAACATATCTCTTACCTACTCCCCCTGTATTTCACTGGCCAACCTCACACCAGCTGACATTCCACATATTACAGAACTTTTTCTCATCCATCCAAGCCTTATTTGATCAGCTCCCTTGCTACCTGAATTTTATTTGAGGTATCATCTAGCCTGACCCTTAAGGTGACCAGATGTCCCGATTTTATAGGGATAGTCCTGATTTTGGGGTCTTTTTCTTATATAGGCTCCTAATACTCCCTACCACCGTCTCGATTTTTCATATTTGCTATTTGGTTACCATACAAGTGACCCTGTCTCTGGATCCTGGTAAATCTTCTGGACTGATTCACATCTTCTGCTTCCATAAACCAAGCATCCAGGCTTCAGTTACAAGCTCCCTTCCCAAATCTATTTTTTGGCAGGGTCCAGGCCAGCCACTAAAGTAACCCTTTCTCCCCTACAGCTCTGGCTTTCTCCCTCCTGGTGTTGGTGGAGTTTGCAAACCTCTCAAGCAGTGTCAGCTTTTATCATCTCTGCATGCACACTCGCTCACACATGGCTCCCAGAAGAATGTAGTGGAGAGGAAGCTAAAGATACTCCAGTTTGCTGTGTGCCTCGCAGTATCCTGCCTTCCAGGCATTAAATAAATGTTAGCTTTTCCCCCAATGTTACATGCATTATTAATTCAAAAAGAAATCGAATGTGGTTTTCATGCAAGGTGAGATGATTCTGAAATTTAATAAAAACACTGCAATTTTTCATTAATGGTAGACCACAATTAAACTTACGCTACCTTCCTATAATAGTGAGGCAGATGGATGAAAAGGGGTCATCCACATCTTGTAACATTCCCATCATCTTCACTTAGAACTTCAGTGGGTGGCAAAGAATTCTAAAGGCTTGGGGTTTTATTTGTTTGCTACATTCTATATTAAACAGAGTGACACGGTGCATTATCTTTGACAACATTTATGAATGCTCTGGGAAAATGATGTCCTCTGATTGTCCAAAAATATTAGGCCAAATCATGCCCTCTGTGGGAAAAAACAATGGAGGGGCCAGGAAATTCCAGGAATTTCAATTCAGCCTTTTGGAGGGTAGGTGGTTCCCTCTCTGGATCAGGCAGAGGAAACAGCCCTCTTGACACAGAGATTATCCAACATCTGGGGAGAAACCTTAGAGATTATTAAATCTTTTCATATAATCCTGCAATTTGGACTCTAATCTTGTTGTATCCCATCCTTGCTAGCAATATGGATCTCTCAACAACTCTGTTTCCACTGGTTATCTGTGTGCACCTTCCCCCAGAAGAGAATCCAATGCAAAATGATCTAAATAGTGTCAAGATTATCAGTGGTGCAGAAATCCCTGCAGATTTGAAGGAGACAGTGCCATACAGAGTATCTCCCTTTTTCCTCCAGCTCCATCCCCATGCTTCACAACCTTCAAAAAAACCCAAGGGCACAGAAAACATGTGCAATAGCTTCTACAGAGTCAAAAGGAGTAAAGGATGACACCATGATGGTTCAAACTATTTCACCCTCTGCAATTAAAAGCATTATTGGCCCATTGTTTTGGAGGCCTCTCTGGTGTTGCTTGTGAATGGGACATGTATTTCTGGTGGTTGTCTTTGGACATTGCACATCTTAGCACAGTTGCCATTAGCCTCAGATAAATGTGCAGATCGAGCACTAGAACCATCTCTCCCGCCACTAGACTGCAGCACACACATATTTTCAGGTTCACTAAAGCACAGCTTTTACTTTCACTGCCTTCCCACTTCTCTGAAAGACTTTGGTGTTGGAAATTAAATCTATCCAGAAGACTGGCTGCACAATCCAAGAACAGATCCTCTACCATAATCTTTAGTAACTTGTTATCTGAGCAGTAGTAGCTACATGTACTTTGCTTCTCAAGAGTACAGAGCTGTAGTCTGCAACAGTGATATAGATGAGGAAAATGTTAACGCAAAGAAAATGACTTTGCATTACTTTGTATTACAAATTATGAAGTGCAACTTTGCTTTGTGGCTGTTACGGGAAAACAATTCTTATCATTAAAACTATTGTGCAATATTTGTTCATTAGCCATTGCTTTTTGTCGGAGTGCTCCCCAGGGTCCCTTCAGTACCTGCGACTAGTATAAATAAGGTCCTTGGGTTCTCCCTAACTCATTCCGGGATGATCAGCTTTCCCATCTCTGCCCTTAAACCTTTCAAGATGCATTGGGAGTCCACCCTTACAATACATTTTCAATAGGTGGAAAAACAGGACTGCCAGCATGCTAGGACAATGCCCTTCCATGAAGCAGATATACTAAACTGTGATACACAGGAGTTCTGGTGAGATTCCTAGCCCAGTCATCTGACATGGGTCTAAGATACAAATGGTTGTATTCCTGTAATATGGAAAACTTCAATATTCACTTATTTCATTGGCTACTGTTCCAGGGGGAACGAACAGAACAGACGGCCAGAAGCTGCCTTCCTGGCAAAGTTCAAAAGCACCACTTCTGTGACATGACTAAATTCTGCTGTGCCAGAGTGCAAAAAATCCCAAGCTCACTCCCGAACCTGTAAGTGATTTGCACTGCTGCTATTGCTAGCATGCCAGGCCACCTGGAGATTTGTTTGCAATGTGAAGAAATTCATTATTTGTGCATATTATACTGCTATGTTGATAGGTACATTACAGAATGAATACAAAAATAGACAGCAACATTTGTTTAATACACAACAATGATGCTCCATCAACGGTTCAGTACATTTTATAGATAAAAATATATAACCTGTTCCCGAGGTTGTATTGGGTACTTCATTTTAAAATCAGAGACAGACACTCCTACAAAGTGAACTCTTTTAAAACACCCTTTAGAACACAAAATCTCACTTTTTTTGTGTGCTGTATTTTTCCTTCTGGAAGACCTTAGTTTAAGAAAAATCGTTTTTTTTTTCTCCTTATGAAGGCACCCAAACAAATGAATATCCCAGAATCTATTTATTTTAAGCCAAGATGTTTACTGAAATTTAGCCTGTCTTTTTTGCCTCTCTCCTCATATCAGAGCCTGTCTTTGATACGAATTCTGAGAACATTGGTTTCCCAGAAAAGAAGAAAACATGTGAATGTGTCTAGGATGTACTTGTCTTTCTGGAGATTTTATATCTTTGCAAAATTTGTCTTGTCACCAATTTTTTCCTAGTGTGAGTAAGCAAGGAATTAGCTGCTGAGAGAAATGCAGTGGATTTTCCCCAAATATTCCCCAGCCATTTATTACTTCTTTTTCACTTGAATATTGGCAAGTTAATTTCAGAGCTGACACACCAACATGACACATGGTGCTTTGTGCTCTATTTTCCCCACTGGGCCAACCAGAAATCATTGGAAGCTTCAGAGTCAGAAGTGGCAATTCACAGTAATACGTAATAATGAGGAAGACAATTCCTATCTGTACTGTGGAGCCCTGACCTTTTAGGAGAGCAAATGTCAGGGGGAGATGTGTTTAGAACAATATCAGGAACTTCTCTACAGGGTGTATTCAGTCAGGCACAGATACAGCAAGTGATTTACTATCTACAACACTTCATGAGCTGCTGGACATGCAGTGAGCATATTCTTGAGTTTTAAGGTCATTCTTAGAAGAACTAGCTGGTAAAATCATACTTCTAGAAATAATGGGCCAGATCCCTGGGTCTGGCTGAGCTACACTTAGTGCAGGAACAGAGAGGAGTGGGAGATGGGCAAAAGGGGCTTAAAGCCATCTTGGTGCTCCTCTGATTCTGGGGGCAGTCAGAAGCCATTTCAGCTACAGCTGAAGCAAACCTCTAGAGCAACTTCAGGGCTGCTATAGTTGTATGTCCATGGAGGATTTCCCTACAGAAGGGGGAATTCCAACTCTCAGCCCCTTTGCACCACTTATATGGTTCAAAGAGGAAGGAGGGAGGTTCAAGTATTTGGGCCTATATTACTGGGCCAAAACGATAACAGGACACTTTGTGACAAAATTTATGAAAGATTCATAACGTGATAGGTAATTTTACCCATAGACACACCAAGTCACATGGTTAGGGCACAGTGGAAGGGAGAAAGGATTATCAAACACATTCAAAACTCTAAGTGCTGCCCAAAACCTCCGACATCTTGCAATACCTTATCCAATTACAGCAGACAAATGGGACCAGACAGATATCTGCTGACAACATAAACAAAGATCAGGCCTCTAGTAATGTAGGAGGAGTAAGAGAATTGATACCTTGGAAACTACATGTTACCGGCTACATAAAAGTTATTTCAAGTTACCGCTTGCCTAGGTAGGCAGTAGTAAATTGCTATTGGCAGCTGTAAGCACTTCAGAGGTTTATTATATAAATGTCATTAGATTTCCAGGAACACGGGCTATTTGAACATGGTGTGGGTGTGTGGGCTTCATCTGAAATGGAAAGGTGCTCAGGAAATGTTCAGTTTGGGCTTACATATGCCCTGTCCCTTAGTTATAATTGCAGACACATGTGTAGGAGGGCAACATGCTTAATAAGATAGCCACATATTGGGGCTCTTCACTATTATTTTGATTTGTTGAAACATAGTTTTCACACCAAACTAATGCCATCCTATTTATCAATTTCCCATGGGCCTGGTTCCCCTCTCTCTTATAGTGCACCAGTTCTACACCAGTGTAAGTTCATTTACTTCAGTGGAGTGACTCCTGATTTAAACAGGAGAATGAGCCTGCACCTGAACCAGAATAGAAAATGGGTCCCATCTGGTTTTGAACCAGCACCAAAATCAAAACATAGCCAGCTTGGATCCAGGGATTTAAATACAACTCACCCCTACACTGAAATCCTAACAAGTTTGGGTTTAAGGCTCCAGATGTGGGCCACCTCTTTTCAGGCAGTTAGTATTTTGGTTACTGGACCTTGCTGATCTAGTATTTAAGATGATTCTGCTGTCAGTCATGGAAGTCTGACCTTTATTTTCTAGAGGCAAAATGTAAAGAAATACCTTTTATTCTTCACACATTCAACTGTTGGCAGATGGAAATGCCTGCCCTAAGGACAATACAGTGCAGGTCTGTTACAGCCCTTGTATTACATTCTTTTCTATTGCTCTATCTAGGAGATCATAACAAGGCAAGTTTTTAAAAATTCATTTACTGCACTCAGTTCTGCCCTCAGTTACATGAGTTTAGCTCCTGCTTCAATAGGAGTTGCACCTGTGCAAAGGAGGGCAAAACTGTTTCCTCGAGTATCATTACAGTACATTAAAGCAATACAATCAATAATGAGCTATTGCAGCCTAGAAGGCATCATCATCTCTTCAAATTGGCTTTGTGTAATTTGTCAGGTACAATTAAAAGGTATGTTGATATATCTGCACTAAATCAGGGTGCATGCATGGATCTAACATGGGTTTTGTTCCCATTTGGCAATATTACAGCAAGCCAAAAATGTCAGCATCCTCTCAGTCTCACTGATTTTCTTTGCAAGCTCCTCTGAAAAAATGATCTGCAGCAGCACTTAGCAATCATGTGAATATTTAACACTGAGACCCCCACACAGGTGCATGCACACATCCATGCACCTGGCTGTACGTACACATGATCACACACAAACTCGCATACGGTGCTAATGTCTTCAAGCCCTTTGAGTCTGGAAGGAGAAACAAATCACATATATCAGATTAAATCTAACTCATGGTTAGTTCTTGTTTTAGCTTCACACAACAAATATTCTCACAGGAAAGGTGCATGTCAAAGACTTTCAAGGAGATAGATCCAGATAACTTAGCATTGGCAAGCCTACTTTTGTAGACGCTGCACTATATTGATTATGTGGTGAGGGGCCTAGCTGATTCATTGGGTCCTCTTGAAAGCAACACCTTGCAGCTGAAAAGCTGGCAAGGTATAAGTATTAATAGCTGTTCTTTCCTATTTAGTAATGCTGTTGTGGGGGAGTGTAATAATAAGCACAATGTTCCAGGCAGCATTTTGAAAATAAGGTACTAAGAAAAATCACCAAAAAATGTTGGACAAGCCAACAGGGAAAGGTCCAAGGAGCAGCAAAAGCACAGCATATACTTTTTCATCTATTCAATCTGACCCTGGGCCCACTGCCACAATCTTTTTAAGGTTAGTGGTGGGAAAGCTGCCTTTTGAATGTTTGCAGAGGTCTATTAACATCCTGTGCTGAGGAACCTTAAACCCCAGGTAGTATTTCAGAGGAAATGGACAGCACAAAACACAGACTGAAAATTAACCACAGCAGACCCTGGGCCTAAATCAGTTCCACTAGCCTTTTCTGAAATCACCGAAAGGTTTTTCTTCCACTTGGACCTTTGCCCAAGCACTTTAATAGGTGCAACAGGAAAAAAAAAAAAAAAAAGAAGAAGAAAAAAAACTTATTTGGCTGAGTTATTTAAAAATCCTTTGCAAAATGATAATAATAATAAAACAGTTACACAAAAATTGCAGCTGTAGCAGGTTTGTGAGGGTAACTCAGTGAAATACTCTGTGGATGGCTGCAAACCTGTAATGGAAAGTTGTTAAAGTGGCTGAGGCCAAAGTAGGCATTAATTACAATGAAAAATCAGTTTAGTGCCGGCCACAACTAAATTGGAAGCTGGTCCTCTAGATAAAACAAAGAAAGTGAACAGAATCTTTAGATTTGATTACATGGCAACACAAGAAAAATGTGCTGTATGTTGTCTATTATTAAAGCTGCTTTTGGGCCTTGTGTGTATGCCTAAGGGATTTTAATAAAAAAATTAGTAATAGCCCTGCTGCCCTGGTTCACTGTGGCTTTTGGAGCATTTGTGGGCACAAGACCAGTTCTGCAGGACAAATTAAGTCACTTTAGACAAGCAGCCTTGAAAGCATTATATGACAGCAAAGTTCAAACGGTGCACTTCTACTTTAAGAAGACACACAGTCCCTTGCTGGAGGCCAACTGAGTTTAGAAGAAGCAATAAAATTTCATCAGAAAAAAAATGCAACTGTTATATCTGTCTTTGATTATTCTTGGCAACACTGGAAATACATATCCAGGTACACAAACTCTCTCTAAGTGTATAGAATATTGCTAGAGAGAAAATTATTGGCACAAAAAGTGACCATTAATACAGTATATTTTACAAATGTTAATTCTATAACTCTCTTTACAGTGATGTAGCAATATTAATAATATTGTCTTTATTGCTAATAATGCCACTGGGCCCTTGGCAAGACTGAATGTAATGAAGCCAGGAACGTTCACCCTGATTTTTTTAAAAAATTAGTGTTACTGAGGCAATGAATGCACTTGGAAAGAGAATTCTAGCCCCAATCCTCCAATCAGATGTGGTGCAGTTGGTGACCTTTTGTACCCAATGGAGCCCTGCGTCAGTGCCAGAGTGTAGTTCATCCACATTACAGTGTTACCAATTATCAGGATTTTTATAGTAAAAGCTGGGGGATGGTAAAGAAAGACTTGGTTTAGCATGGAGGGGGATGCTTTCTGCGTAAGGACAAAAGCTGAGCCTCTACATATTGGATTTCACTAGCCAGTATAAGATCTCTGCAAGACTACAGTAGATAAAGTAAAAGAAGAATTCAATGTCAGAACTTATTCTCTTAGTATAATATTATGTTATGCCTATACAAAGCCTTCCAATAAAGAATCATAAAGCACTTTCCGAAATGGGGGACGGGCAGCTAAAGCTCTGTTTTAGGACCCGAAGTCCCAGTGTCAGGACCACTGTGATGCTCAGAGAAAGGGGATTCCTACTGAATGCTGTAGGTGCGTAAATGCACTTGGCATCTATGTTTTCAGGGTAAAAGTTCCCTGAAACCTATGTTTCCACCTGTGAGTATGTTTACTGCTGCGTCCCTGTAGGCATCACGGAGGCCTGTTTCCCACCTAAGCCCCAGAGCAATTCCCAACAGGTGTTCAGCCATCCAAGTCACATGCGGGTCCTAATCTGCTAGGCAAGCTCAGAGGTTACCAATTGGATTGGGTCCCATTCAAAATACTGAGAGGAAGGTAGTTTTGGTAGTGCTGCCCTCCTTATACCTGTTAGTTGAGTGTTAGAATATTCACCTGGGATGTGGAAGAACCCGGTTCAAGTCCCCTTTCTCTGCCAGAGAGGGAGAAAGGAAATGAACAGGGATCTCCCCTCTGAAGAGTGCTCTAACCACTGAGCTATGGGGTATTAAAATGTGGGGCTCCTTCAGCCTCCCTTGTGGATAAAGAATGAAAGAGAGGATGGAGCAGGCAGACTGGACCCCAAGTCTCCCACTCCTAGATGGGTATCTGTCTGATTCCTCATGACTACTGTCTAGTTGCCAGATGCTTAGTATGGGGATGTACACACATAAACAGAATATTGAATGTCAGCTGAATACCTCATTGTTTTAGCGTATGGTCCAATTTTTTAGTTTTCTGTACATTAGAATCACTCCTCATAGGCTTTTTGTGTAACAGTCATAAAGCCACAAAGTTTACTTTGGTACAGACAGACATTTTTCAGAAGAGGGCCCGGTGACAGCAGTTTTGAAATAACTGTACCCTGGGAACAAAGAACTGTAAATATAATTGATTTACTGTAGCATGCCTGGTGTGGTGAGCATGTACTGCAAATACTATTCCAGCTTGAATATCTGTTAAAATAATTGTTAAACTATTAAACTACCTTTAAAACAAAATGATGCAACATTGGAAGATTCTACAAGTATTCAGTGACTCGGAGGATATCTGACTTGACAAGGTGCAGGATGTGTTTTTCCCATAAACACCCTGTTTGCCAGAGTCCAAACACAAAAAAGCAAAGTCCCCTATAATATTTACACCATTCCGAGGTGGAGCTTCAGGAAATATATGATACAGCATCTGCTCCCCAGTAGCATCAATTCTGGGAATGACTAGTCAGGACAAGTACATGGGAGATTTGTCGAGCGAGCATTTCTGGAATAGTCCCACAATGATGAAGGATAGCCAGGTAAGCTGGATAAAATACTGGCACTACCAATATGCCCCTGAGAGCCTGATGTGGTAAAGTCCCTGAATACTTCTGAATGGTGCTGGGCACTCACAACTCCCATTAACACCCACGAGAGTCAAGAGGAGTCCACATTTCTGAGACGTACATGAGAGCTTGCAGGATCATCCTCAAATGCTTTTGTCTCTGGAGGCTACTGCTCTATTCAGCATTATTAAACAAAATAAAGACAACTTTTTGTGCTAATAAGAGATACTTTTCCAAAGCCATTTTATACAGCCTTATAAATAAGGGACTTTCCATAAATGCCAACACAAGAAGTCTGTATATCTCAGGCTTTTATACTGCCACCCATCACTGTAGAACCAAAGCACTTTCCGTGTTAAATTGTAAAGTCCCTAGCGGACTTTATGGAATCTTTGACTCATCTCCCTTTTCAGAGTAAAAACTCTGCTTGGGCTATGGTTAGGGTTTTCTAGGTTTGTTTGTTTGGACACTTTAATGCTGTATAATATTCAAAGTACACCTCCAGAGTTGCCACATGGACCAGGTTCAACATATCGCTACTCATGACATTTCAGTGGAATGTTGAATCATTAAAAAATACTACCACATTTCACCACCACACTGGCTATCTTGGAATCCAACAGGGAAGTGGCTAATGGTTTTCTTAATGTCAACATAAATAACAGCACTAATGATTGCTTTAGGTTTACTATTTAAAGTAGTTTTATGAGATCACTGCCTGAAAAGTTCCAATCTATTTTTCTTTTTTATGATACTTTTGCTTTCTTGTGTGACTTCAGCGCTTGTAAAAATGGTCAGATAGACAGCTCAGGAGGTTGAGGTTTCCCTATATAGTTTATCCACAGAAAAAGAAGGATATTGAAAAATTGGAAAGAGTCCAGAGGAGGGCCACAAAAATGATTAGAGGCCTGGAGGACATGATTTATGAGGAGAGGCTGAGACAACTGGGATTGTTTAGTCTACAGAAGAGAAGACTGAGGGGAGATTTGATAGCTGCTTTCAACTACCTGAAGGGGGGTTCCAAAGAGGATGGATCTAGGCTGTTCTCAGTGATACCAGATGATAGAACAAGGAGCAATGGTCTCAAGTTGCACTGGGGAAGGTTTAGGGGGAAAAAATTCACTAGGAGGGTGGTGAAGCACTGGAATGGGTTACCTAGGGAGGTGGTAGAATATCCTTCCTTAGAGATTTTTAAGGTCAGGCTTGACAAAGCCCTGGCTGGGATGATTTAGTTGGGAATTAGTCCTCCTTTGAGCAGGGGGTTGGACTAGATGACCTTCTGAGGTCCCTTCCAACCCTGATATTCTATGATTCTATAAAAAAGGTAATCTGGGAGCTAGCAGTGGTATCTTCCAGACACCTGCTTGCTGGCAGCTTTGTCTTGACTAAAAAAAGTGGTCAAGTTTAGGTCATGGTTAGCTAACATATACTAGCTAAACACTACCTAAACTCTATCTTTTTTCCTAGTGTAGGTGCTGGATAATAGCTGAACTGAACTGTAGTTCATTTTAGCAGGCCTCTGGTTTCACGTGGAAGTTTGTAACAACTTTAACAGCCCTGATAGCACATGAACATTAATATCAGGTTAATTGTTCTTTGTGAAGAATCCATGCTGCTTCCCCCCAGTTTCAACCAGCAACATCTGAGCTAGGACATTTTAAAGGGAATACCTAGTCCACCTGTGGAGGAAAGCTTATGCAGCATAAACTAGCAGCGAATCCAGAGGCTTGCAGTGTAATGTACAGGGCAGCTGAATGGTGTCTATGCATAGACACAATGCCACTGCAGACTTTGCACTAATTGCAATTTGCACAGGTAGAGCTGTGAGAGTCTGGAAAGCCCTTCTAGAGAGCACGATCTGTAAAGAAAAGGAAAGAGAAGCTCTCCAAACCATGAGTCTAGGAGCAGAGTAATGAAAGGTATTTGCAGTTATATTAAAATATGCCTGGCCCAGCTTCCATAGTGTCAAAGTGTGAGCAGATGATCTAAGAGCAATAGCTTTACGAAAATTCTGTTTTCTCTTTGCCCTTCCCCTTTGTCCTGTAGCCAGCTTGATTTATTTTAAAATAATCAAGTTATCTTTATTGTTTGCCCCATCCCAGCTGCTGAGGATCTATCCACTCCCTCATCAATGTATCAATTCAGATAGAATGGTTCACCTTTACACATTGTTTTGGCACAGTATACAGCCCCGACTGCCATTTCTACCTCACTTAACAAAAGGCCTGTTCCTGCAGGGAGCCAAGCACACCCATTAGAACTGGTTGAAATTTTTAAAGTGAAAAGCTACACTCTGAAAAAACGGTAAAGCTCTTGAAAAACCTGACTTTTTTTACAAAAAATAAAATAAAAATGGGGCAGGGGGAGAAGTTGCAAAATGGTTAGCAAATTTTTAATTTAATTTTTTTATAGAAAATGTAAATAAAACTAAAGCTGGTTGGAGAATCTTCAAAAGAATCATATTCTACTGGAATCAAAATGCTTTGTGAAATAGATGATTTTGCTAGAATTCTGTTTTCGAAGGAAAAAATGGGGAAGGGGTAGGGTGACCAGATGTCCCGATTTTATAGACCCCGATTTTGGGGTCTTTTTTTCTTATTTAGGCTCCTATTATCCCCCTTCCCCATCCCAATTTTTCACATTTGCTGTCTGGTTGCTCTAGAGAAGGGAGTTCTGACAATGTCAAAATGTCCAGTTTCTACATTTATGAAATGAAGCGTTTCTGTTTTTCAGTTTGAAATGACTTTTGCTTTTAAGGTTCTTTTAAAAAAAAATTTGGAGTCTCTCTCTCTTTCTCTCTGAGCTATATTTATAATATAATAAAATTGTTAAAAAGGTCAAAAATGAAACAATTTCAGTTTCCCCATATTGAAACTTTTCAATCAACCCAAGACAAAAAGCTTCTCTGAGTTTTCTTCACATAGAATTCTGAAATTTTCGGTTTCCATTCCAAATAAGAAGAAAGCCAAAATTTGGAATAATTAAATCCTTTGCAAAACAGAACTTTTGTCCTATGTAAAGCTCGAATTGAAACCATTATCAGAATTGTTTCATTTACCAGCCTAATGAAAAATGCATCCTTTGTCAGACCTATGAAATGTACACAACTCCAAAATTTTGAAATCCTCCCAATTAAAAACAAAAAATTATTTAACCACCTTTAGCCTTTACCCAATGACATGAAGTGCTGAATGAATGCTTCCTGTAGGGTGTTGAACGTCCTCAACACCTTTCATAGAATCACAGAATATCAGAGTTGGAAGGGACCTCAGGAGGTCATCTAGTCCGACCCTCTGCTCACAGCAGGACCAATCCTCAACTAAACCATCCCAGCCAGGGCTTTGTCAAGCCTGACCTTAAAAACCTCTAAGGATGGAGATTCCATAACCTCCCTAGGTAACCCATTCCAGTGCCTTTATGGCATAGGGTGCTGTGTAGATCTGGTGGGAGCAGTTAATGGTACTCCACATAAACACCTCATAGAGATTTCATATGAAAATGTAAAGTGATAGGGGAAAAAAAACCAACCCTAACATTTCCAAACATTTTTCTCAGGCAGAATGCTGATCCTTTTAATATATTTCAACTGACTACCTCAGTGTGGAACAAGACCAGCTCATTCAGTGATGATTTGCAACAGCAGCAATCTATCTGCCAAACACAAACCTAACAGATAAACTTCAGTAGCTGGCAAACTCGTAACTGGGGTATATTTGCCAGTCTGAGTCTCCAGTGAACAACTCATTGTAGCTTAGTCTTAAAAATCCACCGTGCAAATCCGCGGCCCTCTGTTCCCACAAGCAATATAAATAAATCTTCTAATTTATTTCTGACCCTCTTTGAAACCTAGATAGTTGAAAAATAGACAGTAACAACCAGCCCTAAAACTATATACATATTTATTCCATTTTAAAAGGCCATTCATTTTTCTAAATGAAAATCTGCATCCCATAATACTTCCTTACACCCTAATATCTTATTGGCTTCAGAAATGGCCTTCTTGACTCAGTTTCTTCTTCTTCTCTCTCTCTCCTTTTAATTTTTTTTTAAATTATTTATTTCTAATGTTATGGCCTATTTACAAAAAAAATCTCCGAAACTTTTGTCTGTGGATTCAGAAGAGCCCTCTTCATGTGGGATTCATCTACATTAAACTGGTCATGACCTTCCAGGGGTCTTTAAGGTTGAAGTGTTTGCTGGACCATTTAAAGCTACTCCGGCTGGCTCATGTGACCCTCCTGACATCAAGATCCAGGCTTTTACGAATGTAGCCACCTTGTCAATGCATAGAGGTCACTAATAGCCTGCCTTGGGCCTTCAAATGGGTCATGTTCAGATTGCTAGTCCAACACAAAGGAAAAGGAGCGGAAGGGCGGGGGGAAGGAATAATTATCATTCTTTTTTTTTTCTCCTCCAGGCTCAGAGTTATGCTCCATGTCACTGTGTTAATGCGCTTACATCCAGGGAGACACATAATGCTCCTCTCAGCCCCTGTTTATTAGTGAGATCCATTTGCGAAAGGCCCTTCTTTTGTGCCATAATATGAATGTGCTTTGATGGCAAATAATTATGCCAGTCCTTTTGACATGAGGATCCACAGGCTGCCCTAGTTAAGCCAGTAATTAGCCTGTCCTCCTTTTTTTTTATTATTATTGAGAAACTACAAATTATCCTCATATGAGCACTGGCCATTCCCTTTTCTCTTTTCTATTCTGCTTCTCTGTCTCTCTCCCTCTCTCTCTCTCTCTCTCTCATATCTCTCAGCACTTTGGATAAGCGGAATGCAGCTGCACTAGAGCAAGATAAAGCTCCGCCATCAAGATGATGAACAATTTGGATGAAGAGCCTTCGAGATGAACACAAAAGCTGAAGAAGTGCGGCTGATGCAGCCCCGGACAGCTGAAGAATGCTGCAGTCTGCAGATGAATAGCCCTCATTTGTGAATATACAGATTTTCCATGATGAATAAAAACTGAGTGTAGGTCACAATAAATAAACTTTTTTTTCTCTTCTTCTTAAATAATAATTCAGGTTCCCGGCACCAAACAGCTGTAAATTGAAGGTTGTGCTTAGTTTTCTCAACTCTCAAAGGGGATAATTAAGCTAAGCTCATATTGTTTGATATATTAGTGTAATGATGAGCTACTATATTCTGGCTTCTTTCGAGTTATTTTAGGGGTTTTTTTCCATTATCTTTTTTTTTAAAATTACGTTTCAAATGCATTTTAAATGTAGAAGCAGCATTTCTGAAACACAGTTGCCCTATGTTTGGGTCTATGTGAAATGTATTCATATAACATTTAATTAAAGCTGCAGCATCCCCCTTTTTGAAAAAGTGCAGCGATAAAAATATCTGCATTATCTGACTAGTCCTGACAATCTCATCAAACTGCTGGTCTCTTATCCTTATTGGCAAGATAATTATACTGGGCAGTATTCATTATCAATAGAGGCTATCATTAACCTTCTGAAACTTCAGTGTATATATTTCTTGGCAAGGTAAATTTCAGCCATTCGGCCCCCATAATATTTTCATAATTTTGCCAAAGATCGATGCAAAGGCAAAGATCATTTCTGAAAACTTCTATTCAGGGGGGAAAAAACCCTAAAGCCCTGTGCTGAACGTCATCTCTCTGAATAGATGTAACCCTTGATGTTACCTTCGAGGGAGTGGGGATAAATGGGAAGGGCCAAGTGGTTAAAATGTTTTGCTACCCACCAGCAGAAAGGCGAAGCTAGCCTTCATATTCATAGTCTAGCGGATCTCATTGTTCAGGACGATTTACCTATTTCTGGTTTAAGACACCAGCTTCCTTAGTCCTTTACACCACGGTAAATAGAATTAACTTCACTAAGTCAATGGAATTGGAATTACTCTGGTGCAGAGTCAGTGCAAGTAAGAGTAGGATCAGGCCCATCGACATCAATACCACTAGATTTTGTGCTAAGAAAGTCCAGCTCTATGCAGGCATCAGCTAAATGGATAAAGGCAGTTGTCATATCCAGCAAAGCAGCACGGATGGGCTAACTTGGTCCTGTGGCAAAATTTTGATGGAAATAATACCACTGGGGAGTTTGAAGCCTTTTCCAGAGGGCACCTTTTGGACACTCAGCAACTCCCCATGATTTTGAAAGCTGGCTTGCTCCTCTGTTCTTTAGTCATAGACTACTATGCTCTGTCATAAGCACTCACAAGCTCAGCCAGTTCCATCTGTCTGAACTTTACATACAATAAGCAACCATTTATAGAATGCAGAGATTCTATTATTCTAAAGAAGGGGAGCAAAGGGATGGTAAAAAACTAATTGCATCAGAGAACATCTCAATAGTCCTTTGATTCGCCATCGTGAATCCTTCCTCTCTGGCATGAAATTTCCCCTCATTAGAAACAGGAATAAGCACGAACAAATATAGGGAGATTTGAAAGTACCCTGTATGTGAGATGCCAATCTTGGGCTATTCTAGAACAGTAAATGTTCAGCACAGCCTACTAGCAGGAGATTGTTGCTTGGTTCAGCTCAAACCACATCCTGACTACATAGTGCCGGAAGAAAACTAAATATTTGCACAAATGGAACTAGGAAAGGCACGTGAATCTCTCAGTCTAGAAGGGAACATGGCAGAGAACTGGAGGAGGTGAGTCCAGTGCTTCCAAACTTTTCTGGAAGCAAGTGGCTTTGCAGGAAAATCAGAGAGAGTGAAGTCCTCCATATTGCTTTATGTGGCAGGACCAAATCTGCAATACATTCCAGTGGGAGCATGTGGGCCTGCAGACTACAGACAGTCAATCGAAATGGCAAGAATACTGTGATCCACACATACATTGATGTTTGGGAAAAGACACTTGGCCAGATCTCGGCCTCTGCTTGGCCAGATTAGGCCCTCTAAGAATTCTCTGTGCATGGGCAAACCTTCATGGTTTGCAGAGCAGCTCCAATGCCACACCCCTCCTTACCTGCAGTATAGGGCTTATGCCAGGAGAAGGAGGGTTTCGCTTTGATTTCTCTATGCCCCAGCAAATCCCTGCTCATTGCCAGCCCTGCAAACTCAACCAGAGATCTTAGAGTCAAGCTGGTTTCTTTCTTTCTCTCTGTTAATCTGTAATAAAGGTTCTGCAAGCCAAGTTATGTCCTTTACAGGTTTGCATTCCCTCTTAATTATGTTGGCTTTATACAAGTAAAGGGTAGTAAAAACATTCTTTTGTTTCTTACATTAGCAAGATTTCAATACACTTCAGGGTCAAGTCTGGCAACTAACAGAGTGCGATTTTTCCCTCATCATTTTCCAGAGTAGAGACACACCTTAAGCCTTTTCTCCTCAGAATTTGCAGCTCACAAAAAGTTAAGTTATTTTTACCTCAAATACCCGTATCCCTGTTCTACAATGCATAATATCTAGTACAGTATGGGCAACTCAAAGAGTTTTGAGTTTGGGTCCAGCATTGACTATAAAGTTCAACCAACTAAAAGTCAAACACACACTTCTCCTTCTGCCCACATTTTGAGAATTGAGTCCCAGAGCACAGGATAGTTCTGTTTGTTTCATAACACCATGACACAGGACCATGACATGCCCACTCTAAAGAGTTTATAATGTTAGCATGCAGTGAGAGACAAGAAGTGAAGAGAAAGCTGAAAAATAGGTAAGAAGAGCAGAGGACAAGGTCACAGTGAAATGATTCTGTTTGGTGTAATTAGGGGGAGTTGTAGCACCCAGTAAAACAGGATTTAGTAATCCCTCATTCAATATGATCATCTTTCATTTCCAAGCAGCAGTGGACAGAGGTAAGTAGAACTCATAACCTAATGGGAAACCCAATTTTTACATTCAAAAACTTAAGGCTCACCCATGGGATCATCAATCAGGAATTTGGTTTAAAATTCTCTTTAAAATGTTTTACTGGCTCACTTTACTTGGCATTTTTATCGCTATTTATTTCTCTAAAGTAGCGATATAATTAGTAAAGCTATTAATGTTTCTGATGCTTAGCTTTATAAATGATACAAATATCTATAAATCTGGCTTATAGCAAAATAAACAATGATGATAATGCTATCAAGCATCAATATAATTTTCTGGACAGTATTGTGTAAACTGAGTAAATAGGAAGTCTTAAAGAGCTTAATCTGTGCCACTTAACTATCCCTTCAATAAATGGTTCTGCAGGCCAGAAAGGACCAGGGCAATAAGTTGCCTCCCAAACCCCTTTCCTTCCCTTTCTACATACTGGTCTAATCCTAACTGGCCTCACTTTATGTGTCCTAATTCTTAACCTGGAACCAGAGCCTTAAATCCTTACTCAAATCTTATTCAGGCAAATCTCCCTTTGGTTCATGGGTTTCCATTAGCTCTTAAGAATTTTAGGATTTGGATCAGTTAATAGTGGGTATAATTTATTGTATTTACCTACTGTATTTCCGTGTGTTTAGGAATACATGAGGAAATGTGTCTGAAACAAATGAAAACCTAGTAAAAAAGGTACAGTCATTCAAACAAAATCATAGAAGCCACTGAGCTGAACCTTCACTCCCTTCTATCCCAGGTAATCATTTAGATTCCAATTCAGCAAAGTACTTGAGCATGTTCCTAACTTTTAGCACATACACTGTCCCATCAATACTATTATACTATGAGTAGTAAAAAAATGCAACTAACAACGACAGCACTGCACATTCTTTTGCCCAGGTGTAAGGGGTGATACAAAGTGTGAGGCAGTGAAGAATCAGTCCCCTGGTAGCTATCCTGCAGGACAATGTACAACACCACTAAGCAAGAATTTTAAGGCCTAAGAAGCAGTGTTTTTGGTTTGGCTGAATGAAATCTTCATACAAATGAAATGCAGGCTCTTGCAACTGCTTTTCATGATTCAGAACCCAAAGAGTAATTTGGACCAAACATCAGTGACAGGATGGCATGCAGGAAAATGCTGCAAGTGCAATCCTAAATATAAAAAATACTATCTGCAGAATTACCATTTTCAATAACAAAATGAATGGTCATGTAGACAAGTACTGAGTAATAGATCTTTAAGCAGAAGTATTAGAAGAATATATCAGCTATAAGATTTACTGTCAAAGACTGCTACCACACAGTGAACATTTTTAACTTTCACTCTAAAGTGACTCCATGATAAGAGAGTACAATATATATTTCGAATGCAGGGTGAGGAGATCTTTTTAATATGAGTGTCTTATAATGTAGCTATACATCATTTCTAAGCAAAATGCTAAACAAAACACAGTCCTTTTCTGAAACATAGATAATGACAGATTTTCATTATTCTATTTTATTCCATGAGCTAATTTTTCAATCCAAACTTTTACATTATTGATGGCATGAAAACGTTTCAGTGTATCTTATTCCATATCAAAGGCAGCTTTCATAAAGCTGTGGATTGGAAGTATGAATACAGGGATAGAGTTTTTGGCAGATAATAAATAAATTAGACATTCTAATACGTTAGGTTCAATGGAGATGGAAAAGGGATCGGTCAATTGTGTTGACTGTCCTGGCTCTTCAAAATTCCTCTTGTGGTTGTTGAGCCTATCTTTGTCACAGATTAGGTACAATGGTGATGGGGGTCATAAGCAGCTAGTTAGATCAACTGCTTGTTCTCCTACAAATGCGGAAAGTTGATTAGAGGCATAATGCCCATCAGCTCCTAATGGATGATATCTACACAATACTCAGAAAATGACAACTAGGAACTAAAGCTAAAATCCCTGCCACAATCTGCCCTAGATATAATTTTCCCCCATCTTGTAACTGGGGATCAGTTTAGCCCTGTGTATTTGAGCAAGAATCACCATAGTTAAGTATCTAATCCCATTTATAACCTAAGATATAACTGATGTCCAATGAATTGCCTAATTTATTTTTTCTTGTATTCTAACAAGGTGGATTCTGCCAATATCTCTAAGGGACAGAAAATTCAAAATGCTGACTCCTTGACTACCATCTACTGCACAAACTAAACATAATCTATGTACTTAATTTAACTTTTATGGAATGGGGATTAATACCCAAGAGTACTTATGTCTTTCCCAACCCTACTTAGTTCAAAGTACCCCTTTACTATATTCTTGTCCCCTTTTAGATACTTCTATTGTACACTGCAATACAGTCCTCCTGTAGTCTTCTCTCCCAACAGTTGTAGGCTTAGCTTCCTTCACCTATCGTATAGCTAAGGCCTTCCATAGTTGATCAATTTAGTTACTCAAAGCTTCCAATTTTATTGTCACCAGAAAATTTTGTTACTTTGCCTGGCTCAAAGGTCATTAATAACCACACTAAAAAGCAATCGTCCTAGGTCTGGCCCTGAATCATCTCACCACTTAGTTCTGTCCTCTGCAACCAACTGGCCACCTAATGCGTGTAGTATATCTGTGTTCCATACCCCAGCTTCAGAATCTGTTGTGCTGTCTCTAGTTTTCATACCTTACTGTCCCTGTGCCCTTGTTTCACCTGTTACATGAAACCTTCCTCCATTCCTCTTGCTTCTCCAGGATCCTGCACCATCTTTTTTCTTCCATTTACATCCAGATTCCTTGAGTTTGCTGTCTTCTCCCATTATCTTGATTTCAAATCCTCTAAAATTTTCTTGGAGCCCCTCTACTATGGATTCCACTGTGTTAAAGCCACTCTAATCTTTAATGACATCTCCTTGTGTAGAAGCATCTTCTTGGACATCTTCTCCAAGTGTAGAAGCATCTTCTCTGTTGTCATATTCCTTGGTTTATATGTTGCTTTCAACACTCTCAGTTTCTCCTCAACTCATTTTTCTTGGGCCTCTTCTGTGTTGGCCTGGTACCTCTCCTATCTCTGGGATCACTCTTTTAAAGTCTGTTTTGCTTTTCTTACCTCAATATCTAACCGCATCCCTCATGGATTCATTTTTATTCCCCGTCTCTTTTCTCTTTAAATCTCATTGTGACCCTATCTGTTTTCCCAGCTTCAACTACCGTGCCGTACCTGTGGTGGTGTAGGGCATATGTGTTCTTGTACTGTGTTTTGCATGGCACCTAGCACATTGTCCAAAATAAAAAAAAAATCTATAATAATAAGACTGAAAGTTTTACTAAAGTCTACACAGAAAACATCACACACATTCCCTTTTCCAGTGCTGTAGCCTATCTGATTTCCTAAATAACATACATCAGGATGATCTGATATGATGCTTATTTTTGTAAAACCAGTTTGGTTCCCATAGGATCTGGATTAGCAGCTATCATTTCACATATTGAAATTCAATATCTGGAAAGCCAGGCATCTAAAATGTGTGATCTAATAAACGAATGACTCATAATGGGAGGTATTCACAAGATTCAAGACAAAGACCAGGCCGAAGGACTTGTCTAGGGTCGGGATATATGCACCGATGTAGGGGTAAGCTGCAGTTACACCGTTGCAAATTTCCCTAATCTAGATAAGACTGAGGACTAGGCCCAAGAGAACTTTATTTAAAGAAAAGGAGAGCACAGACTTTCCAAACTAGAAAGCGTGAACATGTTTTCAATGAGATTTTAGCCTCAGACACTGATGTAAGGGGAGCTGCATTACTCAGAAGGGGGAAAAAAAATGCAGACCTGTAACACCCGCCCCAGTTCTGCCTGTCGCTTTTCCTGTTGGCTGCTGGGGGACCAATAACTTTGTGCTGCACAGCTAGTCACATAGATCTGAAGTTATCAGACATCACCTGTCTGGGTACATACTTCTGACTTCTGTTTGTATTTCTATTACACAGATGCCACAAATTCTGCTTTTACAAGATTGAATTGAAGATTGAACCACCTGAAAATCTAAAGAGGGGAACAGCTCACTCTCATTTGACCCAGCTGGAATCCTGAGCTGGTCTCACCCTCCTTCCTAACAGCGCAGGGTTGTAACAGCAGATTTCTGTGCAATTTACATTTCTTCAAAATCTGCAGTACAGCTGCCCTGTATTGAGATAGATTTAAAAACCAGAGACATTTACAGCAAGAATCAAGGGAGTGACACTGAAGCCGAAACTTTCTCTCCTGTTTAATAAGATTAAAAATAGTTACAGGGGAAGCATTGGAACATGGATTTTAAAGAGCACTGTGCCACATCATAATAGACACCCAGGCCCTGCTTTTGTAGCAGTTTTAATTAAAAACATCCAGGCCTGCAGTTGTTCTTGTTTTGAGTTCTCACTGGATACACTAACAGCTTTGTCTATAGACCTCCTGAAGTTTTTTGGCCCTGGTACATCCCCGGAACAATAGGCACAGAACAAGCCAGCATTCCTGTTTACAATTAGAGGAGACCATTTTAACTACCTGTCAGGCTGTTATATTTAGAAGAAAGAGTGGCTGGTGGGAAGATGGTTCTGGCAAAACCACCGTTGATGAGCTATAGTGTACTTTGGACATTTTATTTCAATTCATTATAATACTTTGGACCCATTTTTAAGGTATAGTATAACCAAAGGGACAATAAACTCGCTAAATATGGAATTTAGCTGCAAGAAAACTACAGTGCATTGAAGGGATCTGAGTTTGGGAATGAGATATTTTCTTCCTTACCCACTGAGTGATTATTCTGCGTATCAGAAATCAAGGAATGAGTAAACCAAATTTGCATTGTCCCTAAAAGACAGAAGAAGCATTTGATTTACTTGTTATGTGGGAAACCAATTGGAACAAGGAGAGGAAGGATGCACTTGTGATTATGGCAGTAGTCTAGAACTCAGAAAATCTGGGTTCTGTTCTCTGCTCTATCACACACTCCCTCTGTAGCAGATCACTTAATCTCTCTTGGCCTCAGTTTCCCATCTGTAAACTGGGAATCATAATACTTATTTTTCTCTTACTCGATAACTTGTTTGTCAGCTCTTCAGGGCAGGAGCTGTCTTTTACTGTATGTACAGTGTTCAACACAATAGAGCCCCTAACAACAGTAGAAACCAAAATAATCCGAAGAACTCACTCAAACCATGCATGCCAATGAAAACCCATCGCCGCCAAACTGCATTCATGACAATTAAAAAAAAATTAAACAAGATGTGAGAAATGCTCCAGTCAGAACAAAAGACAGAGAAGACCGATCTGTAAGCTTCTCAGGTTTTGAAAGAGCTTCTGTTAATCAATAAATTACATTTTTACTTTACTCTTCTGCTGAAAGCAAAAGATTGAACTGATGCTCCCACAAGCAGAGATTTCAGGGTGGCTATTGCGGACAGACTTCTCATTTAGAGGTCTAGTGAGGGCACTTTGACTTTGCTCAGGAAGAGGCTGAAATCTACTCAGAACTTTTCAACATGAGGGTGCAGCTAGCCAGTTAATTGGAGAAGATAAAAGTCAGGCTTTTATGAGAGATGCTGTCATTATCAGAATTGAAGGGTAAAAACGTGGACAGCAATATCTCATTTTATCTCAAAAGGAAAAAAAAGTGTCTAAGTTTTTGATAGTTTCATTTAACCACAAAAAATATGTTAATGTAACCTTAAGGGTTTGACTCAAACCTGAAAAATCAAGGCAATCTGGAGTTCAATCTCCAGTTCTCTCCTTAACCCACCCATTGTGCCTAGGTATTGTGAAACATATGGTATATAAAATCCCCCACTGTTTGGAGACACTGTCATTACGCAGGCACAAGGGTAGGTTAAGTGTGGTCTTTTACAGTTACATAAATTGCTTTTGTGTTATTAAGTCAGATGCCAAACATTTCTTTAATGTAGAGGACTGTTTGTGGGCTCTTCCACAGTTATTTTAGGGGAGTTTTGCCCTGGAGGAAGAGCACAATGAAAAATAAAAAGAATTGTATAGAAAACTGTTTCTGTTGGGTCAGACCAAATTTACTTTGGTCCAAAAGCTGTAATAAGTCAATATACAAATTGAACACACACCGGTACAGATTCAAATCCCACAGATTCATTGTATTAGGCCCAGATCCTGGCTCCATGTAGCAGAACCCTACATCTACACAGACCTCTGTTGACGGCAAAGGACGTTTGGCTCTGACTGATTGAAAACATTTGCAGGAACAGCTTCTTCGTTTTTTATCTATTTAATTGCCAGCACTTCATAAAGTGCTAGGCATTTTACAGAACAAATAGAACAGAATAGTCCCTGCCCTTAAAAGTAATGCAGTCACATGATTACCCTATTTAGACATATGCAAATCTATATATTGTTATTGTTGGCTCAGAGCTCATGGGCATGGCAGATGAAGTGAGTCTTTAAATATTTGAACAAGAGGGCAATGGTTTGGTGGATCAGAAGTGGGAGGGGATTCTACGGGGTGCTTATGGGCGGAAATAGACAACTCAGATGTCATGCCTGGTGTCATTAACGAGTGGGGAAGGAGGCAGCAGACATGCATACTGTAAGAACACTGTATGATTGAAAAAGAGTAGCTATTTGTGTGCATTATTGATGCTTGAGGGTATTCTAAGGAGGAACACATTTTACCCTCAGATGCATCGGAGTTGCTTCCATTGACAGAAAGAGTCATGGATGTATCTTTGATCACTGTTATTCAAAACACAAAATGAAAAAAACCCGCAACATTGCCATAACAGATAGTCTCCATGACAAATTGATGCCCACAAAACCAGTACATTTGAAAGCATAATCATAGCTGAGTTAAAAAAGCACTAATCAAAGCATCCAAAACAATTCTTTCTGAATTTCTGGATCCCCTGAATTTAAAAAGAGCCCAGACTTATTTAAAAAAAAAAATTAAAAAAGAATTCACTCTCCTCCTGAAATTTGACAAGACATATTACAGCCCTCAGGGGGTTGGAAGGTTGTTGGGTTTTGTTTTTTTTAAATGGCTGAGTCATAAAGCCCTGAAAGTAGAGGTTTCTAATGAAAATGCTGACAGATCCTTAACTATATAGATGTGTTAGCAGGCACCACCATAATAGCCATTTAAGCCCTCTTTTCTCAGAAACGTTTGGCTCAGCCAATAAGCACAGTGTAAACACGGCTGGTATCTTAATGACCTTTGAGCATTAGCAGATGGCCTTTTTATGATCAGAGATTAGCAGTCCATGGTAGTTTTTAATGGGCACTAACAGGTGCCAATGCTGCTTTTCACTTTTCTACCTACCTATCACTTGCAAAAAAGCTGGTTTTAAATTGAATTTCCCTTCCCCCCAGCCCTCTCATCCTTTATCCTTCAGAACAAAAAATAGTAGGTCACATACTATATCTATGGCTATATGTATAGATGACTCTCTTTCACCTTCTCAAAAAATATTTGTTTTTCTTTTATCTCTTCCATTCTCCTTTAGGAAATGCCTTCTTCACTTGCATTAATATTTCAATGCCAAATTTTAAATACAGAGAACAGAAAAATGAAGATCAGAATAAACATTGCTGATTTACTCCAGGATGCCTGGCACTATGGGGCTGAGTGATAAAACACTGTAGCAGTTTCTCTCAAACTTAATTAAATGAATCAGCTAACTTGGGTGAAGCCATCAGAACAGTTTCACTGCACCATTGACAACATCATTCCATTAACTTCACCACCTGTAAAGATTTCCATCACCTCTGAGCCACAAGACCATGATTTCCCTTATCAGATCCTTCTCCCCACTCTTTACCCACCTGGCTCTGATCTTCTATGGAAAAAGTCTGATTCCTGTTGCAGACGGAGTGAATGTAAATGTTTGTTCCATCTTTTAATAAATATTCCTAGTTCTAGTCTATTTTGGCTCTGGGATAATTCAGAAATGCACCGGGACTCAGGGTAATTACCAAATTGGTTTCTCTGCATATATCTCTGTGGGTGGGTAGAGAAAACCCCTTAATTAAATTCAGATGCTGTTAGACTAGACACATCTCAGAATCTACAAGCCTCTGAAGCAGATAAAGCCTGCTTGAAAGTTGGAGACTATTCAGAACCTGAGGTAGCACTCAATAAATTTGAGTGTACTCAACCCTCTTGGTTATTAGGTGTTAGGCTAAGTTGTAGCTTAAATGTAGGTATCCTAAACTGAAGTTCAAGATCCAAGTTAAAGAAACTCTCATTAGAGTTGATTATCTTTGTATTCAAATGTTCTTACAATTTAGGACCATATTCTTAGCTGATGTAAATCCCACAATTTACACCTGTTGGGGATCTGAACTTCAGTAGGTAGCTTATCATTTTATTTCAAATAATGACTTGCACATAGGTTTGCAGAGACATGAGAAAAGTTATGTTTTCCAGTAGGGAGAAATGTTTAAAATAACAATCATAAAATGAGGGAACTTAGTATTCATGAAAGAGCAAGAGGGAGAGCTATGGAGACTGAAATCCTCTATTAATCTACTGGCCAGGTACAACACTGGCCATGGTGTAAATTTTCCTATACTGCCTCAATCATGACCTAGAAGGATCAGCTCTCAGAGGGAGGAGATAGTTCTTGCTCTATGACTTTTCACACCTTCATCTCCATGTTTAGGCTGACAAAAAAGTACACTTGAAAAGGTGTGGGGTTTTTTTGTTTTTTTTTTAATGATGTGGACACTTGTCCCTTAGGAAGGGATTGAGGTCATCACTACTCATTGGAGACAGGCCATTAAATAGCTTTCAGATAGTAACAAACTTTGGTCTTTGTAATTGTGGGCTAGATTTGAACTGGTAACCGAGAAGTGAAAAACTACAGATACAGCTCAATACTCTGAGCCACAGTAGGCAAAGTTCCTCTATAGTCAAACTCAGTTTACTTCATTAGAGTTGATCTGTGGGATGAATTTGATTCTATGCGTTTTTCAGCGTGAAACTTGCAGAACTACAAGAGCTGTGCCCATTCATGCAACTTCCTTACAGAGTGAGGCACAGTAGTCGAACAAATAGCAAAACAATTTGAAACTGGAAGAGCTTTCTATTTGAAACAAAAAAAGGAACCAAGGGGAAGGAAGAGATTTTGAATATCTGTTTATGTTGTGTTGACAAAATGTACTCACTCTTTTGATGGGGCTGTTTGTAGAGAGGTTATATTTTCGAAAGCTGTGAGTTCCATTGCACTTTGGTATAGCTAATTTTTTTCACCTTCATAAGAATTTTTATATAACTGTAGTTTGTTGTAATCATTGGGAACTAGATGGTGGTTTTACCTCAAGCTCCGAGTAAGGGGCAGTACATAACTGTATTGTCCCAAGAGAAGACCAAGGATCATACTGTGACTTATACTAAAATCACAATTCCCTCCTTGCTTTAGGGAGGAAAAAAATTGTGTCAGCTCAGTACCCTTCCTATTTATACCAGCTTAGCTTCCCTAGCAGGCCAGTTGGAGTGGAGCTCAGAATCAAGACCCCACTCCCTCCCTACCCACCCATGAACCCTTTCTTCCCACCTACCTATTTTGAGAGGGAGTATCAGTGGGTCTTCACTAAATTCTGCAACCCACAATATGGGTATTTTAGCACATTCTGCCCCCTTATTCTCTTGCGTAGGTTCAAAACAAAAGTCATAATTGTGCCCCAATAAATGAAAGTAGGTTTTAAAAGCAAACTGTTTTTTAACAGTTCTTGGTCAGATTTCAAGAAATCTTGTTTGAGGTCTAACTCCACTGATCTAATGAGCAATAGCAGTGTTAACTTTGCACTCCAAAGAAATCAGTGCCTAACTATGTATAGGCACCCATGTTTGAAATGTTTGGCCTAAGATTTTATTGGCTACAGATTCCTGTTACAGATCCCATCCCCATAAATTTGGCACCAGGTCAGTATGGGACAATTTATGGTTTTGTGTATCATCCATGTAAAATGTGTGGTTTTGCGCATTTTCACAGTCATGCTGGAAGGGCATAACAAGTGGGTTCCCACAGGGATCAGTTCTGGGTCCAGCTCTGTTCAATATCTTCATCAGTGATTTAGACAGTGGTATAGAAAGTACACTTATAAAGTTTGTGGATGATACCAAGCTGGAAGGGTTGCAAGTGCTTTGGAGGATAGGATTAAAATTCAAAATGATCTGGTCAAACTGGAGAAATAGTCTGATATAAATAGGATGAAATTCAATAAGGACAAATGCAAAGTATTACACTTAGGAAGAAACAACCAGTTGCACACATACAAAATGGGAAGTGACTGCCTAGGAAGGAGTACTGCAGAAAGGGATCTGGGGGTCATAGTGGATCACAAGCTAAATATGAATCAACAGTGTAACAGTGTTGCAAAAAAAGCAAATATCATTCTGGGATGTATTAAGAGGAGTATTGTAGGCAAGACACCAGAAGTAGTAATTCTGCTCTACTCTGTGCTGATTAGGCCTCAACTGGAGTATTGCCTCCAGTTCTGGATGTCACATTTCAGGAAAGATTTGGACAAATTGGAGAAAGTCCAGAGAAGAGCAAACAAACATGATTAAAGGTCTAGAAAACATGACATATGAGGGAAGATTGAAAAAATTGGGTTTGTTTAGTATGGAGAAGAGAAGACTCAGAGGGGACATGATAACAGTTTTCAAGTAAATAAAAGGCTGTTACAAGGAGGAGGGAGAAAAATTGTTCTTCTTAACCTCTGAGGATAGGACAAGAAGCACTGGGCTTAAATTGCAGCAAGGGAAGTTTAGGTTGGACATTAGGAAAAACTTCCTAACTGTCTGGAATAAATTGCCTAGGGAGATTGTAGAATCTCCATCATTGCAGATTTTTAACAGCAGGTTGGACAAACACCTCTCAGGGATGGTCTAGATAATACTTAGTCCTACCTTGAGTGCAGGTGACTGGACTAGATGGATTCTATGATGTGATACAAGGTGAAACTCAGGTTAGATGCTAATCGGTGTAGCCATAAACACAGTCAGTGAACGATGCTGATTTGCACCAGCTGAAGATATGTCCCTGTGTCTGCAGTTTGCTTTGAGATGTGGAGTTCATTTGAACACAGAAACCTGAAGTGAAATTCAGGGTGTGTGAACCCACTGGGCTGAAGAAAACGTTTGGCTGAATCAGTGTAAACTGAAAGCACAGAAGAGTTTTGTTCAAATCCACTTCAGACTTTCTACTGTTTTTTTCCCAAGTGTTTGATTAATGAGAAGAATTTTTAAAGTTGTATCTCTCAGGCTCTGCAGATAGAGATCTAGGGATGATCTCTACAGTGAGTAGTCAATAATATTGGAGGACCAAATTCATCTGTGGTAAAACTGTCTTTACTTCAGCTGTGTTACCTCAGGGATGAATTTGACTTTGAATGTTGGCATTTACTGAATGCAGCGTGACAGCTTCACTGACTTGAGTGCTGCTTTGCTCACTTGCGCCCGTTCTGCATTTGGCCCTTTATCTTTTTCCTTGTTGCACGTACAGTTAAAAAGACAAATTGAAAAGCCCATTACTAATTAGAGGGTTAAATTAAACTGCTTTAAATTTATTTTATGGGATGCATAAAGCTGATAAAAGGAGGCACCCAGAGTGCTCTCAGTGACCTTTCTCAGTCCACCCTGATGCTTTTTTGAACCAATTGGCTGAAAACTCATGAATTTCTTAACACCTTTTAGTCCCTTTCTGCCACTTTCAGACCTGAAGGATTTATTTTTATCAGTCCCTCACCCACATAACGACTTTAAAATTCCTTAGGTTCATGCCTTAAAATATAGCTGGGAATTAGAAGTAATGCCAATTAACAAGTCTAGGCTCAAAAGCACAGTTAGCTAGCACTTCTCCCTGCAAAACTGTCATAAGGGTATATAAGAATCTATACACCTCAGGATTTCTGTCCATAGCTGTCTGTCTGTCTGTCTGTCTGACTACAGTATCTAGTCAATGGTATTGCTAGGACACCTGCTGCCATAGTATCTATTAGATAGATTGTCCTTTCAGGCAAACCGTGATCAAAGAACGGGTGGTAGGTTAGCTGTTCTGCCCCAGAGTTAGCCTCAGATACATCCCACTGAGACAATACTCCCTCTCTGACTCCCCCTTGCTCTAGGCAAGCAGCAATTTAGGAGTAATGCCCCCGGGGCAATTCAGATGTGGTGGCACTGTCTGATGCCTATCTCTTCCACTCCACCCACCTGCATGGGTCAGTGTAAAGGAAGGTTCATATTCCCCCTCACTCCTAGTCCAAATCATTATTTAACCCTGGATGTGCAGCTCACATACGCTGGGCCTCACCCAGATTTCTGGATCCAAACACTCCCAGTTTTGGGGATAACCCCTATTCAGATTTTAATAAGCATGTGTTGGTCCCATCTCTCTTTAATACCCTTGTACAAATGAAGTACTGATAAAATCAGTGATTCACCTGTATCTTGTGAACAACAACTGCCAGGTTTGGATCAGCAGGGGCTGAGAGGTAGGAAGCCTGAGAGCTATTCCCACCTCTGCTACTGGCCTACTGGGTGACCGTGGTCAAGACACTTCCCCTCAGGTCCACATCTGTGGGGAAATGGTGATCATGATACTTATCTTGTAAAGTACATTCAGGTATGTGGGTAAAGAGCTAGGTATTGTTTATTTGTTATTACTGTTATTACTCTTCAGGTTTAGTTCCAGGATTTGGTTTGCCAAGTGCTTTTCTGGCTTTCTTATGCACCGTTTGAGAAGTTACTCATTCTAACAGGGCAGTTGCAATTTTCAAAACTAACAAACATACAAAAAAAACCCCAGCTACTTATGTAGAAGTATTGCTGCCTAAAACAACTATGCTGTTAAAAGATTGTCCTTATTTCACACTTCATGAGAGATGACATTGGTAAATGCATCCTGATTCTACAAACCTTTTTTCACTTATACTTCCTTTGCATCCTTATCCACGTCTAAACCTCAACAGTCGATACAAATTCTGCATGCTCATGGCTCCTGGTGACATCAGCAGGAGCTACCTGCAGCTGATGGTAGAGTTTGGCCCTTTCTGATCATCATGGAGAAAAGAATGATAAAGGCACTCAGCGGAGCAAACCTAACATCCTCAAGTGATGTCTGCCTTGAACTACTTTCAAAGAATTTATGTAAGTAGATCTTCGGTCTGAGAACCTGAATGTGTCCTGCTAGGGAGATGAACGTGTAAACGGTCTTTTTCCCATTGCCGATCTCCTCTTTGTGTGTCAGAGAGAAGTTGATGACTGGGGAGGTATGTTATCTTTGGAAGCCTAGAGATGTACACTGAAACTCTGGCATCTGATTCTTCCACCGATGCTGTAGTTTCCTACTTTTTTATTCTCTTTTGAAATTATGTATTTTCAGCGAAAGTGAGACTGTCACTCCTTTTGCGGCTAATCCTGACATTCCGGTGGCCTACATGCAGTGTATTGCTAAGCAACACTTAGCAAAATTCATGCCAGGTTGTGTACCTCCCTTTTGATGTTTCACAGAACCTTTGTCATTTCCATCTCTGGCATTGTTTCCTGCATTTTGGGTGTCAGCGTTGCTGAAAACCATCACAAAAAAGATGTTTATCGAACTGTCAGAGGGTGAATGACTGACATGCGGCACAAGTACTTCTTATGCTAGGGTTCTGGCATGCCACGTTTGGATTATTTCCTGATAAATGCCATCCAATTTCACCAGATGTACCACTGAGAGTCATGCCAACCTGTGTGAGAAATGGAGTAGATACTCAGTGCCACTTATTGGTAGATGTGTGCTTCTCCAGTCAGTCCTTTTGTGAAGCTCCAGGGTACTGTATAGAAGCAGCAACTTTTGTGATACTCACAATTAGAACAGCATGCTAGTTTTCATAGTGGAAAAGGGTATTTTACTATCCCCGTATTTGAATTCATTCACACCAGTGTGGATGCACTTAACCTGTTCCTTTCCTCCTTTTAGATTCAGTGTGTGCTGCTCATTGTCTTGTGCAAAAAGAGACATTTTAAAAGGCAGGTGTTTATCATATATAAATAATACCAATAAAACCAACCCTCTACCTTCCTGTGAATCTTTTCCTAATGGCTCATTTACTGATTCAGATGCAATACCAGGATTGTAGGGCAGGTAGAATGTCTGAGATAATGACTCATACATGCCAGCCAAAGTTCATTAAACAGTTGAATTCATTTCACTGACACTCAGCAAAGCACTATGTGGTTCTATGAGACTGGGTTGTGAGTATGGAGGGGATGAGACCAAGGTATTTCCCTCAGTGGTGAGGCTCAAGGTTTATTTGCTGCCAGGTTGTGCTTGAAACTAGTGAGTGTGTATGTGAGGAAGGAGGAAAGGGCTCAAGAAGTATTTCTATGTGAGTGCCCAACACCAATGCCTAGGACAGTCACCAGTCCCCCTCCTTAGGACAGTCAAAGAACTGCTCCATCCATGTATCACTTCAGCAGGGTGCATAGAAAATGGATGAATCCAACCTCCCACCACACCCCCTTCAAACCTCCCACACACCAGGGCCGGTGCAAGGATATTTCACGCCCTAGGCGAGACTTCCACCTTGAGCCCATCCCCTCCTCCAACCTGTGGCACCTCCCCGATCACGGCAGCTCCCGCCCCACCGCACCTCGGCTCCGCCTCCTTCCCTGAGCACACTGCCCCCATTCCACTACTGCCGCCTCCCAGGCTTGAGGCACCAATCAGCTGTTTGGCGCCTCCAACCACTTGGTGCCCTAGGCGCGAGTGGTTGCACCAGCCCTGACACACACTGACAGACTAGTGGGACATACATGGGGTGAGTGGTGTGGTGAGGCAGCTGACACTGCCACCTGGCAGCTCCTTCCCGCTCCTCAGCTATGTTCCTGATATGATCCCTGCATTGAGGACGGCTAGATTAGAAATCCCCTATGCTACAGGAAACCCTATCTGACCATTAATGTGGTTCTACTGTCCCTTTGTGCCACAGGAGCCAGGATATTGTCATGTTTTTCTGGCTGTGAGAATTGCCTCTCTGGGGCTTTTGAGAGGCTGTGAGGTGAAAGCTATAATTTGGGAGGATGGGAAATTGGGAGCCCATGAAAATGTGATTTTTATAGATGTAACCTGCGATGAGAATTCCATCTGAACTGAACTGCTAGTAGACAAAAAAAACATCCAAGTTATCTATTACAATACATCACTGTGCTTTTAAGGTGTGTATGTGTATATATATATATATATATATATATATATAAAATAAACCTTTGCACTAACTCTAATGAGCAAGAGTGCACAATGCAGTACAATTAGTCACCTTTACTCCATGCTCTGTCACACATCTTACCACAGCTCAGACAGTCGTATGGCACCAGGGCTGACCAGTTTCTGAATCTCAAATTTAGCAACACTTTGGTGTTTTATGCCAACCAATTTCTCATCTTTATTATTATTAGAAAAAATATATATTCTATTTGCCTTTCTCCATCACGCTGATTTCTTCATTTTAGCTTTTGGGCTACTGTTAATCCCTGATAGCTAAAATTAAACGTAGTTAAAGTGGGAGCTTTGGGCGATAGTGGTTATTAGTGAACTATCCATCTCTAGAGATGTGGTCTACTCACAAATAAAAGTGTGCTGGATGGTTCAACACTTGGTTCACATTAAACACATATATATACACATGTATGCATATATAGGAAGATGGATAGTATGTATAAAAAGCCAAGCAGTTAACTCAGGCTTAGATCTTGCCATGGGTTCTACATGGGCAGATACCTGTACGTACACAGTGGGCATTGTAGGATCAGGACAAAGATGGCTCAAAACCTGCTGCTAGTTTCCAAACCTGTGAGAATGCTTTGGAAAGCATATTCAAAATATGGAGTGCAAAATAACATACTTTTATAACTTCTCCTCAAAACTCTGAAAACTATCTCCATATTTCTTTATAGAAGGGAGTTGAGAAGAAAACTGTGTATACGGGGCTTGCTTTAAAACAGCTCCCCCCAAAAACATGCAAAATGATGTTACTGCGAGTATTTCTAAGGAGGCAGCTAAAATTTTATTGCATATTTGTTAGTAAACTTATAAATCAATTGACAACAACCCTATTTAAAAATCTGTTATGCATAGATGCAGTAAAATGAATCACATACAGGTAATACCGATGGTCTTGAAAACTTTAGAAATTTCTTTAAAGTAATAACTTTAATTTAGTTCTTTCTGGCATAAACTTTTTCATCCCATTATGTCAAAAATTGTATTATCCATCCATTAGTCTGTCAGAACTATTCCCCCGGGCCCATATACCACAGATTCTTCTACTCTAAACCTTCCTATTACATCCTGCTATCAAGAGTCACAATTTTCAGTGAGAGTCTCTTGTGACTTTTGACAATGTTTTACAGTGAACTAGACCAGGAAGCTCAGAGTTAAAGGAAATCTTCCATTCTGGCAATGAATATGTAATAGGCATTACATTGTGCAGCATTCAAAAAATGTAAGGTTCATTAAGTCTTTCAAAGGCAAGAACATCCATGTAGCTTTGAATGAACCTGTCTTCATGACGGCATTAGCAAATGACACTTTGGGCAGGAAATATTAATATTACACATTAAGGAACAAATTTGTTTAAATGCTGGATGGTTGTGTGTGGATGCAGATGATCCAGAAATAAATAAAAAGTGAATAGTTGTCCAACTTTATATGTAAATTGTCTTTTGCTTATATACATAACAATGCTCCTTGCTTCTAAATTCCTTCATATTAACAAGCAGGAGTGTAACTAATATATAAAATAAAGTCATTCTCTTTAATGAGTGCTAAATATTTTAAAGAAATGCATGGCTATGAAATATTGTCAAGGGCATTTTTATACTTAAGTTTAAGAACACTTATGACTTAACTGTTGAATTATTTAACATGTTCAGCCTTGAAGTACTATTTATGTATGTTTTTTAATGTTCGTACTTATGTTGGCTTTTCTTTGCTAAGGATTTAGGACCTTTGATTTCACTTTATAAAATTTACATTTTTAATCTCCTGTTTCTGTGTATTTCCCATTGACTGTTGCAACAATACAGGCAAAAAGGGGAAAGTGCGGGGGGGGGGGGGGAGGGAGATAAAATCATAATGAAGCCTGGAACAGGGAGTGTGTGGAATTTAGTGAACATAAGGACAGATTTTAAGGAAATGAGCTTTGAGTTAAAAAACACTATAAACACAAGCCACCTGTACAGCTAAAATAACAGATTTGCAAACTAATTTATGAGCTTTCTCTGGGGGTGGGGGGTGGGGAGTAGGGTAGGCCATGCCACAGGAGGTGGACATGTCACACTACAGTAGGGGCTGGAATGTGGCTGGCCCTTATGCCACTGTGAAGATGGAGAGGATGTAAGGACCCTTCTCCCTCTACATGGCTTGCACAAAGGCCATTCAGCAATGTTGTCCTCTGCACTCAAGGGAGCACAGGGGCTGCTACCAAGTTGCTTTCCATTATGGATACCTGCTTCCACCTCCACATCGGCTGGGACTCTCAAATAGGTGTTTAAAATTACCTTCACCCACATCAGACACTAGCTCAGGGCAAGGGTTGGGGGCAGCATTGTGCCTCTCTGAATTATAATCCCTCCTGGGACCAGGCAGCACTGCAGGGCTGTGGCTAACAGCCATGATCTAGTCCTATCTGAATATCATAATATAATCACAAGCACTATTGTAGGGCCTTATTCTGAACGCGTAATACTGCTTTAGGAGGAAAGGCACTTCATAAATATTGGCCCTAAGGCTGACTTGCTGTACGCCCTGCATTTGTGCCCCAAATGTTCAGACTGATTATATGATAACCACAATTCAAGGCAGAAAAGGTAACAAATTCTAAATATAATGTTAATTTTGCACAAAATACACTTTGGGGAGGTAAACAAAAACATTGACTTAAACAGTTTACAACATGACTTATCCCTTTTTATAATGATATTTTGCAATTAGCTGGTACTTCATGACATAACCACGTAAGTGACTTTCAGAAATGTCTTTCCAAAAGCTGTGTTTTTATCATTTTTTATTCTTTTAAGTGTGTTTAAAAACAAAAGTAGGATGCATGGGCTGAAACTATGGCAGCACACACTGAATATTTGGCCTGAGTTTTATTCTGGCATGAAAATTTATTTTATGTGATACAAACCATAGGCAGAGAAAGAGACAGATCATCTCAGCAGGATGGATAGGCTCCTTCCATGCTGATGTTAGTGTCTAGCTGTGGGCCCCTCAATACCCATTCTGCCTGTGACAGTTATCACTTGCCAGACTCCAAATGGATTATATCTGCGTGGCATGTTTATAGTATAAAGGAAGATGAATCTGAGTATCTGTGAACCTTGGACTCAGAGGATGATGCCTTTGGAGGGGATAGGGAGTTTTTCAAGGGCAAAAAAGTTACTAGCAAATTAGCTTAATGGCTCCTCGAATCAGTAGAATCTTTAGCTACTACAGCTCAGAGATCACTTAGACTGAAAAAAAGTTAATGGGGTGCTCGCCACTCTAGAGCGTTAGCGTTAAGAGCAAGAGCCACAAGTTGGATTAGAGTGCTCCCTTTTGAGCTGGGAATTTTACAAAAGATGTCCCCAAGAGCTCAGGCAAAGGAAGAATTCTTTAGACTCATCATTTACTCCATAGAGGGGAATCTCCTGAAGCAGTCACATTGGCCTGATCCTGCTAAGTGTTGAGTTCCTCCTGCCATTAACCTCAGTGGAAACTGAAGATACTCAGCACCTTATAAAATCTGACCTTCACTGAGCAGAGTAGAACCTTTCCTTGAGGGGAGCCAGGCAGCCCAAGAAATGCAAGATACACCTCACAGGATTAAATCCCCAATGACCAAGTATTGCTGAGCTGGCACACTAGGAAGCTATTCCACAATTAGGTATCTACAGTGCTACTTAATGCCCTGACAGAAGAGATGTATCTGTGAGTGGAAAAATGGAAAAATGTGTATAGAGAGACAATAAACAATTCTATAGCTATATTGGGCCAGATCCTCAGCTGGTGTAAACTGAATCTGGTGGAACTGGGCCAATTTACACTATTCAGCATCCAGGTCAACATATCCCTCACTGAGGTCTTTAACTGTAACTTCGCTCAGGCCTTAAACTCCCATGAATGGGGTATCTAAAGGGGATTGAAATATTCTCTTACACTCAGCATTCATTTTTAAATACACCGAACTGAACAAGAATGAAATTTTGTGTGTGATAATAGCATTAAACCAAAATATATAAATTAAGAAAAAGAGGGAGAGAAAGTTCTCACCACCTCCCTTGTATTAAGCAATTACATTTGCTTCCTTTTAGGGTGACCAGACAGCAAGTGTGAAAAACTGGGACAAGGGGTGGGGGGTAATAGGTGCCTACGTAAGAAAAAGCTCCAAAAATCGGGACTGTCTCTACAAAATCGGGACATCTGGTTACCCTAGTTTCCTTAGGATATCTGCGCAGACATTCAGAAATATTAACCAAAGGTCACAGATTACAACAGGAAGTCAAGACTGGGAGTTTTTCTAAAAGATATATGCGCTAGGAATTATTTGGGGAAAACTGTATGGCCTGTGTTGTATAGGATGTCAGACCAGATGATCACTATGGTCCTTTCTGGCCTTGGAAACTATGAAAAAAAGAAAAGAATATGGCATTTACAATGCACAAACATATGACATTTCTAGGTCTTTCTCCTATCAAAACCTTGAAAGTCTTGTATGTTATAGTCCTCTTTTCCAGGGATGCCTTTTGAAAAGCTGTGTTTCCTCTAGCAGTCAGCTTCTTTGTATTTTTTTAAAGATTATATTTAGGTAGAAACTAGCCTTTACATCCAAAGAGAGCAATGGCTATCAGTCAATCTATCAGTAAACCACTCATGAAGTTCACTAGACAAAGGGTTAGTGCAGCTAGTACCACAATAATGTAGAAACAGAAATATTACAAAGTAAAGGCTTATAAAATAATAAAAATTCTACTTAGTTCAGATACCTCCCAGTGCCTTTGGCAAAATACCTTAAGCATTCCACATAAGGCGGGCATTGTCTTTATAAGATGGCACCTCATAAAATGGTATTAAATATCACCAACGGGGCTTCATATTTCATCCAGCAGGGTTTAGGCCAGACATGTTCTATATCACACATTATTAGAATGACATCTGCTTTGCAAGTTGTGTACCCAGGAGCATACCTTGATAACTCATTTCAGCACTCATTCTTGAGGCTTCTGTGCCTTCATAATACCTAATATGTTTAACTCATTTTGAACAGAAGTCTAAAGCCTGTCGTGGCCCTCTGGCCAAAACTGTAGCTGTCAGGCAACAGAGCCAGCTATCAAACATTACTCATTTATCATTAGTGGTGATGCAGCTGTACAGAGAAATGTACCCACTGAAGTGAAGGGCTGTCAATTGTTCCCTATATAATACTCTCCTTCTCAACAGGGCATTTGTCTATGGATGTATTGCGATTGCACTTCACTCTTTTCCCATAGCATAGAATTTATAGTAGCCAGGAGAATGGGTAACGTATTTTCATTTAAATGGTTCTGCCACAAGGTGAATAAAGAGATCATCAGTAGCATCTGTGTATATATGCAATGCAATGTTTATAAACATTATATATATCTTATCTTTCTGAACACTTCATATATATGTACAGAAATATAACATAGAACTAGATATGAGTATTTAAACATAGGGATACATTCAATATTAAAAGCCCCACTTATTCTTTACACACCTATTCCGCAGGAAAACTGTAGTGTGCAAGTTAGTCTATTCTGCTTACAAAACTCAAGGCACATGCTGCCTTGTACTTCTCTAGCCTAAACTCCGCTCCCCAGGGAAGAATACAGCCAGATTAAATCTATATGAGAGATCTTCTGCAGGCTTTACTGCCTTTATCCACAAAGGGAAAGTACTGGATTGGTTCCAGAAAGCATCACAGTTGAGGTAGTCTCTTCAGGCTCCTCTGAACTATTGCTGCACCCAAATATTTGTACACATGCATTATGAAGGAAGAGTCATACAAATACCTGAATTTTTATTTATATGGCTCTAAGCAAAAGCAAGCTATAGCTCTCTAGTGGCTAGAATGAAGCACTGGGTTCTATTTCTGTCTCTGCTGCTACCTGAAGCCCATTAAAGACAATGGGACTTTTTCCATCGACTTCACTGACCTTTGAAGCAGACCCTGGGTGTCTCTGACCAAGCCACTCAAATCAAAATTTTCAAAGATGGATGTCTAAAGTTAGGCACCCAAATCCCTATTTGCCTAATAAGGGGGCCATAAACACAGGCACGCACTCCAGCCTAACACCTAGGAGGCACCATAACTCTAATAGATCTCTGCTGAATGGGGAATTACTGGAATATCTGTAGCCTTTGCTCACCCCCAGAACCTGCACACAGTGTGGATCCCCTTTACCACTCTCCTAAGCCTTTCCATCCCCTTCCTCCTTGCACAGTGGACCACGTACGTTCTGTAGTCAGGAGCCTTTCCATAGCCATGCAAGTAGGGGAAGGATTTGTTCCCAAGTGAAGAGGAGTACAGTAGAAAGGAAAAATATGGTGTGAACGATTTTTCTGGTACACATCTATCTATAATGAGAGGTTAGGGTTTGGTGTAAGAAGAGTAAGGACTGGTGGAGGTATAAAAAGTTTGGGACATAAAGTGGCACCAGAACATTTATACATATTAGTGGGCTTTATGAAAAGAGGAACAACAATTCTATTTGTTAGGTATAATTTCTCTCCTTTATACTCAAAAGCTCCCAGTTAAATGAAATTTGTACATCACAGGAGAGCTAGTGGTCAGAATGTATGTGACACTGGATAGACTCCCTCTGTATCTTCCCCCGCTCAGAAGGTTTTCAAGCAGGTGACACAAGGCACCCCCTTTACTCCTTCCCCTTGGTCTAAGCAAGCTTATTCTGCAGTATTCCCCATGAGAAGTGGCTGAAACTCAGGATTTCTGATTCTTGGAAAAATAGGGTATTTAGAAATTTGGGTTCGTTCTAATTCAAAGCAAAATCGATGTTAGTGAAGCAAAGACTCGCTGGCACAGCGCCTCCTGCTGGTAGTCTTGGGAATTAACTCTTTCAGCACTCAGAACACCCTCTGAAGGCTGGTGTCTTGCCTGCAGCTGGCCCCTATGTCCCTCCTGGACCTCAGTGCCTTTTGCCCTGAGGTGCTGCACAGCACTATCCCCACACTCAGGATCTCCCCAATCCTCTAACCCCCACATGCCTCAGTGGCTACTGCTAGTCAGCATCTAGCCCCCGCTCAATGGGGCAAACTACAGTCTGTAAACCACTCATCGCTGGCAAGGGAGGTTCAGACCAGATACTTCTGCCTAACTCCAGACTGCACCTCTGCAGTCCCAGTGCCTTGTTTTGGCTCTGCTCATGGCCTGCAGCCTGGGAGTTGCCAGACTAGAGCTCCCCAGCTCCTCCTCCCTTTCCCCAGCACTGCTCTGCCTCAACCTGTATCCTGAGCTCCCCAGCAGCCAGGTTCTTCTTCTCCCTCTAAAACTAGAGACTGACCTAGCACATGGCTCCCAGCCCTATTATAGGGCCAGTTATGGCCTGATTGGGGCATGGCCCCAGCTGCGGCTGCTTCTCCAATCAGCCTAGGCTTTTTGCTCAGGAGTGGGGTAAATTTTCCAGAAGGCCAAAAAAAAAAAATTGATTTGGAAACACTGACACTTGGTATGTCTGAAACAAAATAAGCTGCTTGAGAGCAGATACTGCTGACTAATTGACCTGATTGTTGCTTGGGAGTCAGGCAACATGGGGAGCCAGCTGGTCCAGGAGTCTGAAAGCCTCGGGGTTTACAGTTTGTGGAAGTCCTCATGGAGGAGCCACAGACCTCAGCAGCCTATCTCAGGACTTTCTAGCTCTATGGCATGGAGTCTGGAGGACTAAGAACCCCAGCTCCAGGTAAGGTCAGGAACTTAGTTTTGGCTAGAATTGAACCTCCTGAGAGCCCTTCTGGCTTCCAGGCTCCCTGCTCCAAAGCCAGGATCTTAGACTTAGAGTTCCAGCTCCCTCTGGATGTCCCAAGCTCCCAGTTCCATGGCAGGGAGTCTGGAAGCCCTGGTTTGACGGGTCTGCCCCAGATCCTCAAACCTTGGAAGCCCCAAGGTCCTTGGCCCCAGAGCAGTCATTACGGTGAGACTACTCCAGAGCCATGGGATCCCCAGCAGCCCACCAGAAACCAGGTAGGTTTTCACTGAACTCCTGCCTGTGAGTCAAAAGAAGTTCATTGAACCTGAGATGGTTTTGTGAACCATTCCAGGTTCAATGAATCAGCATTTTCCAATGAAGCTTAGTTTTGTCAGACAATTTCCAACCAGCTCTGCTCCCAGCCTCCTCTAATCATGGTGGTAAGAGGAACTAAAAAGCCAGAAAGGGTTCAGTTATAGTTACCTAGGAAAAGGACAAGTGCCCTCTCCACTTCAACCACCCACCCTAGTGCTCCCACACAAGAGACAGAGATATCATTTGGCCCTGCAAACTCCCTAACTGCAGGGGCACAAAACTTCCCAGCAATAAGAGCTTAGTTCTTCCCAGCAGGGAGACACAGCCACTATCTCAGCTCCTGGAGAGACTCTCCCACTGCTTTTCCTGACAGCTCTCCTAGACTGAACATAAAGCGCCCTTACGGTTCCTGGCAGGCCTTGGTTCATAGTCGCCTGCACTGGGAGGTACATCAGGTACAGGTGAGACTGAGAAAAACTTCTCTTAAGGGGCCAACTCACCCTTGCTAATCCCTGAGAGGCAATACTGGCTGGGGTCAGGCCTGTTGAGAGAAATATGGCACCCTGGTACATCATGTTTGCTGGGACACCACCCACTTCACCCCAATTTTATCCCAGTTACAGATATCTTCGGGGGGACTGAGATTAGGGCCCATTAAAACTGTCTCCCCTTTCATCTCATCCTGTCAGCCCTGGCCAAGGGAGAGAGACATTGTCTTGGCACCATTCTCTGTGTGGGTGACCTGGCTGGACAGAGCGCATGCTACACCTATTCAAAAGGTACAGAAAAGAGCAGCGGCGAATGTGCTCCCTCAAGCTGCCTAGTAGCATAATGCTTCTTCCCAGCTTTCACAGGCATAATGGCTACGAGCCACTGCCCCTCAAACTGTGAGCTTCCTCCTCCCAGAGTACTTCTCTTTCCAGCAGCCTCTATTTGGTACAAAATATTGCACAGTATCTATCTGCCAAGTTTGCTTCCATTCATTGTCTTTGTGTTAACTATACATTGTGGTTAGTTGACTAGGTTGTACGCTAGTGATCCCATTCCGATACAAAAATATGTTTTGTCCTCTAGCATTAGGCCCTATGTCCCACTCTTAGCCATGTTTTACATAGTATTATAATTGATGGAGTGAGTAAGAATCAACCAGAAGATGCAGCACAGAGCAGAGCTGTGGAACAGTCCCATACACACTAATCAGTGCCTAGGCAGAAAAGAGCTGAATTCAGACCAATCTCAAAATGTCCTTGTAACTAATCCAGATGTTGTTATTCTGCCATATCTTTTTCTGGTTATTTTATTTCCTGCTAGCCACACATCCTTCCCATTCTCCTTCTACCTCCTTACAACCCCCATAGCATCCTCTAGCCCCATCTGTTTCTTAACCCGGATGTTTTCCTCTCTTGCCAAACCATCCTTAATATCACATACTCCATCACTAGCTGTACAACTTCCACTTTGCTTCAGCATGTCCCTCAAAACCACATATCACTGCTAAATAACCAGCCCTGGAAACACACACTGATTAACTGTCCTTTTCAAGGAAATATTTTTGCCTGTCACAGGATCAAAATATATTCCCCAAATGCCATACTCTGCTTTGAGTCTTCCCTTCGGTTTCTCACAGATTCTTCTTTAACTAGGATCTCTCTTCCCCTGCTGCAGTGTGGAGAGGAAAAGAGTCTATGGGAAAGCCACAGAGCTCCAGTAGAGAGGAAAGACACCTGACATTCTCGCCTCTGCCACCCCCACCCCTGGAGGAGGCTGCCAGGTGATCTGTGTAGCAAACATAGGTGGTTTGAGGGAGTGGTCGGTGAGGGAGGAGAAAGGACACACTTTCATGCAGACCTAAGCCCATGTATAAATGTGACACTAAATTGGCTTCCTCTTTTTACTCAGTGACTCACATTGGAGGACTCCCAGTGGGCAACCTAGCAGTTCGAGGCAGCATGACTGGGTGTCACATATGCTTATGTGTGGGGGAGGGGTAGGAAGGGAAAACAATTGGCCCATTTGGCTATGGCTCAGAAGATATTGTAATCCCCAGCCTTTGTGCATGGCTTGATTGAGGGAGGGGGAATGGAGGTGGGGGGGGGAGTGATCCAACAACTACACTTCATGTGGATTCTGGATTCTTACATGTCATTCTCTCCTACATATTTTTGAGCAGCAGCAAAACATTGGATCTCTAGCAATTTTCTCTGCTACGTAGGTTATGATATATTGTTCTAATAATCATGGTTACTGTATTAAGCTCCTGTAACTAGTTTCTAATTGAGTCTGTCAGCCCGTTCGTTGTAGTCAAGTTGGTCTTACTCCTTGCCTCACCACATTGTTATTTTCCATAGGGTGTTAGTGGGGACTCATGCTTTAGAATAGTTTAGGCTTGTTATCGAGAAGATACATCACGTTGAGCTGTAGCTCCACAAGCTTCTGTACCCATTTGTTTCAGATCTTCCCACTTCTGAAAGTGAGCGGTGTTTGCATATCCTAAAGAAAGGGCAGTCGAGAGAGATCCATTTAATCTCTGGCCTTTCTGCTGGGACTGAAAACTTCAGATCAGCTCTAATTGTGATGGGGGGCCCTGTGGAATAAGTCCAACAGAATAGCCATTACATGGTAACTTGAATTATTATTGTCACTGGATGGAGTAAATCAGTGGCCCATGTAGGATTCCATGTCTCAATGAGTCACCTGCTCCTATAGCGTGCCAAATCATATCCGAAAATTGTTGTGGCTTCTATCGAACACAGGGGTACTTCTTACTGTGCATGAAATCCTGGCTCCATTAAAGCTATTGGCAAAATTTCCATCCTGGTGCCAGGATTTTACTCTGCATTCATAAGATGTCTGTGCATTTTATTGCCTGAATATCTACCAACAACAGAACAAGTTCTATGGATTAATTAGCCCTAGAACATTTTAACTACAGAAGCTGCTTCTTCCATCACATGGGATCTCTGTGTTTTCCTGTAGTTTCAGTTTGCCTCTGACTGGAAAACTCCCTGGCATTTGGTTACCATAACTTTAATGTTCTGTTAGTGTAGATTCTGACGAGTGAACAGAGTATATGTGATACTCTGCCTCAAAATAGCACCCTGAATCCCCATATTCACCGCTGTGTTATGATTATATGTTTTGTACAAAGTATGCCTTGTGAGGTATCATTTGAGAAGTCATGATCTGTTGCACATTACTACCCTGTTGAATTGTGTGTTTTACCATTGTATCTGAAGTTACGAACTGGTATGTGCATGTTGCTGAAATACGTTGTGAGGTTGGGAGGGGCACCCAGACAGCCTTTTAGTGGCAACAAAGGAGCATCTAGTGCGACAGATTTACATCACAGCCAGACATGTGATGATGGCCCATTAAGGGCCATCCCAGAAAATCCTCAGAGGACATGTACATGATGGAGGTAGCTTAAATCATGTGACATAGTGAGGATTTTTCTGGCAGCTGGAGGAAAGTATAAAAGAGGGACAGTGACATCATCACTGGGCCTCTCTCCTCCCCTATCTCATCACCTGGAAAATCATCTGGAAGACAGAATCTGAACTGGGGAGATTAGTCCCAGGCTGAAAGATAATACAGTCTGTGTGTATTAAGGACTGTGAGCTCCCAGTAACATCTACTAGGTGTGAGAAAAGCAATTCTGATGCAAATGCAGAATGCAAATGCAAATCTTGTTTAGTCTGTTGAAGTTAGGATTTAGACTGCACTTTTATTTTTGTTTCTTCTGTAATCAACTGTAATTTCGCTGCCTGCTACTTATAATCACTTAAAATCTATCTTTAGATAGTTAATAAATCTGTTTTATATTTTATCTGGTTTTGGTTGAAGTGCTTGCAGAATCTGAGCTCAAGTTAACAAGGTTTGTTGAATGTCCACTATCCTTTGCCGAAGTGGTGAACTAATTAATGAGCGTGCACTGTTTAAGGGAGCCTTGAGCAGTGTAAAATGGTATATTTCTGGGATGTAAAGCTGGGGGCTTGGGTGATTGGCTGGTGCCTCTCTCTGTATAATTCATGAGTGCTTAGAAAGTATTTCTATAATCCTAGCTGAGTGTGGGGCTCCACATACTGATGGCTGAGTGATCACAGCACCTGGAGGGGGTTGCTCTTTGTCATTAGCATATCATAGTGGGAGTCAGCCAAGGCTGGAGAGTTAAGGTGACACAGCGGTCCCACAGATCCAGGTTGTACACTGGAGATCCCATCACAATATAATATAACCATTAGTTGGAGGCCAGTTAGTCATATTAGCAACCCTGTCAGGTTGGTATGATACCATAACGACTCCCTTTGAAATTAGAACATGTTTTGAATTCATTTTTAAAATACTGTTTCTTAATACATTTATATTGCTTTGTTTCTTCAAAGTACATCACAGACACAGGCCAGATAATCCTCACAATGTGCCAGTTGTAATAGGACCCTCATGTGGTGACTCAGACACAGGTGAGTTAAATGACCAGCCAAGGCCACAGACGGAGTCAGTTTGAGATAGAATTAACACTGGTTAATTCCTGGCTCTTAGTCCGTAATCTAACCACTACGCCATGCCCCTCTCACACAGCCCTAAAACAGTGATTGAAATACTGTGATATAGTCTTTACACTGGGAAAAGTAGCTCAGAGCAGAAGGATAGCCTAATGTTTTTAAAACTAGTTTTCCTCATCAATTTTTAAAACCAGAATGTGGTTCTTGATCCATAGCCCAAAATTGTGCCAAGGCACCGATAGTACAAAATATGTATCAAAAAGAACAGACTTTTCAGATGTCTCTCCTACCGCTATCCTACAAAACCAATTTACTCCTGTGTATTATGGCCTTGGTGAACACTGCTTCTAAGCCGATGAATACCTGTAAGGTAATGAATTCCCAGGAAGACTCCTGTCATTACTTTTTGTATTCAGAGCAAGTTGTCTGCTATGCCCATTTTTCAAATACGTGTCATGTGTGCTGAAATTTTTGTGGTCTACCAAACTATTGCTTAGATGCTAACATTTAGACATGCATTACCTTCATTGTTGCCAACACATACCATAAAGACAATCACCTGCCTGGCTGTATAGAGAAATGAACTACAAAAATGAAGAAATACACTCATGTAATTAAATATTGATGAGTAAAATCCATTGACTGACTTGGAGTCAGTAGAATATGGCTTGAAATTAAACCCCATGAGTGCCACACCCCCTAGTAAGCCCAGGGCCATGCCTTAAAGGCAGGACAATTATAATTAATTGAGCGATCTGACAGGAAGCATACATCCATAGATAGGTGCATAAAGTGGCACTTTACACATATATAGAACCATTTGGCACATTCGAAGGGTTAATATTGGTTCACTAGACCAAGGACAGTAAATTCTGCCTATGACTGCCACTAGTTTATTGTAGTGTTATTGCAGTCTTCAGAAAAAGCTTTTAATTTTAACCCTCTTTATTCATTTTTAGTATCTTTTCTTTAAATAACTGGCATTGAATAAAATTGTTTGAAATCTTCTTGGTTCTATCTTTCAATAATCTCTTTAATTTCAATATTTACAGAGCTATAGAGGGGGAAATACAATCCAGATCTCCTTCACCTATGACATACAATGAGAGCCCTTTCTCTATTACTTATAAGAGCAAAAATAACTCTGGAAGGGAGTTTCAGTGCCCACTGACTACAGTAAGGCTTATTTTAGAATCCTATCTATTGTTTACTAGATTTTGCACCATGAATATTCAGTTTTGAAAAATTTGTGGGATAAATATAGATAATCTTGTACTTTTTCATTTTCTTAGAAATCCGAATTCACTTACTTAACTGCATTTTTAAGATGATACATCAGGAATTGTTCATGTCTGTAAGAACTGACAAGTCAAACACAACGGAGCCATTGGTCACCTGTAATGCAAAAATCTCATTATTGATAACATTTTCAGCCATATGTTGAGCACATCCTCAATTCACATGCAATTTAAGAGCTGATCCAAAGTCTATTGAAGTCAATGGGAGTCTTTCCACTGACTCCAGAGGGCTTTTATCAGGTCCCAGTTTCATTTCTCTTCCATACACAGATGCAAGAGTAATATCATGTATGATTTTTACAAGACATGGCTACAGGCTAATCTAGTTCTAGGAGCTACAGAATAACCCAGATAGATAAAATGGTCCAGCCCAAAATACTAAACATGTCAAGATATGAAAATATTTTTCCTTGTTTATGAAGTGAAGATAGGATTAAAAATGTCACAATTAGATTTCTGGGTATAATTAACCATAATCTATCATCTCAGAGCAATTGCCCATTTAATTATTTCGACTGTTTAGTAGCTATATGAAGGTTGACAGATTTAAGCTTTTTTTTAAGCTTGCATACAGTAGGGCTCTGCAAATTATCTGACTTTTTCTCACATACACAAAAAAGAGTTTTTCAGAATTGCACATGGAAGTTATTTTTGCATTTGGGCGGGCAGGTCATCTGGGTATTTGGGCACCTGAGTGTTGATCTGAGTGTCCAAATGCAGAACCATAACTATGCACCCAAGTTTGAAAGTTGGGCCATGATGCTTGTTTCATATGGACTATATGGAATAAATATATTCATTTAATACATGACATCGTTCGCTGGACTGATACATGGGTTATAAAATGCTTTCAAAATGAAGTTCAAAGACATGCTAGTGACTATCATACTTACAAGGAATGAGCTAAGACTAGAATATAAGAGCATAACAATGGCCAAACTGTGTCAGACCAATGGTTCATCTAGTCCAGTATCCTGTCTTCTGACAGTGGCCAATGCCAGGTGCCCCAGAGGGAATGAACAGAACAGACAATCCCATCCACTCCCAACTTCTGGAAAAACTGAGGCTCGGGATACCGAGGCATGATGTTGCATCCCTGACCATGTTGGCTAATAGCCACTGATGAACTTATATTCAGTGGATTTACCTAGTTCTTTTGAACCCCATTATAGCTTTGGCCTTCACAGCATCCCCTGGCAATGAGTTTCACAGGTTTACTGTGCACTGTGTGAAGAAGTACTTCCTTATATTTGTTTTAAACCTGCTGCCTATTTATGTAATTGGATGACCCCCTAGTTCTTGTGTTATGTGAAAGGATAAATAACACTTCCTTATTTACTCTGTCCATACCATTCATGATTTTTATAGCCCTCCATGATATCCCCCTTTCAACGTCTCTTTTCTAAGCTGAAAAGTCCCAGTCTTTTTATTCTCTCTTCATATGAAAGCTATTCCACGCTCTTAATCATTTTTGTTGCCCATCTCTGTACCTTTTTCCAATTCTACAATATCTTTTTTGAGGTGGGGCAACCTAAGAGACGATGGAACGAAATCCTGTTTTCCCCTTTGCTTTGTGTTATCACTCTCTCTTTCTGCCTTTTCAGTAGACCTAGTCCAATACATTACTTGACAGGCTTTACTTTTGTACACCAAACAGCTTAGGCAGGGTGAAATTGTGTCCATGTATTACACAGCTGAGGAGTGGAATAAGGAGGAGTACGCCCCACTTATGTCCACTGCTTCAGCATACCTGGATCTTGGGTACATTCTATCACAAAGTAGTCTCCCTCCTCTCCAGACTGTGTGAGAGAAAGTGGGCAGGGTATAGGCAGAGAGGGGTAGGGATTGGCAGACTATTGGTCCCGTCAATGGAGATGTGGAAGTGGAAATAAACCTCTCCCTTTCAAATGTTGCGATAACTGGAAGCAAGGGGAGGAATTGTGACTCTGAGTCACAGTTGGGTGCACCTGAACCAGTACACCTGTGCTGCCCTCACTTAGGTCTGAACCTAAAGATTCAATCTTGCCCTCAATTAATCTTTCTTCTGGTATTTGACCAGCTCTCCTTTTTATAACTGCATGGTCTGGTCTGCTCATTCTCTCTCTTCTCTCTTGTTTGTACTGTTAGCCCTCCCAAACTTAGGAAGCCGCATCATTGATTCGGTCTCCTGTTTTCCTCTCTCAGCTTTCTGGATCTAAGATGCAACAGGATTGTTTTCAAAAGCTGAAAAGCACATGCAATGACTTCTCATGTTTGGGTGGCTTTCGAAGTGTGGATGGCTGTGCCTATACAGCCTGTGCCACCTTGAGATTTCTTTATGCATTGTACAGTATACTGCTGCTTAGATGCTTCTTTACGTGTTTCTCTTTTCGCCTAACAATTGTTTGTAAACCTTTAATTACGTACAAAACATTTAAAGCAATATTAGAACACATTCCCTTCAGTCGGAGGCACACGGTCACTTCTGTAGCTTCACTTTGATACTAATACAGAAGAGGACGTTTCAGTAGGCTGATTTAACCATCTCGGCCAATGCCACTCAACCACCTAGAGTTGCTCCTCTGACTTGGAGTAACTAATAACTCCAAAAGCCTCAGTCCTCTCTCATCAGTTACCGCATTACAGAAAGGGCCACAATAATCTCGCCAATCTGCCTGTGCATCAGTACTCACACTAGCATTCCAATCTCCTTGTACAATCAGGATATCTTTCTTGTGTACCTTACCGATGATGTCTTGGAGCTGATTGTAAAAATCTTCAATTTTCAATTTGCTCATCTGTTCCCTATGAGTCCAGAGACAGAACAGGCCCACTGCTCCTTCTGCATGTCATAAGAATCACATAAAAGAAGGCTGCTTGGAGAGGGATGGGCTCCACCTGGTTAGAAATTTGCATAAGATAGACCGTATGATGAGCAAGTCATCAATGTACGTATCAGATTGATCGCAGCCTGGACTAATAATGACCGCACCATCAGTCTCCCACCAGGGTGAATATGACAAATATACTATAAACCCCAACAAAGAAGAGATAACACCACCATAACCACATGGAACATAAGGACATTGAGACAAATAGAGAGGTTGAAAGAACTCACGTACAAAATGGAACAATACACCTGGCACCTCCTAGGAATCTCTGAGGTCAAATGGAAGAACTTTGGAGAGGTACTAACAGAAGAAGGCCATCTACTTCTATTACATGGAGACGACAAACATGTCAGTGATGTAGGATTTCTTGTGCGTAAAGATATCAAGAATTCAGTATTAGGATGCCGCCCAATGTCCAGCAGGCTAATTTCCATCCTTCGAAAGGCAATGCCATTTAATATCACAATGGTACAAGTCTACGCCCCTACAACAGACTATGATGATGATCAAATTGAAGATCTTAGCAAATACCATTCTCAAAAGGCTGAGACCCTACGAAATAGCAGTCATGGTTTGTATTAATTTATAAGAGTCATCTCTTAAGAGCTGTATGGTAGGCATGAGAACTACAAAGCTAATTTGATTTGTTGTGGCACCAGTATTCTGATGTGATAAGATACAGCCATGACTGTCATGTTTTAATTTATTATAAATCACTGCTTTTTTAAAAAACTTAAGTACCTCTTAAAATAGACAAGGGAGCAGAACACTCAATAGCCACACAGACTAAGGGCTTTGCATTTCCAGTTTGTCTTTGTGACAGGTAAAATTTGATAGCCCACATTTCATCACCTTTTGAACTTGTTAGTTGGCAAGGTATCTTTTCTCATGGTCTTTAATATTTGTACAGCCCACATTGTCTCACACTTTGTGTTCTTTGTTCTCTCAGTTGTGCTCTGCCATCAGCTGTTGGCCCTTTTCCCCTTGATATTCTCCTCTCTTTGGTATGGCTATAAGTCATCAGAAAAAATCAGTTAATTGAGTTTCTGCATGGTGCTTCTTCTTTTCCCTTAGCAGACAGATACTGGCCCAAAAAACGCTTCTTGTTATGTGCTATTATTTATTATGATTATTTTTCACATTATAATAGTGCCAGCTGAGAGAAGGGGTCCATTGTGCAAGCCACTGTACAAACACTTAGTGAGAGACAGTCACTGCTATGAGGAAAATACAATTTAAACAGACCAAACAGACAAAGGCAGTATTATTACCCCTATTTTACAGATGTGGAAGCAGAGGCACAGAGTGATGAAGTGACCTGTGCTCAAGGTCACATAGGAAGTTTGTGGAACCCAGATCTCCTGAGCCTGTCATGTTCCTTAACAACAAAATTATATTTTCCCTCTGAGCAACCTCACCACCCGTAAAGGGCAGGTGAGGATGATCCTTGCACAATCAAGTCCTTAGCTTGCTTTTTCTTTTTTCCCCTCCAAAAAAAGGGGATAATGCAATAGCACATTCCATTTTCCACCACAGTTCAAGGTCGTATGCCTGGACAGATAAGAAGTCTTTAGAATGGTCTGAAAATGCCCAGCACCTGTTGGTTGGGAAGGATGTTTACTGATTTGTAATTGCAATACTTTCATTACTGCCTCTTAGTTCTTTGCACACTAATGTCAAGAGCTTTGTCTTTGTAGTGTTATTGGCATTTTTCATCATATTCATGAAGTGTGGGTCAATTTTCTTCAAAAGGCTCACTTCGCCAACTTGCCACAAAGACGGTAATAAATTCTACTAGTGCACAGTGAAGGCTTCATAGCTGCAAGCAACAATAAAAAGCAATGAGCTGGGTGTCACTAAGTAACTCCAGTTTACACTGCATTTTCTTCTTTTATTGAAAACTCCAAATATGAATTTATTAATGAATACACAGGCTTACTCTGAAAGGGGGGACCAAGTCAATTTATTTGGTATTCACATAGTGTGTGCCTACATTGTATTGTTTCATCATTTTATGGCCAGGCATAGCTTGTTAGGCTGTGGCCCTCCAGAAAAAAGCAGGCTCATATAGCAACACCTTGACGTAGATGTACAGCTGCTCTCACTGTGGCTGTCTCACCTTTAGCCCCGTCTGTCTACTGCCGGCTTTCATTTTCCGCATTCATACATCAATAAGCTTTGCATGCTGACACCTAATTTTGCAGGCTACTTTGGTTATGGAGGCCGTGTTTTGCATATCACTACCCACCCCCTTCTGACATCTACTGCCTTTAAAGAGGGAGAGAATAGAAAGAGCACGAAAGAGGGATTCTTTTCTTCTCAGCCTAATCAGAGATTTTCTTTCTATTTGTCAAAAGCAGATCTGCCAAATCAACTTTAATTGATTCTTCCATGGTTCTCGGGTATGATTTTTGAAGGACTGGGCTTGTGTTCCAAGACACAGTGTTGTGTTTCAAACAAATATGAGGTTTCTACAGCAAATCAAATTTGGATGCCAATTAGTTAGCATTTTCCATTCCAATTAAATCTGAGACCTTATATAAATATATATACCATATATATATTTATATATAAATATATAAATCTGAGACCTTATATAAACCTAAGAAAAAGTTAAAAAATGCTCTCACTGGTCTAATAAGTAGGGAGGTGATATATCCACTAGTGGAAATATAGATTTTAGAGGGATTTCTTTCCCTTTTTTTTAACCTTGTTTATTTCACAAGGGCTTACCAGCCCATTCTAACCTGTTATGTGACACCACAAAGGTTTTTACTTCTCAGTCAGGTGGCTAATGTCATATATTTGACAAGTCATAAAATGTTATAATCTAATACAGGGTTTTTCTCCATCACGGTAAGAGCTCACTGAGCAAAGAAAGGATTAGGGCCAAAAGTAAGATTAATGGTTAAAAAAAGGTGTGGGGGGGAAGGTCTCTGTCCAGCTAGTGTACTATAACTTTAAAAACCAATATAATTCGTACATTAAGAATTGTATTGATATAACTAGATTTACTCTAAACAGACACACAATATATGGCATTTTCTACTGGAAGCAATGTACTCCAATGAAGGAGATATAGATAGATAGATTTTTAAAATGGAATTCCTCTCTTTAGGATTGGGAAACGAGTTAAGAATAATGTCCTTCTCCGCTATCCTTCCCCTTTCCCACATGCTGGGCTAATATGGAATCCAATACCATGATGATTGGTTAGAAACACAGAGATTAGATTTATGGAAAAAAACTTCGTTAGATTACATTGAATTAAAATACACATTCCCCATCAGACATAAAACTACACCAGACAAAATCCGTGAGCTAAAAAAAATTACCATAGGATCACTGAAGCTGATCAGTATACAAAGGATGACCTGAAAGAGAAAATTCCTTTTTCCTGTGAAACCCCCCGAGAAAGACTCCATGGTAAAGGATTAATTTATCATAAATATAGTGCACAAGGGGGCAGATTCTCATGTGGTGTAAATTGCCATATTTGTGTTTATATCAATGGATTTTTGCAGCAGCTGAGGATCTGCCCCCAGGAAGCTGAAGTAGAAATTTTTGCTCTCTTTTGGGTAGGTGACTGCATTCCTCCATTTCAATGAGGAGACAAATCAGTTTTCTCCTTTTTTAAAATATAAACAAAGGAATGTGCTCAGATAAATACACCCAAAGTTACCTTGGAGGGCATGGAAAAATAGCTTTTAAAATGGTTTAGAGCCAGTACAGTGTATGCTTTGTTAGTGTATGCAACCACTAGACAGTCCCACCAGAAGCAATAAAATGAGAAATTATGAGGGCTATTGAATGCTATTCATGTATCACAGTGTTGCACCACAATGTCAATTAGTATGTGTGTTTCCATAATTGTTATACAAGGGGGAATTGAGTAGTGTTAAATGGCCCTCAAACTCAAACTTCAGTAGGGGTTTTGTTTTGCAGTGTGCTTAGTGTTAGTGTGCTCAGCTCTAAAATAAAATCAGTGGAAAAGCTGGCTGGTTTGAAATCTCTTACAGACTTGTGTTCTGCTTTTAGAACCTACCTGATTTTCATCTTTATAACAGAACGGGCAACACCAAGGTTGACTTTATGCACCCTTAAAGCCTGTGTCTGAGGGGTTCCCCAATAACGAGGGAAATTTATCCACCCATCCTGAAATTCCCAAGATTTCTTATGGGTCTGGCCCAGGCCCTACATGACTGCATGGCAGGACAATTAAAGAGCCAGAATTTCCAAAGAGCTCAGAGCTAGAATTGCAAGTGCTTAGCAGCCAGAGCTTGGGCTAGATTTTCAAAAGTACTCATCTCCCAGCATGCTGAATTCTTTTGCAGATCTGTCCCATACAGTCCAATACGTGTTGTGACACTGTGGTATGAGTCATAATCTGGTCACACTATATATCTTCATGTTGTTATGCTGCCTTATAACAGGATGAAACAACAGGCCATACGACACAGTATGACAGTGACACTAATGTCACAAAAAGGGGTAGACCACACTTGACAGACACTCAAGATTAGGCAATCTGGGAACGCTAGGAGCGTCACCGATGCTCACAGGAGAGATCCAATTCAAAACATTTCTTTTGAACCCAGGACCTAATCACACTACAGCCAAATACACTGCAAGCCACTGAATGAGATCACATGTGCAGAAGAAAACAATAGAGATTGCAGGATTATGTTTCTTGTCTATAATGTATTCATTGTGCATCTGATATGTAGTAGCATGGTATATGAAGATCTTAAGTGTTTGCCACTTTAAGGATATTTATTTGTTAAAGGTGAGCAGCTGCACCCAAAAGATCATAAATGAGGAAAAATGAAAAAGGGGTGGGAGCTGGTTTGACAATGGTAGCAAGATGTGACTTGCTCGCCGGTTGCAATAGACTGCAGAAGTCAAGGTAGGAAAACAAACATTTGCCTAATGTCCAAAGTCTTTGGAAGATGGCAGAGCCTACAGACAGGAATATAGGCTTAGGTACAGCTGACGCGTGAGTTGCAGTCTCAGCTCTGCTGCTGTCTCATCCCATCTCTGAAGTAGCTAATTGGGGGGAAAATACAGTCCCTCTTTTTTCTTTCATTTTCATAGATACATGGATCTGAAGGCCAGATGGGACCATTAGATCATCTAGTCTGACCTCCTGCATAACAGAGCCATTGAATTTCTTCCACTTATAGTTGGTTCTATAAAATAACAGTTCAAATTTCACTGTGAGAAATATGCCCATGCCAAACAGAAGCAAAGGCAGTGCCTGGGGTTGTTTGATCATTTACCTTCTATACACTTTTGCCTCACTAGGTTTTTAACCCCAAATCTGCATGTGCGAAGGTTAGATCACGTTCACTGAAAACAGCACCTTCACTGAAAAGCCCTCCACTCGCCCATGGGGGAACTCATCTATAGCCCAGTATGCATAGCAGTACCTTCTGAAAGCACACTCAGTGGGAATGTGCAACCACTTGACTACCAAGGGAACACAGTCATTAGCAAGAAAGTCGGCTAAGAAGCTCTTTAAATGTTCTAGTGGTATTCAGATTACAGTATCAGCTAAAGGGCTCAACCAAGATTGTGTCGAGTTTTGCTACATGCTATATACACACTGAGGAAGAGACAGTCCCTGACCTGATGAATTTACAATGCAAATAGACAAGACAGAGATAGGATGGGAGAAAGCAAGGGGTGTTATCCCAATTTTATAGGTGGGGAACTGTGCCCAAAGTCACAAAGGGAGGCTACAGTGGAGTTGGGAATTGAAGTCCAGTCTCCTCAGTCCATCCAGAGCCTTGATCACAAGAACATTCTTCTTTTCTATTCATGATATTCATTTATCATAATTTGAACAAATCAGGTAAGTCAGATGATGTAGAGATGGTGGCTCTGTGAAGTGCAGAAGAGCAGTTTTACAGACAATAAACAGTGCTTAGCCTGAAAGACATCTTTGCAAAAATCCTCATCCAAAATTGGCTTCCTGCTTCCTCTTTTTTGAGAGAAAATGGTGAAAACTTTCCTTCCCCCACCATTTCCCATAAATGTGTGAACGTTTTTACATGGCTCCGACTTTGCTGTAGCAGTGATATGTTTATACCCGTGGTAATGAGTTCAGCTAGTAGGACTGTCATCTGAGCTGTGGAGTCATCTGCAATCAAATGTTAACAGTCCAGTGTCAGTACCCTACTGCAATGCAAAGCCAATGACACGGTTGGGTCTTTTTCATGCTTGCTTTCCTGAACTTCACGTTGGCCTGCAGGCTGGCACAAAACACTATGTTTCTCTGCCAGCATTGCAAGAATCTGGCTGCTTCACTCTTCTATTCTGCCAGTATACCAGAGAATCAGTTTTGCAATTTCATTTAAGCTCAGATAACTAATTATTAACCATGGTCTCAGTGTGTAGATAATGGGATCACTGAGGCAATGTTCCACTAGGTCAGAGGTGGAGCATTGCCGTCAATATGGGTTTTTTTTAATTGTTGAGCAATGGGGCCAATTCTGTAAAAGTGAATTAAAATGTATTAACAAAAAATATGATTTATAACCACAACGTTTCTTTCAGCTTTTCTCTGAGTGCTCACCCTAGGGGACCCTAAATGATTTTTCACCCTTCATATCAAAACCAGGATGCATTTAAGAAGGTGTGATGATAAGTTTCTTTTTAAAGAACTGCTCTGAATTATGCAGAGCGGGACCTTAAACTAACCCCTGGATCCAGATATCTCCACGTTTTGAATACGAATCCAGAGATGACTCAAAGGATAGCCCCTATGTCTATAATGCCAAACCGAAGCACAGACCTGAAGGCCCCTGAAGTTTGGGCATGCTCAGTTCAGGATTGCTATCCAGACAATTTCAGCTCAAGCCCATCTTTGATATCTCACTCTTCTTCACTCAAAAGGAAGCCATGCCCCAGCAATCCTAGCCCAGCAAGATGTCAATTTGCACGGTGAAAGGTGCTTCCTCCCTCATGCAAACCACAAAACGTGTTCGGAAAGCGATGATGACATTTTAGAGCCTGTTGCTTGTCTTAGTAGTCTGTCTTGCCATTCACTTGTGCTTTTGTGACCCAAGCAGTACAACAGCCCAGAATCTGAATTCATAAACCATTTCCCATCCTATTTTAGATGGGGTCAGCATGAGCTAAGAACATTGCTCTATAAACATGGGCGAGATTTTCAGAAGTGTGCAGTGATGGCCTAACTCTGCTCCCATGAATGTCCAGGGGAGTTTGGCTGCTAACTTCTCTGGGAGTAGTTTGACCAGTGCTGAGAACTTTGCTATGTAAACATTGTGTCTCAGAATGAAAGAGTGGTGACACTCAACTGCTTGGCCAAGTGTTATGAAAATATCTTCTTTAGTATCAATCCATATAGATTCAGCAGTCCCCCAAGTTTTGCTTTGACTTTGGGGTCCAAATGAACTGCAAACCTGAACAGGGAACGGTTGAGTTTCACCTGCTTTGGCATGAGAATCATGCCAGCTCTGTACAATTTGTATGGTAAAGACTCAGCTCGGACCGAGTTCACTTTGAAAATGGCTTCAGGACTCCTCAAAAGGCATGTGAATCTCAGCAAACCTTCACATCATTTGTACTGGGTCTCTCCTGCTCTGTCATTCAGGACTTCCAGGATGAAATATATAAGGAAGGCATTTCCTTGTAAGATGTTTCATTCTGGGGATGCAGCAAATGAAGTTTTGTTATTATTTAGCAGTCTCTGGGTCTCTGAAAAGATGTATTATAAGGTCTCTCTCATCTTGGAAAGGAAGGCATCAACTATATTCTTGACTGCTCAACTGTTATCAGTGATGATCAGCTCACGGTTAGGAATTATCACCTATGGACTGGCTCATAACTGATATTACGGTAGTGGCCTCAAATGAGACCTGCACTCCATTATGTTAAACCCCACAAAATGTATTGTTATCTCTCCTGCTACATATGGGGAACTGGATCACTAACTGAGGCAAATATCCTTGTTTGGGATGACACTAAAGCATGCACTTAAGTCTCACTGTAGTCCATCTTTACTCAGGACAGAACTAACTGATAAATGACTGATTTCACTGGGATTTAAACATCTGCTTAAAGCTAAGCACATGCTTAAGTACTGTCCTGAATTGGGATACACTTAAGCACATACTTTTGGGGTTTTCCTGTATCAGCGCCAGGGAGATTAAATGATATGCCCCAGGTCACAGGGGAAGTTTGTGGCAGAGCCAGAAATTGAACCCAGATCTCCTAAATCCCTATTCAATTCTTTAATAGTACGACCTCCCTAAATGAGGATAGACATCTTTATTATCAGGTGATATTCCCCCTTGGCTGGGGAATTTTAATATGAAAGGTATTGGACTCCTCTTAGGGAATGTATCATTGCAAGATTTCCATCTTCTTAGATCTAATAATACAAGTATCAATAACACTCTGATTTGCTTCTGTTTGGAATACTACTCAATGGGCAAAATCAGGAGTTACTAAACCATTCGGGCTCAGGGGTCATTTTTCATCAGGCCGGGAAGGGAGATGAGAAGGGGAGTCTTTTAAAATAACAGTAGGAAATGTTGATTCGTTTTCAAGTTGTACCAGGTTCTTACAACCATGATTTCTCATATTTATTTGCGGAGAGGCATTGTAGGATATGCGGTCTGACTCTTACGTTGCATTGCTAGGAAAATGTTTATTGTGATACAGAATGTAAAAAAAGGAGGAAACTGAACACGGTACACTGATTTTCTATAACTGTCATCTATGATGATAGAGTCCAGCTTACACCTTAAGTCAAACTTGCAGGGCAGGTACTGGTGCTACCAAGTATTGCATAGGTGTCTTTTACAAAGCTGCCTGGCCTGGCATGAAGATCATGCCACTTTAAAGAGAGAATCTGTTATTGTGATGTTTGCGAGATGAGAACATGTGGGAAAGTCACTTTCAAGTGCAGCTCAGTGCTCTTTTAATGAGGGACGGGGTCTTCTTCAAAACCAGCCAACTACTGAGAAGAAGCTGACACCCTTAGTAGTCAACATCCTCAAAAAAGCTGACAGCGTCAGATAAATCAGTTTGTGTACTTCCTCCTCTTTTCACATCACCTGCAGTGACAGGAAAGCACTAATTTCCTTTGAGAGGGAGAGAGAGACGGATGCATGTATGCGTCCTGGGCATGTTGATCCTTCAGTGTAAAATTAACACAGAGACCAGGGAGAAGTGGGAATAGGGAAAGCACTTTGTCAAGAGAAGGGGTCTGCTGCAGTATGGAACTGTATTCATCATATGGTAATTTACAAATATGCACATGGCACAGTCACATTATATTATCCCCTGGAAAAAGAAGTTATGACAAATACAGCATGTTTGGTGAATCAATTGCCCAATTTGTATCTATAATTCTTTCCTGCTCACACAGAACGTATGCCAAGCCGATTGGCACGGAGCAGGGTCGCACCCACCCACTCGTGATCAGGAGCTGCACTGGGGAATGCCTGCTATTATACCTGAGCAACGAAGATGTTATATCAGCTGGTACATAGACACAGGTATTTTTGTGTGATTTTCCTTTTAAGAGAAAGTGAGCCAGTGGAGTGACAGAATATTAATTAATTATGTTTACAACAAAAACAAAGTTATACGTTATAAAAGACGGACTGCAGCTGTATCCGAGTGGTAACCGCGAGAACTGAAATGATCACCTGGTTGGCCTCCAAAGAGACAGGACGATTTCCTAACAAGGAGATCTGGACAAGCATGGCAAAGGAGAGTGAGAGAAGATTGGAAGACGTATTGTGATCGGCTCAGTCTCAGCTGATGAAGGACCGACAATTCAGTTCAGTAATTCAGGGAAAACAAAGTACTATGCACTTACACAATCCAAAGAAACAGGTCTAGGTAACTATATAGTTACAATTTCATGCAGGAAATGTATAATAAGGTGTGAAACCATCTTTTGATTTTATATAGGTCTTATTGTAAAGACACAGTCTGACTGTACACCGTCAGACTCTTACTATATCAACTAGCCTTTAGCTAGTGCATGTGATGTAGCTAGGCAGTATAGACAGTGGGTGTGATTTCGAAACAAGAAAGGGGCTTGATACACAGCTCCCATTGGTCTAGGGGACACATGTAGATAGAACTCTACATATCATAACCCTTGACCAATACATCAAATGTTGCTGTGTGTATTTGGTGATCAGGAGTTGACTGCATAACCAGTCAAAGAAATAGAAATTATTCTCAATATGTTCCATCTGAAAATAAGGTTTTCCCATTATGCCTTTATTGATTCTGTATCTAGTCACCTTTCAAGATGACTCACATTAGTATTAATGAGCATGATTTGTGGACACACAAAAGAGTCTATCTTCTGTGACGGAGTCAGACCAGAAGGCTATAGGAGAGTGCTGGAAGGCAGGTATATTAGTCTCAGGATGTGCAGGTCCTTGTTCCCTGGATAGCCAAACAAAGGCTACTCTAGACCAATCAAGACACCTGGGGCCAATTAAGAACCTTCTAGAAAGGAGTAGAAACAGCTAGCCTAATTGGGACACCTGAAGCCAATCAGGGACTGGCTGAATCCAGATAAAAACCTCCCAGTTAGTCAAGTGGCTGTGGGTGTCAGGAGCTGTGGAAGGAGGTTGTGCTGTTGGTGAGACTGAGTGGTGGACAACATATCATCCAGAAGGAAGGAGGCCCTGAGGTAAGGGTGAAGTGGAGTTTGAAGAAGCAGGGACTGCTGTGGGGAAGTAGCCCAGGGAATTGTATTGTGTTTTGTGGATAAAAGGTCAGCCATCTTAGCTGATACTATTAGGGTCCCTGGGCTGGAGCCCGGAGTAGAGGGCGGGCCCGGGCTCCCCCCTGCTCTTTCCACCTTCCATACTGGCCTGTGATGAAGGTAACTCACTAGGTGGTGACTCTTGCCAATTATACTGAGAAAGGAAGGTCACTCTGGGGCCTAGGTGAGTTTCTGAGGCCCCTAAATCTGCCAGGAAGCGCAGGACCCACGAGTACAAACTTGGAGCTTTGTCACACTTCTTATTGTCTGTAACTATTAATTATATTTCAGATGCCAAATCTGTATGATCACATGGAAAACCCTGCTGTCCTGGTGTGTCAGGGACTCAGACCATCTTCTCGGGCTTGTATTTACAAAATCAATTGTTTGTCAATTGATCAATTGCTTGCTATAATCAATATAATGATAGGTATTGACCATACCCTCTTTCAGAGGAAGACCTAGCAGTACATGTCCTAGATACATTGCCTGAGGGTGTCATGTGAACAAATGATATTACATAAATTACATATTATGGGCCATTTAAAGGGTTGCACATTCATGAAAAAAAGAAACCTACTGAAGAAACTCTACAGGTAAAAGAGTCAAGTGATATTCATTCCCCAGAAGCTGTAGCCACATCACCCATATCTCCCCCCTCACGCAAAGTAGATCTCCTGCTCTGGCTAGAAACCCCAATCAGCACCAACCGCAAGACTTTTCGTCTTTTCTTCTTAGATCTAAAAAAAATAAATGTTCTTTATAAATTGATCATTGAAGCACCCATCCCCAGGTGCATAGTTTCAGGAGATTCAGGCTTTGGGCGGAGATTTTCAGAGGCGTAGCTGGGAGGTAGGCATCCAATTGACTTCCAGCGGGAGCTGAACTGCCCATAGTGCCTTTGAAAAATCTCCCTCCTAACCCTTTCTTTCAGGGAGCTGCAGTTTCTGGATATGCAGCCAGACATGACCATGTACTATTCAATTCCAAGAGGTTGCCCTCCCCTCTGTTTGGTGCTTTGTGCTATTGTTATTACTTATAGTTTGTTCTTTGGTAGTACCCAGGATTCCCCATGGAACAGGGACCATTTAAACAAAAACCAAACCAAAACAAAAGCAGATTTGGGTTTACCAGGTCTCCCAACGTTTTTGTTTTATGTTGACAGTGGCTACGTTGTTGCTGTGATGCATCAAGTTAAGTCACCCAAGGTTTCATCACTTATATAATGAGACATGACTGACGTGATCAGAGCAGACAAGTCACAGCAATGACGTGTCACACCAGGAAATCTAAACAGAGACATTTTTCTGACAACCATTTAAAACACTTGGAAATTTACATTCTTCAGAAATTACACACACACACACACACACACACACATGCATACACACACACACACACACACACACACAGTTTGCTGCATTAAATTTGAGGTATGTGTGATAGGGACTCATCTCAGGCAATTAGGTACTACTAATACAAACCAAGAAATTATGGTATTTAGCTTTTTTCCCCAGCAAGCTCCTGCAATTGCTCTATGCAAATGAACCCTTGGACCCATGCTCATGGATATGAAGTAATTTCTTCATCTGCCCCCCGATACCTCAAATGAGGTGCTTTTATGGAAGGTCAGGCCAGGGCCCCAGCCCCATGACTTCTTGCTAACATATAGTATATGGCACTGAGGAGATATATATTGAATATTTTTAAAGAAAAGCGTAGTGACTTCTGGGCTGCTGTCTCCTGCCTGCCACAAGGATTTCGGCATGCAACATCACTGCACGGGTAAAATGGCTCTTACTCACAGCAGTTACTATACATGTTTATGTTACATCATCCCATACAGCACTGAGCAGATACAGGGCAGAACACAAAGCAATAATACTATAATCTATACTGGTTTAGGGGTCTCTTTACATTGATGAGCACTTCAGCAGCGCTGTTTAGTAAATAGCTCTTATTAATTATTATTTTTAAATGACAGCAAAAAATAATGAAATAAAAGTCAGAATAAATTTATTAAAACAATGGGGGTGAAACATAAATAAAAAGCAACAATAAACTGTCCTCCCTGAACAATGCCACCAAATGACCATCTGTTCTAGCACTTTTATTAAAACAACAAAGCACTAATGTAATATCCAGTAATATATCATCGTACTTTAAGCGTCCTTTTCTCATTCATTGAACGCTGGTCTCAGTTTTAATTGAAGCCTCTGCAAAAGTCGTTACTCTAGGCCAAGTTTTGTATTTCATTATTTAGCAATATGTGATGGAGTCATGCTATTGACTCTCCAGCAATTCTCTTTTGCTTCTTATAACAAAAAAGGATGCCTACAGAAATACCCAATACCACATTCAGCTTTCTACTAAAACGTTCCTTAGTGAATTGTGCAAAAAGGTTTTTGATTTAGACTTAAGAATAACAAACGTTGGGTGTATTTTTCACTGCTGACCCCCATATGACATGTCCATAACCCCTTTCACAGCAGGAATGTTGGCCTAAAGGCATCTTAGCAGCTAAAATGAGCAACCAGAGGCTTTCCTGTTTTTATTATATATATTCAGTTTATAAGTGGAGTCCTCTTAAAGACAAGTCATTCTTTTTCTTAGGACAACTTCACTGTAGACCTGATCCAGCAGGGAGCTAAGCACCCTCATCTCTGATTGACTGACAAGGAATCAGAGCACCTCAGCACCTCACAGGAGGTGATCAGCAGCTGCAGCTTCTCTGTAACCAGAGTTGCAGTTTGTACATTGCGATCTGGGGCTTTTCTTCTTTGGTACACTACACAGCAGAGTGTCGCCTGGAGCAAGACTCTATGCCTGAAGCAAGACTCCAGAGCTGAGTTCTGTGGATCCCCTCTATGTTCATAAAAGTCATAACAAAACTCCTACCTTTAAAAACTGCTCAACTTTGGGGGAGTCCTCATAAGATCCTGACCTTTGCACTTCTCATCCATTGCTACCATATACAGAATTTCATTGATCATAGGCAGGTTTCACTGTAAAATCAACAGTTACTCAGCTGATGCTTTTTAATATATCTCAGTTTAATGGAAGCTGTTCCTACAGTGTGCTTAGAAAATGGCAATAATTGTGAGTTTGTAGCTCCCCTCATATCCTTCCCCTACCCAAGTTTTACAGAGTGCAGAAGTAGTTACACATCCACAAGCTGGCACAGTTAAAACCAGCTGTATAAGTGTAACATGGACTCAAACATATCTGTGAACTCACATGTTTGTTTCCCCTTGCAGTTTTCATTTTGCACAGAGATATGGCTTGGAAAAGTTAGAATACACATCGCTTAGGCCAGTAGTTCCAAACTTTTGTACTGGTGACCCCTTTCATGTAGCAAGCATCTGAGCGTGACACGCCCCGCCCCACATAAATTTAGAACACTTTTTTATATATTTAATGCCATTATAAATGCTGGATGCAAAGCAGGGTTTGGGGTGGAGTCTGACAGCTCATGACCCCTCATATAATAACCTCATGACTCCCTGAGGGGTCCCAACCCCCAGTTTGGGAACCCCTGGCTTAGGGTTAGTGTCCGGGAGCCTGGGGTGGTTATGCCACTGCTAAGCCCTGGTCCACCACCCTGAAAATATCCTCCTGCCCTTGCTCAAGCTTTAAAGTGATATGACACTAGGATCATAAAGCTACCTGTTAAGGTGACTCTTAGTGCAGAAAGACCTACTGAAATCAAGGTCATTATACCTAATCCAAGTGCTAGGGAGAGTTTGCAATGCAACACAGTAGATTCTAAAAATAAATTATGGAAAGTAACTTTATGAAATTTGCAGTGGTGAGTTTCAGTTAAACAATTCAATTTTGCGGGAAAAGAAGAAGTTTGCTGAAATATTATGAAAGGTCTACAGGCAACATTATAGTCAGGGATGTATGTGTGTTTGTATCTACAGGTATACAATATGAGAATATATTCACCTAATCCTTCTTGTCTAATGTGTTACAGATAACACTGCATACCTTAAAAATAAAGGGGAAGATTTGATGTAGGCCTATTACAGCTGATATTACAATACCTATGCTCATAAATGAGGTGTGGCAATGGAGGAATGTGTGTCATACCCAGGGCATGGGCAGTCTTACCTAGTGGCCAGAGCAGGAGTCAGGAACAGAGACTCAGGGCTTGTCTTCACTAGCGGAGAGAGATCGATCTTATGGCGATCGATTTATCGCGTCTCGTCAGGACGCGATAAATCGATCGCCAGCATCACCCCCGTCGACTACGTAACTCCAGCTCACCAAAAGGCGCAAGCTGGAGTCGATGGGGGAGTGCGCTGCCGACTACCGCCGCTGTGAGGACGGCAGGTAAGTCGACTGTAGATATGCCGATTTCAGCTACGTTATTAACATAGCTGAAATTGCTTATCTACAGTCGATCCTCCGCCCTAGTGAGGACCAGCCCACAGAATCTAAGGCAAAGCCAGAGGGCAAAACAGAGAGTCAGATAGGGTCAGGTTACCAGGAGATTGGAGTCCAACTTCTGTCCCTCTGCTATGTTTATACAGAAGCTGTGAACCAATCAGGACCTCCCGCATTCTGCTAATCAGATTCCCAGACTGGAGTCCTCTGTCAGGGTTCAGCTTCTATTACGGCAATAGTTAGCAAGGCAGTGGGTGGCAGGTTGGTACTTACTACACCTAAGAGCCCTGTGAATAGCATTCAGGACCTATGGTCATTGACAATATGAAGCCATTGATCATGTACGCTAGCTTGCCTTGCTAATCCCCCTCCAAAACAGGGATCTCTCAGGCTGATATCAGAAATCTGGGACTCTCCGTTAACTGAATGACATTGGTTGGACTGTAGAGGAGTTAGCAAGTCCAGACTCTGGTGACACTTCTGTCCTCAGGAGTTCTGCCCTGGTAACATTACTGCTGGAGGAGCAACCAAAGACTGTGATGACAACAGCTGTTTGCCCCTCAGCTCCTGGGTTTCATGAATATGTAGACATATGTTGTTCTTCTCCATGATTACTGGATACACATAGTCTCCATGTCTGTCTTATCTTTGCTTATTTATAATCAGGCCGGCTAACCTTTATCAGCATTCACGTGCAGAATGATGGAACAAACTTTTGCCAAATCAGTAGATTCTTAAAAAGAAAAGTGTCACTTACTGTCCCTGCATTTCATGGGCTAGTTATGTAGGGCCTTGCTCATCATGGTACACTCTCAGCCACCACAACCAGAAATGTCCTAGGACCTATGCCTCCTCTTCTCGCCTTTCAGCCCCTCTCTATTCCCCTTCTGGCATGTTCCTTTCTATAGATTGGTATATGGGAGTAGACCAGTGCCTGATGGCCAGAACTGGCTGTCTAATTGTGCGTTCTGCCAGCCAAAGGCAAAACAAGGAACAGCAGCATTAGACTACCTCCAATGAGGAGATGATTTTCTTTGGCACCAATAGTGTATAAGATATGGATATCTATGGATGGTAGGGAGTTGGGGCTATTGTTAATCTAGTAACTCCTGGGCCTGACTCTCCAGTGCTTTCTGGCAGTGCAAAAAAGCTGTAATTCTGTTAAATGTCCCAAGCAGTGTTCCCTTATTTGGGGCACTATTCCTGCATCATCCCTTCCATGCTCAATGCTACAGGGAGTAAGGCCAAGTCTGTTGGAATGCCTGGGGAATGCCCAAATGCCCCAAGACTGGGGAGCCACAACAGTGGATTAAGGCCATCTGATATTTATTCCCCTTTGCTGGTCTGGGAAATCTGACCTACACCCTAGATCTGCCTGGCTGAGGCCATGAGAGGATTATAGCCACAGAAAGAAAGCAGAGTAGGTTTTCTGCATGGGTATAAAAAGGTTTGATTCTACCACACTCTCCTGACCCTCTATTTTCTGTTCTTCTGGGGACACCCAGACTGCATCTGGCTTTGGTGTAAATCCTGCAAATAGCTCATAAATCATGCAGTCTTAGGGATCCAGTCTCCCCTCAATACACCTGCATAGTTCCCATTAATATTAATGGGAGTTACATGGGTGTATCAAGAACAAAATAGTCCTTTCCGTGAACAGGGCTGCAAATCCAGTAACCTTGACCTGCCCCCATAAGCGTGCACTTGAACTCAGCTGCATATAATTCAGTTATCTATTTGGCATGTTAAATATTTTGAATTTTAAAACATAGCAGTCAGAACCAAAACTATGCCTAATATGCGATAAGATTTTAATTCAGCTGACCCTGATAAGGGGACAGAGGAGAGATGTTTGCCAATTATTTTGCATTTTGGGTAACTTCTTTCAAGACACGTGAGCCACTTTTGTGGGTTTGTTGTTTTGTTTTGTTTGTTTTCCCAAAAACTCCAAATTATCTCCCTCTCCTCAAACCCATTGGACTATTTAATATTAAGAACATGTGCACATGCAAATTAGACTACGGTGCACATAAATTTCACTTTACAGGACAGTTTGAAGTGTAGTTGTGTGAGCCAATCAAATTACATACATTTACTATGCACAAGAGCTCATTAATATTAATTGGGGTGCAGGCACTGTGTAGTAGCCTATGCTACCATTAGAAATGGACCCCTTACTTTAACTGTGTCACAAGAGTTAAAAAAAAAATCAATGCCTACGACTTGATTTAAATATGTAATTTTTTCCAGGTAGTCTTCAGAACAGCACCAGAACAGTATTAAAAAATACAGAGCAGACCTTTTCTAAGACAGATGGCACACAATGAGGTTAAAAAAAGTATCTTGAGATCCAACCTGCAAGAACAAAAAAAATTGCTTGCATTGTTGTTTTCATTATCTTGCTTCTGTCATTTCATGAGCTTTGTATCTTGCAAGGAAAGAAAGAAGGGAGAAAAACTGTGAAATTAATCTTTTGTGCATGGCCTGATAAAGAAGAGACATGCTCAGACAAAAGATAGACTGAGAGAAGGTACTGTGATTGATGACTAAAGTAAAGGTGTCAGAAGAGTATTATGTAAATTACTGGAGGCACAGACCATTTCAGAGAGAATGAGAGGGAGAAGGGAAGCGAGAGAGAGAAAAAGGGCTGCAGAGTTGATGTCACCAAGACACTGGTCCCCAAGCGCCAATTTCTTGCCATCTTTCATCTGCTCAGACAAGCTCACCTCACATTCTATTTGGTTTGCACAATGTAACAAAGGAGAAAAAACTGTCAACATTAGCATGAATATAGTCCAAAAGAGGGTTTTGAGTGAGCAATGTCTGAAGTGATTCAGTAGGTAGGGAAGTTTAAGAGAAGCAGCCTGGGTACTTATGTGTGTTTGTGTGAGACAGGTCAAGAGAGGTTGGGGCTTGATGGCAGTTTTCCTTTTTAGTCTGTGCCAGAATTAGGATTTTATAAGCATGTCTAATTTATTTCTTTATCTCTAATACCTCTCTCTCTTTCTCTCTCTCATTCTCTCTCTCTCTCTCTTTCCATCTTTACATACATACATACACACATACACACACACACACACAGACACACACACAGAGCATTTGTGTATGTGTATATATCTATATAAACAAACACTCAAATATGTATGGGCTTAAATTCTGCTCTAGGGTGAAACTCCCACTGATGACAATTACCGTGACATACATTTGTGAGAGGTCTGAATTATGCCCATATAGTTTGTATGCCAGTCTCTCTCTCCAATCTAATCTGTCTATGTCTATACCACACACACACACTGTGTATACGTGTCTATAGAAGTAGGTAGATGATAGATGAGCAACTAACATGCCCATCCCAAACTCATGCCAATAAACCTTTTATGTCGTACAGCACTGGCATGGGATGAGAGAGCTCTGTAATAGCTTAAAGAGTCCAACAGGAGGTGCTATCTTAGCCAACTGTGTACTGTTTTTTTACTTAACTATATTATCCTCTTAAATACCCACTGTATTTTTGTATTTTTACCGTTAAGAAAATAACATCTCATCAACAGTCTACCAAGCTCTTTTGAAAGTTTTTCCTTTGTTCCTGACTATGATTAATCTAGTTCCTGCTTTAAAACCAGTTATTATGTATTGTCTTTTGAATTTCACCTCCGACATATCTTTGCCCCTTATTTAATTCTATTACTAGCTTTTATTCAAAAACTTAATGTTGCAGAAGGAAAAACAACTACAAATGGTCACCTATCACCTGCATGTTAAGAAGTGAAAAGAGCATTCAGATGAGAATTCAATATCAAATTGACGTTTGATGTAACGCATTACACTATACACGTATGTAGCATGCATTAATAATGATACTCTGTACTTACAATACATAATACCCTACAGACATTAACTAATTAACCCTCCGAGCACCCCTGTGGGGGTAGATTAGTAATATTTTCCATGTATAAAATAAAGGCAGTTAGAAACAAAGATGGGTTAGGTGACTTAGATGATTATCAGTCTCAGCTATTGCTCCATTCACTGAACACAGTTTTTGCTTACTTATAATGATCATGAGCCAAATCTTGTATTCAGTACACTAGTCTAAATCTGAGCTACTCCCATTGAAATCAATAGTATTATATTGAATTTACACCACTGCAAGAGAAAGCAGGATTTGGTCCCACGGCTACAACTTTGTCTATGACCACTGCTCCGCAACCTCATTTTAGCCATAAGGGTTATGAGGCACGTATATCTATCGCCACACTTGTGGAAATAAAATCTTGATTTTCCTTTCCCCTGCTGCTCTTTGTGCTGCTCTTTGTCCTGCATTCCTGTTGAGCATCAGATGGTGTTCAGAGATGTGGCTTTTTCTATAAAGGAGCCAAAGTCATGGCATTCCCAGCAAGAATCATGTCAGACTAGAGAATGGCATTGCAAACAAAAGCATTTTCTGATTTTTTTTTCTTCAAGTTTGGATCAAATATCACGTGGACACAACCTCACTTTTAATACAAGTGTCTGAGTGACATTATAATGAGATTTTATTGGAAATTGTTTATATTTCACATTTCCCAAGTGTTCTGTTGGCAACGTAGGTCAGGCAGACAGATTGTGGAAAGACAACTCTTTTTTTTTGCCGGATTTTTCATTGTTTTTCACCCACTCACTCCCACTGCACATGAGGAACATTACAATAGATAGAAAAGATTTTAAATTCAGAGAAGTAGATTTTTATGCCATCAGTTCATCCTTTAAAGGATTGAAATGAACAATACTTGACTCTTCCAGAAGAGATAAAATTGGTGTCCTGGGTATTATGTTCAGTGCAAATCAACTTTAAAAAGTGTCAGTGAATTCACATTTTTAAAGAATACTTTAGTTTGCAAGACTGAAATTCTCCTTAATAAGAATCTCTCAAAGGAAGTTGTCATTTTAGGTTGCAGAAACCAAACCCCTTCCAAAATCAGGTGCTTAGAATTTTTTTTTGAAGTACTTTAATAATTTAAATTGCTCCCTCTGCACATGCCCAGAACCCAAATCCCTTTGCAAACTGAAGTGCTTATATAAAAATTTGACAGCTCTTATAATTTTAAATTGCTGTACACTCATTCTGCCCAGAACCTTGATCACTTCCAAATTCAAGGACTTATAAAAATTTGAAGCACTCCAATAATTTTAAATTGCAATGCACAATGTAGAGTGATTTAAAATTATTGGACTGCTTCAATTTTTTTTAAAAGGTCTTCAATTTGGAAGTGAGTCAAGCAGCATTCTAATACAGTAGTTTAAAACATACTGTACTGATCTAAATTTTAACATCTAAAAATAATTACAATTAAACCAAATAAACTATTTTAAAAGTGAAGCTGTCTATACCTAGAAAGCTAGAAAAACCAAAACTTCAGGCTGTCTGGTCCCACTTATCAGATGAGTCTAAGGAAAAAATAAACATTCAGATGACGGCAGTGAAATTGTGATCACAACAGTCCACCAACCCTTTCAGGAGAGGAATAGGGAAGAATAGGCGAGGAAATAGCAGACATCCCAGATATTGACACCATGTGAACTCCATCGATGGTGTTATGGCCGATAGACCTTCACTGTATTCTGAGTTTGAAATGTCCCCACCTCTCAGAGCCACTTATTTCCTATTTTGAAGGTTTAAGTAGAACTTAAGTAGTACAAAGGGCTCTCAGCACATGGATGAATTTCACCCCAGTATTTTCTCCTGAAGGGAGAAGTAAACTTGAGCAAAAGGGCTTTGCTTATGTAAAAATGCACCGCAATGCAGTGGGTCTATGAGAAGAAATGTTTAAGCCTAATATGCTGCACCTGTGTAGCTGGCTACTGCCTGGCATAGTGAAAGACTGGATGTGGCACACTGGTTTCCTTCGATAGCAGGCTTTGAGAGCGTGGCTCCAGCTATTTACAGATTGGCTGGCCATAGCCTCAAGTGGGGATGATATAGTGGAGACCCATGACAACTGTCCCATGCAAGGTTCACAGAGATGTGTGGCATTCCCAAGCATAGATTTTCCATTGCTTTGCTTCACTGACAAAGCTTCACTGACTGTATAATTTCCACTAAGTCAAGATCTTATACTCTTGTGCAACAGATCTCAGCATTAGACACCTGGATTTTTAAAAATGTGCTTTGTCCAGCTATCCACACTTCTTTTACTTTCTTTACTTGTTTTGAATGGATTAGTTTTACCAGAGAATTTTGTACCAGGACTACTAACACTGTATACTAAATTCGGAGTTGGTTGGTATATATGTTTAATTTTAAGGGTGGGAGGGAAGGCTATGAATTGGCTTAGTTCGCTAGGAACACTTGTTCTAGATTTGGAACTTATCATTCAGCGTCTCAGAACAGGAGTCAACTTTGACTCTGGAAAATTTTCTTCAGAAAAATCACTCTGGACATATTAATGTTGGAAAGTAAAGGAAAGAATTTAAGTCCCCATATTTTCCATGTATTTTTGAACATCTGCGATGCAAACTGAGAACATAAGAACAGAAGAATGGCCATACTGGGTCAGACCAAAAATCCATCTAGCCCACTATCCTGTCTTGTGACAGGTGCCCCCAAGTGAATGAACAGAACTGGTAATCATCTAGTGATCCATCTCCTGTCACTCATTCCCAGCTTCTGGCAAACAGAGGCTAGGGACATCATCCTTACCTATCCTGGCTAATAACCACTGATGGATCTATCCTCCATGAACTTATCTAGTTCTTTTTTGAACTTTGTTATAGTCTTGGCCTTCACAATATCCTCTGGCAAGGAGTTCCACTGGTTGACAGTGTGTTGTATGAAAAAATACTTCCTTTTCTTTGTTTTAAACCTGCTGCCTATTCATTTCCTTTGGTGAGCCCTAGTTTTTGTGTTATGAGAAGGAGTAAATAACACTTCCTTATTTACTTTCTCCACATAAGTCATGATTTTATAGACCTCCATCATATACCCCCTTATTCATCTCTTTTCCTAGCTGAAAAGTCCCAGTCCTATTAATCTCTCCTCATATGGAAACGGTTCCATACTCCTAATATTTTTTTTTGCCCTTTTCTGAACCTTTTTCAGTTCCAATATATCTTTTTTGAGATGGGGAGATCACATCTGCACGCAGTATTCAAGATGTGGGCATATCATGGATTTATATAGAGGCAATATGATATTTTCTGTATTATCTATCTCTTTCTTAATGATTCCCAACATTTTGTTTGATTTTTTGACTGCCGTTGCATACTGATTGGATGTTTTCAGAGAACTATCCACAATAACTCCAAGACCTCTTTCTTGAGTGATAACAGCTAATTTAGACTCCGTCATCGTATATATGGGATTATTTTTCCAGTGTCCATTACTTTGCATTTATCAACATTGAATTTTATCTGCCATCTTGTTGCCCAGTCACCCAGTTTTGTGAGATCCTTTTGTAGCTCTTCACAGTCTGCTTGGCACTTAACTGTCTTGTGCAGTTTTGTATCGTCTGCAGAATGGCTTCACAATGGGGGCTGGATCCCATTTCATCCATTTTTTTCATCAGCAATATAATTTCTTTCATTATCTAAAATGTTCCTTTCAAAAATAATGTTGCATTATTTCTATTTCATATTCACAGGCTTGTTTGTTTTCCCTGTGCATCTCTGTAGTCAGCACAAATCAGTCTGTGGAGATTGAAAACAAAAATACAAATGAGATTAGATTAAAAATATAAGGTATCCAGGCCTGGTCTTACATGACGAACTCATGATTGTATGTAACGGGCTCACGATTTATCACATTCCTAATCTGCTTTTAAAACATTTTGTAAAAAGGTTTTATTTGATAGGCCGCAATGGTGAGCTGTTTTGGTCTAGTGGGTAGATAATGTGCATCTTAAACTATTGTGTAAATACATATTTATATAATAGGCTGTAACATTTCCAAAGAAGCCATTGCTGTCAGTGCTCGGAGTGAAAAGGAACTCATATGAGATGAACTCTGGCACTTTTTTCCCCAGCAGGAGCCAAGCAATGGCAATTTCTTCTGAATTAAAGAGGGGAAAAAAGTTCCTTACTGATTCACATGAACAAGAAAAAACAAGGCAAAGGCTGTAAAGTGAAACAACAGCCGAAAAGAAATACAGCTGGAAAGGAGAAAGACAAGTGTTCCTTTGAGGGCCTGCTTTGCTTACTCCTACACACCATATTTCCTTGCTCCCCAGCTGAGACAGCAGCACTACATGAATGTTCTCTAATTTTTATTTCCCAGAGCTGATAGAATTATTCGTAACAGTCACTGTGGCTTCGATCCTGGAAAGACTCCTGTATGGGAGTAATGTTATATCTGGGAGCAGTCCGCATTCAATCCTTTTACAGTTCACAGACCTATCGCAGGTGAATCCTGAGATCTACAGATATATTCATTATTTATAAGCATTCAGATGTAATCAAATTTGAGAAGGTGTTTTTTTGTTGTTGTTCTTTTACAAATGGTTGACTTGGCTATTTGCGATGTGTGACTAGGGACAGTCATCCAAGTATTTGTTTCAGCTTCCTAACTGGATGACTGACACTTTTCAAAGAGAAGAACAAATGACAAATCGAGAATAGCTAATAACTCACATCCATTACAGATTTTAGACCAAACAATCATAGGTGCTGGAAGTAGGGGTGGCCCTACACTCCCTGGCTTGAAGTGGTTTCCATTATATACAGTTTAGTTCAATGGCTTTCAGTACCCCCACTATGCAAATTGTTCCAGGACCTCTGCAAACAATCATCTGTGATAGAATTCTTGAAACTTTGGAGATTCACAAACATTTTCTGAAATACTCGAAGGTCTTCTGAATACAAACAATGAATAATATGACCCCAAAAATAAGAGCAAATTGGCCCAGAAGCTTTTATTCACAAAAATGTAACTAGCTGCATTTAGTATTATTCAAGCATCTCTGTTTTAACACAGGTTAGTCAAGAGTCTCGTGTACACTTGTTTAAATGGTCTATGTAAGTAATCAGCAGGTTTTGGCTAGAACTGAATCACCAGAGCATAGGCTGGCCTCCCCAGACTTCAAAACTAAGTCTTGTCTCTGTATTGGGCCAAACCAGAACACTAAATGCAAACACCTCTGGATCATGAGGAATTATAGGTTAAGATACAGACAACACAGCTCACATCCCTCTTTGATAGTTGACCATATTTTTGTATTTATCCTAAGAGTCATATTGCACATACAGTGCATATATAATCCTTTATTGCACTGCTGAAAGAGGAATCCCTATTATTTGCAATTATTTCCTAATATGGCCGCTATGAGAGATTATTGCTGCTGAAACGAATGAATAAAAGCTTATCTGAGGTAGAAAAGTGCTAGTAGTAAAGTTAAAAAGATCACAGATGAAGACTAATAACCTCAGAAGTCAAGGCCAAGAATACTTAAAACAAGTGAAAAGAGGAGAGCTGTGAGGAACTTTTGTTATGATACACATTAAACTTGTCAGGTGGCTCGCTGCTAACTTTGTGGACATTTCAGGTAAACCCGGATCCATTTTTAAACAAATTTAGACTGACTTATGTTTTTTCTGTGGAACTTCAGAGGAGTTTTGCTTTTGGGTTTTATGGGTTTTTTGGGCTTTTGGGTTTTATGGGTCCATTCAAACTTGAACTCAATGAATAGGAATTCACAAATACTGGAAACTGGAAGAGAAAAATTCAGATACTCAATTTAACTTCACAGAAATATATTGGGCACAGACAGCTTTTTGGAAAAACAAAAGAATCTTGAAGTCAATGGGAATCTTTCAACTGAGTTCAATGGGCTTTGGATCAGTGGGGTAAACAGCAAGTGCAGTAAACAGCAGCTACATTGCTAAAGCAATACTGAGAGTTTCCGTCTTGGATAGGGACAATCTGCATGTATGGAGATGTAAAGCCAGCTAAACCAAAACCAAACATTTGAATCTGAACTAATGAGTTTTGCCCCATTCTATTAAAGACAAAGAAAAGATTCCTACCAATCCAGAACACATTTATAAAGAGCTATTGTACATGCTAATCTGAATGCAGGTAAGAGCACAAATCTCTTAGTCACTAATCTGCTGTTTGTTAAAAAGAATGGTCAAATGCCTTTTGTGCCCGCTATAACTGTGGCCCATGCCACTGCGTGAAGAGACCAGTTAGGACTCAGAATAATTGAGTTACTAAAAGCAATGGAGAGATGATTAAAAATACTTTGCTAAGGAGAAAACAGTTTTAGTCACATGCATATCGAGATGTCACCATTTAATAAAATGACAAAAACTATCTATCACATATGCATGAACACAGAACAATATAAAGAGGTTAACAGAAATTGATGGCATCCCAGCTTTAATTTTACACTGAATTGGAGTCTTTGGTGATTGAAATAGACAAAGATGTATAGGGTTATCTTGTTGAAGAGGCTTTGCTAATTACTGGCACTTGTCATTTCTACATAGCTTTATCTAAGTCAGGAAGGCTAACCAGCTCCTTTTCCCCAGTGTGCATTGTTTGTTCAGTAGGCTTTGTGCTGAGAAAGCCTTTTTTTTCATAACTGTACCTCATTATTAACGGGTTCATAAATAAATGAGTCCTAATATTTTTCTCAGTTAGCAGTTATGATAGGGACATTTGGACTACAAAAGATTACACTTGTCTTTAATAAAAATAGGCACTTGTACATGAAGCCTATTAGAGGCTTGTTACGTTGAGGAGGTGGAAAAGGGGAGGAGCAGGATTATAAAAATGGGCTTTATAGCCCCTTCTTATATTTCATATGATTTTATTATCTGTTTGTTATGTTACATTAGCTAATTATAGCTCTTACCTGCAACAGATTTCTATATTACACACTGTATTCTGACACTTACCATCTTGTAAACTGTCAAACCAGCCTGCTACATAATAAATAAGCCAAATATTTTAGCACCTGGTACTTTGGGGAAACATAAGCACATCAAGAGATTAGAGATTGGCCAGAGACATAAAGTTCAGCTCCATATGCAGGTTTGATCTTTCCAAAAGTTGTAGGGTTTTCTGATCTGGAGCTTGGGTTCAGCCCACTGCAGAGATAGGAGCCAGCCAAAAAGTTGGGATCTGGCTCCAAACTTTCCCAGCTCTAACGGGTGCTTCTCTACAAGATAATCTGTCAGAAGGATCTTTGAGAAGACCTCCAAACATAGATATACTTCCCTCCATGTGCTTCTCTTCCTACATGCTGCTTCCTCCTCTTCATTCATGCCCATATGGGACATACATCTCCACAGACAGGACAAAGGGTGGGAGGAAGGGAATAAATCATTATTACAAGCAGTCTTTGGACTTACAACACAACTGGTTCCTTAGAATTGTGCCATAAGTTGTAATGTCACAACTTGGAACCGCAATCTACTCCATTGCGGGGCCAAGCGTCATAAACCCAAATCAGGGTGTCAATGCAGAAGTGTCGTTAAGTGCCATTCATCATAACTAGAATATCGTAAAGTCGAAGATTGCCTATATTCCCTTTTTACTGAGGGCAAACCAAGAGAGAGAGAGATTAAGCAACTTGTCCAAGTTTACAAAGGAAGTCTATGGCAAAACCAGTAATTGAATACAGATCTCCTGAGTCTCAGTCCAGAGTTTTAACCACCAGATCAACTTTCCTTTGTTGTCATTTTCATTTCAAAGAAGACCCAGCCTCCTGATGAGGAAACAAGTGAATTCTTCTTTGGAGGAAACTAAGGAGAAGTTCCTGCTCCTACAGAGAAGGGCATTTGGAGGTATTGGTAGGTATGAGGCAGTGTCTCGAAAGATCTTTTCTTACTTTGGAGGGAGAAAACATCTTGGAGCCTCAGAGTAGAGGTACTGCTCTTTAGGGAAGGCCTCAGCTTCTCAAACATAATTAGCTGATTCTTGTGGTGAGGGGAGGGCTCTGAATCTCTTGCTGGTGGAAGAACACTCTGGGCCTCGTTTCCACAGCTGAAAGAAAAAGCTTCTTTCTTGCCTGTATGGTGTGTTCTCTCTCTCTCTCTTACACACACACACACACACACCCCACACAACCCTGATGCCTCCAAGTGTCTGTGGATAGTAAGCCACTGTCAACATTTCCATGGAATCTCCTCCAGCAAAGCATGGTGATTCAGGACTGCTAGACAATGATTGTAGGAAAACCTAAAAAGGAAATTGCCAACAAAAGCTAGTTTATAAGCCAAACCAGTAAATATTTGGTCTATTTACTAAGAGGAATCAGTAATGGTGAAGTCAAAGGGTTATCAGAGCACTGAGCATTTTCTCAGTGGCCCACAGCATCTTTTTGAATCAGGCCCATTGTTGAACTTGAGCTACTTTTTATTAGTGCTCCAAGGAACTACACAGTAACAATGTCAATTCTTTTCTGAGGATAGACAATCCACAACATTTTCAGACAGATTTAGGGAGTTTTAAGACTGATACAATGTTGTTACCTCTTTTATAGCTCCTGTAGCACACCTTTTTATCATCATTTTATAAAATCACTTACCGTGGTCTTCTTTAAAACTAATCTTCTCAAAAATAACTTCAGACAAAACAAGCTGTAATGGACAATTCAAGATGTCAAAATACACTGACTGAGACCACAAAACATTTTTTTTTTAGAAAAGTAGTGGTCTGAAAGCCAATGTATCGGAAAGGCGATGGTAGTGTGATCGACTAAGAGTTAGGTAATTTGGTTTTGTAGGGCCAGCTCAAAATGCTTTTAACATTTGATTCTTTTTAATTAGGTGCCACTTTCACTTTTTTGTTTTCACTTGGACATTGGGGTTATTTGAATATTGTTATTGACTTGTAGCACAAAATCATATAAATATATCTGCCATGGTGTTTTTTTTCTTTCTTTTAAAATCAGTGAATGATTCGAAACCAGTTTAGTCACAAAAGGACCACTTCCTTCAGGATGTCGGTAATTCTCAAAATTGCATTAGATATTTGCTAGATATCAGAAATGGGTAATGCAGCATTTTAAGTGGCAGAAATACATTAGTACTACGTAAGTACATGATCCTTAATGTACTAATCTCAGCAATATGTGTAATGGGAACTTTCAGGAACACTTTATTTTAAGAGTCCTCTGAGAAATGCTAATTTACAATGAAACACCTATGGAAGTACATGTGACATCTACATGAATACCAAATGAATTCATTTTGATCAATGCTATTACAATGAATATGATATGAATTCACAATGATAGGACATTTAAAGAATTATCAAATTTTCTTTTAATATTACATATGTTATTAAGATTAGCATACGTTAACGATCATGTTACACATTCATTACTAGTTATATATATTCTGATGTTCATAGGATGTATATTAACACTGATTAATTGATGTTATCTCTAAGTATTAACAAAAATAGTGTATGTAAACAATCGGGCACGATCTTTCTTCAGCTACAACCATAGACTTTCGTGGATTCAAATAGGTTTGCATAATTGTAGCTTAGGATAGAATTTGGCACAATTAACTAGATTGCTCCTGGTTACTCATTTTATTGTGCAATTACTCATGTGAGTAAGCCTTATACTATCTAGGCCATTATATTTTGTGTTGTATTTAAAAAGAGTAACATGGAGAGCCAGATTTTCAAAAGAGCTCAGCAGGCTGGGTGCTGCCAAACCCCTTTGAAAATCTGACCACAAGCGTCACCATAGAAGCTGCTGGGCGCTGAGGATTTTTAAATCTCTCTCTTATATGGGGTCCCCAATGGGAGCCAAGCTCATCTGAAAATTTCTGTCCAGTTGTTATCTCTAACTAAGCAGATTTAGGATAACTTAAATATGCATATTCCAGAATTTAGAAAAGACGTTTTGGTGATTCCTAGAAAATTACATTAGATGTTTTGGTGACTCTTGCAAAGAGTTTGTGCGTCTAAGTGAATGAAAGAGTTAGCAACAAAATAGAATAGTTGATTGTCACTATCAGTACCTAATCATATGTTCTAAAAACAAACAAAACATCCCACTCAGGGTCATTTTCTGCCCTAGAACCTACACCTTGCAATCCCTTCAAACATTTTCAGATTGCACCTACTGTACGATAGGCCAAATTCTGGCCACTCAGGGGAAACACTCATCATGAAGTGGCAGCCCTCCTGGCAGCATGGAAGAGCAGTTAACAGCCAGGCTAGGAAGAACTGGAAAGTGGATCTGCAAACTATGTGTCCAACGCCTGAAAAATCCTGTATACAGGAACATAGCCATTTGCAGACACACTATAGTGGTTGGTGCTTTAGGGATGTATGAAAAAAGATTAGATAGTTAGATAGATTGATAGATTAGATTAAAAACTGCAGTAGATCTTTAAAAGTCTTTGTCAACAATGACGAATCAAGTGATTGCCTGGCAACGAATGTTGATAAAAAGCAATGAATAAGTAGGAGTGAAACAACTGACTCAGATGCACTTGGATTTGTTTTCATTTTTATCTGAGCTATCCTCACATGACCATTTAATATAAAAGAAAGACCTGCACTGTGTCTTTCACGAAAATGCTGCTATTTATTCATTATTTTATTTATAGTTATTAACAGTGACAATATCTTCATTTATGTTAAAATATTAGACAATTTGCAATCATTGCTTACTAATATTTTCCTGATTTGGTCCGATTAAACTAGGCTGAGCAGTGCAAGAGCACTCTAACTGCCAGCATCTGCCCTTTGCTTGGTGAATCAGGCTGCAGGAACTGCTAGTAACAGTTTGGATTGCCATAATGAGGAGTACAAGAAATTCTCTTCAGGAGTAAAGACCTTGTTCCTGCATGGTACGGAGTACCTCTTGTGAGTTATGATGTGTGTCCTCAACCTCCATGGACTTCTACATGAGTTTATGGTTGTTAAGGCAAGTCTACATTGCTATTAGGCACCCACAACTGGTCAGTGCCAGCTAACTCAGGCTTGCAGGGCATGAGCTGTCTAATTGCTGTGGAGATGTTCAGGTTCTGGCTGATTCCCAGGGCTCCAGGACCCTGTGAGGTGGGTGCGTGCCAGAGCTCAGGCTGCAGCCTGAGATTAAACATCTACGCAGACCACACCCCTATTAAACAGCCCCTTAGCCTGGGCCCTGGGAGCTCACATCAGTTGGTCTGAGCCAGTCATGGGTGTCTAATCGCAGTATAGACATACCCATAGTTTATATTACATTTATGCTTATGCAGCCCAATTGCTATACATGAGTTTCATTCAACCGAAACTTCTTCACCAAACCAGTCCCAAGATTTCTGCAGGGCCATATCCTAGGGTAATTATAAATTATCTAACGAATGCAGCAGTTAGTGAATGAGTATGCATATTACATAAATACATGAATGAAATGAAATGTAGGCTTGTGAGTATCTGCATTATGGGAAGCAAAGTATATACTGTGGAACTCGAAGTAATTTAGAATGCCTATAATAAAGTCATAAAATGAAAGGACCCCTGAACTGCTGCATTTCTGATGTACTGAGCACCAAACTGTACTGTGCTTCATTTTACCATGAGAAAAAAATGAATAGAAATTACTTTGAATGTTTGAAGTTCACATATGACTTATTCTTTTAACTTAAGACAGGAAAATGGGGACAGGCTCTGTTTTTTTTCAGGAGATTGCTAAAGGAAAACAAAGTATTTCACCTGTATGGCAAAAAAATAGCCCCCTCCAGTAATGAATCCAATTAACCTGATCATTTTGGATCTGGAAAATATTTGTGAATTCAAATCATTTTCAGATTACATTTCTCACCTAGTGGTGTCACTTGTATGAGATTGTCCTTTAAAGAAATACAGCTCAGACATATTTAAAGTCCAGATTAACTTGAAATTTGGATGAGTGAAGGGGGAAAAAAACAGGGGAGTTGAAAAATTGCAAAAAATCACAAAATTGTATCCAGAATGAAATTCTGTCCCCTTCTTTTCCTCTAGAAAGTCATTACCATCTGACAGCTGTTTAGTGGCATGTGTGAGTTGGTGGTACCAGTCCAATTCCTAGTGGGCAGGTGTCTGCATCACAAAAGCCACCATCACAATTGTCACTAATTGGCACCCTTGCTGGCAGGCTCAGCAGTGAGAATAAGGATTAAATGGCATGGAGATCAAATTATCCTGTCACCATAAAGGTGCTCCCCCTCCAGGTCAAAGCATCACATTGGCAGGACAGTTTGGGGAAGTCTGCACTGCCTGCACCAGAGCTATCCAGGGGATAAAGAAACCTTCATTGTCTAGTGCTGTCAAGATGGCCCATTTCACAAGCCCTGGATCCCCTTAAAAATTGCAACCGGATTAAAAAACAACAAACAAGAAAATTTCCTCTTAATTTTGATAGTGTCCGATCAATGCAAAATTGCTGTTTTATAAAGCAGACACCACTGTGCTCTAGTGTGATATTGCTACATTTGATGGCTCTTTTTGTTTGTTTTTTTTAACAGCATGCAAATTCTGTGATTTTTTTCTAAGTATAGGGTGCAAAACTCACTGGAAAGGGGTGGGGGAGAAAAAAATCTTACAGCTCAGCAAGCTTTATGAGGATATTCTCTTAGTTATTGAGATGAGTTGAATAATTCTCCACTAATTTATACACCAGTGAAACTGGCCTGTTGGCAAGTCCACAATTAATGTGAATGCCAAGTGGGATTGCAGCTTTGTTTCATCTAGGAAAACACTTAGCTGAACAGCAGCTTTTCCAGCTGAAAATGTGTGTCTCTCTCTTTAAACTTGCAACAGAAGCTGGCATTTCTTCGCTTCCATTCACTCTATCATTATGATGCATTATACAATGTAATGATGTAATATGCTGGAAAGCTGACACACAAGCTCCTTGCCAAAAATAATAACACAAAAAGAGTACAATTATTTTCATCTGTGAAAGCCACTCTCACTATCATCTTCGACTCCCCAGCCAAAGCGAACGCTTCCCTAATGACAGAGGTTCTCTTTATATTGTGAGTCGAGCATGAATGTAAGAAGTAGGATGTCGGCTTCTCTGTTCCGAGTTAGAACTTTTAAAGGATGTAAACAGATTTGTCAATTGAGCATGTCAGGACATCTCTGAGTTTCCTTTGCCCTTATTTTTAATTGTGCAATCCCCTGAGAGCCAGATACTAATTCCCTTTATCTTGGTGGGTAGCATCTCCCTTCACAAGCAGCCCCACTGGTTTCACTAGGGCTACTTGTGAAGGTCCTGTTCAGTCCTAGAAAGGGACTCAGAATCTGACCCTAGGTTAGAAGGGCAAAATGTTAGGAATTTTGAAGCCCACATGCTGCAAACACTTACCCACACAAATGTTCCTCACTTACCCAAATAATACAGTTAACACCTAACTCTTACATAGTGCTTTGCAAAGGCCAGTACATATCAGTACCCTCATTTTACAGGTGGGGAAAGTGAAGTATAGGAAGGTGACGTGACTTGCCCCAAGTCACACAGCAGATCAGCAGCAGAGCTGAGAATAGAAGCAGGTCACTCCTTGCTCCAGTACAGTACCATGCCCTATAATAGGGTGACCAATCCATGGTTCATGAGCAGCGTACGGCTCTTTTACCTTTCAAGTGCAGCTCATGGAGCCCTCCATGTCCCCTCCATTCTCCATATACCAGACTGGGGAAAGCTTGGGGCTTGGTAGGATGATAGGGCTAGGGATGAAGTCCCGATCTCCAGTAGATGCTTCCTGCAGACTGAAGCCCAAGATGCCTTTCCCCACAGGACAGAAGCCCCTAACCCCACCACCCTGCTGCAGGGCTGGTTCTTGAATTTCTAAAGATTATTGTATGTGGCTCTGAGGTTCAGAAATTTTGGCTGCCCCTGCCCCATGAATTATACCTCCCATTGGTTTAAATGGACCTAACTGAGGCCCCAGTTCAACAAAGTCCTTAAGCATGTTTCTAACTTTAAGCATGTGAGTCATTTGAAGCATCCTTTATAGTTAATAGAACTATTCCCAGGTTTAGTAAGACATGTGCTTAACTACCTTGCTGAATCAGGGCCTCTGGTGAATAACGGCTAATTAAATCTGACCCTGAGAGGTGCTGAGCATCCTTAGCTCCCAAAGTCATCTATGGGAGCAGAAGGCACTGGGAACCTGGCCTTTCCATACAAAAATCTAGAATTACACAAACCTGTCCAAGGTATGCAGATAGTCCCTATACCTGAGCCCCTCGTAATTCTCTGACCACCTCACAATTTTCTTAAATATCTGTATTTATCCTCAGAGCACCCCAAGAGGTAGAGCAGTGCTCTTATCCCCATTTTACAGATGAAAAGCTGAGGCACAGAGAGACTCAGTGACTTGTCCAACGTCATCCAGCAGGAAATTGAACCCAAGACTCTAGCTAGAGCCCGAACTACAGGTCCACGCTTCCTCTCCAGTCTGGTCCACAGAAATCAGTTCATTTCATCATGTCAGCTATTACAAAAAAAAATCACACACTGAACGTACTAGAGGCACAGGTTTGGCTAATTGCTGGACTGAATTATAGCACTTCAATCATAGAATCATAAATGATTAGGGTTGGAGTGACCTCACTCAGGGGGTCATCTAGTTCAACCCCCTGCTCAAAGCAGGACCAATCTCCAGCTAAGTCATCCCAGCCAGGGCTTTGTCAAGCCTGACCTTAAAAACCTCTAAGGATGGAGATTCCACCACACTCCTAGGTAACCCATTCCAGTGCTTCATCACCCTCCTAGTGAAATAGTGTTTCCTAATATCCAACCTAAATCTCCCCCACTGCAACTTGAGACCATTGCTCCTTGTTCTGTCGTCTGACACCATGGAGAACAGCAAAGCTCCATCCTCTTTGGAACCTCCCCATCAGGTAGTTGAAGGCTGCTATCAAATCCCCCCTCACTCTTCTCTTCTGCAGACTAAACAAGCCCAGTTCTCCAGCCTCTTTTCATAAGTCATGTGCCCCAGCTCCCTGATCATTTTTTTTGCCCTTTGTTGGACTTTTTCCATTTTGTCCACATCCTTTCTGTTGTGGGGTCTAGACTGAGCCCAGAGTTTCCAAACTTCTAAACTAAGCCCAAAGTTTCCAGACCAGACTAGATTTTCATGCCTGGGGGCTGGATTATGTCATAGCCAAGGGCTGTGTGCAGCGATCAACAAGAGTGCTTCACTAGAGGAAACCAAGCTGCACAGCCACGTTGATAGTCCCTGTGGACATGCCAACAAGCCAGTATGACTCGTATGAAAATTAGTGGAGAGAGCTGTATCGCTCACCTCAGCCATCAACATCCTTCCGCTGGCAGCTGTGCGCCCGCTACTGCTAACCTCTGTGTGGAGCATAGTTCCCTTCTATTAGGCAGGAGCAGCAAGCTCTGCTGACCCATATACTGAAGAGGAAATCATGGCCCTCTCTCCTTCCCTCCATTCGGGAATGTGCCTTCAGAGAGGCAGCTCTTGAGTAAGGGTTGCAGGATTGGGCCCCAGATTACTTACTTTTAATACTGTTCTCTGAAAAATATGAAACTGCCTGTGTTACCTGTAGGGGAGGCAGGGGTCTCTGATCCCTGCCCAAGACCTGGCTGGAACTTCCTCTGTAGCTTCTGCCAGCACCTGTGTTGTCCCTGGTTTTCAAAGGTCCTTTCCTTTTAAGCAGGAGGAAGAGTCAACTAAATAACAAGGCAAGACACCTCCTCAAACATTTCCCAATAACTGGCAATGCTTCTTCTTAGGTGTGGCACGTATCCATGATCAGCAGGGTAGCATGTAGTGACATGAAGAGTATCAAAACCTCAAAAGAAGCCAAATGGAGGAAGGAAGCTTTGTTTAAATGGATGCGCAGCTAAAACTTATACCCTTCTTCTGGGCTTGTTCTGGAGGGGACATGAACAAAAAGTCCTGCACTCGGCATGGGAATTTTGGTTTAACTTATAACAAATGAAACAAACAAAAAACTCTGAAGCTCCTGGCTCATTCCCGGCCTATCAGTCAGAGTTACTGAAGTGGGCCCAGAAGGCCTGACTGAGAAGAATTTGGGCCAATATATGTGATGTTTTGTTTCCATGGTGCATCTCCTGTGGACAGCAACACTATTATATTTGTGGAGTACGTCAATACTACATATCGGTGTAATAAATATGCATCTATTCCTTTGCTGCTTTCTGAACCAATCACGAGCAACTTTTACCCTTCCAATGTGGCAGCACTATGAAGTCACAGAAAGCAAACTGAATCCTGAGGGGGTGAAAACTGTCCCGTGTCTGCTGAAGAGGAAGTTCCACAGCCACCTCATCCTGCCTCTCCCAAGGGGGTGATGGCTGAATGACAGCAAGGGAGACAATGGTGGTGGGGGGTGGAGGAGTACTAACAATAAGACTGCTGTGACATGATACTGGAAGAGGCATGGGAGTGGTGAGGGGCAGGATATCACAGACTGAATGACAGCCAGAGGGATGGAAGTGACTGATTCATCCAAAACCTGTGGCACTGTCTTGTAACTCTGAAATGGAGCTGTCAGCCAGGGACAATGTGCCCAGCAGAGATCCAAGGAACATAAGAGAAGAGGAGCTGGGGGCAAATACCACCTCAGTGACCTCTCCAGTTCCACTGCCCCACCCACAACATCACTTCTTTGGGGATAGGGGTTCTGAGAGAGCTGGACCATCTCTGGTCCTCTCCAGCAACCCTGCCTCACAGGCTATTCTGCCACATCTCAAGTTGTGCAGTGGCTTTTGTGGTCTCTCTATGGCGGAAGCAGGGATGAGATCCATGGGCAGAGTGGTAGGGTTTCAGCCAGATTCTTGCCCTCTTCTTGAGCACCATGGGCCCTCCCCTCCCCTCAGCCTGACTTTCCTTAGTGACACCAATGTAGATGCCCATAACCATTGGGAATAAGAGGCTAACTTTCCCCTTTTTTCCACCCACCAGAGGGTGAGAATTTGATCCCCTACAGTATTTCTATGCAACATTCTCTCTCAATAAGGCTGTTCTGGAGAGCCAGGAACTTGCATGCCATAACCGAGTGAGAGTAAGCATGATGATGGAGACAAGTCCTTTCTGGAGTGTAAAGCTAGAGTAAAGTAACTCTATAAAGGAGGGCCTTGTACTACAGAGCTTTCAGATTAGGGTGTACTATGCATATATAGTCCATCAACAACATTCATGTTTGCAAGGCAGAGAAAATTCTGCTCAAACAGTGATATACAATTGCACAGTAAGTGTATCTTAATAATACAATAAAGTGTTAGCTCTGATTAGAAAAGAAAGATGAATTCTCCTGCTAAACTAGGGTAACCCTAAAAGCGTGTTAACATGAAACACTAAATAAAATGCTACTCATCTATAATAAATCTTATTACACATTTTGGCAATTTTATTACTAACATAGTGAAGGTTTCAAGCAATGTTTGAAAATAGAAATCTTAAATTGAATCATTGTTGCATGAATATATGCAAAATATTCATTTCTAGCACTGTGAGGGTTGAGTGCTTTTAAATTGGAGAAATCACTCATGACTTCACCTTTTCATGCAAGATAAAGTTGTATGTGGTAACATCATTACAATGTCATGAAAGGAGTGGAAATCATACAACAGTTCTGCCTAAAGCTAATATACAAAAAAGTGCTTCAATATTTTTCAATATTGTTCAATATTTAAAGGTGCAGTACAAGGCTTTAAATATATAAAAGAAATCATTAGGCTTTAGATGTCAGTGAGGCCTTTACTCAGTACTGAGACTAATAAAATCATTGATGAGATCTCTTTAATATTTAACAGAATTCATGTCTTAGGTACTAGCCTCTTTCCAACTCCAATCTCTGTGGCTGGAACTAAATATAGGAATAAAAAAGAAAACGATTTATGTGAGGGTCATTACAGATTTTTTTTAACTAGGGCACTAAAATTAAAGTATTTACTCAATAATACTGTCATAACAATAGAGAAAATTCTAACACATTTAAATAGTATTTCCTATAAATTCTTTAGCAGATTATTTCAAAAGTACATAACACTTTTATACACATTAACAATCAGTAAAAACGAATGAGCATATTTTGCAATGAGTTGTGGCACCATGAATCACCAATATAGAGTTCAGAGGACTACTAGAATCTTAAAGGTATTTTTAAAGAGTGGGGAAAGAAATAATTATGTTCAGATAGTTCTTTACCTTTTCTTTCTGTTGATTGAAAAAAAAAATAGACCTGAAAGTTCAGACTCAAAAGTAGAAGTTACACAAAAAAGCCTACCCTGCAATTTAACTACATTATTTTTACAGCACATTTGTAGGGAGGAAAAAAAAACATGGCAAGGCAATTGTGCAATGTCAGACTCAACTTTAAACCCTGGTATGCATGAAATTGATAGCTCCATTCCTGTTAGCTAGTCACTAGTCCAACACTTCAGAGTCAAGAGGTGGCAAAATAAAATTATCTCTATTTTGAATTTCAATCCTACAACCAAAATATTCTCATTTAGTAAAATAAAAATGTAAATGTATATATTATCATCCTATTTTTATGTAAAGGCATTCTGGAAAGTACCACATACCATCATCACATGGGGAAATGTTTTTACTTTGATTGGCTGTTGCTAGGCTACAAGGAAATGGAATGGACCATTGCCAATGATGAATTAACTGATGAGCCTGGATGACAGTAATCTTTGTCACTCGACGCAGTAGCTGTCTGAGCCCTGTCATTTTCTGCATTTCATGTTAAATAGATATACCTAGATTGTAAAACAATACAAAAGAGACTGCAAAGAAAGAAGTAAACTTTAACAATTAGAGGCTCATCATTTTTATTTACAGCCTTACCAAGATTATACTATTCTACAGCATTCATCCATGGGATTCATATTAGTTCAGATTTTGCTTGTAATTCTAAGATAATGGGTGCATGAAACTTTATTGAGGAGCAACTAGAGCCAATATAAAAAGCTATTGATGGCAATGTTATGATTGAGACAGAAACTCACAATGACACAAATGCTTAAAGTTAACTCTAATGAGTAATCCATAATGCCTGTTGTACCTTGGTGTTCTAGTATACACTTTATACATAACCTATATCTGAGGTATTAGTGCTACCTCTGTCCCACCAAGGCATTTGTGACCAGCTGGCTCGTCCTTGTTTTGCTATGCTCACATTCATTCTGAATCCGGCTGGGGTAGCTCCATTTATGTAATTCTTTCCTATAAAATAGCTGACATCTCTGTGTGGCTGTTTTCAGAATTGATATATCCTTCTGGTTTGCATCTATTGCTTCACGACCGCTCCGCTTCTGCCTACCCCATTTTTTACACAGATTGCAGGGAGGAGTGGGTTTTGTCACCGAATGATTATCACTGGAACACCAGGCACATCTGAGGGTGAATCAATGTTCTTTTTTGCTCCGTACAGTACCTAGGTGTCTTTGGGTTGAAAATGGGAACTTATGTCTATCTTGAATACTTTTATGCCCTCATCACTTACCCCTTTGCAATCTTTAATGTATTTATCCTCCAAACACACCTGTGAAGTAAAGAAGCACTATAATCCTCATTATACAAGTGGGGAACTGAGGCACAAAAAGTGAATTACCCTAGTTCACACATGAAGTCTGTAGCAGAGCAGGCAACTGAACCTAGGTCTGCTGATCCCCAACTAGCATCCAAACCACTGGATCACACTTCCTGTTCCTACATGGATAGTACTAATAATTAATAATAACAAGTCTTGATATTCCTGCAACACCTTGGCATGGCTTCTGCTTGGCTTGGTAATTTTATTTTTCCTTGTTTCTCAGCAATACATGCATCCTTAATGAGAGGTGCTCTAAATGTACCCTTTGTTTGTTCATTTCCTTTAAAAGATTCAACAAGACTATGCCAATGAAAGCAATTTTTTGGTCTTGTTAGTCTATAGATTATTGACAAGATGAATGAGATTGTTTGGACGTAATGCCTCCTAGTATTCAAGGGCTAGCAAAGCCTTATTTTTTAAATATGTGGATTGTGAAACGATAGATCATAATAACAGGCCCAGTGCCTATGAATGGGGACTGCAAACACTTAATATTTCAGTAGAAGTGTGCGCAACATGATCCAATCACTCTGAAAAATGTACAAAAGAGAAATATACCCCGAAAGCAGCTGGCAAAAAAAGAGAATAAAGAAAGAAATATTGATAAACCTCTGCATGGATTAGGCAAAATATATTCAAGTTGCATTTGAATAATCTCATATATATTTATATGTATACACATATATATTCAATACACTGAAAGATTTCTTACCTCATAATTCCTTTCTTTGAAGGACATGTCTATGAATCTACCTCTCCTAGTGAACACCATTTCCTTGTGAAGAGAAGTGCAGTTTTGGTATAGATGATAGGCCAGAGCCCCAGCTAGTGTAAATTGCCATGGACCTTTGCTTATTTAGGATTCTGTTTTGCAAGGTGCTCCAATTCAACAAAGCCCATAAGCACATCTTTAGCATGAAGTCTAAGTAATCCCTTGAATATCTGCTCTGTAATTTATTAGACCCGGTCCTGCAGCCCTTTCTCATGTGGGTAGTCCCACTGACTTCAGGACTGGGCCCTTAGAAGGCAGTCACAGGTGAGATGCCCCTGCTCACACCAAAGCTGTATTTATCCCTCCGCACCCCCGTATTAGAAATAACTTCATCTCTGAAAGTGAATTTTATGATACAATAAACTAAGTTCTCATTCTGGAAATGTACTTTCATACCATGCCAATTACTGACTTAGTGCAAGTTTTTGTGGCAGGTGGGATTTATAATGGAAGCATTGCTGGATTTCTCGCTGCGGGAGTGCTGCTAATAGGCACCTCTCTAGTTCTAAGCTATTGTGCTGCAGTTATTGTCCTAGAAGTGGGGAAGAGGGGGTGATGACCCTCTATACTTTTGAGTTACCTTCCAATCCCCTTACTTATAAATTGATCATGTCCAATATCCACACGTGACACTTTAGCTGGTGAAAGAAGGAAGCAGAGCCACATCTACCTTCCCTATAGTGTTCATCATTTCCACATTATGCTCTTTTTTTAATCACAACTGCCCTAAAATCCATCTGACACCCAATGACAGCAATCTATCCTTCCCTGGATAGATAGTCTATATAATAGGCTTTGCTGGCTCATTCTCTCATGTGATTACACCTCACACCATTGTGACTTAATCGGCTCGGTTGGCTGCACCCATCCACGCACAGGAATTCCCAGTGACTCATTTTACTACAGAAATTTTCTCAGAGTAACTTGCCGGGTTATTGTGTCTTCTTTGCACATTGGACATCGGCTGATCAGTCCTACCTTGCTCATTGCTCTAAATCAGCAAAGCTCTATCACTTCAATGGGTGTGCAGATTTACACCACCTGAAAGCTTGGCCCCTTGTTTTATAAAGCTACAGGGATTAGAGTAAGAGAAAGGCACACAAATAGTAGATCAAACTATTGGGGACCATTGAAGAATCAATAGAGGATTGAGACATTATTTTTAAAACTTTTGAAAGGCTGGCTTTGCTCTTTCCATGAATAAAGACATTTTAACAGTGCAGGCTTGCTCATATTATGCCGTCTATATGCAAATGGGCTGTGGACCAGATCCTTAGGCCTTGACATGGCTTCTTTAAACTAGTCTGGAAGTGCGAAGGGGCTGTAAACCTGTCAGCTGACCTGCCTGTGGTTGGACTATTCCTATGTGGAGCCCTCAGTAAAGGGAGGTGTAGTAGGGGTGTGGCAAGAACTCTGCTAAGCTCCACTGAGTGCCAGCTGGAAGAACGATCCATAAGGATCATTACCTGAGGATATAAATTAGAGAGGCCTGGGGATTAGTGGCCAACAAAAGTGGCATATAACCACTTTTGTACACACCACCCCCAGGTCCTGCTCCAAGTGAAGCTCAGCCAGGTCATTCAACTGAGATCAATACGTGTGTGTGTAACATAGTTCTGTTTACCTGCTGTCCCAGGAACAAAGAATCAAAAACCTGCATCCTTTTAATGTTTCCCTGGTGAGCAAAATTTCAAATAACTCAATCTTGAATTAGCACTGAGAGGCTTAGTAGTAGAGACATATTAAACAGCCGCAGCTCCAGTTATATTCTGTCAGCACTAAGGGGGGTGTTGGCCCAATAAAAGAAGCAAAATTCCCATCTTAGCATTATAACTGGGAGGACATCACAGAATCGGACATTGCTCAACACTGATGAAGGACACTATGATACAGTGAACCTCCATGGGAGATGATATGGTGTGAAGATAGGAATTTGAGGTGCTCAGAGCTGGATTTTCAGGAACTACCTAAATCAGCTGAGTGTAGCTAAGTCCTCCCTACCTATCCTACCTACTAAGGATTTTCCTCTAAGGCTGTACACACCCGATTTGTTCCTCCCAAAGAAAACCTCTTTGAGCCTCAGTCTGATCCCATTTACACTGGTGTAAACCCTGCATACCTACACTGATAGTAGCAGCTTCTCCAGATTTACAACTGTTTATAGCTGTAATCAGAATCGGTCACTTTATCATGAGACCTCTGGAACAAGACTGTTATTCCATTGCGTCAAGTTTCTAACTCATCATACGGACCAACCGAAATACACACACACACACACACACACACACACACACACACACACACACGCGCGCGCGGAAGTTTCAAAGAACAGCTTTTCTCTTGGCATGGGGGAAGATTACCACTTCGGTTTGTCGAGCAGGTGGACTACCTGACAAGCAGCAGGTAGCCTTGCTTTTGGCTACCACATTTTAAGGCAGGCTGTTTAGCAATTCATTAGTGTCTGCTGACTGTTAAACACAAGAAAGTTCAAAAACATGCATATGTTTCCCTCCCTGCCTCCCAGGTGGTATCTGTTTCAAGCAGCAACCTTTTCACTTCGTGCATCAAGACTTGTAAACTTCCTGTGGCTACAGCAGCATTTCCTAACCAGGTGCATGCGACTGAGCTGCAGTCTCTGAAGAGCAGCAAACTCCATATGCTGATCTCGCTCCAGCGAGATGCCATTCGCTTCTCCTTGAAAGTTTGTTGTCAGAATTACTGAAATGTACACAAATGCCTGTATTTGAAGGTGAAATTTGGTGGAAAAATAAAGATATAATAGGACTCTTTCTCATACAATTTCCTGGTGTGATATCTGTCTAAAAAATGAAGTGAAATTATATGATGTCAAAAAATCATGTTTCAAAATGATTGACAACATGTGAGTATTTTGCATTGTGAAATGAGGTGGAAAATTTTAATTGCATGATGGAAGGACATAATATTTATTAGAATCTTGTAACCACACTGGATTTCAGTGAAGAGGACACAATTTTACATTTTGCATTAATACTTCAGGCTAAGTCTTAAATGAACACATAGAAGTAAAATTCTATATCAGAACCTTTTCTTATGGTATGTGATTAAGTTTTCAATCTCTAATAGTAAAACATCATCAGTGTGATTGGCACATTGCCATAATGACAAAGAGATTCCCTAATTCATATACTACTATTCTGATTTGAACAATGTACAAATGTAAAGTTTCCAAGTCCGTGAAAGAGGAAGCAGGGTCTTTATACACTACGCTCGGTTGAAAGTGTAGTGAAGGATTTGCTGAGCTGATATGTTATGAAAGTCATGACTAGCTGATACCCAGGTTCAACAGGAGTGGTTTATTTGTTTAATTATTTTAATTAACTCTTCTTGGACTAACCCATCACTATTCATCTAAATGTAATACACCTGCATGAGAAAAAATACACTACTAAGACTCAGGACTCCAACCACATCCTTCTACAATCTTCAACCCCACTTACATCTTTTCCAAAGATCTTTGAAAAAAAATGGGCTGGCTGTCCAGGTTCTTGAAAGACAGTCAGTGAAAGCGAATTCCAGAGTGTAGTGGGGTGGCTGCCCCACTCCCCCTAAAAGGGGCTTAAACAGCCCAGGAAAGGGTTGTGGCTGGGAGCAAGCAAGCTCCCAGGCTGATTGGGCAGAGCAGCCACAGCTCTGGTTGCATCAATTAGGGCTCAGCTGTCCCTGATAAAAGGGCCTAGAGTTTGGTAGAGACAGACAGAGTCTCCTCTAGCTGCAGAGGCAGACAGACCTGGCTGATGGGAGCTTGAGCAAGATACCCAGAGGGAAGCAGGGCTGGGGCAAGGCAAGAGGAGCTGGGGAAGCTCTGGCCTGGAAACCCCCAGGCTGCAGGGCCTAGGGGACAGGCCCAACTAAGGGGTACTGGGGTTGCAGGGGGCAGCCCAGGGATCTAGAGGCAGAAGCAGCAGGCCAACCCCCCTTGCCAGTGATGAATGGCAATGACACTGCAGTCTGCCCCAGAGAACGGGGGCAAGTGGTGACTGGCAGTTGCCTAGACTGAGGCAAGGTGGGGATAGGAGGTGGGGGGGTTCCCCAGGGAGGGGAGACTCAGAGTGAGACTGTGAGTGTACTGCAGTGGTGCAGCACTCTGGGGAAGAGGGCACCGGGGTCCGGGGAGGGACACTCAGCTCACTGAACAGCAAGCAGGACGTCGGCCTGCAGAGGGCGCTCCGGATGCTGGAAGAGCTAATTCCCGGACAGACCAGCGGGAGGCACCGCAGGGTGAGTTGCTGCTTCGCTACACAGAGTCACAGCCATTTAATGGAAAATACCTAGCCAGTAGCAAGAGAGTGGAAACAATTTCAGATAGAGCTCTGACTGCTTGCATAATTGTTATCATAGACACATAGGCTTTGCTTTAAGGGCAGAAGGGACCATTATGACCACCCGGTCTGACCTCCTGCCCATTGCAAGCCCCTGAAGCTCACCCATCCACAGAGACCCATAATCTCTGGCTGAGTTACTGAAGACATCAGATCATGATTTAAAGACTTCACGTTACAGAGAATCCACCAGTTAATCTAGTTTAAACCTGCAAGTGACCTGCACTCCATGCTGCAGAGAATGTCAGGGGCCCTGAGGGTTTTTTTTTTTTTGCCTATCTAGCCTGGGGGGGAATTCCTTCCTGACCCCAAATATGGCGATCATTTGGATCCTGACCATGTGGGCAAGACCCACCAGCCAGACAGCTGGGAAAGAATTCTTTGTAGTAACTCAGAGCCCTCCCCATCTAGAACTGCATCTCTGGCCGTTGGGGATGTCTGCTACTAGCAGACGCAGATGGGCCAGATGCCATCTTAGGCAGTTTCATCATACCATCCCCTCCATAAACTTCTCAAGCTCAGTCTTGAAGCCAATTAGGTTTTCTGCCCCCATTGCTCTCCTTGGAAGGCTGTTTGAGAACTTCACTTCTGTGATGGTTAGAAACTTTCATCTAATTTCAAGCCTAAACTTGTTGATGGCCAGTTTATATCAATTTGTTCTTCTATAAACATTAGCACTTAACTTAAATATCTCCTTTCTCTCCCTGGTATTTATTCCTCTGATGTATTTATAGAGAGCAATCAATCTCCCTTCAGCCTTCTTTTGGTTAGGTTAAACAAGCCATGCCTTTTGAGTTTCCTCTCGTAAGGTAGGTTTTCCATCCCTCTGATCATCCTATTAGTCCTTTTCTGCACTTGTTCAAGTTTGAATTCATCTTTCTTAAACACGGGAAATCAGAATTGCACAGAGGATTACAGGTGAGGGCTCACCAGTGCCTTGTGTAATGGTAATAATGCTTCCCTGTCTCTATTGGAAATACCTCACCTGATGCATCCTAGGATTGCAGCCTTCCTGCAACACATTGGCAGCTCACACTCTTCCTGTTACTAACCAATACACCCAGCTCGTTCTCCTCCTGTGTGGCTTCCAATTGGTATGTCCTCAGTTTATAGCAAAAATTCTTGTTGTTAGTCCATAAGTTCATGACCTTGCACTTTGTACTATTACATTTCATCTCATTTTTAAAGAAAATGAGGAATACTTGTGGCACCTTAGAGACTAACCAATTTATTTCAGCATAAGCTTTCATGGGCTATTTCTATTACTCCAGTTTTCAATATCATCCAGATCTTGTATGATCTTCTGGTCCTTCTCCATTCTATTAACAGGGATCCCAGATTAAGCACTGCCACGCCTTTCCGGAGAGGAGGACGAGAAGAGATTCTGATTCTGCCCTCCCCATCTCTGAAGAGCTTTGCAGCCAGAGTCATGGAAAGGTGTTCCTAGGCAGAACCTTCCAGCAGAAGGCAGGGAGTGTGGTTCATGTGTTACAGCATTTGTGACCACAGCAATGGGCCCTAGGCACCACCATCACCACTAATACTCAGATTACTCCTAGTCCTAGTAAGATTCTATGGGTTAGGAAGGGACTGACCAGAGTTTGGGTGCATGCTAATGAAGATTATATACCTATTTTGGAACCAGTTCATGCAGTGCATGAATGTGGTCCAAATTTGGGGGGTTATGTTTCTTAGCAGCATCTGAATTTTGTGCGTTCATCTGAACCAAATGAAGACTCTGCGATGACTTACCTGTTGTCAATGCGGACCCTAAAAGTCAAGCCATCCTTGTCTGCCAAAATGTTTTTTTTAGTTTACCAAATGGAAATAGTAAACAAAGGTAATCATTTGATTCAAAAGAAAGAATGAGGTCAGAATGACTGGGCTGGGATCCTAGATTTAAAGGCTCAGCAACAACTTCTATTTAAAAAAAAAAAAAAAAAAATTAATGATCCAGAATTCCAGAAAGAACCCCCTTTATGTAGATTTTGTTTTCTTACAATCAGTATCAGTCACTAGAAGCAATATCATAAAAAGTTTAGATGTGATCATGCAGAGGAGAGGGAGGATGGTTAAAATTATACACATCAAGTTTAAATGAAACACCAAGAGGGAAAAGTGAGGACAACAGGCAGATCATATGATGTCATGTCTTGTGAGGAAAACAAGACCAGCTTCTAATTCTACTAGTGGTTCAGTGCACTAGTAATTCACATGAATTTGGGGTAGGACATTAATCACAATGTTGGGAACCCTAAAGGGTCAGTGAATGGGTCTGAAGCTAGTCGAGCAGAAGAGTTGAGAAATTAAAATGCTTAGCAATGAGTAATAAGAAATCTTAGAGGCTCGAACAGTTGTTTGAAATATATACTTCATGAGCCTTTCCATAGAAGGAAGGGTCTTTTCTCTACTCCAGCAGAGTGGATCCCACTGAATCGTGCCAAAAATTTGCTTGTGCATATTTTCTCAAACGTCTTAATGAATTTACTTTGTGCACACACATTCCACAAGCACTTGGTGCGGTCAGATGTTACTGGCAGGGATAGTAGAAGAAAGCAAATTTCCAAGCCCTCTGTGAGAATATTGGCAGAGAGGGAATTTTACATGTTCCCATGCGAGTGTACTTCTGGTGCAAATAATCTTGGGAGGAAAGTAAAACCATGTCATTTATCTGACCAATCACAACTAAGCAATGCAGCTCCAAAAGGGTGAAATTCACTCCAGGACAGATGACCCATTCATCATTTAAATCAAATGTTAAGGTGTCCTTAAGGGCAATTTAGGTGATGAACAGGTCTTGTGAAGGTCTTCTGTATGGTCGTGAGTTGTGTCCATAGCAAATGTTTCAAACAACTGTTTTTTGCTCACTATCTGTATTGATCACAATGTATGGACTGCTTTGAATAACAAATAAATCTGAGGGAATCACAACCTGCTCGAAGCTATTTCATAAGCAGGGAAAAAAAGGCCAGATCAAATATTCATTTCAAATTATTCACTCCACTCTCCATCAAACTCTTTATAAGTCTCAAACATTACAGGACAAAAACAGTTCTAAAACAAACCTCTCCAACACATTCAAAGAAGAGGTTATTATTATAATAAAACATTTCTATAGCACAGTAACTTTGCATGGTTCTTTACAAAATATAGATAAGATACATCCTCAGCAGCAAAATTCTGAACCAGATTCAGACTTCTGAGCTCCCTCACAAACTCAGTGTTTGGATTTGGGGTCCCCATTATCTACACGCAAAATGTGGATCTGGCTCTGGGTTCAGACCATGAATCATCTCCTGCCTCCCCACTCCATCCCCAAGATCTGTGGGTGTTTCAGGACTGTGGTTTAGGTCAATCACTAACATGAATTTATACCCTCTTAAGAGGTATAAAGCATGAGGGTGGACTGGATGACCTCCTGAGGTCCCTTCCAAACCTGATATTCTAGGATTCTGTGAAAAGGATCCTATGTAAGTTATGGGTCTAATTTGGAAGTGAGGAGTTTTGAACTGAAGAATAATGATCCTGAGGTTGTTCTTTGCTATGATCGCTAGTCTCAAAGCATCTTACTGCTGAATATTAATGAAAAGGTTTTTAATAATGATACTTAATCCATAAAACATCTGCATGTGTGTGCACACAAGAGAAGATTGTTTCAGTAATGTGAAATAAAAATGTTGGGGTTCTTTAAATTGCAAGCCACTAAAGACCAATCTACCTCCTTCCACCTGTTTGTAGCATTCATTTTGCTCTGATCAGAAAGGAAATAAGCATCTCTGAAAAAGGAACTACAGAATACACAAGAGCATCACAAAGTAATTATGAGTTTATGACATCATCTTAATATTACAAGGGAGCGAGTGAAAGACTCAGGAGAAACTTCAGATTTCCCTTTTGGGAAAATGTTAATGGATGCTTACAATCTGTTTCCCTTTGTTTGGATGTTACAACCAATAATACACTTTTATGTCTATAAATAAGGACTAAAGTTGAATAAATCCAACAAGCTCCTGAGCCTGCAGCTCTGAAACTTGATTCACATTTATGGTAAAGATTTATGAGTCACTTGAAGAGAATAAGTTGAAACTGCAAGATTTGGGGTGAAATTATTCAAAATGGTGATTATTTTTGGAAGCGATTATGCACGCACACCTGATCAGCGTGTCACCTGTGCCTGCTAGTCCTACATGATAAAACACGGCAATTTTCTGCTTTTCACTTTGTTTGCACAAAAGAAATTCATGTGAGCACAGAGAAACTACTGTATTTATTTTAGATGCACTGGCTCATCAGTGGGTATATTTTTTTTCTTTTTGCTCAGACCCTGGAATATGTTGTTTAAATTATTTATGTGTGTGTCTGTGTGTTAGAGATAAAGTACACACAAAACATTACATTAAAAGAACATTAAGATTACAAAATCAAACTTTAGAGAATGTTGAACTAACGTTGCTCATGCAATCTTAATTTGGCCCCTTCATGAGTATTAATTATGGTACAGTCCTTAATTACATCATCACATACAGGACCCTTCAGGAGTAACAGACAGCAATGGTAGGTTGTCATCCTGTATGTGGACTGGCACTGCTGATGAGTTTCACAGACTCAGGCATCTTGGGTTTCATTCCATTCCAAGAGAAGTTTTCTAATGGGCACAGACTCTTCAGCGCTGTTTCCACCAAAGCTGGCCCCTTATACCTCTGACCCTTCTTGCCTGTCCCTTCCTCAATCCTGTGTCCCCTGGCTCGAGGGACTGGTGTAAAAGAAAGTCCTTCTCCATGTAGAGGAGCTTGCCTTAGCTGACCCAGGGTATATTTTCTAGCCGTTTGGATCTGTACTTTCCAGAGCTTACATTATCTGAGGTAAATATTGTAAAAATACTATTAAGCAACTGTCAAAAACATATTTCAGTAGATGTATATTCAAACCAAAGGCCATAAGCATACTTGTAGATAGTGTATTTTTGTCATGTATACATGAATACTTGTTGTGATTCCCAAGTCTGATACAGTCCAATGGCTCCTCCCTCCTCAGTGACTTTGTGGCTTATCTCAGACCAAGGGGCCCTACCCCACCCTGCCTCTAATTGTGTCTCCTCTTCCCGCACCTCCCTTCCCCCGGTTCTTATCCCAATCCTAGTTTCCTTGTCATCTAGTCCTAGTTTCTCCATCTAAGTCCCAATCTCTCCCCATTCTGGCTCCTTATCTCTTTCTTTAATTTAACCCTGTCATTTCCTTGAATAAAGTGTTTGTTCCATCTCTGCTTGAGGCCTCGCTAAGGCTGAGTAGAGCTGAACAGGTACTTCCAGTGTTTTTCATACAACGCTCCTGTTAATACACCCCAGTATGATATTAGGGATTTGAAGAACCGCTTCACATTGTTGACTCATATTCAATTTGTGATCCACTATAATTCCCAGATCCTATTCAGCACTACTACTGCCTATCCAGTCATGTCCCATTTTGTATTTATGCATTTGATTTCTCCTTCCTACGTGTAACTCTCACCCATCTTTATTAAATTTCAGCTTGCTGATTTCAGACCAATTTGTCAAGTTCGTCAAGTGCTTGCAACCCCTCCCAGCTTGGCATCATCTACATTTTCTGTAAGCTTACTCTTCACCCCATTAATGATAATATTTATGGTCCTACCACATTTATGGCTGTGAAAAACGCATCACAGACCGTGAAATCTGGTCTCTTGTGTACTTTTGCCCTATACCAGTGGTTCTCAATCAGGAGTACATGTACCCCTGGTGGTACACAGAAGTCTTCCAAGGGGTATATGAACTCATCTAGATATTTGCCTAGTTTTACCACAGGCTACATAAAAAGGACATCACACTAAATTAGTCATAATTTATAAGAAGTTTGATAAAATGACAGAAGGATTAGGGGTATCTGACACAACAGGAAAGATTAAAGGAACAGACTAGGCTAAATTTGCAAAGGAGAGGACAGTGGTGCACCCCCATAAAACAGACTTATTTTCTCACACAGGGAGACATTTGTGCACACACATAACAGGCAGTTACATGGAGAAATAAGTGTTCATATGTACACAGTTGCCTACTTTGCTCATGCAACAGCATGGTTTTGCAGGTGCAACAGTGAAGCCTACACTACAAATTTGCTCCAAGATATATAGCTTCGAAGAAAGGAGACAAAAGTTGGGGTATGGCATAACATATACAAATTGGAGCTGGGCCCTAAGCACAAAAAAAGAAAGACAAACTTCTCCAAAGATTAAGTCTGTTTAGGTTCAGAAGTTTGGTTCCGCCAATTATAGTGACAGGAACCAGCTATAAAGTCTGTAACCGGATATGAACTTCCTCAAAGTTCAGATGTCTTTGAAACTAGGGTTTTGTTTCAGATATACTCTCTTCAACAAATAGCACAATGAGGGATTGTTTTCAGCAATTTGGAATAGCCTGAACAGGCAGCAAAGCTTTGAGACTAAAAAGGCAGAAAAGTAGGTGAGACATTAGAAAGAAAAAAATCTTACCGGTAAGGATAATTAGGCAATGAAAATGATCTGTCTATGGAAATTTGCTGAGGCATTGCCACCAAAAGTCTTTTAAAAGAAGGCTAGATTACTTCTGACCTAGTGGACAGGTGGAAACTTTAGACATAATATAGCTTAAATTTAGTGAGGCTTTTGACACTGTCCCACATGACATTCTCACAGGCAAACTAGCAAAATGTGGTCTAGATGAAATTGCTGTAAATCGTGTGCACCACTGATTGAAAGGCTGCGTTCAGTGAGTAATTATCGATGATTCACTGCCAAACAGGGATGAGAGTCCTGCGTCAAATACTATTCACTATTTGTCAATGTTATGGTCATCAAATTTTAAAAATCATAAATTTCATGATATCAGATATTTAAATCTGAAATTTCACGGTGGTGTAACTGTAGGGGTCCTGACCCAAAAGGGACTTGTGAGGGGTCACAAGGTTATTGTAGCGGGGTCGCAGTATTGCCACCCTTACTTCTGCACTGCTGCTGCTGGTGACACTGCCTTCAGAGTTGGGTGGCCATAGAGCAGCAGCTGCTGGCCAGGAGCCCAGCTCTAAAGGCAGAGCTGCCACCAACAATAGTGCAGAAGTAGGGATGGCATGGCATGGTATTGTCACCCTTACTACTTCACTGCTGCCTTCTGAGCTGGGCCCTCAGCCAGCAGCCACCTCTCTCTGGCCGCCCAGCTGTGAAGGCAGCAGCTTAGAAGAAAGGGTGGCATGGTATGGTGTTGCCACCTTTACTTCTGTGCTGCTGCCTGTATGGAGCTGCCTTCACAGCTGGGTGCTGGCCAGGAGCCTCTGCTCTCCAGCCACCCAACTCTGAAGGCAGCACAGAAGTAAGGGTGGCAATACCGCGTCCCCTGTACAAGAACCTTGCGACCCTCCCTTTCAGTCCCCTTTTGTGTCGAGATTCCCCAGTTTGAGAAATGCTGGTCTCCCCCTCATGAAGTCTAGGCAGCCTTTCCAAACTATTGTACCCCTTTCTGGAGTCTGATTTGTCTTGCGTATCCCAAGTTTCACCTCACTTAAAAGCTACTTGCTTACAAAAACCAGACATAAAAATACAAAAGTGTCACAGCACACTATTTACTGAAAAATTGCTTACTTTCCTATTTTTGTCATATAATTATAAAATAAAGCAATTGGAATATAAATATTGTACTTACATTTCAGTGTATAGTATATAGAGCAATATAAACAAGACATTGTGTGTATGAAATTTTAGTTTGTATTGACTTTGCTAGTGCTTTTTATGTAGCTTGTTGTAAAACTAGGCAAATATCCAGATGAGTTGGTGTACCCCTGTGTAGTAGGGCAGCTGCCCTACTCTGATGTGGAAGGGGTTAGAGCAAGCCAGAGAGGTGGTACAGAGCCCCATCCAATCATAGAAGGACTTATTGGGAGCCAGTCAAGAAGAAATAGCCTATCAGGGCCAGGCTGGGCCCTATAAGAAGGCTGCAGAGCAGAGAGGAGGGGACTCTTCCCCTGGAGGGAAAAGGGAGAAGAACTATCTCTTAGAGAGAAAAGCACCTAAGACAGAGCAGAGCTGGGAAAGGTCAGCAGAGGCTGGGAGAGTGCAAGGCTGATGACTGCCTGACTAGGGCCCTGACATAAAGGGGTAGAGAAGGTGAGTCGGGGAGATAGTGGTTTGAGCATTGGCCTGCTAAATGCAGGGTTGTGAGTTCAATCCTTGAGGGGTCCACTTAGGGATATGGGGCAAAAATGTGTTGGATGACTTAACTGGGGATTGGTCCTGCTTTGAGCAGGGGGGTTGGACTAGATGATCTCTTGAGGTCCCTTCCAACCCTGATATTCTATGCCGGAGCTGTGGGGAAGTGGCCCAGGGAAGTAATGGCTGCTGCTAAAGGGTCCCTGCCCTCCACTGGCCAGTGCTGAAAGTGGTTAATCCAGACTGCAGTTTGCCCTTGAAGGAAGGGGCTAGACTGAGGACTGCAGTGAGACACCGAGGTGAGTGATAGAGCCAGACATGGCCAATCCTCTGGAAAGGGTGAGGGGCAGCAGAGTGGGCACAGCTGTGGGGCAGTGTTCAGAAGTGGATGCCACAGTACAGGGGTAACATGGGTTTGACCAAAGAATAATGGAGACCAAGAAAGTAACGGCAGGTGAGACATCACTAGCAAAGGTGTGCCACTGAAAGAACAAATTCCCTAACCAACCAGAAGGAGTATACAACCTCAGAGGTATGTATACTCCTGGTTGAAAGCCACTGGTACAGGGTCAAAGTACCCAAAAATGAAATTTCACAGAGGAGATGAGATTTCACAGTCCGTGATATGTTCTTCACTTCTGTGAATTTGGTAGGGCCCTAGTAATAGCCGAAGTAAAAACCCTGGATCTGAATCCTTCCAAATGCTGGGGTTGCTAAATCTGGGTCTGGATCCAGATCCAAATCCAAATATTATGACTTCAAACCATCTGTACCCAAAAATGCCTAAAATGCTCCACATTTGAATTGACAGGGAAGCAGCAGTACGTGTGTTCGAATGCCATATCTCTTTTCTGCAACATCGCCATATTCTCTAGAACAGTGGTTTACAACCTTATTTCATTGGCAGCCCCTACAAAATTTTGAATGGAGGTGATCATTGGAAATCTTAGACATAATCTGTGGACCCCCAGAGATCTGTGAACGGCCAGGTGAAAACACTGTTCTATAATGACAATTGTTTGCAGATCCCAAGTGTCTGCGGACCACAGGTTGAAAACCACTGCTCTAGAGAGAGGTTTCATCAAATGTTCCATGCTCAAGAGAGGGAGCCAGGAATTCCAACTCTCTTATCCCAACTTTTCCTGTCCATCTCTCTATGACCTTTAGGAAGTAACACATCATTTTCCTGTGTCTCATTTTTACTGTCTATAAAATACAGATGAAAATGTGTACAGGAGTGTTGTAAGGATTAATTAGTTGTTTATAAAATACTTTGAAGATGAAACACATTATATAAATATTTTATTGTCCCTTTGTTATCTACTATCACTCCAAATCCTTTCCAGCATTAGCACACTATGCTCTTACTTTATACTTGTGCTGAGTGCTATTTCCTCTGCAAACAGACGTAACCAATAGGATTGAACCCAGGAAATGGTAGTGTATTAAACAACAGGTTTACTTCCCTAAGTATGCTAAAGGATACATCCTGTCTCAGGCCAGGTCTACATTGTGGAGGAGAGTCGACCTAAGATATGCAACTTCAGCTATGCAAATTACATTGACTTCAGCTATGCATCTTAGGTCGACTTACGTGGGCATCCTCACGGCAGTAAGTTGACTGCTGCCGCTCCCCCATCAACTCCGCTTCCACCTCTCACGGCGGTGGAGTTCCAGAGTTGATGGGGAGAGTGCTCAGGGATTGATTTATCGTGTCTACACTAGATGTGATAAATAGATCCCCGATAGATCGATCACTACCCGCCAATCCAGCAAGTAGTGTAGACTTAGTCTCAGAGGCAGCACCATAACTAGTGGTGCCACTATAACTGCATAATTCCTTAACAGTAGGGAGGCCTCGACATCTCTCTAAAAAAGTTTGGCTTGTGCCTGCTCCCCTTCCCTGGAGTGCTGAGGGAGCTAAGCTATGTTCCTCTCTGTCCAAACACAACTCCCATCTCCACCAGCTGAACTTTGGCCTTCTTCTGTGTTGGTGCATTATGGGCTGTCCAGAGAATGAACTCCCTGCCTCCTTTGGCCCATCTAGTGCACGTATGCATGGCCAGCTGTACTTCAGTCCTGAGGTGATATCATGTAGTAAACCAGACTGCAGTAATTATTAGCTTCTGCAGTGTTATTTACGGCATTCACAACATTATTATAGATTAATAGTGACACTACTGTCTTCAATGTGCAGGCTTTCCTAGGGGTTAAGACCCATGAAGCCCACTACCATTCAAAAGATCCATGCAATAAAAATAAAGGAATCATTTCTAGTAAGTTCTGACTGATTAAAAAACAATCTTTATGAAATAGAAGCTAATAAAATTGCTTTCCTAATTACCCTGAGCTAGTTCATTTCCCAGCAAATATAATAAAACAGAGTTTCTTGGCTCTGATTCACAAAATCTGAACCCAAGCTCATTATTAAGGCATTTAGCAGCAAAAAAAGCATGTGTGCCTAAGATGCTGTCCCATCAAGCAGAATGCAAGAAATCTTTTGAAGTTAGACCTTTGAAGTCTGAAGTTATTGCAGCATTTTTTAAAAATGCAGGTATTTCAGCTAGAGAAAAGCTCCGTGTATTATTTATCCAAAGGGAACAGGACACCTATTATATTGTAATATTCTGTGGAGATTTTGCAAGTCTTAATTTTAAAGAAATATTTAGAGTTTGTACATAGCCCTTCTTAATCTGTGGGACTATTACAAGGCTGTAAGACTTCTACATAATAGACTAGACCAGTCAATGTCCCAAGGCTATTAGTGCTATGACTTGCAATGCTCTGAAATCTCTTTCATCTCTGTAACCTGGGTTCCTGATTATTGCAAATGTATGAATATGTTTTGGGTTGGGGGTTATACTTCATTTTTTGCTGTTTTTTTACTCTATATAATTTAAAGAGAAACAGATTCTATCACATCCTGCAGTTCTTACTCAGCCAAAACTCCCATTAATATCAGTGGGAGTTTCTCCCCTGCAACAACTGCAATGTTTAATGCCACCTTTTTAAGCAAAAAGCAAGTGCAATTGATTAGAATGATTTGGCGATACAGTAGTTGCCCCTTATGTACAAAGCGGGTGGAAGGGGAAAGTTAATACAAATGATCCGTGCTGTTGATGGCATGTTGATTGCACCTCGGGGTTAGCAGTGGTAGGGATGGACCCAGGGGCATAGCTCCAAAACCGTACAAAACTTAAAATCCCCTAAGCTCTCAGATCTCAGGTGACTCACAAGGAGTTCCAGCCATGCATTCTTCTGGGATGCCTCTTGCCTCTGGAATTCTGACCCTCTTGGACTCTTTCCCACTCCAGCTTCTCTCTGATGGGCTTACACACAGCAGATTTGAAGTTAATGGCACAAAGAGCTGCAATAATTGTTGTGGGGACTTTTACTGGCAGCTGTTTGGTTTTGCTAGGGAAGCCTGCTCCCTTGAGTGGCTGTTCCCCAAATGCTCCAGCCAGCCTCTGCACATTCTCAAACAATAATCACATGATCCCCATTCATTGTGGGAGCGCGGCCCTCACTTTCCACTTGAAAACTATCAGTGAGGGGCTTTTGTGTGTCTTGAATTTATTATTTAACAAACTTCAGCCTATGACTCTCATTCAAACTATTCACTGTAACACTGCTTATGTTTGTTGGTCACATAGGTCACATGGACATGTTATGGTTCCTGGAAGGAGTGACTGGAACTTTTAAACAGAAGGAGGGTTTGACAAAATCCCTCGTGGCAAAAGCATGCATGCAGCCATGTTTGCACCAGTGTCTGAGACAATTCTGGAGCCAGTCTCTGTGCAAATACAGCCTCACCACATTCCTGCGTAAGTGCAAGGTGCAGTTCCCTGACCGTGCCCTCACTAACATAAGCACATAGCAACATGTGTATTAAATCTACTGTACCAAAACAAAACACTTCTCCCACTGGGGAGAAGAGGAGGAAACAAACACATGACAGATGTTGGTCACATCGCTGAACGCACTGCTGGAGAGGTTCGGATACCACTATGATGAGTTTGGTATGAGAATCTGAATAGAATCAAATCAATCACTCCTTTCTGTTTTGTAATTTGGACCCGGGTGTCCTCCATTCAAAATAGTGAAGAATTATTTTCAGTTGGTAAGTACCTAGGATGGTGTGTGTGATTAATCCAGAGGGTTGAGTTCTACTCTCAACCCTGCCTCTGACGTCCTGTATAACAAGTCCCTTAATCTCTCTGTGCCCCAGGCACGTTTATAAAATGGAAATATTTCTAAACTGCACAAGGGTGCTGGGAAGCGATGAATGAATTTATGTAATGTGCATAAGTAGCATTTCTACAGCAATCAGGGTGGGGTTTCTAAAAGCAATCAGTGATGATCATAATAATTTCAAAGGGATCAGAGCTAGACCAACATTGAATGCGTCTGCAAATCCCATCTTTAGTGAGTAGGAGCCAGACTTTGCCTTATTGTTCTGGGAGTATTCAGGGAAGGTGCAGGTGCAAAGAACCCTGGCTCAGTTACTGAGCACAGTCCCCGTCTCTGGAGTGTAGTGGCTGCTTGCGCTCACTGGAGATAGGGCTGGGTACAGCTATGTCCCCATTCTCACGGTGCCTTGGCCAGGAAAGCAGTCAGGGTATGCGGAGGGTAATGTGCTGCATCCCCGGAAGTACCAAGACTCCCTACAGAGGCCTTGCCTCTGTATTCTGAGACCTTTCATAATCAATACTACAGCACGGAGCGAGAAGAGCGTGAACAATACGAGTGCACTCACTGGGTGTCTCGTTATACCGGCCCAGTGCTTATGACAATCATTTCATAAAGCAGACAAGTGCCCAAGAGAATAAATACACCCCATTGTTTTGGGAAATAGAATAATACATAATATTAGAAAATCAATGGGCTTGCTCAGCTGCTGTCATTTCCATATTTGATACATTCGGTGCCACTGGCTTAGAGCGCTAGAATGGCAGAGCCGTGCCATTTGCATTCTGAGACTGACTTTGAAACCCATAAGGCTGTAATAGCACTAACTTGATTAGAGCAATACATCACAGAGGTATCGGGGGTGGTTGAACATTCTTACTCAAAGTTGTGCCCTCCCTTCAACCCGCAGTGCACAGTAGCACTACGAAAACACCTCAGTACCATACTTATCTGAGAAAAAGATTCATTGGTTATGAGCCAAAGCTTCATCCCAGCACAAAGCCTGGGCCACTAGACTGTGGATGGGGGAAGTTCCATAGGAGACAGGAAAGAAACACTTACCCCAGCCATGAGCAGCACCAGGCCTATGGACTGTAGAGGCCTGTACTCTACCTGTGGAAACAGCACTTTCCACCCAGATGAGTCTGGTCCCATAGATCACCAGTTTTCCCCAGCCTACCCCTGCCATAGAAACCCCTTCAAGGAGCACACAGAATGCAGCCCTGTGATAGGCAGAGTCCATACATGCAGCATGGGGTCCTCCGATACTGCCCCACATATTCAAGGTTCAGGGTTCCCCCCCTCCAAGGAAACAGGACTTTCTTAGGCTTTAAGATCATAATCATGACAAAAGCTGCTCTGCAAACAGATTTTTATTTTAGTAATTCCAAAGATATGCATATGCTATAAAATGTCAGATTAATAAAAGGTGGGTTTTTAAAGACTTTCATACTAAAAAAATCTTCTCAAAACGACTTCCCATTATAAAACCTGTCGATAGTGAATCCCGCTGTTATGCAGACTGACTTCTCATTGAAACCAGTGACGGTGATTGCAAGATACAGGCCTTACTTAAAAATTCTCTCAATGATGCATGAGCCACAAAAGATTCCCATTCTCTCTTCCACAACTTCTACTACTCTAACGGGAGGAACAAGTAGTAAAAGCTTAGTCAGTGAATTAAGCAGCTATGACTCGGAACACACACAGGAAGCAGATTTGTGAAGTAAGCAGGTTCCATTTTTACATAGTCCCTTTCCTAACCTTATCCACAGTTCAATGTGATCACTGTGACTCACATACGCTTTAGATACTTATTGTAGTTTTTTGGTGACTTGTGCAAAACCTAGTTCCAATAGGGTGCATTAAGGAGGGAATTTCTGTCTTAACCCTTAATTGCTTTGTTTTTGTGGCGGTAAGTTAGATCCTGAACATTATCTTAATGCACTTTTTATAGTTTAATTTCCTTTTTTGTGGTGCTGTTTTCCACAAATAGGCTCTTCAATTGAAATCAGATTTTCTCTAAAGAAGCCAGCTCGATTTTCTGTGAAAGTCCGGTACAATACTGTCATTCTGCTGAGACTAACAATTTTGTTATGGTTCTATTTGCTCTCTGCTTGCAAAATGTTTGTTTTATAAGGAAGCCTCTTTTTTAAGAAGAGCTAAAACCCATCTGAAATCATTAAAGACAGCAACAAAAATGTTGCTTTGATTACACAAACTCTTTCATTTTCATTTGACTGGAGACGGAAATTTCTCTCCTCACCTGAGAGACAACATATGGCAATTTAATCTTGTGTAGCACTCCCCTTATTTCAAGTTAGATATCCCTGAAGAAGTGGTTTTATAAAGAAAATACCAACCAATCCTGAACTGTACCATAATGAATGAAAACATACAATATGGAGAGAAGAGGCAGATTATGAATGGTGGTTGGTGGAAACTTACTAATTATCTTCAAATTTCTTGTACAGTTTGGCTCCAATTTGACCTTTAAGCATGTGAATAGTCTCATTGACTAATGTTCTTAAAGTTACGCGCACACTTAAGTACCTAGCTGAATTATATATAGCCTCTATTAAAACTGTCAAAATATTCCTGTAGTTGTTTTCTAATGGATGGACCAAAATCTACTGAAAGCAAGTGTTACTGCGTATTAACAACTTTAATCTTCCATACCATGTCATTAGTCCCTTTGATAACAGGCCATATACACACTGGGACAGCAGTTCGCCAGCCTTTTGATCAGCAGACCACTGCTTGAGAGATGAAAAAACATACACATCAATTCCTCTTCCAACTTCCCAGAGCCTCAATCCTTCACTCTCAAGATGTTTCTTTCTGTGGTCCACCACGAAGGCCTGTCACCATGCACAGTTTAAGAGGAAAATAAGAGGGGAGAAATGATGAAGAGGATGATACAGACCTATATTTTGGGTTCTTTTTAAAGCTTTCTTTTTATGGTACACCTCTGCTGCTATGAATTTAAGAAGACACCTCCAATAGTATTTAAAAATATATTTCAGTTGGTTTTATTTAAGAACAAAGGCCTTTATAACTCCATGTTCAGTAGCTCCATGACTGTCACAGACAATGGCAAGGTTCCCTGTCAGAATTTCTGGTTCCTGCAGAACTCTGTACAGTCACATGAAGCATCCCTCTAAATAATCCCCTAGCAGATAAAATACAAAGAAAAATTGCCTGATACTCATACATGCACACTGATTAAGTTTTACATCTTTTGTGGTTGTCAACAACTAGTCGGAACTGCTTTGCTATGTTTTAAAATTTTGTAACAAGTTTCATCTACTCACTGTAACATCTCAGTATATTAATTCGTTTTCAAAACCCCTAAGCCATAAAAATGTAGCCATTCAAGGTCACAGTTTGACTTATTTACAATTGATGTATAATGTGGCAAACTCTGCATTCAGCTACGTTGTACAATAGAAAATATATTGTCATTCAAGTTAACAAAAGACTCTTTTCTTTGCCACCTCACTACAATGGCCCTGCAAATGAACATCGCCGGAATAAAATCCTAACCACATTTTCACACTCATTAACCTCAGTAGGGTATCCCACAATTTGCCTGGCTCCTACTTAGACCACTGTGCACCATTTTACTAGCAGCAGTTTGATGGGTTTTATGGCAGGTGATATATGGAGTGGGAGTTTCGGGAGTCGTAAACAGAAGCCACAGTGTATCACAATGTGGTTTAGGGATATAATGACTGTGTTGTAAAGCAAAGGATGACAATACTGCACTAGGCTTGAGGTAGTGAACCAATAGACCAAACAGCTCAACATAACTCAAGCTACAGACAGAGAATCCTAGGTGTGTGCTGGTCTTCCTATATCTTTCATTAATTACCTCTGACGAATTTGAATAAGAACTACTAAAACTGAAATAAATCCTTGTCGTGGAGAAAAATTATAGAACGTCTCCTAGTATTTCTTGAATGATATGCCCCCCACCGCAACCCCAACCAGCCTTTTGTATCATCAGCTATACAGTTACATTGCTGCTGAAGCCATTATCACTTACTGGTGAGCTAGAGCAGAGTTTGACTGACCCAGAGATTGCACACATACTGGGCCAAATTGTGCTCTCAGTTACAGCTGTGAAAGTCAGCAGTGGTGGAATGGGTGCATGTGAGGAGAGATTTTGCCCCTTAATGTTTTCCCCAGGCTCATAATCCATACATGCTTTGTTGTCAGACAGCACGTACTTTTCCAGTGAATACTGCACTCCTAACCCCTACAGATAATTTTAAATCCCCATTAATTAGAACTCCAAGTGTTTTCTGTGTGGTCCAGTTTTATTGGTTGATTCCAGAATGAGGCCCTGGGGTTGAAAGTATTGCAATGACCAATGCAACAAGATTTTTGGGGATATTGATATGAGCTAATTATGGCACAGAATAAGCCTAAAAGCAGGACAGAATGAGACCTTTTTCTGCATGGTCCCCAAAGCTGTATCACAAGCCACATTGTGAAGACTGGTGTCTGTGATAGATCTCCCTCCAAGCATTTAAAAATGGTTCAGCAGCATTTAAACTAAATAATAATACTTAGCACATACAGCGCTTTGCATATTCAAAGTGCTGTACAAACATTAATTAATTAATCCTCATAACATCCCTATGAGGTAGGTAAGTATTATCTCAGTTTTACAGATGGGAAAACATCCGCAGAGAGGTTAAGTAAAATGAAAAATTAAGGTGGAGGTGTGCTAGCTAATTTGGAATTGCACTTTGTGCTATTTGAAAAATTAGAAGGTGCAGCACCAGATCTCCATTATCCTGCCAAGCTGTGCAATATTTTGATGTACTGACTCCCTTAATAAGAGCCATTGCTTCAATGATGTGTCTTGAAGCTAAAACTGGGCTCTTTCTGGTTGGGGAGCACAAACTGGAAACGTATCTCTAGTCAAGGCACCCAATTTATGGCAAAAGAACGTTCAATGCCAAACCATCATCATCAAGCACACGTAGTCTGCTGAGGACCATTGCAGTAATCAGAATGACTACAGTTGATGGTGTCGCACCAGGCATGGTGTACTGAAGTTCCCAGATCTGGCTCAATACTGAGAATCCACAAATCTCCAGGGCAGCCCTATAACTGGTGCCAAATATGGTCAAGGCATACGCCCTTTCACGCATCAATGGAGAGTTTTGAGAGCATGACGTGCTGAGGTGTTCTTGTCCATCCTGGGAACATGGCCAAAAAGCATGCAACAGTTATAACGAACAATGGAAGGAAGGCCAGATGTTTGCAAGATTATGATGTTTTGCACAAAGTTAGACCCTTTTATTTTCAGGATTTGATGCTGACAGTGCATATGGACTGCCTTAGCTGCTCCAAGGCTAGATGTATGTCATATTCAGAGTAGATTTCAGAGCTAGCTCAGGTTTTAGACATCTAGTTCAGGTTATTCTCTTAGTTATGCGCAAGTTAGCCTGGTAATCTTATTAGAACTAGGGAAAACCTCATTTGAAATACATAGCCATCTATTGAGATATCTCAAGCAACTCCTACACAATATTGTGATTATTGTTTCTTCATTTATAATTTGTATTGTGCTAGCACAGAAAGGCCCCAGTCAGGATCAGGACCTCCTTGTGCTGGACATTGTATAAACACATGGGAAGAAGACAAAGCCCCTGCCACAAAAAGATTGGGGAAAACTCCCAATATGTTGTGTAAATAATAAGGTATTATTTTCTGATAAGTGTGTCATAATTAAGTGGAAGCAGTGTGCTAGTTTGAGGGAGCCTTCTTCCTGTAAGGATCCAGTGTGTAGCACCTTTCACAAGTAACATTCACAAATACTGTATATCCTACTTGGGATTTTTGTGCCAAAACAAAATTCTGCATAATAGTACCTGCTTGTTTTGCTTAGGGAGTGTGTCAGTGTTAGGACTGGCTAAATATGGCAAGCTGCTCTGTATGACCCTTCTTTCCAGCAATTTAAACTAATTTTTTCCCCAAAGGTGTTCCGTTAAAAAAACAGCAGAGCCCAACAGCCTTCTAACTGAAATAAAACCTATATCGTGTTAGGGAGAGTAGTTACCTCCCAAAAACTAGACTAGCATCAGCTGGCGTCCCGTAATGTATAAAATATGGTGTGTATCTATACGGTGATCCAGATCCTTGCCTTCTGAACTGTTTTTTGAGCAGTTGTGGAAGAGCAAAGCAGTCTTACAGACAGTTTAAGTAGCCTGCTGGGAATCCCTCAGTAGCATAGAGCCAATGTAGTCAACTTTTCACCAGTCCTCTTAACCATGCACTCCAACAATCCCCAGCTGCTAGAATGACCCCTTGAAGTGGTTGCAGCCAGTGCAATCACAACAGACTGGACCAGCTCCCAGTGGTCTGCCAATCAAGAAGCTGCAAATGTGGATATAATCCAGTTTTGGAGCAACCTTCCCCACTCCAAGATGCACATTGCACCAAATTAGCAGTCCTGAAGGTAAATGTTATGTTCTATTTTTTCATTAAAATCCCTCATCTCTTTCTCCCTCTCTCTCTCTCTGTCTCTTATCCTTTGCTCACTATTTGCTCCCTTGCCCACTCTGTTTTCATTGATTATTTTGTCTCCCTCACCTCCTCTTCACTCTTTTTTATGATCTCTCTTCAGCAGAAGGAAAGCCCAGTGCAATCTGAGGCTAATTCACAGTTGTGAATATTTAATGTTTAAGTGGGTGCAAAGTTAGACAAAATGAGTCCACCCATCTCCAATAAATATCGGATGCTGTCTTCTTTATCTCTACCATGCCACTTTGAATATTCCCTTGTCTTTCTTCTAATACACAAGAGTGAGTCTTCCAAAATCTTTTGGGGATCTCTGATCCTCGTTCAGTGTCCGCAGAAGCCACAGGTTTTCGCAAGTGGATGTCTTACACACAGAGGACTGACACTATCTAGCAGCTCCTCTCTCTCTGATGGCACACTCCAGCAAGGAACCATTGAAACACCAGAAGCATTTTAAGATCCTTATGTTTTAAGAGCTATTCATAGAAATATCACTTATCCAAGAAAATGCAGACTGGCTTAGTCTGTTACAGTTTTCATCTTTTCTTTTTGTCTGAACACAAATACGAATGCCTTCCTTCTAAATAATAAATAAATAAATCATGGCAGATTCTGAATAAAACAAATCATACAAAGGAAAACCTTCCCAATGTGCCATCTACCAGAAAGGTTGGCAATTCTCTAAAAATGCCTTGGCACAGCACACATAATGCTCTCTTGTATGGTGCTATTTGAAACATAATGCACTTTTACCTTGTCTCCTCAAAGGAACTGAGTCCCATGATCACATGTTATTGTACATGATATGTCCTATTGTAGGTGGTGCTATTTGAGGAAACTTCCTCTGCACCTGCCTCTAGTCAGGTTTTCAGTTGCTTATAACTTTTTCCATTCAGGCTGAAATTTTTATGCCACATGCTGAACATAGGGAGAGAAATGGCTGGTGAATCCATGTAGTCAGACCACTGATCTTGCCCTTCTCCTTAAAATCTACTGCAGTGGAATATGTGGCCTGTGGAGATGTGGACCTCCTGCACAAGGTCCTCAAATCCTGCCCCTCCCATACAGAGGAACCACACTTATGGTTTGCTACACTTGAAGCCTTCGCTATCTGCAAAGGAAGGGACAGGATTTGCCCCAGAGTGACTTACATAAGGCCGCAGAGACAGTCCACGGTTGAGTTGTGAATAGAACCTTCAGTCTCATCCTGCAGTTCTTGACAGTCCACTCTTTGACTTCCATGACTAAAAAATAAAGTGAGCAGGAAGTAATTTATTCGCTGAACCGTTTCTATGACCAAATGAAAGCAGCGTGGATGATGAAGAGAAACTCGCTGTCATTTGGAGAATCAATAAATGGGTGAACACTTCATAAAGTTCTATACAGTAAACTCTTTACTTGCTTGATGTGGTGAAAGCCTTATGCAAAGATATGAGGGAAACTGCACAAAACTGGCTCAAAAGACATCGTGTGATAAAACCAGTTTAAATGGAGGCATCTCTAAGTTGTGTGTGAACAAGAACACAAAGTCCAAAAAAAAAGGAGCATGAGAGAGTCCACAAAATCACAGCAAGCAAGAGCAAAAGGTTTCTGAAATCTGAGGAAGAAGATGGATTGGCAGACCCTAGAGACTCAGGAAAGCATCTGAACTTGTGAGGTGCTTATTCAAAATGAATCCCAACTTTTTAGGGTTGCCCATCATTAATAGCTACCCCAATATCCTGAAGCTCAGCTCAGACACTGCTTTATTTGTTTTACAAAATACAGTTTTTCATTTCTGGCAAGCAATATGTGTTGGACTTTGTCCAGCACGTAGCATAACAAAAAGCTACAAAACAACAACCATGATGAGAATAATAAAAAAAAGTCAGGAGAAGACAACCAATGGAAAACTGATTCGCACCCATGCAATGTACCAAATTCAGCCTATCAATACACATCCTACATTTTTATTGCTCAATTTGTTAACAATAATAAAAAAAGCTTTAAGGGCCATCACCCATTGCTGGAGCAAAAGAAAGAGAGAGAGAAGGACATTTCCAAAGCACAGGGAGAAAGGACCAGGCTCTGCTTTCAACAGTTCTTCCTCTGTGACTGGCAACTGAACAGCTGAACTCGATTCAGCATCTATTGTTGTGGAAAGTGCTCTAACCAGCACCCTTGAGGAAGCAGATGAAATCCCTGACAAAGATAGCTCCATGAGCTGACTCGGTGTCCAAAAGGAGTGGCCTTACCAGCAGTGTACTGAGTCGATGAAGAGTTTAGGAGGTGCATTGAGCTTTGTTTGCTGAGTAAGAAACTGTAGAATAAAGGAGACTGGAACAAGACAAGGCTGTGTCAGCTTGTCAAGCCAGATTCCAACCTTTCTGCAAATATCCATCTACAAAGCACTTTGTACCCAACTGCAAAGAGTGTGCATTAATGTATGCTCCAAAGAAGCCCTTAGATGCAGAACTCTATGTTTTCAGTTTTAACAGGTGCATTTGCCTTGTAACGCAAGCTCCCATTTAAGTTTTCTTTCTGTTTTATGTTGAACCATGACCTACACTTAGGTAGTAGAGAAAAAAATTCCCTCCACTGCAGGACTCACGGGGTGGAGGTCTGTGGCCTCTGCTATGCAGAAGGTTAGACTAGATGATCATAATGGCCTCTTCCAGACTGAGAATCTCTGAACTCTTTGAATGCATACTGCATCAAAAATGAACATGGAAAAGAAAACGCGGCTCATTGTGGATTAGTCTTTCTTTTCCTAAACAGCATCCTTGTTCATATCTGCCCTTAAAAAACTTATCTTCCATCTCTTCTCCAATTCTGTCTGCTCCAGCTCCTCCTACACTCAATACTTATTGCTTGTATTTTGTCTCTCTACATTTATTTATATAGTATCTCCTAGGGCTAGGGACCATGCTTTCCTGAATATTTGTAAATACACCTGTGGTGTCATGTAAATAATAAATAGCACCATTAAGCGCTGGTTCCTTCACGGTGCTAAGCATTGCTAAGAAACAGGGAGAGAGGCTACTCCATATACAACAGGATTGCTCAGCTCCTCACTGGATTGACTCCTAAAGGCCTAATCCAGCTCCCAGTGAAATGGCAAAACTGATACTGTCTTGCACAGGAGGAAGATCTCAGTTGTATGTGAGGATTATTCTCTTTCACTGAATCTCATTCACAACACTCTCCTGTAATGCCCATTAGGAAATGGAGAGCTGTATTATGAATGAAATACAAGGCCTCAAATGGACATTTATACGAAGGAGCCCCTATCAGATGAACAGGATGTGTTTCTAGACCAATTGCAAAGAGAAATAGGTAGCTCACTGAAACATGTGGCACAGTACTGCATTCTATCATAGAACTGAAGCATAATCATAACTAAAATTAGCACTGTGATATTTTGTGGATGTAACTTTAGTGAGTCCTGCCAGCTAGGGCATATAGCGTATTCTTTTGATGTTAAGCACTACTCCCTTTAGCATTAATATTAGTTACAAGTACGCTCGAGGAGAAATATTTCCTAGAGATTGTATTATTTGTTATACTGTATAACAAATAGAAGTTTTCCAAGTGAATAACTATTGTATCCAGTTTTTAAATTTCCGCTTCACTCCGAAGAAAATGATTATGCCTTTGCCACTTTTTGACATGAACCTGAACTCAGAATTCTAAACAGGACTATGCAGAATTGAATTACATTTCACCTCCTTCAGCAATCCATCTTTACCATTTCTGTTCATTTGCTGTAGCTGCAGAAGTATTGAGTGCTGTGAGATATACTTAATTTTCTAAACCATGCAAGTCATTATGAATGGCCTTGTGTCCAGGTAAAGGTTAAGGAGGTCCTTTGTTGTTCTAGTTTAAGTTGTCCCTGACACTGCAGCCTAATCATTCCACATAATAACAGTCCTGATACACAGGCCCGAGTCAAAGTCGCAAGTCAATAAATCCATTCCTTCCTTTCAGGCAAAGTGTTGAATAGCACTGAGTGTGCAGTGTCACAAAATCCTGCAGTCTATCACATCAAGGTCATCTGGTATACAGTGTGAAAACTTTCTTTCCTTAAGTGCCTCACACATTCATAAAAGCAGATATGTTGTACACACAAACAAGTATGCTTCAGATTGTTTGGAGGAGATTAAAAAGAAGGCTTGACATAGGAATAGTTTTAGTCACACTTGCTTAATCTTTTGGCTGCTGTTTCTTTAACTTTTGGGAAGGAAGAGGAAATGCCACCACTCAGACCCTGAAAAGGGCTGTACACTTGCAGAGAACAATCTCATGCCATGCTATGTTCTCAATGGAAATTTCACCTAGTCAAAAATACTGCTTGGACGCTGGTGAATTTTACTTGCTGAGTTTCACTGTTTGAAGTCTATTGTAATAGTCTAAATCAAGTAATGTGAGTTGTTTGCCTCTTTGAAACAGAAATGCTGCTATATACTGAATCATCTTTTCACCTTCAGTTAAAAAAAAAATCCACCTCTACTAGTAAGTCCCTGGCAGTATACAGCACTGAGTTACGGTATGTTTACTTTGTTAAGGGACTTACAGCTCTTCCAGGTTTATAAATTCCTGAGGTGGAGTGGGGGAGTGAGTGTAAATTAACTTGAAATGTAGGACTATGTGTGTGTACATTCCAACTGTCTAAAACACTTCCTAGGGAAAAAGCTAGTCATACCTTTCAGCTACCATGTTTTCTCTTTGTCCTTAATTAGTAGGTGCATTTAGTGTACTTGCAAGTGTGGACTTCATAGGAATGACCTGAGGCAGGTCAGAGTGGTTTCTCCACACAGCTCTGCCAATCTACCTCAGTTCTATCCAGCTGCAGACCTGACATTCCAGTCCTTGGCTTTCCTTTTCCAAGTATGATATTGACAAATGTCCATTGGGGATTTAGAATGAGATTACAAAACTCATTTTCACATTTGCACAAAGGTAGCATCTGAACCCTGATCTCCAACAGTGAAAGGCTAATGCATAAACTCACAGCTCAGTCCGGCCCCCTTTTCATCCATCCTTTCAGCCTGTTTTTGCAGGGAAAGGAGAGGATACCATATCCCAACCAATCCATGAGAGGGAAAGGCTGCCAAATGATAATCACAAAAACGGGGAGATCTCAAGGTTCTTGCTCTTGAAAACTGAACACTAATATTCCATTTCAGGAAGCAAAGACAAGTGTTCTCAAGTTTGGCTCATTGGCTCAGGCATGGGCTAGGATGGCTGCATTCCCTGGATATTGCCACTGAGATGTAGCTATACAGTCTTGGAAAAGATACTTAAACTCTAGCTGCCTCATTTACTTGTCTGCAAAATGGGATAAACAATATTTATCTCCCTCACTGGGATGTTGCAAAGATCAATTAATGAATGGTTGCAAAGTGCTTTGAGATCCTAAGATGAATGGAGCTATTGTAAGTGGAAGGCATTATCATCATATTCTATTGCCTGATGATGGACAGCTAGCTAAGAGCCCTATCCTCCCCTACTGAAGGCAACAGGAGTTTTGCCATTTACATCAATGAAGCAGGATTAAGCCCTTGAAGTGCTAATAATTTTCCTTAGCATTTTCATGCTCATGATGGGCTCAGTCCTGGGGAGTGCTGAGCTGCGGTCACACCAGACTTGAGATCTGTGTGTGTGGGGGCGTGTCTTGGCAACCCACAGACTTTCACCACGCATGTCTGGGCAGCTCCATTGGTGACATTTGTGAAGGTAAAAAACTAAAAGAGCAATAAAGGCAAAAAGTGTCAATTTTGAAATAAAAAGCGGAGGCGTCCCTCAGCTCCCTGTTCATTTCCCCAGCTCTCTAACTACATTCAGCATGGCATAACGTCCACAATCTGCACCAGTGAAAGACGGGCGAAGACTGACAGTTTTCACCTGCGCCTAGTCCAATGGGTGGTGATTATGCTGTGATAGCATAATAAATCCTTTCTAATAATACTATAGCTGAGCTCTCACTTTATTGAATTATTGTGGATCTCTGTATTATACCCAAGAGTATGCACCATTAGTGCACCACACAGCTCTCCTCACAGAAAGGGTACTCATGAGTATGACAAAGAATTAGGGCATTATGGACTTTCCATCCTACACCCTGAAGGCAATAGTAGAAATGAAGGCCATGTTGTGCTTATAAGGCTATTTGTCATGTTGTTGTATATAGTACAGTATATGCTCATTATATATTGCATTCTATTGTACATGGCTCTTTTTGCAGTTGCAAAACTCTAAGGACCCAGCTCTGACATGTTTGATTTACACAGGTCTATCTTTGCTCCTATGGGTTGGGTGACTGGGCTTACAGCTGGTTTATAACAGGAAGAACAGCTGAAGTGCATTTCCTTAAGATCTTTGAGGTTGCATACTGTGTGTAGACTGAAAATAAGGGCAGAGGTTTGTGTTTCCCCCATGTTTTGATGGAAGATGGGGGACCAGAGGAGCAAGCCAACAAATGTTGTCAGCATGCACCCCTCCATCCACCTCCCAAAAAGAGGGGAAATTTAGGAATGAAACAATGCATCTTAAATTATTTATTTTACTCTTGGATTCAGGGAAGCGATGTATAGCAAAAGACAAAGCAATGGTGGAGCATCCTCGCTTCAAGACTTCGGGGAGAACATCTGGATACAAGGACTTGGACTTTGTTGGCAATTGAATCTTGTCATTTTGTAAGTCTTTAGTCCAAAATTATACACTTATTCACACCTTCTTCATCCACAGAAAAGAAGCCCCAAGCAGTGGAATGAAGTGTGCCACACCACAATCTACTCATTCTAACAACCCTGAAGTGTCACTGTTCCAAAATCCTTAAAACTGAACTCATAGACTTGGATTAGAAGAGACCTCAGGAGGTCATCTAGTCCAATCCCTGGCTCAAAGCAGAACCAACACCAACTAAATCATCAGCTGGGTGTGAAAGTCCTAGGTGGCTCAAATCCTGCAATTTTTGTCTTTTCAAAGCATTGTTACAATGTTGTTTTTTCCCATTCCTAATGCTATTTCCATGTCCTCGTCACATTCTAACTGATACAGTTACCTTCTGCCTTCCTCAGGTAGTTTCATTTGGATATATTCTTCTCATTGCTGTCCAAAAAAATCTTCTGTTATTGGTTTGTTGCTGGTGCAAAGTGGCCATTCCACTTCAGACATGTCTGCCTTGAGGAAGAATAACACTTATATACTATGTGCTGTCTGCAAAGTGCTGTGGAATCCTTTGGGAATAAAAGGTGCTATATAAATCTAAGATATTACTAGTGTTCAGTAAATGACTCTCATTCAGGAGACCAGGTCATATAGAGACTCATTCACACCAACAGACCATCATCCCCTGCATGCTCTTGTCCATTAATAGGCAATGAAGAAGAGAAGATGATGAAGATTACCCCATGCTGGAAATGGGAAAGTTTATTAAGTTACCTTTCTAAGGCAGCTGGAAATTGCTCTGATAGCTTCAGTAATTATAGTTGCTGTTCTACTAGTGGGGCATCAGTGACACTGCAGGTTGAGGAAATTAAAAATGAAAATCAGAATCAGATGCATGTAACTTCCAGTTGCAGAGCTGTTAAATGCACAGCGCAACAGTGTAGTCTTGCAGATGAAGGATTCGTGCCCTGTCAGTGGCTCCAGAGGTCCAGGCCACGTGGTGCACATTCGAACCAGGAGCTCCACAGCAGATATAGCATCCTCATCACTACAGCTTGAACAGCGACACTTCCTTAGACAACACAGTTGCTAGAGGGGCCGTTCCAAGGCCTCCTTAATTAGGGCACAATTTTAAAACCACTGAAGTCCGTGGAAAGGTTCACTCATATGTCATTTAGGTGTCTGGAAATCACTCTCTAGTTTGTGTGGTTTAAGCAGTTTCCTTCATGTCAGAAAGTTTCCAGGTCACTTAAGGGCTATTTAGTCCTGACCTTACTTGCTGTCAAGCTCTGTGATGCTTCAGATTCTGACATTTCTGAGTGCAGAGGTTTTGCCCAGGACAGACAGATCCATCCCTGTCAGTTTGTACTGCTTACCTCTATCAGAGCCCCCCTTTGCAGTCACCATCTTTCAGCATGATCATCTAGAATTTTCTCCTCAGGGTCCATTTTCTGTGGGCTGTATTATATGCAGGAGTTCAGACTAGTTGATTAGAATGGCACCTTCTGGCTTTAGAATCAGTGAATTAACATCACCTCTACTTCTAATTCAGAGGAGTCACTGCGGAGTTGGATTAGACACTCCTTTGCCCCAGGGACTAAGGGTCTGATCATACTCCCATGGACAGCAATAGGAGTTAGGCCACTGATTTCGCTGGGAGCAGGATTAGGACACGGCTGATCCAGCACTCTTTGATTCTGTCAGTCCTGCGAGATCTAGGTACCTAGCATGGTTTACAGAGTTCTAACCCTAGGGAAGCCTTTAGTTTAACTTTTAAAAACTAACAGTATTTCTTGCTGGAAAATATTTAATCATGAATGTAAGTTTGTCAAATACTGTCTCTGACCTCCAAAGCTTCTATTGATTGCCTCTGAATCCATTGTGTTGCATTACACTTTCTGAGGCAGCAAGACAGCGAAGTCAGGAATCAGCTAAAATAGTCAGATTTTTGAAAAGCGATAAGAAATAGCCCAATTCCCGATTTAATAAAAGGTGCTACAATTAGTTTTGCAACTTAAGGGCATAAAATATTGCATTATACCAGACACCGTAGGAAAAAATGCCCCCAAAAGAGCCTTGGAAATTATATACCTCCACAAGAAAATAGAGCAACAGCAGCTACTTGTGAATGAATAAATAACATTTGCATAGACTAGAAGTAATTGTTCAAATCTTCTTGGTACCTTATGTTTCTCAGAATAAAAAATTATAGGCAATGAGGTTTGTTCCACTGTCCCCTAGTCAGGGGCAATCCATATAAAAGAGAGAAAACAGAGTTCCAACACACAGAGTTTTCAGTGAATTCTTCCACCAGGAAAGAGCTGGTTTGTGTTTTGCCTATCTTCACACAATATGAAAGAGGCCAGAAGATCTTCCTCCTTAACCCACCATTCTGCTATGGGCTGGATGGATCTCAGAAGATTTTCAGCAATCACCTAAAGAAAAGAAAAGAAAAGAAAAGAAAAGAAAAGAAAAGCTTTCTCCTCTCCCTTTCTGTACATATTTTCTTTGCCATGCTTTGCCATATCCATCTCCCGGAAGAGAGGTTCCTGCAGGGGGACACGTAGATACTATGCTGAAAAAAGTAAGGCAAGACAGATGGATGGAAAACAACCAAAGCTTCAAGCAGAGAAGAATGGGCAGCCTATAGACCACCGGGGAGAGTCGAGCTAGGAGCAGATGAGAAGCTGGCAGGGACACAGTTATATAGAACCTTGAAGGTGAGAATAAGACATTTGAACTCAATCTTTTTTCCTTCTTCTTCATCTTCTCCCTTTGAAGGGAGAGCCTAACAGTATTTATCTGGGCTGAAATCTGGGCTGACAGACCTCAAGTAAAACTGAATTAAACACTGGTGCTCAGAGAGAGATATCTTGAGCTGTGTTTCAGCACTAGGAGAACCTGAGACTTATTTTTTTAACTGCTTCAAGTAAAAGCAAGATTACTTAGAAAACGTTTTTCTCAATGCAATAGAACATGGAATAGTTAATTGTCTACAAGATAGAAGCCCATCAATAACCATGGTGCATAGGGAGGCTATAACATAACCCAGCAGAGCATAATACAGACTCTCTTGTGACACTTTGCACAGCAAAGCCAACAAAAGAAAAGCATTTGCTCCCATTTCTGTTAGAAACACACATCTAACTTTGAATCTGATGTAAGGTATTACTGATCTGTAACAATGACAAGCAGAGGATAGCACATGTAGTTGGGCCTAAGAGAAGAACTGGAGTAATAGTTTTAAAATGTGTGTTATTATTTGGATCACAGGAGTGCCTAGAGGTTCCATTGCACGAGATGCTGTACAGACCCATAGTAAGAGACATAGAAAAGCTTCTATTCTAAATAGATAACAGAAGAGTGATTCCCACCATTTTCAGATGGGGAATGGAGGCACCGAGAGATGAAGTGACTAATCCAAGGTCAGAATGGAAGTCTATGGTGGAATGAGGAATCAAACTCAGATTGCCTGAAAACCAGTCATCCATCCTCTCTGATTCTGGTGCATATTTTGTCTTGAAGGATTAAGATTGCATGTCTAATTCCTCTCAAATTAAATGACAATACACCCTACAAAATACCTACTGATTAGCTTTTCAGTCCCTCCAACGGCTGGGACAGTGAGGGAGGGCTGCATTGAGGCTGATGCAGCCAGACCAGGTTTCTTAATAGAGGACCATGGCCTCTAGCACTTCTAGCCTCTTCACCTCCTTTGCTGAACATACCGCTCATTGCCTATTTAAAACTGACATTCTGATTTAGCAATGGTCTTATCATTTTTTCCTGGCTTTTATATATATATAATGAGGCTCTTCTTAAAGGGAAAGGAAGTGCTACAGCTCTGGTTGTGATTAACACAGTTCAGGGTTGAAGTTAATATTACTTCTTCCCTGCTGTATTTTTAATTATACTCCTGATTTTATATTTGGAGACCGTCATAGACCTGCTCTGGTAAATTGTCAAACAACCAGAAGTCAAATATGTGTTAAATATGAGAATACACTGCCATTTTTATCTGATTGTGGTTCATTCACACTATGTTATCTACTTTTAATTAAATATCATAAAATACACATGGTCAGCAGTTTGACTTTTCATTTCCTTACAGTGTCAGTAATTCAGCTTGATTGTTTCCACCTACCATAGAATTACATTTTAAATATGTTACCCCTGCACGCTGCAGATTTAATATCCCAGAAACTTAAACTAGTGCTAAAAATAATCACCGTCTAGTTAGTGGTAGCTTTACCTGGAGCAGACACATTCAGATTCACAACTACTTGCTTCTCTGAGTATGATAAGCCTTTGCCTTGATTTCTGTTTCTTATTAAATACTTGTATCATCTCCTTTGTTGACTGATAGTCTACTATGTTCATTAAAGATATAGCTAGGATTCTGCTATATTATCCCAGGCACTGGACATAAGAACCTTCCTAGTATCCATGTTATGCATGGACTTAAAGTTCACAACTGTATTAATACTGTTCCCCCACCAGACATTTTACATGCTGCTCTGATATATTGCTGTTTGGGTGGGGGTACTTGTTCCCACTTCTTTAAAGGGGATCAAGTTTTTTTCATTCACATTTTATTCCTTCACTTAGAAGGTGAACAGTTTGAGATCTAAAATTGTCAGAACTTTGGATTTCCAGATTGGATTTCCTTGAGAGCAGCTAGGCTTGCTATTTTGCCCCAAGTAGAAATTCAGAATATTCTTAGATTCATAGACTATAAGGCCACGAGGTATCACTGTGATGATATAGTCTGACCTCCTGCATAACACAGGCCACAGAACTTCCCTGAAATAATTCCTCTTTGAACTATTAGCAATCATCCAAATGGGTGAACATCTGCATGGAAATGTTCACAGGTTGGTATGTGGCTCCAAAATATATTTTTCAGTTCTCCACTCTCATATGTTCCAATCTGGATTACGGCAGGTTATAGGACAGATTTTCTGCTCTGTTAGCATAGTGTGGCATTGTACAATCAACCAATGGAGAATGCAATCAGCAAGCTCCTATGCCACCCTCCTTGGCCAAAAGTGTAGAGGGTATGCCTGGGACAGCCCTGCAATTTGACCACATCTAGTGTCCAGAACAGTTTCTAGGGGACTGTTTAATTTGGTGTACATTAGAGCAGCCTTGGAACTGTCCAGATTTGTGCTAGGAGATCAGTCCATCACAGAATGGGCTGAGAATTAAGAGGCGAGAAAAAGTAGCTAAAAGCCACCATTGCTCCCTCCCATTCATTGGATGAGTATGTCTTGTCCAGATCTGAGAAGCTGGCCCTCTAATAGTTTTATTCTTGTAAAATACAGGATTTCTAGTATAGTACAAATGGACAAGAAAACCCACCTCAGAAAAAGGTGAAACTGCTCATAATTGATTATTTTCTTGCAAAAATCCCAATAGAAACAAATCTTATCAAGTGAAATTATATTAACACATTTGTTCATTTATAGTTTTCCTAAGGTTGTTAGTTACAGTTCATTTCCATACCCTAACTTCCCACCCCTGGGCATCCTAAAGAATTTGACGCCAGTAGTTTGACTATGGAAAAGACTGCAAGTGCCAGACAATTGGGAATTTCGAATGTGACCGAGTACCAGAATCAGGACTGAAGTCAGTGGGGGTCTTTTCATTGATTTACATGGACTTTGGATTAAATCCTTGGAGAGTAATTACCATTTCATATGATTCAACATAAGAAAGCTATATATGAGGACATTTAAGAAGAAAAGTGTCAACTTATTTTTATCTCTGTTGAAAGACAGTAGACATAGAGTATGTCTCTACTACCCGTTGGCTCAGTGGGTAGCAATTGATCCAGAGGGGGTTGATTTATTGTGTCTAGTCTAGATGTGATAAATCAACCCCCCAGAATGCTCTCCTGTCGACTCCTGTACTCCACCACCATGAGAGGCACAGGCGGAGTCAACAGGGGAGTGGCAGCAGTAGATTACATCTAAGTATGTCAACTTCAGCTATGTTTTTCATGTAACTTAGATCGATTTCCCCCGCCCCCCTCCCAGTGTAGACCAAGGCTAAGAGAGAGTGGTGGGAGGGTGAGAAAGAGTGGAGAAGTGGTAGAAATATTGCTAAAAAAATATGGACAGTGCTTTCTTAAGCATGGATTCTTCATTAATCCTGTGTTGTCTAGCGGTTTGCACAAGACCCATATGTGAGATAACTGTAGCTGGGAAAGCCAACGAAGAACAACGGTGTTCTCTCAACTCTACTGTTGAAAATATTCCATCTCCCATTCAGGCAGAGTAGTGGAGCAAAAGCCTTTTGCACAACAAAAGGGAAACAAATGAGCAAAAGAAAATGACACCTTAGTTACCATCATTTAGATCTGTGCTACCTTTAGGTGAGATTTCCCAGGCTCTCCTTTCTGATTTGGAATCGTTTCCTCTTTGGTTAAAGATGTGTGTACGTAAAAACCAAGATTTTTCAACAACAATTCCTAGAAGGTCATGACAAATAGGTCCAGGATATCTGGTGTGTAATTCTACCTAGTACATTTTAACTAAATAGTTGAAACACCATGTTCTCTGTCTAAATAAGTTTTTATTGTTGAGGAGCAGCTGGGAAAGTTAATCCAGAGAGGAGAAGGAGCTCAGTTTTGGTGACTGTTATTCCAGGTCTCAGTGTGAGATGGTGATAAGACATTGCATTGGATAGTGATGATGGGATGAAGCAAGGGGGCTATTGGTGTTTTTATACTTCACTCCATTACCATGATAGCTGAGGGCTACAGCCACAAGGTAAGAGATAGATCTGAGATAAGTTCATGCCCCCATGAAAGCCATAGCCAGCAAAAAAGGAGTATGTCTACATTTTCCTGCGTGTATGCAGGGCACAGTGCATGGAACTTTGCACAATTATTCTTCCCTTTTTCTAGGTGACATTTAGACTTAACCAGCTTAAAGAATCTGTATTAACATAAAACAAACAACAGTGAGGGTACCGGGAGTTCTTCCCCCAGTAGCAGTCCTGCATTTCTGAAGATGTTTCAAATGTGATTTTATACTCGGCTTCCCATCTGAAGGATGGGAGGAGCTAGTAAAGGGACACATCTTCTTTTAGAGGATGTGCATAGAGGACTTGTTGCTATTCCACCTCTGGTAGGAAGGCTGTGGGACTCAGAAACTCTCCAGCCAGACAGCGACTCCTCACACTTCATGAGTCCTTGCCTCACCAGTGAAAGAGGAAGGTTTGCTCTCACACTGTTATGAGAGGGAGAGTCCTCACTATACTTTTTATCAGAACAGGCAGAGCTGCACTTCTCCATATTTTCTCCTACTTTAACTAGTGTGGGGGAAACAATAAAGAAGGATGGTCCAATTTTCATGTTACTTAGGACTAGGCAGACTGCTGTTTTGGAATCTTTAAGCTAATTATGGAGTGGTAGACAAGGGAGAAAGAAATAGGGAGTTGGCAGTGATGGACTTGGATAAGCAGTAACACTAACATTAATAGACCAGGATGAAGTGTGTGTCTAGGACAAAAGATTGGAAGTCATCAAGAGTTGTACGCTTTGGTTTTATTTCTCGATGTACCATAGACTTGCTAAGATACAATCTTGCTGAACCTCAATTTTTAGGTCTGTAAGATGGACATAACAACATTTACCTGTCTCATGAATGTTGAGAAGCTTTATGCATAAAGTGCTTTGAGATCCTTGGATGGAAGATGCTACAGAAGGTCTAAGTATTACTTGTAGAGGGAAAATCTCTATTTGAAAAGAGCCTTTGAATATGGATATTCATATTTATTGAAAACATCACTAATTAAGTTTGTCATGAGCCGAAAAGAAAATATGTTTGCAAAAGGATTACCTAGCAGAGGAGGAGGTAATCCCAAAATGTTAATAGTGAGTTTGACATCTGGAACCAAATTCAGTCCTAATACAAATGGTCATAGTTCCAACTCAAGTTGACTGGAGTTGAATCACTTTCAACAGCAATGCATTTGGCCCTTAGACTATAAAAGCCAAATTGGGCTATAAATAGAAGCGGTCTCTGGTTTCTAGGACACTAATTCTCTGGGACATGTGGTCAGGCACTTGGTTGGTTTAAAAAGAATACAGTTTAGGCCAAGGGTCAGCAACCTGCAGCATGCATGCCAAAGGCGGCACATAAGCTGATTTTTAGTGGCACTCTGCTGCCAGCCAGGGTCCTGGCCACTGACCCCACTCAGCCCGCTTCCTGCCTGGATGAACAGAACCCTAGGCAAGCAGCAGGCTGAGCGGGGCCAGCGGCCAGGATCCCAGCTGGCAGGAGGCGGCGGACAGAACCCCAGACCAACAGCAGCTGAGCAGCTCAGCCCCCTGCCGGTCTGGAGTTCCAGCCATAGGTCCCACTCAGCCTGCATCCAGCCTGGGGTCCCAGCCACTGGCCCCACTCAGTCCACTGCCAGCCTGCATGAACAGAACCCCAGGATGGCATCGGGCTGAGCGGGGCTAGGGGCCAGGGCCCCAAACCGGCAGCGGGCTGAGCCACTCAACCCACTGCCGGTCTGGGGTTCCATCCGCTGGCTCCTGTCAGCTGGGCTCCCGGCCACTAGCTCCACTCAGCCCACTGCTGGCCTGAGTGAACAGAGCCCCAGGCCGGCAGCGGGCTGAGTGGAGTCGGCAGCTGGGACCCTGGTTAGCAAGGGTCTGGCGGACAGAACCCCAGACCAGCAGCGGGCTGAACAGGGCTGGTGGCCAGGATCCCGGCTGGTGGGGCCGGCGGCTGGAATCCCAGACCAGCAGCGGATCAAGCAGCTCAGCTCACCGCTGGCCCTGCTCAGCTCGCTGCCAGTCTGGGTTTCCATCTGTCCCCTGTGCTGCTGGTTTGGGGTTCCCTCTGCTGGCTCCTGTAACTGTAAAATATATTATTGGCACACGAAACCTTAAATTAATGAAGACTTGGCACACCACTTCTCAAAAGTTGCTGACCCCCGGTCAAGGGGAAGTGAGGATGGTACTGGACCTTGTTACAAATATTTAAACATGTCTTACAGAAATGTGGATTTCTGCTTTACCAGCAGAGGCTTTACTAATCCCAGATTAGAAATGGTCTTGAAAGGACAGGTGCGGGGAAGTGTTCACTGTTTTAAAGAACATGAGGGGAAGGAAGAGAGAGACATTTTCCGTTGCAACTGTGCAAAAAATATTAAAATAATGATTAAACTAAAATATGCAAATACTCAAGATGTCTTATGCTGCTAGGAAAGGCCAGAGCTGATATTAAAATGTTTCATGAACGTTATAATATATTCAGTGCAATGAGGAGAAGGCACAGAGGAAAACAGTAAAGGCGGCACATGATCATAGCCGGTGATCAATTAAAAAGAGAAAGAGAGAAACACAACATTTTGGGAAATTTTTTGTATTATAGTATCTCTTGTGTGTTTGCACAGGTAGTTCTGGAATGATCCCCTCATTGTGTTCAGAGCAACTGTGTCTACCTGAAATCAAATTAGAAAACTCTCCAAGATTTTTCTGCTTTACTAGATTGTGGTGAAAATGGTTTTATCTTAACTGGTATAAGAATTATCATCCCGAAGGAAGTGTTTCTCTTTTGTGATTTACTGACGTACACATACTGTAGCCAGATAAACTTTTAGTGCTACTCTTTAAAGCTTCTGGTAGAGCTGGTTTGAGCCATCTTAAAGTCAACTGCTTACAACGACCTTACAGATCAGCCGCACTACTATGGAGACAGAGAGCTGCCAAGAACATAGGCAAGATTTGTGATATATGGGACAGTGCTTTTTAAGCAACCAGTCCTCGACTTGCAGAGCTCAAGAAGTCAGAATAATTTCAAATCTCCCCATCTTTAGATTGATGTGTAAAATCTCTCTCACACACCCCTTAGCTTTTTTACAATAATAATAAAAAACCCTACCACCAAACATTGCTCCATGCCAGTAGATGAGAGGAAGAGAGAGAAAACTAATTCCACCACCTGCCTCTGCTCTCGTGCAAGATGCTTTGACCTCATAGTGATGAGATTGGGACTGGACCTTATGTGGGTGCTCAGAGAGACAGGGAATATACTAAAAGCTTCCTCCACTCTCTGAACTCCTTGCAACAGCCAGTCTCAGTAGAAGTCCCTGTGTTCAAAAGAGGGTCTACTTCTCCTATGTGCAGGGAGAAGATGGGGCCTCTTGCCTGCAGAGCTGATAAAGGCCAGTGTATGCTGGGCAGCATCCTTTCATACAGAGATGCTTGTGGAAGCATCCTTTCTCCCTAAGAGTGGTGCAGCTCTGCGTGCCTCCAAAACAAGCCAGTGGCTAAATGCCACAAATATGGCTACAAATCAGCACTCTTATTAAATGCCCTCTAGTGTTCGAGTAGCATACTGTACATGGATGGCTGTAGATGGATACCAGGACATTTATTAATTATATACAGAATTGCAAGCCATTTAAATGTGTTTTCAGAAGGAAAAAAAACCCATCCTGAACTACCTAGGCTGGTCCAGCGTGCCGTACTCAATACAGTTAGTCACAGTGAATTTTATAGCTAATTCAACTATATTAAGGTGTAGAGGTGCTACTCTATGGACAGGTTCTTTATCAACCTGCCTGTCCAGTCTCAGACATCCCCAAACACTCAAACTCTGCTGTGATCTCATGTCCTAACATAGTGGTAGATGAAGGCTGTAGTCGTTCCATGAAGGACACCCTGGCACAAGGTGGAAATCAGCTGTAGCAGTGCTGTGATATCATCCTCAGCTGTTGACACTATCAGGAATAACATAAAAGACTTTTGACGGGATTCTCGTTCTTTCCTATCCCCACAAAGGCCCTGCAACACATGAACTCACCTAATCCTCCACCTACAACATCATCTCTATTTGTCTTCCCTGGCCCTCTCCATTCCCAACCCTGTGAGCCATGGCTGATAATTTGTCCCCTCTTGGAAAGTTCTTCATTTCCAATTCTTGTCTTCTAGTTCCATGTAGAAGCAATGGTCTGAGCCCCTTTAATACTTGTCTCTAGACCTGCTAAAAGTCAATGTATGAGAAGCAGTGCCCTTTCATATGGGAATGCTTGGGGACACTTCTATGTCCATAGATGAGTATGGGAGGGTGCCCATAGTGTAAGTGGGTTCACATATGGCAGGAGATGGCTGGAGGAAGTGTTATAGGCTCAAGGAATTGAGGATAACCCACTAGGGGTAGGGAAGGAACTAAACTGAGTCTTGCATGTTGTACTTTGCATAAGGCCCCATTATAGCTAGGGCTGTGCTGGGTACATTAGGATTAGATGGCAAGGTGCTCCAATGTATACTGCATTCTAACTTTCTCATATATTACAGCGAAGTGCATTGGCCTGACATGCCTGAAATAAGAGAAAATCCCAAGTGATCAAGAAGTTCTAAAATCTGGTGGGGGCATTATTAGCCCAAAATGTGATTGTTGAGTTATCACAATCCTCTCCTAAAGACTTTAATATATGTAAATGTCTCATAACAATTAAATATCTTTCAGGCATAACTGGGTTGAAAACAATTATTATTGCTCATCTAGGAATAAGAAGCAGATGTGGCCACATTTGTTGGGGACCTGAGCCTGTAGTCAGCAAGTTCTTAGGACGAAACAAATCAGTGCAGGGATTTGCATATGGTACAGTTATTCAAAACTACTGTCAAGGCCTCATGTACATGTACGTTAGACCTAGATTCTATTAGACAGATGTCACTGCATTGGTTACATTCAGCTCAAATTCTGAAGATTATCTTTGTCACTATAAGGGCTAAAAACTTTTTTCATGGAAATTAAGATTCTGTAACACAGTCATACAACAATTTATGTGGCTGCCTAATTGCATTATACACAGGCTCATGGTATAGCCAGCTTCCACCCTGATTGACTGAATTTCCAGCCCTTTATCCCTCCAGCTTCTTGTTTTTGAATTGTTATCCTCTGTATTGTATTTTGTCTCAGTTACATTGCAATGTTTTGAGGTGAGGGACCATGTTATTGGTCTGTCTATAAAGTGACATGTACACCTATGGAAATCAAACAACATCAATAATAGAATGGCTAATATTGGCTTGGGAGATGGCTGATTCCCAGTGAGATGGCTCACTGGCATTGTACAACTAGCGACAATGACTCTCTTGATATTGGTGGACATGACCTAGTAATTGAGTTTGTTGCTGAAAGGAAGTTTATCATGTGTGATGGGGAAGAGAGGTTGTTGTTATATTTCTAAAAAGAAACTGATAGTTTGGAGGGTAGGGTATTGCACTATATGTAGATATCCCATCCATTCCTAGGGAGATATGTCAGGTACTTCAAGCTATTTTCTCCTGTTATGTTGCTACCAGTAAAACTGACTGTGAAAGAAGTATATTTCCAAATACGACATCGATGCACCTGCCAATCAGTGCACATGTAACATTGTGCTTCCTGGACATACTCATGGCCTTTTTTCTTCTGTTGCTAGTAGGGTGGACAAACTAGATCAGTTAATTAAGAATAAGGCTGAACATCAGTTTCTAATTTGAAATTAACAGAACCCAAAACTCTTTCAGGTTTTAAAAAAGCTCAGGTCACTCCCTACTCCAGTCTCCCCAAAGGATTTTGTTTCCAGTGGAATCCACTTCAGAGTCCCAGCCAGTCTTTCAAGCAGAGGAATTGCATGGTTTTCAAGGCCAGAGAAAGGCAAAGGAATTTGTGTTGCCCTTGACTCACCATAAGTGAAAGAGCAAGTGCTGAATGGAGCAAACCACAAAAACATAGCTGGAAGAGCACCGAACCCAATATCCCTTCCCTACCTGAAAGCCAACAAAAATTAGTTGTTGGGATATCATGGAGCCAGTCGAGGAACAGAGAGAGACAAGATCAGGGTATCAGGAAGTCTGCTGGGCATTGCTGACAAGGATTCTAGAGATCAGGGGAGGGAAGGATGAGATGAAGATGGGCTAAGGATCTGATTGTGCTGAAGAGAATAGTAAGAGGTGAAGATAGAATGACAAGGGAGCCCATCCTCAAAAAAAACTGAGTAAACTATGCATCTGAATATTTGGATGCTAATATGAATCCAACTTCCTATGCAGTTCACTCATCACTAATCACCAAGGGCTAGATCATGCAGACTGCACACACCGATCATCATATGGACAGACATGGAGACAGTAGGGAACCCTAGGAGACATTCTTTGCCTTGAGGAGATGGAGTGCTTCCCAGAGCTCCACAGATTGCACACCCACCACTACAAACCTTTATGACCTTAGACCTTAGTCCATCCCATCCTTTGCTGCACATCAGGCTACCCACATTTGTCATCCTTACCTGTCAACTGCTCTTTTCTCCAAATCCTCCCTTTTCATGTTGAGGTGCTTTATGTCATTCAGAACTGTTCATTTTGATGTTATTCGTGTTCTTCCTCTCTTTCTTCTTGCGTTTTCTGGCTTCCATTCAAGGGCAGTATTTGGTAAGTGTTCTTTTTCCATTCTCAGCACATCTCCCAGCCATTGATGTCTTCTTTTGTAGATTATTTGTGAAAGGGTGCCTTGTCCAGTCATTCTTCTGACTTCTTCATTCATTTTCCTATCACTATCCTATGTTATTCCCAATATTCTTCGCAGACATTTGTGATAAAATGCATCCAGTTTTTGTGTATCTTAGTTGGTAAGTTGCCATGTTTCACTGCTATATGTGGTGATGGCGATAACAATTGCTTTGTACATGTTCAGTTTTGTCTTGAAGAAGATGTTTTTGAGTCTTCCAAATGCAGCATTTGCCTTCCCGATTCTTCTTATTATTTTCTTGGAACTAGTACCAACTTGGCTGATGGTACTTCCAAGACACGTAAAATTGTCCACCTTCTCCAGTTTCTCTTCTTCAATTTTGTTTTCTGTCCCTATAGTCCCCATTAACATGATTTTACATTTCTTTGCATTGTATCTCAAACCTCTTCTTACTTCTTTTACTTGGTTTGTGCATTTTTGTAGTACATTGGCATCTTCATTGATAAGAGTGATATTGTCAGCAAAGTCTAGATCAAATAGCCTTGAATTCTTCCATTTTAAGCCATATGTATCGTCACATTATTTTAATCCATAGTCAAAGACTGGAATAAACCAAAAAAGGAGACAGGATGCACCCCTGCCTTACATCTGCCTTGATTCTGAAAGGCTTATTCAATCCATTTTCCATTTTAATGCAGCATTTTGAGTTGGCGTAGAATGCCTTCATAATGTTAATTTATTTTGTTGGAATTCCATATTGTTCCACCATTTTCCCCATTGTTCCTCTGTTTACACTATCGAATGCCTTTTGAAAGTTCACAAAATTGATGGCAAGACTGCCTTCGAATTCAAGTGTGTTCTCAATAATCTGTCTCAGGGTGAAAATAGCATCTATGCATGATCTCCCTTGTCTAAATCCAGATTGTCTTGTCCTAGTTATGGGAGATTTTTATGCCCAGATCAGAAATGAAAGAAGAGGTTCGGAAACAGTCATCGACCCACATCCAACTGGAACAACGACAGACAATGGCACAGGATCTCTTGAATTTTGTGCCGAAAACAATCTTAGCATCTGTGATTTAGTCTTCCAACATAAAAACATACACAGAAAGCCATGGATTTTGCCAAATGGTTGTAAGCAAAATAAGATCGACTATATCTGTGTTAGAGGTGAAAAACAACAGTGTTATACACAAGAGTATTCAGAGGAGCAGGTATAGGGAGTGATCATTTTTTGCTGAAAGCAAACTTCAAATTGAAGTTTAAAGTGCTTAAAAAAAGAAAAAACAAACCTTCCTGGAGAGCGGCTTATTCCTGCTCTTCTGGTCTCTGCGTACAGGGGTAGAGTCCTAGCTCTGCTCTTCCTCTTTGGGGAACTGAGCACCTATAGGTAAGTAGGGAAGCAGTAGTTCCTGGGCACCTGAGAGTGCAGATACTGCAATCCTGCTGGCCTTTATATGGACCATAGAAGCAGGGGAGGGATTCTTTTGTCATCTGTAATATTCTGTCTTGGCATCAGGGACAGGCAGAATCTGGCCCCATGTGCTGGGAGACCTGGCCAAGTCACATAACTCATATACACTCAATGCACGAAATGAGATCACTTGCAACAGCCTTTTAGACAGGCTACGTCTCTGGAGGGGATGGTATGATGGGACTGCCTATGATGGCGTGTGGCCTATCCGCAACTGCCTGTAGCAAAAATTCCCAACTGCTGGTCACGGGACACTAGATAGGGAGGGCTCTGAGTTACTACTGAGAATTCTTTCACAGATATCTGCCTGGTGAGTCTTGTCCACATGCTCAGGGGCTAACTGATGGCCATATCTGGGGTCAGAAAGGAATTTCCCCCTGGGTCAGATTGTCAAAGACCGGGGGCGAGGGGGGAAGGTGGAAGGGGGACTGACTTCCTCTGCAGCATGGGGCATGAGTCACTTGCAGGTTTAAACTAGTGCAAATGGTGAATTCTCTGTAACCTGAAGTCTTCGAACCATGATTTGAGGAGTTCAGTAACTCAGTCAGAGGTTAGGGCTCTATTTCAGGAGTGGGTAAGGTTCTGTGGTATGCAGTGTGCAGGAAGTCAGACTAGAGGATCACGAGAATCCCTTCTGACCTTACCAGCCTTGCAAAGCAGCAGTTTATCACGGCGATCTATTGTGTTGAGTCCACAGCACTAGTGTACACAGTCATGATGTAGACTGGCCAGGCTGAAACACCACTACAAGTTTCTCAAAGCAGGACCCTGCCACTACTGGTTACTGCAGCTCCAGGAGTGCTTAGAGACTTCGCAGTGTAGTGCTGATCTGAATTAATTCCACTGGAACTCCCCCGACACACACATGGACCAACTATATTACCTCTGAGGAGCAAAGCTTTTGCCTGTCATGTATCTTTCAAAGCAAGTTAGTGAGGTTGTATGTTTGCAATTCCCAGCTTGACTTGCATTTCCTCTCTAGCTTTCTTAGCCCTTGTAGTTCTGTGCTACTGCACTGCCACTAGCTCAGAGAAACCTGGAGATGCAGTTGCTCCTGAGTGTCTGTTTATCTCTGTAAAATCAGTGCTGTAGCTCCACCTAACTTGTACAGTTGTGTTTTTTAAATTACAGTATGGCATAAGAGTAGCTGTTTGGTGGGTGGGTATCAGCAGCATGTATTTAATTAAGCAGGTAAAGTCTAAATTAAACTACATCAAATGGATAATGTTTCTTTAATTTTATATTGTCATTCTCCTCAGCCAGTGCAGAGAGGGGTTGGCCTTATCATGATTCTTGTTACTAAAAAGCCAGTCTCATGACCAACTACATAATTGATTAAGCACAACTGTGGACTCCCATTATCAGGAAGTACAATTTTCTTGGTGTCACTTTGAGTCTAAAATACCTCAAGGGTAATTACAGATTGAGATGCAACATAGAAGGCTTTGAAGTGGGGGAAAGAAAAGATTAGGGTAGTCGAGACTATCTATGTCTGTTCATTTGTCCTTCATGGCAAAGTCTTTAAGCTTCTGTGAAAAGTTGCCCCTGTCTATTACTGGCTAGTGCAGGTCCAGTCTGCAGATGTTCGGAGGATGCGTCCCTCTGGCCATGGGCAGCTTCAAGGGGCACTTAGAATTCATGTCAGAGAGGCTGGCTTTCCCTCTTTGGCTCTAATGAAAGTTTCATGCAGCTTTGAATCTTTTTTGCCTTGGATTTGGCATGCCTGACTGCCTGTGACTGGGCTGTCCACTCAAGACTGAGTGAAGTGCACTTTCTCTGACCAGCTAAATTATTTACCCTGGTAACAATTATATAACACTACACTTAAAGAGCCCCTCGTTGCAGTTCAAGGGAAAAGGCATTAAAACTAATTAAAAACAGAGATATAGTTTTATTTTTAATTAATAACAAGTTAGAAGTAAAAACCATTATTAGTGATGGTACACAAAGGGGAAAACAAACCTGTATTAAAAGGGCTATTTAAAGAAATGTTAATTAATTGAATTTGAAGCTCTTCTTAGTCAAGCAAGAAAAAACTAATGGTTTTAAAAGAGGCAAAGTAAAGTATTATTACATGTTGGATATTTATTATGTCAGTGACCAGTTTGCCAGAGGCTTTGAGGTTAAAATGTAAGTTCAAATCCCTTCTATAACATTTACTGCTATATAAAGGTAAATGTATAGGAGTTCTCTCTCTCACGCACAAAAAGCTCACTAATTTTATGTGGGTTAATAGCATGTGGAAGAGAAGCATAAACACTCACATTGTAAACTAACAAATTTCAATAAAAGTGTAGAATTAGAATTTATCTATTAACAGCACTTGAGTTTTACGAGGCCAATAACACTTTACAGTATGTCTTTAAAGCACTTTAAAAACATTAACTAATTAATCCTAACAACATCCCTGTGAAGTAGGCTAGTAGTATCCCCATTTTGCAGATGAGTAAACACAGTGATGTTAAATGACTTGCCCAAGGCCATGGAGTCAGTGTCAGAGGTGAGCATAGAATGCAAGAGTTCTTGGCTCTCAGTTCACCACACTGCTTCCCTAGACATATTTTAGGTATTTCTCTTCATTGTATGATACTAACTAGGGAATCACCTAGTTTCTCATGTTTCCCTGCACTAGCTCTGGCCATTTCATGTTCTGACATGCAGGCAAACATTCTATATAGCACTCCCCTCTGAAGTACAGTACAGTCACAGCTCTGCAGATGGCCTCGCTCCTCTGTTCCTGCAATATCAGCAGTAGGAGCACATACTGGTTATGTGCAGTATGACAAATGAGCTGAGGAGAGGCTTAGAGCTCATCTTCAGGGGCCTATCCACTTAGCCGATTACACTATGATATACCTGCTGAAGAGGAAAATATTTTCATCCTCCACTTTTTTTAACAACTGGGTGCCCTGCAAAGAAGTTACCAATAGGAGACTAGATTTATAGCAGAGTTAAGGACAGGCCAAGGTAGGCCTACATGCCCATAAGGGAGAATAAGGGGTGAAAGGTCTACCTGCTAATCTAAGATGTGTCAGTCAACCTTGCTGTGCCTCAGTTTTTCTATCTTGAAATGGGGATGACACTGATCTCTTGTGTTAAGAATCTTGAAACCACTGATGAAAAGAACAAGGTATAATTATCACTATTGTGGAGAGATCCTTCTGTGGTCAACCAGACTGGCTCTAGAGCAGTTTTGCAATGGGGAATGAGGAATAAGCAGTTTTGCAATGGGCACAAGCTTCCCTAAAGCAAGCTAGGATGTGGGCTGGCCAGCACAGCATGGAGATGAGTTGCTGAATTGTGGTGGTAGTTGAAGATCCAGAATACCAGCATTTTTCAGGTGTCCCCTAAAGATTTCTTCTGAATTTAATCTTTCATTTAAAAAAAAAACAAAAAAAAAACAAAAAACCCCAATATTGTCTAGCCTGTGTGGTTGTGAAGAGGAACTTTCCAAACTGGAACTGAGGTAGTACTGTCTGAATGTGTCTGCAGACACATGACAGACCACATTCTAGGCCCACAAAACAGCCTTTCAAATGGCTACATGAGAATAGCACTGGTGTAGCACCCTTTCTGGTGCCCTGGCCTGGGGGGAATTAGTGGGGGTGGTGCTCTAAGGCCTAGTCTACACTTGTAGGAAGAGTTGACCAAAGATACACAATTTCAGCTACACAAATAGCATAACTGAAGTTGGCGTATCTTAGGTCAACTTACCTGGCCGTCCACACAGCAGCGAGTCGACTGCTGCCGCTCCCCCATCGACTCCGCTTCTGCCTCTCACTGAGATGGAGTACAGGAGTCGATGGGGGGGGGGGCGTGCTCGGGAATCGATTTATCGTGTCTACACTAGATGCGATAAATCGATCCCTGATAGATGGATCACTGCCTGCCAAGCCCGGGGGTAGTGTAGGTGTGCCCTTTGTCATGCCAGCTATTGAACCAACCCCAGGATTGGAAGATCCCAAAGGTGACTTAAAGTCTCTTTTCTCTCTCAACCCTCCTGCTGCACCAACTGGAGTTGAGAATCTCAGCTGACAGCTGGGACAAAGATGCAAACTGTCTTGTTTTTCTCAGCTATAAAGCCTAATGATGGACATTTAAATGGTGACATGATCGGACACGATCATTTGGCAGATGCAAATGTTCAAAGATTGCCAGTTCTAGGGCTGTGGGTACAAATCACACTAGCAGAATGTGGATCTTTGTCCCCACCTCATTGGCTAGTCCACACAAGAGGTTAAAATTCTCTAGAGTTGCCAGGTAATAGAGTTACTCCTTTGGCACAAGCCGTTCATGCCTTTAACACTAAATGTCTCCAGTTCAAAGTCCTCTGTTACCCGAAGAAGTTGGGGACTTAGAGTGAGGCCTGAGTAGAGCATTATGCTTTTCTTTCCACCTTGACCCCTTTTTGATTAAAAAGAAGAAGAAGAATTAGTTTAATAGAGTTTAAGGCCAAAAGGGGCCATTAGATCGCCTAGTTGACCTCCTGTATATTACAGACCATTACATTTTACCCAGATACCACTGTACTAAAACCTAGAGGCTTTAGTTAAACATTTCAGAGCTCAGAGGACTAAGCTGTGTACCACAGGGAGAGAGAGAGAAAATGGGAGAAACCAAGGGGCCACCAATGCTCAAGGCCCCTGCCTTGGCATTTGATGAGCTATGTCCAGATAATCCTAACAAGCAAACCACACCCCATGCTGCAGAGGATGGTGAAAAAACAAAGAAACCAAAACCACACAAGGACCCTGTCAATTTGACCTGGGGGAAAATGCCATCCCAACCCCAAATCTGGTGATCAGCATGACTCTGAGCCTGTGAACATGACACACCAGCCAGACATCTAGGTTTCTCTGCACCACATCAAAGCACTGGTCCATCCTGTCAGATGTCCCATCTCTCATCCTTTGCCTAATCTCTGATGCTTTAAAAGAAGAGAAAAACTCCACACACATATAGTCAATTGTGTATCTGGAACAGGGGGAATTCATTCCTGACCCCTGAAGGTGATTGGCTGAAACCCTGAAGCATGAGATTTGATTATAGTCATTATCTTAATGCAGAGCTGAAAACATTCTGAGCATACTGAGAATCAAGCAAGTGGTCCCATTCTCTCCAAGGAAGGCGGTGACCCTGGAGGAGGGGTAATCAGATTCACAGATTCTCATTACTAGCTTGCTGCCTTTGTATTGAATTTTGAAAGCAAATTCCATACTCTGTTTGCTCCTCTGACATGGAAAAGTATTTCCAGCACATCTTGCACCCACTACTCGCCGCACCTTTCCATACATAGCAACTACTTGCAACAGTTCAACAACAGCATGTTGATCTGGACATGAAGAAAAGCACAGGGAGGGATGTTAAGTGGCATTAATAAACCACACCATTATTAAACTTAACAGCGGGGAGGGTCACTACTCACCCTGTCATCCAAACTCTCACCTACTAGCTATCTTATGTGGTTCCATGGCAGGACTTACAGGGCTCCTATCACATAACCTGTAACTCAAGGTAGACTCTCCTGAATCTGCCCTTAGGACTCAGCCTACTTTTCTGAATCCTCTCCCCCACTCCACATTACGAGGGAGAAAACAGTAGTAAAAGTGGGGGCAGACCTTGGCCCATGAAGGCTACAAGGTTTCCCCCTATTCCATGGGCAGAAGGGCCAACAATAAAATCCCAGATCTTATTTCTAAGAACTGTTCCTTTTACCCTTTTAACCACAAGGGAAACCCGCCAAAAGTGATGAACTAACATCCCTACCAAGTACCAATCACTAATTACTAAATCCTGTTCCTATTAAACTAAATTGTGCTCCAGGATGCTGTGAGGAAGGAGCCCACCAGACCTCTGCCAATTTGGCCCCTACAGGAAGAAAATATTCATAGCCCCATAGCCCGGAATAGGGTTTAATGGAGTGCAAGAGACCAGATCAGCTCTCTTCCTCTCCTAGCTTCCCAATGAGTGGCTAGAGATTCTGAAGAACAGCAACTACCCCTTCATTCCTACAGTTACTGCTTCTCTATCCCTTTTCCCTAGTGCTATCCCAGTCACCAAGTTTTCCATCCACTGAGGCTGGTGGGTAGCAAACTTTCCACAATGTACAGGAAGACAAGGAGAGCAAGTCTAAAAATGTTTAAAGGATTTCTTTTTTTTTTCTTTTTTTTTTCGGTTAAGATCAGACGTCCTATCTGATATTGGTTCTCGTAACTAACATCCAAGCAAAAAACTGGTGGATAATTCATGAACTAGATACCCATGAAATGTGAATCGTTTTAAAATATTCACCATTCATGCAGCACCACATGTTTTAATGACAGCACATTTCTAATCTCCACTTGACTCTTCAATAGGACTACTCACTGTATCCATGGTATTTTTCAAATATTAAAAAAAATCTAATCCAGTACATCAAAGCTTCTGTTAATATGATTCCAGAGTTCAAAAATAAACTACGAATAAACATTTACTGGATTTTATCTACTTCCACGAGATTTTATATTAACTAGCTGCACATACATTCAATGCAGTTTAACATCCACAAACCAAAATTATCTCCATGATTAAACCTGTGAAGATAATATATGTGTTGTCTCCCAGAAAAAAAAAACATATTTAAGATTCTGCAACCAAGCATAATTTTCCTTTGAGGCAAGGAACAAACAACTAGAACTAAGTACATATACTATACCCACAACAACACCTTTTTTGGGGGGAGGGGGATTTCAGCTAATTCTAGTGACTGTTAATGGTGTGTGTCCCAAATAGTTTAAGACTAAAGATTTAGATGCATTTTCCTCCATATGCCTAGCTCAATGCTATACAAAGAAAGCAATCATAAAGAAGGGCACAAATGCTTCAATTTAATAGCAGATATACATGACTGTTTGGCATATTGTCTAATTAAAGTGTTAACTTTCTATAGAGACTCTGATGTTTGCTCAGAAGAGGAGTAAAGCTGTGATGTTTGCAGAAATCATTTCCATAGTATTGCTTCCAGGGAGTATTTTATTTGTACAAACCTAGAATCCTTTTCTACTCCATGTAAAAAATAGATTAGTCCCTTGATAGCCTTGAAAGTCATATCACTCACAAGAAAATTAATAATGCATGACATAGTATATACATCTTTAAAAAAAATTAGAGGAAATAGGCTGTAATGTCTGAAGACCACTGTCCACCCTAGTTCACATCCAGTTTTCCTGGGGACCTTAATATCTTCCTTCCCCTCTGACAGCAGAAAAGGTATAAGTGAAATTATTTCTGACAACTTCACGTAAATCTGAGGTATCCCCAACCATCCCAAGTATAAAATTGAACATTGATGCTAGTATGTCACAAAAGCTCAGAACTGGAGAGATGAGGACTAGAGAGCAGAGGATGTGAAAATATGCTACAACATCAGCAGCAATGGCTCCTTTGAGGCTCTAGCTTAGAATGCTAGCTTGCAGAACGGATTGTTATAGGAGATGTATCTAAACAGTGATATGCTACAGTATACCTTACACTTTTAGCAGAGAGCCGCACCTTAAGTTGTTGTCCAGTCCTAAATGTAACTAAGGAAAGTGACAGAATACTCTGAAAGTTTTCATTAAAGGCCCACCAGCAGAAGGGGAAAAAATAGCTGCTCTTGCAGTTAAATCCCAGCTACTTATTTGTTTTTGTATGTACTTTCCTGCTGTAACTCCATTGACTTCAGAGGAGTTTGCATCCACTTACACCAAGAAGAGAATTTATCTCATCTTGCTCTTCTGTTAGACCCCAGTTATTTGTAAGCTGAGGAACAAAATGGCAGGAAAATCAACCTTGAATAGGCTTGGAGCACACTTCAGCATCCATTTGTTGTTTTGGTTGGTTTGGGCTTGTTAAACTTACACATGGGTGGATTTGTCTTACGACCAAAATTTTAAAACATGAATGCCTAAAATTAGGCATCTAAATTCATACTTACGCACCAACATGAAAGTAATCTGATTTTTAGTGGTGCGAATTATTTGCAACTTCAATGGACTACAATAGGAATTATGGGTGCTTAGCACTCCTGGAAATCAGGCCTCTTTTCCATAGGTCCCTAACTTTAAACACCCAAGATTGAAAATGTTGGCTTGAGTTATCGACCATTTGCTCAAACATATCCATTCCCCGGAAGAGAACAGAATGAAAGAACGTCAGCTGTCTTCTCCTTACTCCTTTGTGAGGAACACTATTTCCTGGCTCCTTCAGTGGGAGCTCTCTTCCCTTTGTGTGATAAGTGAAATTCAAAGGGGGGACCAGCTCTCCCTCTCCTATCATGTGGATCACATTCTTCAAAGGATTTTTACTTGGCGGTGGTATTTTTGCTGTTGGCTTTCTTCTACCTTGATGGCCTGTTACATATAGTTAGCACTAAGACCCATTAGTGTCTGTTACCTGCGGTCCTGCTGAATTCTCAAAAACTGAAAGGATATTTATCGTCTCTCCATGCTTAACTTTCTCTTTAAAATGAGATATTTTTTCCCATCATGTCAGATAAATTCTTGCCAAGACTGGTGAGATTATTACATTGGCTCAAATGGTGTAACATAATGCCAAACAGGGTGTCACTACACCCAGGGCCGGCTCCAGCTTTTTTGCCACCCCAAGCGGTGAAAAAAACCTCACCCCCTGAAGTCGTGGACCTGCTGCCAAAAGAAGCGGCAGCGGCATGGATATTGCCGCCGAAATGCTGCCGAGAGAAAAGAAGCCACCCCAGTCACGGACGGTATGCCACCCCCAACGTTGGCCGCCCTAAGCACGCATTTGGAACGCTGGTGCCTGGAGCCAGCCCTGACTACAACTCATCTAGCGCCCGATCTGTCAAACATTCTTTTCCAGACATGGTGTTTCATAGTCCCATTAGACTGCCTCTGGGATGAAGATAGAGGCCAATGGTATTCCATCCTCTTCCTTAGAATCTCTTGCAGAGAGCAGACAAACTCCCTCTTGAGGAGTCTCCTGAATGCACCACCATTTCCATTACTGTCTCAGGAGGTGTAAACCGTATCCCACCCACATTTCCAGAACATGGAACAGCAAGGACCTATCTCTGCAGATATCAGATACCTTGAAAGATATCAGGCCCGCTAGCCTTTTTGACTGTCAAAAGGAAGGGAATACAACAAAGAATCACTCCCTCTGAAAACAAGGCAAAATGAGCTTACCTGGCTCTCCAGAACACTCCAGGTAGCCCAGCAAGTTAGGGAAACTGAACAACTTCAACCCTGATGTAAGTGCAACCAAACTGAGCCCAGCTCAGCTCAGTAACTGAAAATTCACTGCAGGAGGCCATCTTGTTGGACACGTAGATAGCCCCAAAAATATGTTTTAAAATTTTGAAAAAAAAATTCACCAACTGGGAGGCAAATGTCCTATTTTGCACAGCTCTGTTGGGCAGGGAAAGTTACAGAAGGGACTCTGACAGAGAGGACACTACAATCTCTTATTACTTAACATTTATGCTCCAGTAGCACCTATAAACCAACCAGATTGGGACCCCTTTGTGTTAGGCACTATACATGAAGAAAGTGACAGTCCCTGCCCTAACTGGTTAAAATCTAAACCACAATATTCCATTCTGCACCATAATAGCTATGCTCATGTATCCATAAAACAGCTGGGAAGGAATGTACTACCAAGAGAATAGATTATGCTATTGAGTGGTACCTTCTTTGAGTGGTCCCATTGATTTCAGAGGGTGGCAGAATTGAAACCAATATTAAGTAGGATATGCTTTAAAAAATACTTTGCTGTACAGGGACTGTCTTACAAGTAGCATGAAGAAAAACAGGGTTTTTTCAGTTTACCTTTCTTGTGGCTGGATTATAGCCTTACAACCCAGCCTGAGGAAGAGGAAGCATGTGGTCACACTATCCCAGCAGCTGGGAAGGAACCAAACTGTGACACTACAAGCACCTGCTTGCTCGAGGGAGGAAATACATTGCACCAGCGCCTTTGGTGGTACAACCGATTTCCCCCTCTGTTCTGGCTCAACTGTGTTGACCGGCTGGTCTGGCAAGCTAAAGGTCTGTTCCCCCCACTCCTACCAGTCTACCAGTGCAAGAGAAGCAGCAGCCCCACAGCAGCTGCTCTCAGCCACTGCACTGAGTCTGGCAAAGTGAGTAGTCCACGCAAAAGAGTGTGCCCTACATGGGTATGACACTGGGCTCACAGCTGAGCCCTTGGAATGCCAGCTTCAAGCCAGCTATGCGCTCATCAAATCTAAATAAATAAAAATTAATCACAGTGACTCACACTATTGATTTATAGTTGTTTATATTTTATATCATGTATGTAAATTTAATATGAATGAACAGGATAATTGTGATGCTAATAGATTCTGTAACTGGGGATATTCCTATTTCTTCATTTTTTATTTTATTTTATTTATGCATGTATTTATTGATTTATTTATTGCTTGCATCCCTTTTCATTCTGTGCTCTTTGGCTGAGCTGTATTCCATTCAGAATTGTCAAGCCTTCTGGAGCCATAAGTATTTTTCAGACTACTCATTAACAAACAGTCAACCCATCTCAATATGGATTATCAAAATTAGATCTCTTCGCAACAGCTGACAATTATGTATTATACATTTACATGCTTACAAATCAGTGACACTGCATTGTTAGACTTTGGAACTGACTTTTAACAATACGCTACCTAATTACATTTTGTATTATATTATGACTGTATGGGAGCATTTTATTCCGTGGCCCCACTTTACTCTGCAATTTGTTTCTCAATAAATGTAAAATAATAAAACCCCAAATCTTAGCGTATAAAGTATTTTTATTGACAGAACTGTTCAGCTAGTAAAAAGAACTTTGATGATTTCACAAATGAAACTTTATTAGGTTGTGTTCATTTTAAAATACAATTGCGATGAGAATGATGTTGAAATGGTTTCTTATAAGACTAGGGTGGCCAGACAGCAAATGTGAAAAATCGAGACAGGGATAAGGGGTAATAGGCACCTATATAAGAAAAAGCCCCAAATATCAGGACTGTCCCTATAAAACTGGGACATCTGGTCACCCTATATAAGATACCCTTCTGATATTGTATGCTTTCCCAGGGCAAGAGCCAAAAAAAAAAAAGCAATATGGTTATCATGAACCATGACACTCCTCATATAGTTTTAGTATGGCAAGTACTTAAACATTAACCATTCCCCTGACATGTATGCAGAGAAAAAAACAGATGAGACAGAATTTAAATATCAGTCATCGCTGGTTAATTCCCCAAATACTCATAGGTATGTCTAATCATCTGTCTTAGAAATAGCCAATGTGCCTATCGTTATGTCATCTAGGCAATGACATTCTTAATGGCCTTATTCTCCTCTGACTAACACTGGGTTTAAACTGATGTTTCTCCATTGATAACAATGGATCTAGTCCTGATTTACACCACTGTTGGCTCCTCAGGGCCCTGAGTCCATTTTTGTTTTCAACTGTGTAAAACAGGGGTACTTCCATTGAAATCAATGGAGTTGCACCAATGTAAAACCAACGCAAGAACAGACTCAAACCCTAAGGCACTAATTCTTGTGCTGGGGTATTATTTCTGAAAGTACCACTTGCAAAATTTGGTCTCTCCTAAAATGATGTTACAATGCCAACCAATCAAAGAATTTCAGATTTTGTAGCATCTTTTGGAGAAGTACCACTTTTCAGAAGTTATTTCTGGGGAAAATGAGAAAACATGAGGGCAACATAACGGCATTGTTTTGAAATACCTACTCTGCAATGAACCTCTGAGATGCCCTGTCATTGAAGGTGATCAAACCTTTCTAGTCAACTTTTAGAAATGGCAGACACAGTCTTAAACTGTTATCTTCCATTTTAAACAGCCAAAATAAAACCTTATATCTCCCTCATGTTCTGCCATAGGCAGACCCAAGTGAAGTTGAAAAACGAGGAGATTTGACATCAGTCTGGCAGCCGGATGTAAAACTTTGCCAATAAATCCATGGAATAAGTTCTTTATACTCCCCATATGACTGGACCATTCCTTGGATGTGAAGGGATGGTTTCACTCTGGATGGATGCAGTCAAAGAAGAGAGTCCAGAAAATATGACTGATATCTTGAAATTTAAGGACAGTAACTGGAAAAAGTATAGAGTTGGTGTTGATGAAAAGGAAAATACAGATTGAACCTAGATATTTGAACTTCCTTACCTTTGGGAGTGCTTCATGGTCTTCCTGCAAGGTATCATTGAATCTACAGAACATATACTCTGTAATATTTCTGATGATTTTCATAGCATTGTTTTCAAGTACTCTCCTCAATCTCTCTAAATCTTCCTATGCTTCATCTTTGCTCTCCCACATTAGCACTACATCACCTGCAAAATGCACACACCTGGGCAGCACTCGCTAGATGTTTTTTGTAAGTGCATGGAGTATCCATATGGACAAAGAGGGGCTAAGTGTCCCCCCTCAATGTACTCTAACTCTTACTTGAAAGTTTCTCCATGTGGCCTTCTAACTGTGTCCTAAGGAGTGTTCTGGATAAGTCTGATATAGTCTTCAGGTATCTGTTTCGTTCTCATACACCACCAGATGACTTCTGTTGGAACATGGGTGAAAGTCTTCTCAAGATGGATAAATTCTTTGTGCAGGGTTTTCCTCTTTTCACTATATTTTTCCCAACAAGCAATCTTAATGCAAAGATAACATCCAGATCATGGCTCCACTTACCATACTGCACTGAGACACGTTTATAGTGAAAACAAGTAAAAGTTTATTTAATAAAATATAGAAATGTAAGTGATAGCAGTTAGAAGGATTGGAAACAAAGGCTTACATATAAAATAAAATCATAATAGCATTCTACAGCCAGGCTTGGCTTTGATCATGCATTCATGAGACAAGTCATGTTGTCAGCTTGTCTCCTAACTGAAAGATCCAAGGTGTGTTTGCACTCCCAGACGCATCAGAACAATCTATTATCCTTATTCATAAGCAGGATGCCCCCTGCTGGTTGCTTTTTCCTGTTTACTCCTTTCTTGTAGATTTCACAATCTTTTAATCAGCATCTTAGTCAGTATGTCAATAGGTATATATTGTGAGACACACAATGACCTGACACAGAGAGAAACGTGTTAACCCTGCCTGAAAGGAACTTGTCCAAGACACATCACCTACTGGTTACCTGCCTTATGAATGTAATTTTCAGTACAGAGACACAAATCTTTACATTCATTTCACAGTCATTATGATGACCAGTGGGCTTCTGGCTCTCCGCAGAGACCTCACATATCACCCTTTATGCATATATTCATCCCAGGGGATCCATGTAAAATCTTATTCCCCGCCCGCCCCGTGCCATCTGCCAGTTGGCATCAAGAAGTGCCTGGAAGATTCAAAACCAAATGGGTGGATGTTATACAAAAAGGATCTGTGCAGTTCCCAAAGAATTGCTTCAAGACAGAACAGAATGGAAAAGAAGGTCTCAAGGAGCTGACCCAATATAGATGGGATTAAGGCTAGAAGAAGAAGAAAGGAGACACCTCTCTCATGCTCTATAAAGAAATGCAAGTCAGATGCAGTAGATGCCATTCTAGTGAGATACAGGTGTAACTTTATGAGACTGGGCCAGATTCTCTGTTGTCTTGCACCTTGTGTAACGATTTACAGCAGTACAAAGTGCTGTAAAATTCTCATTTGGTACTATTTTACACTCCTTCTCTCTCTCTTTGGACTAGTGTAAGTGGCTGTCCAAGGTACAGAGTAATGGAGAATCAGGCCCTAGGAGCTTCCCCAGATCTAAACTGATTATAAACTGAGGTTCACCAAGCATCTGTAGTAAAAAGTGCCCAAGTGTCCATAAGGCCAACAAAGTAAGTTCAGAAGATTGTTAGGAGAATGCTCATTAGCTTCATGTTGAATATGGAACAACGGCATCCGCAACAGAGCCAGAAGCAACAGCAATGCTGTACTGCTGCCCACACACCATATTGTCTTCCTCCAGCAACAACTACTCCAGAGGCTTTTTGTGATGCCAAACAACACGCGAGAGAGAGAGAGAAAAAAGAGCCTCTTAAAAATGTCCTATCTGTTCATTTCCACAAATGCTAGCTCAATGTTCTTTAAGATTACATACATGTAAAGAGATCTAGGGGTTTCTGGTTAGTTTGTCGTATATTTTATCGGCTTTTCTGAACAGTTTTAGATTTGACATAGTAACTGACTGTTACTAGAAATAAACTGTAAGTCAATTCCATGCTTCCATAATTCACTGCTCAGGGTTGTTGAAAAAGATTTAGTGATACTTGTGATAGACAGCAAGCCTCTTGATGTTTTCATTTTCACTTAGTGCCTGTAATCCCTCAAACTTGCTGACCTCTACAGAACTGGATAGAAAAGGGCTCCAGAACTTCTTTGAAGGCATTCACTCACCAGAAGATTTTAAACAGTCTTGTTCTGATTCCTTTATTTTTGGGACACAAACATCAACACTGCATTAAAGTTGTTTGTTTTAAAAAGAAGGTGGCTGCTATTGTTATCTCTACTATCAATAATTTGTTTTCAATCATTTCTAAAAGGACAAATTAATCCAAAGAGGCTTTTTAGAGTCTTACATTTTTAAGTTGTTTTGACATCTGCAAAATCATATTTCTATGACCAAGCACCTTCAGTTGGAACCTTAGCCTGTGTATGGTCATTTCCTTTTCCTCCTTAGATGCAAAGAGACACATTTTAAGGGTTCAAGATCTGCATGCAAAAATGCATGACCAATTGTGTGCCTACATATGCATGTGCATTTACCTTGAATGCATAAACTAATGACTACTTAGGTATCCAAATACACAAAAGCTTTTGCAATCCTGGTAATTATACATGCAAATACAGGAATGCAATTATACACACATTTCTACACATGAAAGTGGGCTCAATCCACTGAGAATTTAACTGCGGAGATAGATCTGCCCATGAAGCAACACTTCTACGTTTGTTTCTTTGAATCCTGGGCAACTGGGAAAGAGCACTTTTTCAAACAGCAGCACTGCACCCAGTCACTGATATTCGAAAATACCTATCTGAATTCTGCTTCTCATGTTGTTCCAAAAGTAGATGTTAGGCCACCTCTGTTTCCCCAAACAAGCCCTCCTCTCTTTTGTTCAATTCACTGCACTGTTAGAGCCAAATTTACACAGTTCTGCGGTGCTCTTTTAAAAATACAGACCCTTGTTTTGTTTGAAAATCTGGCCCTAATTGTGGAAGCTGAGCTCTTCTGAAAATACCGGCCTTTCTCACTACCAGAATGACTGTCAAAATTACACGTGACTCACTTTAAGTGGCAAATGAGAAAAATGACTAGGACTCTGGATATTTTTCTCCATGAAAAATTAAATAAAATCCATATACTTTAGAGTATCCTTATATTTTTTAAAAAATTGGGTATAACATAATATAGCAAAGACTGCAATTTCTTGTTGAAATATAAACCTTTAATATGAAAAATGCCTCACTTTGTGGAAAAGTGTTTGTCCTAAAAAAGCATTCTGAAGTTACAATTATTTCATAACAAATGGGATGTAATAGTTTCATTCTGTACAATATCTTTCCTAAATTAGATCCCAAAATCCATTACAGAGGTAAAAAATATAAACACACACACACACACACAAACCCAACACAGCAGAAAAATAATTTGTGAATGGGAGAAAACAGACATGGAAAGGCATTGTATGGTGACTAAGTTAATGCATTCAGTCAACAGAGAATGGGAGAAATGTAGAGATAAAGGCTTGCGGGGGGCGGGGGGGAGGTATGATTTAAGTTAGGGCTTTTTCTATGGACCACTCTCACCTACTGTTTCTGCACAAACTATTTAAAGTTTATTTTTATACTCTTCCGCACACAAAAAATCAAACAAAAAATAATAACAAACCCCTCCCCCAGACTTTGCATATTCAGCAGGGCAGGCATGGATCTTTTAAAATCTGTCTAGCAAGTCAGTAGCTTGCTAAAAATCAATCCAATCATGGAGGCTAGTATTGTTTACACAAAGCCACTACTCTTTCTATAGACATTTGCACATTATAGCAACTCATTTTTTTTATTCTAAACTTTACCTTTTGTCTATGGGATTTGCCCTCAAACACACACACACACACACGGGTGTGCCAAAAAGAGGAGGTCATCAGGAAATGGAGGGAATGAGTACATTACAAAATGAGGCACTGGAAAAATAATATGCTTCTTTCACTGTTAACTGAACTGCTGGAAAACTTCCTATCCACACAGACAGACACATAAGTGGTGTGTATATTTTTTATGAATCAGGCCCTTAGTTTTAATTGCTCCTTACAGCATAGGCCAATTAAGGATGAATTGGCAGGGCAAGGATCTTTCCCAGCTCCTTTGAAGTTAAGAGAGATGGAGTTTGCTTTGCCTGAGGCTCCCATTCACAGATTTGTCCCTCCCCCCCCCCCCACAAAAAAATGTGAACACCATTAAATACCTCTGGTACTAATGCTTACTTTATAGGAGTTGAAAGCAAAAACTCATGACCAAAAGTTGCCCTTTGGCCTCATCTCTTGCTTCCAAATAAAATCAATTACAATGTCTCTAGTTGTCTGAGCCCTGGAAAGCTAAATACCAATACATACAGATCTACAATTGTACCCAGAGAAACTGATATGTGTGCAAATCCTCAGAGATCTCCCCTCTTTTTATCTATGATTGATCCTCTGCATCTTTATGTTGCATCAAGGTTAAAGATTATGTAAGGTGCTTTTAAAATAATATTATGTACATTTTCTAGCCCACAGTGTATGGTTAATTTTAGCATTGCAAACTCTATATATTAATTACCAAAGTAATAAAATATAAAGCGGCAATCTGTCAAATGTGCTCTTAAATAGGAACTCAGAGACTAAGGTGTCTTCTTAGATAAGTAGATAATTTTGGATGTTTGTTTCTTGTAAAGTTACATTAAAATATTTCAAATTTTATGTAACTAGCGCCGGAGGCTGAAACAGGTTTCATAGCCAATTACGCCATTAGGTGTCAATTGGGTCTTGTAGGGCTGATGCAATGCTGCATAACCCTAAGGGAATATTAGAGGCATTATGCCTGAGAAAGCAAGAATGCCTCCTAGGGCTCCCCAGTGTACCTAGGAACTGTCAGGTGGCTAAATCGATTTAAGGGGTGCAAGCATACTCTTCCCATACAGTTCTGCTAGCCATAAAGAAAGGGACAGACCTGTGGTCCCACCTAATCCCCCCACCCCTTTGAGGCCTTATGACTGTCAGTATGCTGAGCATCTTGGTAACAACCCTGCTCACCCTCAAGGACAGCAATTGTGGTCAGTCACCCGCTGGGATGGTGCGGGGTGGGAGAGAGAGAGAGACTATTCCCTCCCCAGTTCCTGCCTACCTGCATTAGGGCCAGCCAGACTCTATCCCTGAATTGGTATATGTGTGTACATCTGCAGTGAAAGTCTATATTTTAACATTCAAGACATGAGAAGACTGGATGACACTGGGGATTAGTCATGGGAAATGAAGACTTTTATTTCAAGGTAATTAGTTCAAGTCCACTCGGGGGCAGCAGTGAGCGCAAGCCACCAACACTGCTTGGACAGATTAGAGCCAGCCACCTTGAGGTAAAAGGCACGGCCTATTTCAGACAAAGAGCTGTCTCTCAGTCCAGTCCCTAACGGATAAGGGAACACATCAGCTGGCACCCTTTGTTGGCTGTCCTAATAAAGAAGCAAAAGATTAGACGGGCATGAAGATGGAATGATTAGATTTTACCCCCCTTCCCTGTGCAGGTCAGGATCGGGAGACAAACTGTTGTTGCACACAAGCGTACCAGTTTGGCTAATAAAGATGTCACTAGTAAAGGGGACAGGCTTGATGGTAGCAATCACTGAGTGAAGTTCCTTGGCCTCTGCTATATGGGAGGTCAAACTAGATGATCATAATGATCCATTGCGGCCTTAAAATCGATGCATCTATGAATCTACAGAAAGAGCTCTCAGTCTGATTTTCAGGGGTGGTTGGCACCCACAGCTCCTATTAAAGTCAGCGTGAATGGTGGCTGCAGTACCTCTAAAACAGGCCCTGACTGTTAATCCAACGCCCTTCACTAGCACGGGATTCATTGAGGAAGTTTGAAAGAGAAATGAGAGCCAGGCAGAAGTGACCTGACTGTATGATACTAAAAAAGAAAAGAGCTTCCCAGCTCATGATAAACATTAAAGTGAAGCTTCTAATTTTCCTAACGAAAGAATTAACCATCAAGATAAAACTAAAGTGATTTATTAGATTTTCAGAAATAATGGGGGGGGAAATAATAAATCAGTCTAGTCAGTAACTACTTCATCTCATCTTGCAGCCATTAACTCTTTGCCAGCTGTAAAGACATTCTAACATCTCTGCTTAATTTCACAAGCCTGTCTCCAATCCAAGACAAAGCAATAATTACTATTGACTTGTGAAACAGTGGTTGAAGTCTTCACTTCAAAATGTGCCTGAAGTCATGAAGAGAGGATCACCAAGAACCTGTCTGAGAAAGCTCAAATGGTACACGAAAAACCCAGAGGATTTCAAACTTTCAAAACTTAAAGGAAAGAATATGGCTACTGTCTGTCAGCCTTCAGAGGATTTACAAGCTGTTTGTAAACCCTCACCGATCTATTGCCTCCACACCCCATAAGAACCTTCTTCCTGATGCTCATAGTGATTTTGAATCCTTTGCTTCACTAATAGCTTCTGCACCCCATTATTAATTATTTTCTTCTTCTTCTTCTTCAATTATTATTATTATTATTGTTGTTGTTGTTGTTGTTTTTGTTGTATAGAGTGTAGAAAAACATTCTCCAATTCTTCTCTCTCACACTAATGGTTCTTTTCATGATCTGCAGCAAGGATACTTTAATCTGTGAAGAATGGAAATTTCAGTATCAATATATTGTCATTTATTACCTTTTATTTTCCAATTGTATATTTGGAAAAAGAGGAACAGTTTAGTGCTTTTGTCTGGAGAGTACTGAATATCCAAGGATACTGCAGAAAACTGTTTTCTCCGAATAAATTTGTATACATTAAAACTTACCGTTGCTTCCAATTTTTCTGTTGTTGATTCTTACCATGATAACGCAGAGCACATACTATAAATGTATTCATTAGCACAGGAGCATCTAGTATCTTGCCACAGGGTCCATTGCTAGTCCCATTTCATTCCCGATGTCATATTTTGGATTGAGAAGGTTACATGTCAGCCTTATTTATTTATTTATTTATTTATTTATTTACACCAAGCCAGCATTAGCCAGCTGAGGAATAGACAGCCTAAGAGGCAGTTTTTCTAAAACATATGGGTGGGAGAGCTTTTTCGATGAGCTGGACACCAGCATTGCTCTTTCTGCCTTTGAAAACCGCTCCTTAAACTTTTGGCCAAGGTCACACAAGTTTGTGGTATAACGGTGAAGAATAAAATTCAGGAGCCCCTCGTTTTCAGTCCCTAGCTCTAACCACCACTCTATACCACTCTATACCACTTCTCAGCAGGATAAAACGAAGGAATGGTATATCATTGTGCTCCTCCAAAATCAAACAGTCACACTGAAGAATAGCTAGAAATGGAACAAATAAAAAATTGTGCCCGCATCAATATTTAAAACAAGCCATACACTTAAAAAAGAGATGGAAAGTTCTCAATTGGCCTATGACTTTCAGACAGTACAGCTCTGAGACAGCATGGAAAATAACATCCTTGCAATGTTTTATTCTGTTGAATTTAAAAAGAGGAAATGGAATACCAAAAAAATATATATTAAAATGAAATAAGTTAGGGCCACATTTTCCAAACTGAGCCCAACAGCTTTGACCGCCCTAAATATCTGCTTTTCCCATATAGTCCCAAATTTGTGATGGACATTGGGGATAAAATAGAACTCTAGGTGCTTCCAGGGTTGAATTCCGCCTAGACTATTCAGAGACCTCTGCAGTATGAACGCACAATAGGGTTAATCCAGAATAGAGTAGCTGCTCTGACTGAATGTCCATCTTAAATTAGACCTGGTGCCATGATTTTAACATCAAGCTTTCTTTTTTTAAAAAAAATTCATTTTTCTGTTTCCTGCCAAGGTCTTAATCTGCACTGCACTGGCAGCGGGAACATTTTAAAGAATCATTTCCCAAGACACGTTTAATACGTTTCCAGTAAATTGTACGTAAACCAGTCCAGCTGGCTGGGTCATTGAGTAAGCGACACACCCACTGAGTGCAGAATGCCACCTGAGATTTACCTCAGTGCTTTCAAAAACAAAAAGCTGTGTATGATGATGGGATAAAGCTTTGCTAATGTGTGAGTGCTATGGGGAATACAATGATAACTGCCCACTAGGGAGTTTAAGGATCTTTTTAAGTTTCGTTATGGGAAAGCTTACACACAGGATTAGACAAAAGGGTTTTGAAGATCAGCACTGAAATTACATCGGCTTTAAGGAAAAGCAGCATTAAAAAGCTGGCTGAGTATTTAAAACCATTTAAAAACAGACAGTAAAGTTTATCAAGTGTTTTAACTAGATTTTGTGCTGCTTTCAGGGATTGAAAAGCACACTTGCAAATGTAAACTAAGTTTGAACAGCATGGGAGACAGTGAGGCATCTTAACAAAATCTAAGTCAGAAGGAAAATATAACGAATCACTTGCTCGTCACTGGCTAAATTGAAATTATACAAATGAGGAAATGTTAATACTGGCTTTTCTGAGTGGCCTCTCGTTTGTCTATTTGCACTTGTTGAATTGAAGCCGGTGAAATAAATAGCAGTTTTCATTTTCCATAATCTAGCTTGTTTGACCTTGATCTTTCTGATAATGAGAGCAGAAGAGGGAGACTGTTGTGGAGACACATTCCTCAAAAGAGCAGCAGGTATGGCCAAAGCTGGAGTGAATACAAGGCAGAGTGGTGGTCTGAGCAGAGAAACAGTGCACACATGGTTCACCTGTCTCATCTTCAAGGCAGAATAAAAAAAAAAATAGCTAGCCCAAGAGATCTCACAAAGTCCCTGTTTTCTCAGTAATCAATTGGATGTGCCTACAACTCTGCAGAAGTCTCACTGACATCTTTCCCTTCCTGAGTGCCTCAAGCAACGAGCGCCTCCTCCTGGCGAGTGCTGAGCCCTCTTGGCTCTCACGGAAATCAATAGGGATGATGTTCCTTTCGCACCAGTTGCAATGGAGTAACTCCAGATTTGCAACAATGTAAGTGAAAGGAGAATCAGGCCTCAGCCATGGGAGTTTGGCACCTCACAGGATTGGGCCCTCTGCTTGCCCGTAAATACAGAATGTCATGTTTACTGTACAGATGATAGGTAGAGTCCATTTCCTGCCAGTAATCTTATCATTTTGTAAGCAAAGTCATCAACAGTGCATTAACTGTGGCTTTGAAGTGCCAGCGGAGTATATCGAACAACAATGGGGTCCATGTCAAAGAAGATCCCAAAATATTCGTAAACAGAGCCAGACTCTGAAAGGTGGAGAGCACACACAATTCCCACTGAATTACAGATATGGCATCTAAAGCATTTAGCACTTCATGTGAACAAGTCCTTTATGGAGAAGAAGGGTGAGAAGTTCTAATGTAATGAACTCTGTTCTTTCTACCCTACTCACACCTGCAGCTCCCTCCCCACCTCATTTTGTTCTCAGAAGTTTGACAATCCTGGCATTCTTGTATCTCTTCATCACCACCGTTTAAGTGAATTTAATAGAATTATTTTTCTAAAATGTTTTAGATGCCATATCTATAATCCATAAAATTTATTGTACCTTTATGTAGAATTATACTGGAGTTGAACATATAAATCAATTTATAAGGTCTAATGACACACAAATGCTTAAAAACTAAAGGCGATGTAGTAAATTCAAATTACCATTACAAATGTAAGCTTTGTAGTCAGTGTGTGACCCACTAAGGATTATATTTAACTCCCCTGAGAGTGGTTTATCATAAAACTTTATACTTTTATTACAGTGAATTATTAACTCCTCCATGATGTGAGTCATTCCATGCTCTGACTACAGCTTTTTTAATGACACTATAATAGACATCTTGCTAATAGCAGTAGAATTGCTACCTCTGAGGTGTGAAAGAAAAGAAAAGAAAAGAAAAGGAAAGAAAAGAAAAGAAAAGAAAAGAAAAACAAGACAAATAACATGGAAATAACATATTTCCCAAGGGAATAAAAGCAGCAGTTTATAGGAACTGCTGATTGAAGCCATACAACACAGAGACCTCTACATTCTGCCCTTGTGGTAAAACAATAGCTTACCAGGGTGATGTCTGAAAGAAAGAAATTTAAATGTCACACTTTGGGGTGGGGGGAGGAATGCAGATTATTATGAGGAATTTTTTTCTTCTTTGAAAGCACAAAAATTAAAAATCTTACAGCTGGTGCTGTAACTTATCTGAATGATTATAAAGCATTTTCATACACATTTTTTAAAATGTTCATCACACCGAGGAAGCCACCGCAAACTCTAACCAATCAGCTTCCACCATGTGCTGTCAACTGTGAATTAATTTTGATACATACAGCTCAATTCTACTCTGTTGGATGAGCCCCAAACTCTCACAGAAATCAATTAGATTTTTGTGAGAATGGAGAGGGCTACATTGGACTCCTGGTTTTTAGTGTAATAGACTGCAAGTTATTCCATGTGCACATCAAGCAACTGGACTCCATATGGGCTCAGAGGTTTGCCCATACACAGCAGTTCCAGGATCTAAGCCTTCGTTAAATTGTAAGCTCTCTAGAGCAGGGACCACCTTTTCAGTTCTGTGTTTGTACAGTGCCTAGCACAATGGATTCCTGGGGGGTTCCTACATGCTACCACAACACAACATCATCATCATCATGGTCATTTCATTTCATTTTTTAAAACAAAAAACTTTTCATAGTATAACATAATATCAAAATTTAACATTTAGCAGAGGGGGAGAAAATATTTGAAATAAATGTAACTGGCTTTTTAAAGTGTGGGTCATGTCTTTCCTTAGCCTACACAGAGAATAATAGCCTAGAACTGCGACTAGCTAATAGAGTTACTCCTTTAGCTCAAATGGTAGAGATCAGTGTTTTGGTACCTAAAGTCCCATCTACAAATCCCACTAATGTTACACAAAACTACTGAACAATCAAAAGGGACTTTGCTTTGATTTTCTAACATTTCATTACACATTTGAAAAAAGGTCACTATCCCCAGCAAATTTCAACTGAGGTTCATTAATTTTCTGAGAAAGAAAACACCCCAGTAAAACTTCCAGGGAAAATGGGTGACTTTGTAAGTCAAAGTTAGCCCATTTCTGAGCAAATCCCCACCCTTTTCTCAAGCATGAAATCATGCAAAAATTTGCATTTCCACATTTTTCCAATGTGAAAATAGCCATTTCATTAAAAAGGTAACTAAGTACAATCTGAACGGTGCAATTCTGTTCAGCAGCATGCAAAATGAACCTGTGAACATGTGTCTGCAAAACAAAAATAGTGAAATTCCCTAGCTCTACCTATTCTGAATACTTTAGTTATTTATTACCAATAGAAAACATTCAAATGAAGTCCAGAAGACTGGCCCTCTGTGTCTTGAGGACATCCAGAATGCTACTAACAATGCTTGTGTGCTGACACTTATTACATGCCCACCCCCTCAGTGAAAAACACCAGGAACAGTGAAGGTGGATCTGGAGGGTGGATCTACCTCGGTGGCCAAAGAGGCCAATGAAAAGTGGGCCATTTTGAGAAGTGGTCATGTGATCAGAAAGCCATTTTGTTCAGAGATATCAGTTACTGAGAGCTCCTCATCTACTCCCTAGATCTCCGTTTTGGATATTACTATTAGCTGGTTGTGTTCATTTGTGCTTTCTATTTTTGAATTGATAATGAGCATTTGGTTGTCAAAAGGAAAGATGTAACAGTACCCACTGGTGTTCCTAGACACAGAGATTATGTACCTATATCACCTTTTGTAGTATTGATCAATGACATGGGACCGGAGCCAGGAAATTAAGTTCAGTCCCATTCCAGTACTCTTGTATCCCACAGCTTTGTAACAAGCACCTCTCAGAATCAGGGCCTTATTTTGGACTTAGTCTTGCAAATTCTCTCTGTCAACAGCTTCCACTCACTTCAATGGGAGTTCCACATGCAGAAAGGTGACAATATTGGCCCTCGATTAGCAGTTTTGTTTACAGTAACATGCAGGGGGGTGGGAGAGGGCTGACTTTCTTATTTTATTCAACTGTTGCCAGTTCCTCAAATTGGAATTGGTTGTGAGAGCAGGAGACCCACACTCTACAACAGCTCTGTTTTGATGTATGGCTGTTGGTCTCTTTTTGCACTCACTGGAGGACCATTGTTTGAAAGCACATTACAGCGTACAGTCTAAAAAGGAGTACACCCCATCCCGTTGGCAATGGCTCACCCTTTTAAGAATGACTCTTTAGGTGTTGCTGCTGTTACTTATCTTTCACTGGATTCTAGTAATTCTGTACTCGGCATCATTCCTTAAGAAGCTACTTGTTCCTCTGTGGGTGTGCAAGGAAGATGGAGCAAGGAACATTCCCTATGCCAGGGTCAGCTACCATTCTAGTCCTTGAACTCCGATGATCTGATCCTTCTGAAGTCAATGGAACTTCTGCCACTGTCCTCGCTGAGACCACAAAGATGTACCACTTACTGCCTAAAGGGTGGGAAGTGACAAGGGCCAGGCAATGGCTCAGCTTGATTTCTATAGAAGCCAGCACAGCTGAGTCAGCTATGAGCCAAATTCAGAGGGACAGCTTGCACCCTGTTAAAGCACAACATAATACCTGTTCTTGTCTGCACTTCCCCAATGCCCAGGAGGCTGAGTGAGACAGAATGATTAGGGGACCCCCACAAAGCCTTTTCTCAGTTCTACTATAGCAGCACTTTCTAGTACTCATGGGCTTGAAGTGACAATAAAGGAAGGTTAATCACATATGTGAATCCTGTCCATGAAATAATCTCTGTTGCTGCAATACTGGCAGATATTAGCCATTTGCACAGATTTTATGGGGCAGTTTAGTATGGGTCTTCTGTCTCTCTGGCTTCGTGTGTGTCTCTTTCCTTTTCCTGGCAGTTTTTATTTATTTAACCATAAAGTCTCCACTGAGACTGAGCTTTGTTTACAAGTGGTTCCCGACCCTGACAGCAACTGAATACTAGATTTAGAAGAGCTATGTAAAGTTGGAAGGTTCAGCTGAAGTAACAGCAGAGCAAACAGACATTGCTTCCCGGACACTGCAGTTCTCATGCATGTTCCCTGGTGCAGCCCAGCCATTATAGCACACAACTATTAATTTCATGGGGGCAACATTTCCGACCACAGTTCTCTTTGTTCTTCATCAGAACTTTTATTAACACAACATGAGCTCCCTATAACCAGCCACAGTCACTATGTTATTATTGGTCATATTGGAGCCATTTCTGAGAGTTGTACTCAGGCTTAAACTTCGCTGACTTCACTGGAAGGGGAAACAAGGAGGTCAGAACCAGGCTCACTTTGTGTAATGCAGGGATCTAATCAGGCCAGCTCAGATCGCCTTCACATGTCAATGCTTTTGTAGGGGCTGCCTTCTTGAGCTCTAGAATTAAGTTTTCATTAAAAGAAAGTTTTTGGTCCCTATGGTTGTGAAGAAAACCTTCAAAGTGTGAACCAAAATGGTGGGTGGAGTTTAGCAGAGTAGGTGGGTGGAGTTTAGCTAAAACTCTGAGTTTAGCAGAGTACCGCTACTATTTTCCCACCAGTTTGATGTTGGCATACTGAGAAAGCAATTCTGGGAAACTACGAGCCAAATTCAGAGGCCAGTCTAAGTGAATCTAAAGAAACCTAACTACATCTTCTTCCTGCACCCTCAACTTGTGTGTGACATTAACTTATACACCATTATCCTCTGTTTTGATGGGTTCAGTTCAGGAAGGGATGCATAAGGGGAAGTTCAACACAGGTAAGTGAGCATGAGTCTTCTCAGAAAGACTAAGACTAAGGCCGTATAATTTACAAGTTTAGAGAGAAAGAAGAAAAAGTAAACATCAGCTTACACTCCCACTGGTCCTGTGGACAACAAGGGGTAGCTAGTGACTGTGGATATCCATGGGAGACAATCCCTCCCCTTTCAGGCAGCCACAAGAGATGGTGGAGACTGGGGAGGGTCAGGGCAGGCATCACTGTAGAAGCTAAGAGTGTTTGCATGAATGTCACTATATTTCCTGGGGAATCCATGGGTCTGAAAGGTTTAAATCCTTAACCACTATTATGGGGGTCAAACTCCCCCAATCCCTTTCCATATAAAAATTTAAATGAAACTCCATAAAGTTCCTACTCTCCAATGCAGACAATGCCCACTGAAGGGAGCACAAAGGTTAAGAAGAAATTAGAGGCCCCACAGCAGCTGAATCTTGCCAAAAAAAATGTGAGCATAGAAATAATGCATTTTCTGTATATTGTCAAGATTGTACTTTAACAAGTGACTGCAAAGCGGTTTGCTCAGAGTTTGTGAAGATAATTTTCCTGACTTTTGCGCATTTAAATTCTCAACACTAACATTGCTCTCGTGTAACTGTAGATTTTTTCATTTGAATGTCCTTGTTTCTAAGGGTATGTCTTCACTACCCGCCGATCTATCGGGGATCGATTTATCACGTGTGGTTTAGATGCGAGAAATCGATCCTCAAAGGCACTCCCTGTCAACTCCAGAGCTCCAGCTCGCCAAGATGCACAAGCAGAGTCAATGGGGACGCCCGCTGCCACTGTCAGGACACCAGGTATGTCAATCTAAGATGTACCGACTTCAGCTACATTATTCACGTAGCTGAAGTTGCGTATCTTAGGTCGACACCCCCCGACTAGTGTAGACCAGGAGAAAGAAAGAAAGAAAGAAAGAAAGAAAGAAAGAAAGAAAGAAAGA
>ML677359.1:14495902-14524679 GCA_007922305.1 Dermatemys mawii | reverse complement strand
AGAAAGAAAGAAAGAAAGAAAGAAAGAAAGAAAGAAAGAAAGAAAGAAAGAATTATGTAGAAATATAGCGAGTGATTTTACTTTGAAATAAAAGCAGTATTGTACTTCAGGAAGTTATAAATGCCTGAAAACAGGAGCTTATAATGAAAATGCCTCTTCAACCATAACTGTAGCGTTGCTACTGCAACACTATATTACAATAAATCTTTGGATTTAAAGAGTTAGATTTAATAAGGCAATAGTTGTATATTAAATAAATGCCAAATGATTATTATAATCTTTTTACTAAGAATTAACAACTAAGTCATACAGTTACTGCCTGGTTGCACCTGGATAAAACGTACGTATGAAAACCTTAAACTATTGCATAAAAGCAAAAAATATTACTACAAATGGATTGTTAAAACATGGAGGAACACAGCCATTGAAAGGTATCCTTTAAACCATTGTGTATTAACCAGAAAACATAAGCAGGGCAACTTGGCAGATTGGTAATTGCAATGAGTGTCTTTCAAAATATATTCTATGCATTTTGGTAGTGAGCATTGCAACATTATGGCATTACTATTATAATATGGTCAATGGTAACCCAAAGCCACTGTAACTTGCTGTCAGTTTAGCAAATGCACACACCTCCTTTTCTGGACTTCTCTCTTTTCTCATTTTGATTAAAAATAAGCAGGTGAATGCTACACCTCAGAGCAAGAAATGTCCTCTATTTAAACCAGTCTCAACCTTCTTTCGGGTTGTGTTAGACAGGTCAATTTTCATACAATCGACAAATTAAAGCAATGCCTCCCGAGTTGCAAAAAGTAATGTGATGTGAGATGTGTGATACCTTAGGAAGCGTAGCCAAGAACATTAGGAAGCTAGTACCCTGAGGGAAAGACATTATATGGTGCTACTACACCAAAAATCCTTAAGGTCATTTGAGGCTGGGTGGGTTTTTTTCAGTTTGTAAATTCAAGTGTAATCAAGGTGGCTGAGTAAAGAGATTAACCTTAAACTCTATTTCTGGACAGCAAGAGGTAGAGGAAATGTTGCAGTCGGCAAGCAAAAATGTATTGTTGACAAATGACTCCATTTATCGTCCAGATTTCGGACACCTTGTCCTTAGTCACCAGTGACATCTAATTTGTCCCTTAAAAAAACTGGCCCTTACATCTTTGTTACTTTAGGCTTTAGGTTAAGACGTGTGGATGTCCCTCATAAATCTGATCTCCTACAGGGCCTGTCTGTACCCAGGAGCTTCCCTGTTGCAAAAATAAATACACAAATAAACATAAAATAAAGAAATAAAAATAAAGAAATCCAGAAATGAAATCTTCCTTTTCCTTTTCCCGAGACCTCCTTAGGAATAAAGAAATTGTCCTAAATTTAGACATGTTAATCCCATAGCGTTTGTGTGAAATAGGTTAGCCACTCTGAGAACAAAAGTGTGTGGGGGTGGAGCAGACAGCTATAAAAAGCAAATGAAGGAGAGAAAAAAAATATATCTACTGTACTTCACCAGCCAGAATCACTGTGGGTATATACTATATAGGGACGTCCGTCAGCACTAATCAATACATGTGGTGTTAGTCATGGATGATAAATTTGAAAGGGATTATAACTGTAAACAGTGATCAATAGAGACTTGCTGGAAGAGACAGAGAGGAAAAAACAACCTTAAAATGTTACACGGTTAATAAAGTAGGGGGTCAGTCTTAAACAAAACTCCAGTGAGACCCACTTATTTCAGAGCTATTTCTACAAAGGAAAAAAAAAATACCCAGCAATTTTCACTAAGCAATTGCTACTAAAAGGGCACATTATTAATTTACGGCATATTTGCTGATCTCTCTGTTCGGAAGTCACATTCTCCATTAGCATTTGGTTGGAGATGTTTTGCTGGATATGAGCTGGCATTCCTAAGGCCCCCAGAGTAAAGCTTGCTTTTTTTTTCCCTCCTCCCTTTCTCCCTACCGCGGACTTCACTATGGGCACATGACTGATCAGGGCATTCACAATGGTGACATTCCCCTCCAAAAACAAATTCATCCAGGGCGCCAAGTAAAAAAAATGCAGAGAGTCTCTGCCGTTCACCCACAGCTGAATGGAACTATCCGTCTTGTCACCAGGGGTCATAGCAAGAGGTTACTACAAGTATATACCTTGGCTTCTGTGCTGACATCTGCAAGCCGCTTCCTTCAAAAAAATAAAATAAAATAAAAAAATCCTGCCATCTCAAGCACTTATCCAGTCTAGAACCTCTCCCAGACCGTGTCTTTCCACACCTTTGGAGTCACAGCTCCAGGCTTGACATATATATTTTTTTCCTGCCGACCTTTTAGCGTCCTTTCTGCCACAGTGTGTAAACCATAAGCTGATATATGAAGGCAATTTTTAGTGGTGCCACTTGTATCTGAGTGATTGCACACACTTTACGTTTCTGGCCTGCCACCCTTCCACCTTTTGAAGATCTCTCTATTTCTTTTAAAGGCACTACAACAAAGGTGAAAGGAAGTTTAACTGCTTCAAGACTTTAATGGTCCAAGAGCACCTGTTTTGGGTTTTCAAGAAGATACCCCACAGACTGGCTGACCATTTCCTATGTTCAAACACTAAATCTCTCTTTTCTTGTATATAGACCTGCAGGGGCTGAGGGGAAAGGTGGTTCAAAGCATTTCCCAAAATTTAAGCTGGCAAAGACCAGTGATCACAGCAGGGCAGCTTTGCAAATATGTTACTGATAAGCTCAGAAGATCTGGAATCCCAGCAACAGGGACTGCACATTACAAAGCAAGGGCCTCTCTGAAGATTTTCATTGTCAGAGCCAGGGGATGGTCTCTGTGAAGATTTGCAGCAGACGGCTTCATACGATCATCATTTTTTGTTCCCTGTGTGCCACTCCCTACCCTAGTAGAATCCGTCACAGCTAAGCTCTCAAAAGAACACAAACGGTAAAACGGCATCAAACCTTTCCACACAGAGCAAGGCTCCTTCCAAATTCTCAGCACACCAAAGTGGTAAACTCCCACCTGATCACAGAAAGATGGACACATACAGAACAGCGCTATAATCTTGTAACAGTCACTATCTACTACATTAGTTAAATCAAAAGGAAATCGCTTTTAGGAATAAAACTAGGATCATAACTAGAGAAGTCAGATGGCTCCCCATAGGAAAGCAGATTTTTGTCAGAGGTTACACCATGCTGTAAATGTGCAAAATCAAAACCAGACACTGAAACCATCCCAAGATATTCACCGTGAAGCAAACAAATATATATTTTCATACTCTGTGACTATAGTCAATTGTTTTAGCTATAGAGGCCACGTGCCCAGCAGCAGAAGGTTTGTGTGAGTGAACAGGTGAGCCCCAAATCAGCAGCAAAGTGAAGCAAAGTGCATCTTTATTCTTCTGTTCCGTGTTCAAGAAACAGAGACTTGGGGCAGTCGGGGGAATGTCGAGGGAGAGAGGAGGGACTAAGTGCGATCTGAAGAATGTGAGATGACAGAGGATGATCGGGGTGGGTCAAAGGACTAGAGACATGAGAGAGACTGAAGGGGCGGTGTAACTTAGGAGAGGCAAGAAGAGAGAGGCAGGGAGAAGGCCAGGGCATGTTGAGGACTGGGAAGGAAGAGCAGGGGCATAGAAATCGGGTAGAGAGAGAGGCTGCAGTGGACAAAATAAAATGAGAGGCACACGACTGTGAATGGAAAAGAAGAAGAGATGCAAATCATCTCTTACAAAATTAACATGAGGATCACAATATTAGGTGGAGTTTTGGTTTGAGAGTTGCTTGTGGTTCTTTTCTTTGTTGCTTGGTTGAGGTTGTTTTTTGGGGGAGAGGGGCTGGTCTGTTTTTTAGTTTCTCGTGATCGCCAGATTTCTGCAGAAATTGCCCAAACGTTTTCCTTTGCTGAAAATGGTCCTCCCTCTCTCATCACTTTCACACACGGCTAAAGCAACTGGCTGCCCGCAGTCTAGATCAGGGGTGGGCAAACTTTTTTGCTCGAGGGCCACATCGGGGTTCAAAATTGTATGAAGGGCTGGGTAGGGAAGGCTGTGTCTCCCCAGACAGCCTGGCCTCGCCCCCTATCTGACCGCCACCCACGTCCCACTCCCTGACTGCCTCCCTCAGAACTGCCGACCCATTTAATTACCCCCCTGCTCCTTGTCCCCTGACGACCCCCTCCGGAGACCTCCTGCCCCTCACCACCCCTCGGGATCCCACCCCCTATTTAACCCCCCTGCTCCCTGACTGCCCCGACACCTAGCCACACCCCTGCCCCCGACAGGCCCCCTGGGACTGCCTTGCCCTATCCAAACCACCCACTTCCCCATCCTCAACCACCCCCAAGACCCTCTGCCCCTTATTCAACCCCCTGCCTGGCCCAGCCCTGGCCCCAGCTCCCTTACCATGTCATCAGACACGCTGCTGCGCTGATCTGCCAGTGCGGGCAGCCCCCCCCCCCAGAGCACTGCTCATGCGGCGTGCTGAGGCTGGGGGTGGGGAGGGGGAAGCAGAGGAGGGACCGGGAGCAGCCTCCCCAGCTGGGAGCTCAGGAGCCGGATGTGGCCCACGGGCCATAGTTTGCCCACCCCTGGTCTAGATAGATGCCATTTACCCTGTAACTATTGCAAGTAGCATGAAGCTGCCGAGATAGATGTGATGAGAGTCACTGATTTCCCCCACCCTAGCCGTGGTGGAGACAGCACAAATCCGCATGCCACTCAGCCTATATCCCCACAGTCCCAAGAAGACACCAGCGAGAGCACACACACACTTGGACAGCCCAGGGAGCAAGATGGGTAAGCCAGCCACAGCTGGGCTACTCTGGGGATGTGGCAGGACAATTAGGTGTTGGAGTTGTCTACCGGGGCAGCTAGATATGGAAGTTTCCCGAAGTGAGTGCTGGAGCACCTGGGAGCTGGGGATGCTTAGGTCCTGGGGAGTGGGGCAGATAAAGGTTGCTTCCTCCCTATTCTGATCCCTGGCCCCTGCTTCCTGTGCCTAACGAGCAGGGAGCAGTGACAGGAGAATCGGAAGGTTCTCAAGGCCTTTGAATTTATTCACACCTCCAGTTCAGCTGCTAGAGGAATACCTCACCCTCCCTGGTTAGAGATAACAAGCTGGTTCAGCGTCATTGGACTAACCCTGTTATCTCCAACCTGGTTCTTGCCTACCTATTTATACCTGCCCCTGGATACTTCCACTGCATGCATCCGACGAAGTGGGTATTAACCCACGAAAGCTTATGCTCTAATACTTTAGTTAGTCTTTAAGGTGCCACAGGACTCTTTGTCACTTCTACTCATGTTGTGTGTGTGTATCTACATTTAGGATTTGATCAGTCAAGGGAAAATTACAGAGCAGAGAACTGACAGCAAAGCACTGACCATGGCCATATTTTCTTCAAGCCTGATCCAAAACTCATTGAAGGCAGTAGAATGATTCCTGTTGGCTTTGCATCAGGCCCTTTGGGGAGAGGGAGTGGAGACAATTTTCATTCCAAACATCTGTGGAAAAATCCTGCATTTTCTGTACAGAAATAATACCAGTAGACTCTCCTTCCAATACATATTAGACAACAGCACCCATGCCATCCATTAGAGCTGGCTCAACACAACAATCCTTCCCAATTTTCTCTGAGGCAGCTCCTAACATGGATTGGGTGAGCAAAGGGGCAAACTCCCAGAGGACCAGCAGAGATAAAGCTGCTGTTTCAGTGGAAGGCTGTAGACTCGCACTGGTGGGCTAGTGACCCTGATGATATTGATGGCAATTAGTAGACAGAGATTAAAATGGAAATGAAGAGAGGAGTCATCTGTCATTTTATCCATCAGCTGTAGCTTGCCCCAGGCAACAGACGCATGCTGGGCTTTTTGTTTAGTTGTTATTCCCTTGTAGTTGATTTCAGTGGTTCACTTAGCTGTTACTATTTTTTTCTTAAAACTACTGTAAAAAGGTTTTTTGTCAAAGCCTCATTGCTGACATCTCACAGCACAGAATGAGCTAGCTGTTAATAAATCTGGCTGTTATTGCTAGTTTACTGCAGGTGGGTGGGTTGGCTGGCTTGGCTTTCTCATTCTTATGTTATGTATTTCATTTTTGTTTGGTTAATTTAGTAGTTATAACAGCTATTGATTTGCTGGCCCTGGAGACTAAAGTGCTCTACTTAGCCACTGACCAGGTATAGCAAAAGCAGTGGCAATGTAAACTGGTTTATACTGTTCAGCCAATATGCCTCACTCTGGACCTGTACAGACCAAAATGTGCTGGGTTTTCTGTTGGGGAGACATCCTCTAGGAATTGCACTGAGATTCATTTCTAAATCTGGTCAAAAATTGGCATTTCCATCTCATGGGAAATCCTGCTATTTCAAAAGTTGTAATATCAAAAATGTTTCATGAACAGGAAGCTCAAAAAAAGGAGTTCAGAAATGTCTGCATGTTTTGGTTCAACATTCCCAAATCAAAATGTTTCATTTCAGTTTGGTTCAACATGAATCTGTCTCCCCCTGAGCTTCCACAGTGCTTTCTGGGAATTGTAGTTTGGGTCTGTCATGCCTCCATTGATCTCCACGGCCAGGGCTTCTTGGCCATGCTACATCTTTCATGATGCACTTTAGCTATCATCTACCAGTACCACATTTTAATGTGTTATAGTCAGTGTGTGTTGTAATGATGAGATCCCTCTAGCTGGACTTCCACTTCATCAGATTCCAACTAACTGAGGCAAATGATAAAGTCTGAGAGTAAACAAAAAAAGTATTTTGTGTAAACACAGAGAAGTGTGTAGAGAGGAATTGCCTTATTCATCCTCTCTCTCCTAGGCAAGGCGCTAAAGGACAAAATGCAGCCATGGGATATGTAGGCCATGCTTACTGTTAGGGACAATTGCACCACAAACCAGCAGGGAGGTCATTATAGAGTGTTTTATATCTGAATAAACTCATTATTATTATAACACTGTCGTAGATTACCAGCCTGCTACAACAATGCTCTGACTCAGAGAGCGGAAAAGAATGAAAATTATAATTCGGCCAGTACAGTCACAGAGCAACTCTGACCCCTCCCTGGTCTCTCTGAATGCACCCGCCCAGGTGTCAGGCCTCATGCCTTTACCTTCCTTGTGGTGGAATCACGATTCTCCCACTCTTAGATCAAGCTCTGCAGTAGTGGTGTTAATACTGCTACTGTGCTAACCTAGCAAGTCCAACTGGGTTCAGTACCTGCAGTTCTTCCCTTCAGGAGCTTGTGACCCTTGGTGAATAGCATGACCAAAGTATTGTTTAATCTTAACGGTAGGAACAGAGCATAACATGAGAGAGAATTTAAAATCAACAAAATGTTCTATACCAGGGGTGGGCAAACTTTTTGGCCTGAAGACCACATCGGGGTTGCAAAATTCTACGGAGGGCTGGGTAGGGAAGGCTTTGCCCCCTGAAAACAGCCTGGCCCCGCCCCCATCCGAGCCCCACCCACTTCCCACTCCCTGGCTGCTCCCTTCAGAATCCCTGACCCATACAATGCCCCGTTTCTTGTCCCTTGATCACCCCATCCCAAGAACTCCCACCTTAACTGCCCCCAAAAAACTCCCCCCCCTTCGCTCCCTGTCCCCTGACTGCCCCCCAGGACTCCTTGCCCCTTATCCAACCGGCTGGCCCCTAACTTGTTTCATCTGGAAAACCCTGGTGAAAGAAGATGGAGGAACCAGATACCAGCACCACCTCTCCTGCTGCTTGTGGATTTAGGTGCTCAGATGCTGCAGTGACTGGGACCAAATAAACAGATAGGATTGATTTTGCTGCACTCAAGACTGTGCAGCACCAACTATCATCTTTCCAAATACTGCAGCTGTAGACAATTAAGAGCTCTCTCTCTAGGCTTAAAAGGGAAAAAAATTCTTAGGCCCTGATCCTGCAAAGAGATGCATGTGGGCAGATCCCTGCACTCACACAAAGCCTCACTAAAGAGCACCACTTGGATTCAGGGGTTACTCCAGACACACCCAATTGCAGGATCAGAGCCTTTGATTGCAGGCTTTTGGCGATAGGGACCATGTTTTCATATGTTTGCCTACCCTAGTGGGACTCCAAACCTGAATGTACCACAATAGAAAGAGGAATGATTTCTCCCCCTGTGCTCACATTTCAAAATTAAAATTGAACCTGAAACAAATGATTTAGAAATCCCTTTTCATGGTTAGATGCAAAGATGATGGAGTACTACTGACTAATCAGAAGGCTAGCAGTGAAAGTTTTCAGTGCTGGCTGTTGACCAGTTTGGCCCTAGCCAGTTAAGCCTATAAAAGGCATCCCCAAAGCAGTCATTCAAGCCTCCACCCTGATAGAACAGCAGCAAAGGTGCTGTCCAAGTTCCTGCTACTTCCAGAGCCGTCTCTCACTTTCTTATATGTAAATATTATTGTTGTAAAATAAGTGGCATTCCAGTACACGCAATGAAGATGACTGTCAACTCATTCAAGCTACATGTAGATTTGTTTTTTTAAAAAAACATTCCTGGAGAAATTTTCACTCTTTAGATAAAATGATTAAATTTTGCATAAGGATCCAGATCCCGTGGTACATTTTGCCTGCTTTGTACACTCTGATGGCACAAATCAGTCCTAAATAAAGCCAACTGAATTGGTCTCTTGAGGGTTTTCCCTACCCTGGGGAATTCCTAGGTAGTCTAAAGCTGCCCCAGTGACCTCTACACCACCATGCCTATTAATGACACAGATGAGTTGGCTGGGGCATCCCTACACCCCACTGATTCTGTGCTGCAAGAGCCTTTGGCATAGATTAAAGCACTGCTCCATGTGCTCCAATTTATGCCAAATATAAGCCAAGCATCAGGATGGCCCCAGGACTAGGGAAGGCTAAAGTTGCTTGAAAATACCTCTGCAATTCTCTCTGCCCCCAATACTGAGCAGAGCAGAGCGCAGCTGCAACTCAATATGGGCCCAGGTTTTTCACCTGATATGGAATTGCTATTCAGTTTGTTCACTATAGTTTAACCCAAATTAACATATTAAACCGGAAATAGAGAAGGGCCCCCACCATTTTGATCTCCTCTTTTCTTTATGAGGAGATCAGTGAGCAATGGCTCATTTTAAAAATACAGGGGGAAAAAATATGAAAATCAACAAAAATGAAAAAGCTATTCACAAATAAAAAAAAAAAGCTTTCTATAAAGCAAACTACATACAGCAGAAACTAAAAGTATGTATAGTTTCATTAGAATGGCCTAATCTTTTGAAGTCCTGAGCCAATGGGAGAGGGGAGAGAACTCAGCAGCTTGGAGAATGCACTTCTCTAATTGGTCTCTAAGGTTTGACTCTCCACTGCATTATCCCTTGTGCAGTTATATACCAGCTATTGAGGAGTAACATGAAGATAGACTCAAAGAGATGGATCAGTTCCAGAGGCACTGCCTTTTGATTGGATGGAGGCAGTTCATATGTCTCTTAGGCAAATTGTGTCCTCAATTTCACAGCTATAGTGGGCTATCTTCTAGCAGAACTGATACAGTTACATTGTAAAAGGGGTATAGAATGATTTGGGGAACCCATGTAAGGGGTCCTTTTTGCTACAAAGACCATGTTTTTTCACCCCATAGAGGGTATTCAGGACTGGATCAAAGGATCTGCAGTCCTACTGGCAATTCCCGTTCTACAGAGAGGATGATGCAAATGATAGAGACTAGGACTAGTAGACATGGGCTAGACTAGTAGACATGGATTCACTGAGGGTGCGGGAAAGGATTCCTTCACTACAGATGAAGAAGAACCCCCCATTACAAACCACAGTTGCTTGGGCTGCATAAAAAGGCCAGATTATGGGCATTAGGCATGTCATATCTCTGTTGTTTCAGGCTGTGTGCTTGCAGTAAGGTACTAGTCCGCTGGGTCACATTTGGAAGGGTAGAGTTTGTTGCATTTTATTTTAAAGGAAAGCTGAGATTTTGCCCAAATCAATGGGCCAATTCACCACTCACCAGAGAAATTTCTTATTCACCAATAGTGAGTGGGCGAGTGAATTTGTCAAGACCTGTCGTAGCACTAAGAAGAGCTAAAAAAACTTGCAGAAGCTAGAGCCATCTGAGCTTGTCAAATTCCACTGCAAACAATATGTCACTCTGCTGGGGAGGCGGTGAGCAATCTGAGTGAGAAAGGGCGAACTTTTAAGGTAGCCAAAAAACTGATTCTCAAGTTTTAAGAAAAGGAGAGAGGACACATACACACACACACCCATACACATACACACACATGCACACACGCACACACAGCCTTCAGAGAACAGTCCCTAGATTAAAAGCTATAACTTGTAGATTTTCTACAATTAGTGTTTAAAATGACTATTCGTGAAGCTACCTTGATTTCATTAGTCAGACAATGCCAATATTGGCAATTATTCTTTAAAATCATGTGGAGCAATGCCAGCAATGCAGGACAGCTTGCACAGACACCACTCAGCTCTATGGTTTTCAAGATAGTCTTTTTCTTTTAACCGGTCTGGGTTCTTTTTCCAATGAGCCATCAGTTTAATTGCTACCAAATTCAGCTTTTAGCACACAGTGGGGATAACATGCTTATGTGAGTGGCTGTCTAGGGGGATTCTGTGGGTCTAAAAACATTTGTGAACGATTCAGTCCCAGTAGGACTACAGACAGGAGTATATCCTCACTGATGCAAGCAATGGTTGTACATGCAAATGCTAACTTTTCTTTTTTCTCCAGTCTGTCTCCCCAAAAACATACATTGTCTGGCTCCCACACTGCTGTGAAGCCGCTATATACATCAGACACTATGCAAGGGAAACTCATTGGAGTATGGTGCTGGTCTATAGGTAAAGTCTGATTGAGGTAGATTCTGCCTGACTCTTACACTGGTGAACAGTGGAGAAGAGAGAGCAAAAAGCCCATGGAGAATTGCAGCACCTACTCCTCTGGCATGTAGGCACCCCAAATGGGATAGGAAGAGGGCAAGGCCTTGCCCCTTCCCTACAACAGCTTGCAGAGCAAGACTGGGCTACTGAGGGGAGCAGGCTGCACTTCCTAAAGGGATATAGTAGCAGGCATGTGTGTTTGGAAGAGAGCCTGAGACATAAGACTTTGTATCAGAGGCCTGATATAAGGCAGGACCTGCTCACAGAGTCTAACCCGAGCATGCTGAAGAGCATTCTTACACGAGACCCTGTCCAAGCATCACAGCCTAACCCTTAGCTATTGCTCAGGACAGTTTATGCAAGTGCCCTCCAACCTCTCCAAGCAAAGTGGAGTTTGATTTACCATGGCTGGCTTTAAGGAAGCAATATTTTTACTACAACTTATCTCTAGAAAGTGCAGTAACCTTAGAGAGGATGACATTTTGGAATATAGCCTGAGAGGTACTGAGCCTACACCTCTTACCGGCCCTCACAATCTGGCCTCCTAAACATAGAAGAGTCCATAGAAAAGTGAAAATACCATTGTGCAGTAAACATCGACTTTTTAAGTGCTCCTATTGTATTTGTAGTCTGAAAGTTTATGTGCAATTCAGCTTTAAAAAGGGTGCAGAATCTTATGCAGTGAGACTCATACCAAATAATGGCTGCTGATTACCCTTTGCTCACCTTCCCCCATCTCTTCTAGAATATCTGCTAACCCTGAAGGCCAAGGGAAAGGCACTATCATAGGCAAGGGAGCGCAATACCAAAATAAGAAAGAAATATCCAGGAAGGCAAACATTGAATTCAAACACTGAAAATCTAGGAAGAAAAGAAAATTAGAAAGCTATAGCCATTGAAAAACAGAACAGAAACAAAACCGATCAACAACCCACAGAGCAAAACAGCATACAAGTGGGAGCAATCAATATGAATAACTAGAAAACCAAAGCTACGGATCAAAACCTAAACCACACTAGCTAGGCCTGAAATAACCACCTCTCTCTCTCTCTCTCTGAATGCAAGACCAAAGTCGCTTCTTGAGGACAAATCACTGATGCTAATTACTCATAAAGATTTGGAGTGAAAACAGACCTTGAGTCTCTTTTAGGGGAGATGAGTATTAAAGGAACAAATTTAGTTCAGTGTACTGAAAGGAGGTGTTCCCCCCGCCCAATCTCTCCCAAACCATGTTTTTATAATCCCAGTTTGAGACAATCAAAACATTCCCAAAGGCTCTAGTGGAGTTTTAAAAAGTGATTTATGCTCCACACCGCTTTTAAAAAAACACTTTTGAAAATGATCAGAAGCCTTCTGAAGAAGCTCAGCTCATCAAAATGAAGACTTGTGTAGTAGTGTATGTATGTGTGAAACAGCCCTTCCTAGACCATAACAAGATTCCCAGCTTCTCACTGCAGTGCTACTATATTTTTAGTCATGGGGAGTTCCTTTCCTTTCTTGTCAGATGTCTCTTCACAGACCCTTGGTACCTTGTTAACTTTTCACCTCTTATGTGTTCACTTGCCCAAAGATCTCTAAAATCACATATAAGAAATACTTGTAAAGGGACGCTTGTAAAGGCTAGCTGGCCTAAAATTGGACCTATCAACTACAATTTTGTTTATGAACATGTACAAGCAATGTCCCATCACCTCCTGCTCTGTCTGTGAACAGAAAGGGAAATGAAGTACAATCTAACTCCATTATCCCAAACTAGTTAACCAAAGCATGGATACAGCCCCCCTTCACTATAATATCCCCCAAATGGTTATTTCGTCCTTGTTACTGTGAAATCCTGTTTCAGATGTTCCCAAAGCTAGTCAGGCAGGCAGGGCTGTCCAGTTTAGAAGAGCCGTGCGATTCTATAGCATTTCCAAGAGGAATATTTTCATATTCTAATGCACTGTCAGCAGCAGCAACATAGGTTAAACTGAGGCAATACTTTGAAGGAGAAAAGAGTCTATCTGTGACAGAAAAGGATGTGTACATCTGGCTTTGCTGCATTAATCAGCAGCACTCAGAGTAAAGACACGTCTGTGATAATCCTTCACTTGTGGTGAGCGTCACTCCCAGTTCCAGAGGCATCTCCCCCAGCAAGGGGAATATTGGTCACACCTGGTACTACTGAGTCTCACCCTGAAGGCTTTGCCTGAAGGCATTGCTGAGGCAGATGAAGATGAAAAAAAATAGGTATGCAAAATAAAAAAAAATAAAGGAGAGGGGAAAAAACGCTGTGGGAAGAGAAAGTGAATGAAATACAGAGAAGAAAATGCAGGTGAAAGGTAAAATACATGGTGAGTGCCCGCACTACTCACAGGACTCAGGACAGGAGACTCCTGGCCACCTGACTATCCTACCGCAGGTCAATCAGCCATTTTCACATCACTTTACTCCCAGCAATACACCTCCTAGCAAGAGGGAGCATGAAAAACAGCAGCTACTGTGAGGGAACAGGATAGTCCAAACAACTCATTTTCACATGCATTTCTCTTGTGTTAGCATTTAAAGGAGATTATATTCAGTTCCAGTGGGCACAGTCCAAGCACTGAGCTCTACAGTTCTTGTGCAGTCAGGTAACTTCACGTCAAAAGTCATGGCAATGACACAAAGCCAGGATAGGAAAAAAGCACTACTGCTACCTGTCTGAACCAAACCATTCACAGCTTATAACAGTTTAGAAAAGGAACAGTCCATCTGCATAAAGATCTGAGGCCAAATTCAGCCCTGGCATAAGCAGGCACAAATCCACTGTGTTCCCTGGGATACCAGGGACAAATTTGACCAGCGATAGCTATAAGTCAAGAGTTTGTTGTTTAAATGACCATATTAAACAAGCCACAATTACAGCTAACTTGGCCCTTTGAAATATATTTGTCACTGATCTCATTCCTTTTTGGGGTATTGTAGAAGGAGACAGGCAGCTCTATTTACAACATGGAGTGAGCCCTTGGAAAGTCATCTTGCTGGGTGAACTGCAGGAGTTGGTGAGATGAGAATAATACCTCATGGAGACACAGATTTAAAATTATTCATTTCACTACATTTACACAAGAATCAAATTAGAGTGATCCTTATAAATAACAGTTCAGTACATTACACACTCACTGTCTCCTCTTGCTTAAAGAGCAGCACACAGGGGAGTTTGAGAGAGTAGGACTTGGTGAGTTGTGTGGTTTTCTGTCTGTTTGCCTCTGTGAGGGCTGTGTGGCTGGGCTTTTGGGACCCTGAACAGGCCAGGTAGGAGAGCTCTATGTGTTTGTGTGTCAGTGAGGAGCATGTGCTTTGAACTCTGACATCTTTAATCATCTTTTGATCTTTGATTTATGCCTTTCTGTCATTGAGAGGGTGGAGCTAAGCAGTGAAACTAAGGGCATGTCCCCAAGGAGAGTTAATGTGAGGCATGCTGGAATGCTGCAGATTTATACTGAGGCTTGCCATGAAGCAACAGTTCACATGGTCATGCCCTCAGTACACGTGTGAGTTGCCAGGCAAACTCCTAAACAGGCAAACGTGAGTTTCAGAGGGAATTTGGGGAGGGGTATAATGAAAGGCTGTCTTTCTAAGTACAGTTCTAAGCTCAATACTGTGATGGCCAGAAAAGGAACAGTGGTTGTGATCTACAATGGAAGTGCATCTTATTTTTCCTACTAGAAGCCAGAAGGGATTTCCTCTATATGAAGTGCAAGCTGCTGTCTGTGCTGAAAGAAAAGATATGTGGTATGGGCACATACCTTTTGGAGCATCAGAGAGACTGAGAAGTTCTTGGATAGCCAGATTCAGGAAGCATCACCACCCCAGATTCAAGAAAGAAAGGAATTGGCCACCAAGGAGCCAGAGAGAGTGGAAACCAGAGAGGAGGCTTGGCAGTTTATAACTGCCAGAGGCAAGAGGCCAGGTGGCACGCTACATGGCTGCAGGATAAGTATGGGCAAGCTGTTTCCACCAGACAGAAGAGAATCAGGAGTAATCCCATACAACTAGAAGTATCCAATTATGATCATGTTCTCAGCATGAGAACTGAAGTAAATTTCTCTGAAGATCCAGCTGGCTGAGTGGAACATAGGCATATGCAGGACATAGCCAAGGATGGCTTCTCAGCTCAGCCTGCAAGGAAATCAAGCACATCCACAAAGTGATCTCCAACCATGCAGACAGAGCTTTCTTGCTGGGGACTCGATACTAAGAAGAATGAAAAGGGCATTCCACAAGAGCTAGGAAGACAATAGGATGTTGCACTGTATTGCTGAAGCCAAGACATGAGATGTATCTAAGATTGGATAGGCTTCTAAAGTCAGTGAACAAGAAACCACTGTTGATGGTGCATATTGGCACTAATACCACAGATTTATGAGATACCTCACAGATTATAGAAGATTTCAGGGAACTGAGAAGGATGCTGAAAGAGAAGAATGTCCCAGTGATCTTCTCCGATATCCTTCTTGTCCTGTGAGCAAAGAAGGAAAAGGCAGAAGAATCTGGAAGTAAGTGGTGCAAGATGAAGTGATTGGTTTTGTGGAACATTGGATGGTTTCCATCTGAGGAGAAGGGAAACCAAAACGTACAGCCTCTTTTCCCCAATCCTTTAGGAGACATGCCAGCTAGATCAATCAGGAGAATATTAAACTAACAACAAAAGAGAAGTGAAATGGGGGGAAACTCATTTAGCAAAAAATCAAGATGTTGAAAACAAAATAAACCAAGACATCAAGAGAGATAGAGAGAAAAAAATCTTTTATTACCTACACACCAGTGCTGGGAGTCTGATTAATAAACAAGAAGAATTAGAATTGCTCGTTTATTAGTATGAACTCAACCTAGCTGGTATGGGAAGATTTGTGTGACCAGAATGTTAAAAATCAATGGTTATAACCTATTTAGGAAGGAACAAGTGGAGGAAGGAAGAGGAACAGAAGTAGCATTCTGTTAAAAAATGGCATTACCTGTTTTCAAGTCACTGACACTTCAAGCAAATGGTCTTAAATGCTTGTGGATCAATATTCTAAGAGAAAAAGCAAAAGATGGGATACTGGTTGATGTCAGCTACAGACCCTCAAATCACACAAGAGAACATGGTGACCAGCTCCTTAAGCACCTATCTATTATGAGTGGGGAGAAATAACTTGTGTTATCATGGCGGAGCTTCAATGTGAGTGACATATGCTGGAGGTCTCATGTTGCCAGTACTAAACATCCTTGAAATTTCTAAAAAGTGTAGGGGCCAATTTCCATACCAAAAAATTGTTGCATCCAACACAAGATAGACCTCATCTTGACATATAAAGATAAATTGATCACAGAACTACAAATTAGTGATAATTGAGGTGCATGACTTGATTACATTCATTGTGTGCAAACCGAATAAAGTCCAAATCAGGAATCTAGTGGACAAAGCTATAATAAGATCAAATGGCTGGAAGTAGAAGTATGACAACCTCAGACTTGAAATATGGTACACATTTTTAACAGTGGTAGATTTGGCAATAAACCACTGGAACAACTTGCTAAGGGTGGTCGTAGATTCTCCAGCACTGATCATTTTTAAATCAGGATGTGCTGTTTTTTCTAAGAGATATGTTCTAATTCAAACAGGAATTAATTCAGGGAAGTCATTTGGCCTGCATAATTCAGGAGGTTGGACTAGATAATCACAAATGGTCCCTGAAAAGTTTAACTCCTGCACATGTTCCTTTCCAGGGCAGAACTCTCTCCCAATTCCAAAGGGACTTGAGATGTTGCTTGCCTGGAGATTGCCATCTAAAGGGATGGAGTTTCAAACTCCTAACTCCTTGAAAAGAGTCAGGAGTAACTATTCACAGCTGTATCTTGAGCACCCACATCTTGGTTTATGAACCCAGGTAGGAGAAAGAGGGTGTTTGCCCTAATTGTGTCTGATTTAATTTGGCTTTTTAAATAGCAATACCTTTTCTAGTATGTTAATTTTTATAGGGTAGATATCACATCTGTAATGTGTCTGAACTGTTGTGTCTCCAACTTGGCCACCTTTTGAACATGTTGTAATGTTTGAGAGCAGATCTTAAGAAGCAGTACCACATGAGCTGAAATATACATAGACACAAAAGGGAGAATTGAGAATGAAAAAGGATTTTCGCCCATAAGACCATTACTGCAAAGGCATGACATTCTGTCTATACATGTAAATTCTACTATCATCATTCTAACATTCTCCTGAGCCCTTCCAGCCATACATTTCACAAAGATAGGTTTGGGCTCATATTTAGCTCTTCTTTTTCATCTTTACTAATGTCTTTGCAGCTTGGGGGCTTGTAGTTATATTTATTCAGCCACTGTCAATAGACTACTATGTATTTACAGTGTATCACATACCTGCATTGTTAATCTCCAGATGTAGAGTCCACTCGATTCCATTTTTCATAATGAAGAGTGAGAAATTGTTAAGTCAATACATCCGGTCGTTTCGGAGGTGAGGATGAGTGAAAGAAAACCACCTGCTGTCTAAAGAGTTAAGACAAATACTATGGCCCAAATCCCACAAACACTTAAGCAGTAGAACTATCCATATGCTTAACTTTAAGCTTGTACATAAGTGTTTGCAGGATCCAGGCCTATACGAACCTTTATGGAGGCAGGGGGAACCCTCTCAGAATGTATTCTAGGAATATTTTAAAATTAAAATTATGGAGTTGCCTAATTTGTGCCACATGCAGTTGCAACACTAAAAAAAAAATTCCACAGCTATTTCAACTGCAAACAATCAAGCAGGCACGTGAAGCCATTGAACAACACCATCACATTATACCACTGACACAATGCTTGTGAGGTCTCCTAGTGATACGACTTGTCAGCTACTGATTGGTGGGTTTGCTAATTTCCAAATATGGGCCAACAAATGGTCTGGAATGTACTGCATCAGGTCTCAAAACTAGATGCCAATATAGAATTTTAGAAAAAAAATTAACAGTCAAGCTACTGATGTCAGCTCAATCACAGAAAAGGAAACCCAGCTAAACGGAATCCTTCATGACACTTAAAAATCTGATGATCTAGAACAGTTTCCTCTCTGGGGGAGTAAAAGCTGCAGCACAGAAGTACCTCTTCAAGCTTGAACAAGATTATATCACTGGCTGCAGAGCTTGTCAGGACACTGTCACAGAGAAGCTGACATCCATAAATCAGGCCGAGTAAGTTCCACTACATACTCTTATTTTATAGGGATACTGTGTCTCTGTGACAAAAACCATCTAATACTCCCTTAGCCTAATAACTACATAATGGACATAAATCTGAACCCCTTTTTCTTTGCATTTCCTAATTAAAAGATACAGTAATTCCAGTTTTTCTATTCTAAAGATGTTTGTTTCAACCAATTTTGCTTTATTAAAACAAACAGAAAGGCAGTTGCTCTTATAGTTCTGGTAAATATTTTGACTAGTTCTGCAAAACTTAATACAAATGTCACACCTCTTTTGATCACCACAAGCAGTTGATGCAGTGGTCTAATGCATATCCCTGAGAGCAAAAGACAATACTGGACTGAGCTTGATGGAGCTGAAAAATAAACATCGCTCTCACAGTTAAGTTGTGGTCTACACAAATGTAATGTGTGTGTGTGTGTGTTCGTGTTCATACCATGCAAATAAAAATGTTTCCACTTTTATATTTAGCTGCTACATGGAGATGCATTAAGTAAAGAAAGCCCCCAGCATGTATTCTCCCATGAATATACCGATAAAAGTAGTTCTATACAAGTGACTGAATGCATTAGGGTTCTGCTTAGCAGAAATTCAATTCCTGAAGGTGCCAGAAGCAGAGAATCTATGGAATTCCATGGTTTGGCATCAAAAGAAACTAAAACTGATTCACAAGATAAAAATATTATATCTAGCTCTCTCTCTTTCTTTGCTTCCACAGATCTCATGTACCTGGATTTAGCTACTTCCACCAGACTGCCATAGAACATGAAGATACACCTCCCCATGTGCCCAAGTAGGAAAATTACTTCATACGGATATGTTAGAAGCTGAACTAAAAGCACTTAGAGGGAACATCAGCGAAGCTATTTAAAAATACACACAGAGAGGGGAGGAGAGCTGAAAGATGACTGTAGGCTAACTATGAATGAGAGTCCTTCAAGACAAAACAGACTGCTTGTCAGTTCACATCTGTCTGGGCTTTGAGTAGCGACATTTCCGGGCTCTGTATAATGACATTCTCAACCAGGTGGGTCAAGGAACACCTTGATGCATGCCTTGACATGAGTTTAGACAGACAACTGAAGTTGCGCTTAACTTTGCCTGTGGCATATACAATTGGACACTTAGCTAGCTTATAAATAATAGTGGCATGGGCGCAGCAGATGAGGTAACAACAGGACACATTGTTCAGCTCTCAGGTGTCAGGGAAGGTGTTCTCACACCCGAGGAAAGAGATGAGTGTTGTAGGAGATATTTTATATGAAATATTTTTAGACTAAAAGATGAAGAAATCTGTTTGACGCCTGAAAACATTGGTGGGTATTTTCTACATTAGGAGATCGATTTACTCAAGAAGAGTATCTTTTGTTGGTAAAAGTTTTAATCCCTTTTAGAGGAGGATGAAGATCTGGCATTTGGATTCTGCCCTTTCCCCACAGGTACATCTGGATCTCCCCAAAATGTAGACCGTTATAATAGAGTGCCATGTCGGGATTTCATTTCCAGATGCAGTCACTGGAGCCAGGCAAAATTTTTCAGGTAAATCATTTATCTGATGAAAAACGCCATTTCAGGCAAAATGAAACTTTCCACAAATTTAACACAAGTTGTTTTAGCCATTCACAAAATGGCCAGAAGAAGCAGAGGGGCGGGGGAGAAGGAGGTGGGAGTGGTGCTGTAGTCATGTTGATTCCCTACCCACTCATTTGTAATGTGACAGATCCAAGTTCCAATCGAGTCTCTACTCTGGAAAAGATTGGAAATGGATTTTTTTAATTCAGGAAAAACTCTGAAAGTTTACAGATTCAGTTCAACCCAAACCATTTTATTTTCAGATTTGCCGGTGAACCAAAAAATTAATTATTTACTCAGTTCTAGTACCAGCTTTAGAAGGTGGTCTGGCAGGAAATAGCATCACTTGAGCAGTAGCAATTCCTCATTTTTGAGAATGCCACACTTCAGAACAGAATGATAACTCCAGAAAGGGGTTAAAAGGAGAAGGTTGAACTATTAATTGTGAATAATACCTGTTCTAAACAGCCCTTTTTCTGCTTGTGAATTGTCCACAAGCCCATGTGGATTTCACATTTCCTAAGTATTAGCTAAATAGTGTAGACAATATGCAGTCTATAGGTTGTTGATTTTGACACTATTTGTAGTTGGTGTAATTAATCGCATAAGACACCTGACATTTGTTTTTGTTTCCTGATTGGATGAGTGACTTTTTTAAAAAAAGAATAATGAATAGCAACTAATGAAGAGCGGATAGCAACTAATGAAGAGCAAATAGCGCACTTTTGAATTTGAGTTTTCAGATTCAAAATCATTCATTAAACTTTCTGAATGTGAAACATTTTCACAAATAGCTGGAATTTCTATTAGAAAAACTGAATAAAATGACCTCCCAAACAGCAGCAGAGCAAAGTTCTGTTCATTCATGAATCTGTTCATGGATTGGTTTATTGCTGTTCAACCAGTTCTTATACAAGCCAGTGTACAGAGCAAAGACAGGATACTTTCTGCCTTTGGGCCTCCAAATGTTTCCAATAAGGACGGACAAATTTCAAAAATTTTGGCATTCAGATGCAAGTTTAATATGCTTATCAGCCACTAATCCAAACTCTCTCAACATATCAAGAATGTTGTACTGGGCAGGAAACCACATGAGAACAGGCTTTCTCACAAGATTTCTGGCATTTCTACTTTGGATTCCAGATGGAAATACCATGAGAACAGCCTCTGTCATGGTGCTTTGGCACATTTAGTTTAAATCCTGGCTGGAAACCTGAAGTGGAAAAAAAGAAAAGAAAAAAAAAACACTCCACCAATTTATCACAACAACATTTCAGAACCATTTCAGAAAAAAAGTTTATGGTTTGAGTTAGGTTCTAAAAATAGACCAGAGTACTGGAGCAGGAGAAGATGTTCCCATTTTGTCTTCTATGGTACATCTGTCCCTAATTCCCAGTTTAAGACGTACCTGAAGATAAGCACTCAGCCCTAATGAAAACAAAAATCTGACAATTCACCTCAAACACAAATTTATAAGCTGTTGCAAAACTGTGTCTGTGATTGTGTTTTGTGGGGGTGGGGAGAAAGAGGATAAAGTATTAGTGTTTTCTGCCTATCCATTTTTTACTGGTTGGTGTAGTCAATTAATATCTTAGAAACCAAATAACAAAGATGGTTTTAGAAGCAATAGCCATTACTGTAACTGCAGTAGCTTTCTGTCAGTGTATATAGATTTGCCACCTTCTAACGACAGCTGATCTTAACTTATAAAACAACTCAGGAAAGAACATTCCAAAAAATGATCTGAAACCCTAGTAAACAATTTTAGTTTTCAAGATTTTTTTTTAATACCTGCCATTTCTCTATTTCATTATTTTCTTTTAAAGGTGATTTTTTTTTCTTTTTGTCATCTCACTCTTTATTCTTATCTCCTTTTTAGCACCGTTGTTCACATTGCCTTATGGGAAAACTGGAGTAAAATCAGAGGACTGTGGGATCAGTCAACTCATTGGTAGTTCAGTGTGTCAGCTAACTGCCACCCTCTCACTTTTATTTTTAACTAAATACAAAAACTATGTTAAATTTATATTAAGTATCTGGTTAGGGCTGCAAGGGATTTGAGTTAAAACAGCTAGTTTTACTTCAATGACCCTTTGAAGCTGAATGCAGGAGTCTTAGAATAATGATCCTACATCTCATACTGTAACAACATATGACACTTATATACTGCCAGATTCTGTCACCCTTGCACTGAGAAGTATCTTACTCCCAGAGTAATTCTATTAAAGAAAATGGGTCTACTCACTGAGTGACATACTGCTCAGGGTGACAAAGGTCACAGAATCTAGCCCATAGAAATCAAATTCACCAACTAATGGCACAGTTAACGATGACACAATTGAGACCACATTTTATTATAGTATGTTAGCTTGTGTGTACATTTAAAACCAACGTTGTTTGGAGGACCAATAACACATCCACTCATATATACATCACTTCATTATATTGGCTACAATAATTAAGCTGTTCCTTTAACTGGGTTGATTCCTGTGTTTTTAGAATCATAGAATATCAGAGTTGGAAGGGACCTCAGGAGGTCATCTAGTCCAACCCCTTGCTCAAAGCAAGACCAATCCCCAAATAAATCATCCCAGCCAGGGCTTTGTCAAGCCTGACCTTAAAAACATCTAAGGAAGGAGATTCAACCACCTCCCTAGGTAGCTCATTCCAGCGCTTCACCACCCTCCCAGTGAAAATGTATTTCCTAATGTCCAACCTAAACCTCCCCCTCTGCAACTTGAAACCATTATTCCTTATTCTGTCATCTGGTACCACTGAGAACAGTCTAGCTCCATCCGCTTTGGAACCCTCTTTAAGGTAGTTGAAAGCAGCTATCAAATCCCCCGCCACCCCACCCCCACCCCGCCACCCATTCTTCTCTTCTGCAGACTAAACAATCCCAGTTCCCTCAGCCTCTCCTTGTAAGTCATGTGCTCCAGACCCCTAATCGTTTTTGTTGCCCTCCGCTGGACTCTTTCCAGTTTATCCACATCCTTCTTGTAGTGTGGAGCCCAAAACTGGACACAGTACTCCAAATGAGGGCTCACCAATGCCAAATAGAGAGGAATAATCACGTCCCTTGATCTGCTTGAAATACCCTTACTTATACAACCCAAAATGTTGTTAGCCTTCTTGGCAACAAGGGCACACTGTTGACTCATATCCAGCTTCTTGTTCACTGTAACCCTAGGTTTTTTTCTGCAGAACTGCTGCCTAGCCATTCGGTCCCTAGTCTGTAGCAATACATGGGATTCTTCTGTCTTAAGTGCAGGACTTTGCACTTGTTTTTGTTGAATGACATCAGATTTCATTTGGCCCTATCCTCTAATTTTTCTAGGTCTCTCTAAATCCTACCCCCTACCCTCCAGCAAATCTACCACTCCTCCCTGTTAGTGTCATCTGCAAACTTGCTGAGGATGCAGTCCACACCATCCTCCAGATCATTCATGAAGATATTGAACAAAACTGGCCCCGGGACTGACCTTTGGGGCACTCCACTTGATACCGGCTACCAACTAGACGTAGAGTCATTGATCACTACCTGTTAAGCCAGACGATCTAGCCAGCTTTCTGTCCACTCATCCAGACCATACTTTTTTTAACTTGTTATCAAGAATACTGTGGGAGACCATATCAAAAGCTTTGCTAAAGTCAAGGAATAACAACACATCCACTACTTTCCCCTCATCCACAGAGCCAGTTATCTTGTCATAGAAGTCAATTAGGTTAGTCAGGCATGACTTGCCCTTGGTGAATCCGTGCTGACTGTCCTGATCACTTTCCTTTCTTTTAAGTGCTTCAGAATTGATTCCTTGAGGACCTGCTCCATGATTTTCCCAAGGACTGAGGTGAGGCTGACTGGCCTGTAGTTCCCTGGATCTTCCTTCTTCCCTTTTTGAAGACGGGCACTACATTAGCTTTTTTCCAGTCATCCGGAACCTTCCCCGATTTGCCATGAGTTTTGGAACTGAAGGAGGTGAGTTCTAAACCTAGTGACTCATATAAGCTATATAATCGGGTACCTATTTATCCGGAGGCTGTTTGCCACAGCAGGGGATGCATGTCAGTTATTCTGATACTCCCCTATTTAGGCTCAATAGGCTCAGTTAAAAAAAAACTGACTTTTTTAACTCACTCCCCTTGTTGTAGTCCAAGACAGATGCTTAACATCATTCTACTGTACTGTTGTCTTTCATTGTGGCAGTTGGCACACAGAGGCACCTATAAATTAACTGGTGCTGTACTCACGAGGTACAATCATTCTCAAAGCACCCGAGCACAGTGTTAGTGCATATGCTGGCGGGGTAGTAGTCTGCCACTTATCTATACCAGTTATGATACTGCCCATGTTCCACCCGCTCACCCACAACTCACAGTGCCCAGAGAGCCAATGGGTAGCTCCCACAGGATTACCAGAGCGATTTGTACTCCCCTATATGTCCTGTCCAACCACATAGCTCAGGAGACAACTGAATACTGCCACCAGGCAGATGTGGAACAGTGGCCATGTTTAGTAAGTGTTAGTGCTAAATGGACAGAGAGAAGATGTAACCTAATGGCTAAATCTGAGGCCTGGGAGTGAGGGAGCTTGGGGATCTTGTCATTGGCTCAGTGTGCAGCCTTGGAAAGTCAGCTTATGCCTGTATGTTACCCATTTGGAATACTAAGCAATAATACTTATCTAGTCCCCATAGATACTGTGAGGCTTCATTGACTGATCTATATGAGGTGCTTGGAGATCCTGGTGTGAAAGCAGCTGTATAAAAGCAAAGATTTATTATATACAGGACAGCAACGTTGCCAGTTTCACTGGTCTGAATCATCGCTTCCCATTGTGTGTACATGCAGTTCTCCCCTCTCAAATGTTACTTACCTTTTGGTGATCCTATTACAATCACAATGTTTGAGTGAAAATTCATGTAAATACACATTATGCCTCATTATGCTACTAGCCTGGTGCAAAAATCCTGGCCTGCAAATGCCCAGCAGAGAATTCCTGTCAGAAAGCAATTGCTAACAGGTGCATCGGCATTATAACCAGGCCCTGTGTCTGTCTCCCACCATAAGGTGTGTGTGGGGAGCGAGACGAGGCAGGGAGGAGAACAGTAGAGCTACACCACATTGTACCAATCTGCCACTGTTTCAGCATCTACTAAGGAGCCTACATCAATGGTCCAATTTAGAGCTGCCCAGCAGCAGCTCTAAACATCATCAGGGCCAGTGCCGGAATCAGGAAGCACTAACTGGCTCCCAGATGCTCCCTTTTCTATGCCAAACAGTGTTCTGTCACAAGAGAAGATTTTACACACACGCATACACACATACACACACACACATACACACACACACACAGCCCTAATACCTTTAAGACTATAGACATTTAGAACTCTGTATTACAAATTCCTGCCTCCAGTCCTCTTTCCATAGATGGCTGGTGAGACGATATATACCTAACATGTGTCTACCTGAGACAATGTCTTTTTGATATCATGCAGTGGAAATGGCAGAATTTGGTTTTTTAGTGACCATGACATCTAAAAATTGCAGCAGGATTTCACCTCTGTTTCATAGGTTAAATGAATATTCTGGGGGTATTGATTGTTAAATTATTGTAGTGGAGGATGAATGTGATCAGCATCAATAATAAGAAAAAATAGCGTCTACATACTTCTCATATGCAGATGGTTGCTGTGCAATACCAGTCGGTAGTGTAGTTTCCTGGCGTGACAGGAAAATTTCTGCAGCAATTGAGGATTAAGGGAGGCCACTGCTACACTTGTGTTTTGTTTACAGTTTCCATTCTATGAGAAATAACTGGTTACACGTTTCTGCCTGCGACATTAAAATTCATCATTGAAATCTCACTCAGTAATAATAAAGCCCCTGCAAGAGTCTCTACAAACACACTAGACTCCAAATTAAAGAGCAAGTGTATTGTTAAGGCTTGCATGGATCTTTTTGGTATTAGTACTAGATGAACAATAAATAATATTCCAGAAGAAGTTCCCCAAGCTGATATACATTCAAGGTATTATCTTTGCTCTGTACTGTATGCGCTTCTGGGTGAAAAAATTCTAATTGCACTTCCATTCAAAAATCAACCGTGGGAATAAGGAATCATGCTCATTTTATGCACAGCAGCCTGAAGGCCTTATCCTTAAAACAAATTACAGCACCTCCTATGCAACTCACACTCTGAAGCGAATTCTAACCCTAAAGCACAACTCAAAAATTAAACTTTAATCTGTGATCTAAACAATTTTGTGGTTTGTGATCAATCTTGCTTTCACCCTCCACCCTCCTTTTTTTTCTAAAGTACCAAGGTAATTGTTATCACAGCTGAAGACAGAACATTAAATACTATGTTTAGTGAGACCAAGATAAAACTATTAAGCACACTCCGACATCTACCAAAGTCCTGGGCATGTAACCCAGAGAAAGCTAAAATTCCATCACGTGTATCATATTTACTGTGCTCTGCCAAAGAAACAGGCAGACTGCCATACCATTAAAGCAATTATGCTTACTCTCTTACACATGTAGAAATTAGATTCAGTCCCTTGAAATCATATACTTTGGTAGATTGTGTTGGGGAAAGGGAAAGGGAACAATACCTCAGAAAGAAAGGTGCCACCCTGGATGCAGAAAGAATCTGGGCCGCAAAGAGTTAAAGGAGTTCAAAGAGTACGGTCTGTCTTTTCCAAACTTGATGCAGTGATTCTGCATCCTGCAGGAACCTGTTCAGATGCTCTGATAAGTCAGACAGAATTCATGGGAGATTACCACGCAGCTCCTGCCAAGCTGTGCTGCAGCTCGGGTAATAGATATGCTCCAGTACTAAATCCTAAAAGGCCCTGCTACATCTGTCAAGCATGCCCTGGAAAAGCACCCTCAGTTCAGATGTTATCACTGCTCTGCCTGCATCAGAAGATTTAGTGTCCACCCTAGAGGTTGCTTTTGCTGCACAGTTTTCAGGGGCAAAACAACAAGGAAGAAAGATGAGAGAAAAAAGGCAAATTATTCTTGCTTAAAGCAAAAGGAATAAAGTGATGTGCCTGCAGACTAGTTCAGCTTCTCACCCTGTATCTAGAAGGTCCCAAATCCCACATTAAGATGGTACTGATGTTCTAAACTGATTAGCTAGGATGTGTTGGATTCCTTGGACTGTGACACCATGAAGATGATCTTCTGTAGAGCGACTCTTTCCCAAGGAAAGCTAAACAACAAACCCAGCAGGGATCCATAGACAGTGGATAGAAGATGCCAGCCTTTGATAATTAACTTTAAAACTGGTTCTAGAAAAGCTGCTCTGACATAAAATGAACTTTTCAGAACACTGCTTCTGAAACAATTGTTATCCTTTCCATTAACCATGTAACCAACTGCAGTTTCTATTTGCTCAGCATTTACTTTAATACTAAATTAAATGTTGTGTTCATTCAATGCAAAGCAGCACTAATATTATATATTAAATACTCTATCTCAATATTCTCAAAAGGAAAGCTGTACGTTTTAAGCATCTATCTGCTCATTCAAATCTTCAATGAATAAGAAAAAAATGGGAGGTGACTCTTTTTGGTAGGTATTCTGCCCTGATTTCATGGAGCAAGATGGTGTTTCTCTTACCCACATTATTAGATTTTAAATTTCTGTTTCTTGCACCTGATTTGTGGATAAAGGGGTTCCAACAATAGGAATGTCTGTAAGAGCCACTGACTATCGCATTTTTGTTCATAGCCCCCAAATCCGGTAGATTCTGGGTCTGGATTTGGTATGTACATATGTCAGACACAGCAACAGAGGACTGTGGGAAAATGGAATGATAACCGGGGATCTTAAACTGAGCAGCTGCATAACCCAGACAACAGACCGAGAATGCACCAGAGTAATAGGATCCATATATAAAGGTCTTGCTGATGTGATCTGGGGTAACTAGCTTAGGTTTGTTTAAACAGAACCACAGGTGTGTGTTGCATTTACAGACAAATATAATGACAGAATCCTGTCCCCACAAGATTAAAGTCTAATTTAGCCATAACAAAACAAGGCTGACAACAACGAGGGCACAGCAGAAGAGACAGAAAGACAAGGGGGTAAAGATTCTTATTATTTATGTACAGGAGAGCGCAAAAGTCCTAATTCACTTTGAGGGGCCATTATCCATGTGTTGTACAAACACACAGGGAGACATAGCAAGTTCTTTGGCAGGGAGAATCTAAAAGACGAGACACAAGAAGTGACTAACAAACAAGATATGGTCCCTCTCTTTACATACACCTCCTTCCGTTTGTGGGTGCCTGTCTCACAGACGTGTGAATGGTTACTGGGATTCTCAGGTTTCTCCCACTCTCTCTCCTGATGTGAAGGTGGGCAGGGGATTATCCATTCAGATGTGAGTTGCAAGAAAGCAAAATGTCTATTGTTCCTTTGCGGAGCAAAGCTCTGGAAGTACCACCAGGGGCTGCCCATGCCCTAATCCCCAAACTCAGTGCCCCATATACTTCCCTTACCCAATACACAATCTTCCATATTATAACAGCTCCCAGAGTTCAGAACTGCTAATATCTGAGGTAAAGGCACTGCCAACTGGTGTTTCTGGGAGCAAACTGAGGGCCTGCTGTAATTATCTAGGCCCAAAGTCCTAACATCTTTACGGGGAGGCTCAGCTAGCCCTATTCTTCTTTCCTTCTGGCTCTGCTGCCAGCCACTTCTGTTGATACCTGAAGCCATTGTTCCTAGATGACACAGGGACCTTTGTGAAGGTAATGGAACAAGGCCACAACAGAGGTCAGTGCTGGAAGGCGAACTGTCAGAAATTAGTTGTGAGCAGAGATTTGGAGGAGGAGAGTGAGCTTGCAGAGATTCAGAAGAGGATATCTCAAGCATATAGGGCAGCATGAGAAATGGCTGAACCTGTTTGCGGGAGCGCATAAGGGACACCTCAAGACGGACTGTACTGGCAGAGCACCACAGTTGCGGAAGGGTCTAGGTGTGCAGCTAGAGACTAGAAGTGCAAGGTCTTCAAGGTGTGAGGATAAGCAGTATGAATCTGATCATGGCCTAGGCAATAGGAGAAAAAGGAGCCTCTTTCTTGAAATCAATAGTTTATGACTA
>ML677359.1:14428402-14490902 GCA_007922305.1 Dermatemys mawii | reverse complement strand
TGAGGCAGATTATTCCACATCTGGTACTGCAGGGTTCTTCCACCTTCTTCTGAAGCATTTGGTTCTATCCACTATCAGAAACAGGATATTGAACTAGATGGACCTTGGGCTGATCCAATATGGCAATTCCTATGTTCCTATACATTGTTACAGACAATAAGCAATCTATAAGCAAAAATAAACAATGAAAGGAGAAGATCCAAATGCCCCAAAGACCCAAAGTTCCTAACGAGAGATGGACTAAATCTAGGTGAAAGCTCTCAGTTCTTTCGGCATTTTTATCTCTGTCTGAGGACATTTTAAAGTCATTGTCTTTGTATTCATCCGGAGCATCCAAAATTCCAGAGACCTGGAAGAAGACACAGCTGACTACTCTTTATTGATCTTAATGCTGAGAGCTGGAGAATATGATAGATTAGGTCAAGGTTTATCTGGGAGAGACTGAATATAATATATTAACTGATCTCCCAATAGCCTCCTCAATCAGCTGAAGACTACAGGTTCTGGAGAGATAAAGTAAAAAACAAAAAAAGAAAAAGAAAAGAAAAAAATAACAGCGCTCATGAGCAGAGGTCACTCTGCTTTAAGGCAGTTGTTCTCTTAGTCGTTCTGCTCCAGTTAAGACCTGCGGTGAGTTTTGTCATAGGTAGACTTCATCCACAGTCTTTAAATGGGGTTGCCCAAGAGTTAGAACAGCAGTCCACAGATGGAGAGCTCATCATAAAAAGTAGGGACTCAGCAACACCAGTGAGAAGCCTCCTCACGTCCCTGCGTTAATAAGCTTGGGGCATGGATTCGTTGCTGAGTTTAGATGTGCAGCCACTCCTCTCTCCTCCTTTTCATTTAAGCATGGCATAAGCCAGAACACAGCATGAGTTGTTCTAGATATATGCTGTTTTGCTTTAATGTAGGATCTCCAGCTCTCCTGTTCTGCCTGGGAGATGTCATAACGGAATCTCACTAATTCACTCTCCATTACTGAATTTTGGGAATTAGCGAACAAATTAATTGTAAAATGCCAAGATTATGCATCACAAATTTCATATTTTTAGCAATTGTAATTTAATTTTAATTATTTATAATACTTAGTCGTGCACTAGTAAATGCACTGCTCAGTTGCAGTACTCTGTCAAAGAAAGGAATGAAGTTCTAGTAATATAGGTTCCTGTTATGTCACTCTGCTGGAAGTGAGGATAAACCACTATCATTTTTTGTACAGACAATTAAAGGCTACATGGCAGCTTTGACACCAGGTCTCTACACGGTAGCATATAGTTGTGCAGCAGCACAGGTTAAGAACTGTGTCTTAGAGAGGTTCAGTTCCCTCTCTGCTTCCCCCCTCATTGCTGCAAGGGAAGAAAAAGTAGTAAATCCCTGCTGCCCTATCCCAGCAACACACTATAGCAATCCATGTACCAGCCAGTCTCTCCTTGTCCACCCACTTCAGGGTGGATGAGTAGCAGCAGCATATAGCCCACTTAGTCCTGCTTGCTCAGACCCAAAATTCCAGGGAGCCTGCGTATGGAAATGAGAGGCACTCTTACTGCCCCTTCTATTTTGCATGGGTGTTTAGTCCAAATCACACTCTAGCCCAAGGCATGCGAATAGCAAAGTGCAATTACTGAGGTGCAACCATATTTAGACAACATTTAGCTTAAGAGGGAGATTTTCAAAGGCATAAATTGCATTTAGGGGCCTAACTAACTTTGACTTTAAATGAGTGAGGTGGCTCACCATCATTTGTGTCTTTAAAAATTTTCCCTTAAATGCTTTATCTTCTCCTTTTTACATCAGTTCTCTCATCTTTCATTCACTTCTTGTTGGGATGGGTGAACACGAGGGAGTGCAAATTTTTGAGAACCTCTTGAACACTTTTGAAGGTTTAAAACAGTAATATTCAGACCTCAGAGGTTCAGGAACCAACTGAGCAATCAGCAGCACCCAAAAGAGCCACAGTAGCATGGGTTCATTGTGTCATTTCCATAGTGCTACATATTCATATTTAAACAGTATGACAGGGGAAATATTTAGTTACACACACACAATTCTCACAGCAAAATGACTGCCAAGTATTATTTTATCAACTACAATTGTTTAATAACATAGTAGAAGCATCCTGATTGGCTAATAATAAAATTACACCATGTTTTAATATCATGGGAGGAAAGAGCCGCAGGAGACACATTAAAGAGTCACTTGCGGTTTGGGAGTTTCAGTCTAAGTATCATTGGCTTATAAAGTTCACAAAACTAGAACAGATTCCTACAGGTGTGTTAACTACATTGTAATTACCTTATTATTATACTTTGTAGAACTTACTTTACCTCACTCTATAGTTACATTGCTCTTACATGAAACATGTCTTCACTGTCCTTACTTTCGTTACAATGTATAGTAACTGTACTTACCAGTCACACAATTATCTTGTTGAACGCACATCAACATTATGGACCTATTCATGCCAATGGTAAGTATTTTGTAGAAGTTAGACTCTTGTCTCTTAATCTATAATGCAGTTACTAGAGCTGGGTGAGCAGTTCAAAATGAATAATTTATTTCTTGAATTTAGCCTATTTCCAAATTGTCCATTGACTGTAATTTTTACAAATTTGTTTGGTATGTGAAATTATTTGATGGACATTTTGAGTCAATACATTTTAGCCTGTAAATTACTCATGATCTGTTCGCTTCACCTATTCTTTCAAAGAGTCAACTTCTGAGACTGAGTATTCCAGCACTGTGATTAGTAACCCTATCACAAGTCACATGGTGGGGTTTCTGCTCTCCATTTGGATACACCAACCTTTACAAACTTCTCCTGAAATAAATTTTGCTTTGTTACAAAATGAATTTAATTTAGTGATTACCGAAATTGTGACTACAAGCCTGAAATTCATTTCCTGTAAATATCCAAATGTGGGGAAAATATTATTTCCCTCATAATAATGTTTATGGAAAGTCAGTGGAAAGGGATGTGAACTAAGTCAGTCAACAGAAAATTTTCTTTTGAAATTTTTGAAATAGTTGCCAGTATTTTCCCCTGCTATTTGTCCACCTGGTTGAGTATAATTCTTATATCTTACGTTGTATAGGTTACATTAACACATGGACTTTGCTCAAGTTTCTGTAACTGGAAAATTATTTTATTATTTGTGGCCCCCATCTTGATCCAAGTAAAGTCATTTGAATTTTTGTCTTAACTTCAATAGTAGTAGGATTAGGTCCATCTAGCAGCATATTATGACAAGTCCTCTCATGGACCCCTCTCATTGTTCAGCTCAGCAGAGACTGCTCCCCTGGCATTCTCACAGGTGTGCACATATGGGGCCAACTCCTCCCTACTAAAGAATGCCAAGTTGACTCTCCAAAGAGTAGAGTGAAGCCTGTACAGTCCCTCGCCCATGCAGTAGGCTTTCCCCAAGGTCCCCAGATGCTGATGCTGCTCTGTACCACTTCCTATTTGACCTAGTGACCAAGGACCTGATCCAAAGCCCATTGAAGTCAGTGGAAAGACTCTCATTGAATTCACTGGGCTTGGATCAGGCTATAAGTGTCACAGCGAAGCCCATAGTGCATACCAACACGAGAGTAACTGTAAAAGAAGCTTAAAGCGCAACAGTTTGTGAATTCTCAGTGAAGGGTCTCTGAATATTAACTCATTAACTCATATGTGATACTTCCAAGTTACTCTAAAAATAAACATTAACTGAACCAGTAAAATCCATTATGGAAAAACAGCTTTCATCATCTGCATAGTCTCAGTGCCACTTGCATTGTTAGAAAGCATAGGGCTTGTATTGTACCATGGAACTTTAGTGACAAGATCCTGTCATGCACATTCTAACCGGATTATAACTACTGTGTGGTATATTTAATATATAGGAATTTCTGATATGTGTATGTATCAAAAATTGCAACCACAAGCTAATTACAGTGTAACAAACCTTACAGAATGATCCTCTACAAGGAATGCCAACCCAATAATGATCAAGTCTGAATCTCAATTTTGAGCCCATAGTGTGTATTTGAGTGGGTTCAAAATTAAGTAAAATGAGTTTATTCATCCCTATTTCTATAATAATACTTGGCACTTAGCACTTCTCATCTTCAAAGCACTTTACAAACATTAACTAATTAACTATTAATTGGCAAATCTGAAAAGGTTCATAAGTGCGGTGAGATGCAACTAAGCCCCAGAAGTATGGTTGTTTAGTTTATCTGTGAATTACATAATCATCAGAGAATCATCGAAATTAGAAATGAAAAAGACCTAACAGGTCATCCTGTCCAGCCTGCTGTCAGTACAGGATTTCCCTCTACAATATATTCTCAAGTGCTTTGTCTTGATTAATTATAAATTATCCAAGCAGTAGGGCTCCCATCACCTCCCTTGGGAGACTACTCCATGGTCCAACATACCTCTCTGTTAGGAGATTGTTCCTTATAATCAGCCTGAGTTTTTTTCCTTGCTCAGTTTCATTCCTTTTTTTCTAGTTTCACCCCCTGCCGGATCACTTTCAACAACTCCTTTGTAATTCAGTTACAAGCAGAGTTCTCCCCTCTGCTCATCTTTGGGTTGGGTTGGCCTGGCCAAAGTCAGTGTGTGCTGGTGGAAAGTCTCCGCTGCTGCTGCTGCGGGAGCACAACACAGTTCCTGGCTTTTACCAGCGCTGGAGATCAGTCCCAGCACAAGGCACTCCACAGACAAAAAGCTGCTTCCCCTGCTCTTTAAAGGAGAGATTCTATTCCTCAGCTCTGCCACCAACCAGCTGTGTGACTGTAGGCAACTCACTTCCTCTCTCTGTTTCCCCTTCCACCCTGTCTGTCTTGTCTCTTTGGAGTCTTCAGGACAAGGATGGTCTTTCACTGTGCTGAACAGCACCTACCAGAATGGTGCCCTGATTTCAGATGGGGCTGCTAAATGCCACCTTAATACAAATATGTAATAGTAAGGTAAAGAGGGAAGTGGGGTACAGACTTTGTCAGCCAGTGAAACACTCCAGCAAGCAGGAAGCTATTCTGGGATACATTATGAGCTTGGTCCTGAAAGGTGAATCAATGGAATTACTCACATGCTTAAAATTAAACATATGCTTAAGTGTTCCGCTGGGTCAAGTCCAAGCTACTCCATTCCTTACAGGAGAGATTATGGTCTTCTCCTGCCACTTCCATGCTGTTTTTCTATCCTTTTCCAAATCCTGGCTCAATATTTCTTCTGTCCTCAAGGCTATCTTACCTCTGCTGAGGTCATGCTATGTTGTTGGGGCCTCTCAGCAGGACCTAGGTGCTCTTCCAATTTCTTATCCCCCAGGACTTTTAAGGGTCAGAAGCTACCCTGATGGCATTGCCCACTTCTGATGCCAGGGAAGCTGTAGAAGAAATGAGATCTGAACACAGCAGTAGAATTATCCAAAACCACCTTACCAGCTGTACTCCTGGAATGGTTTAACAGGATATCATTAGAGACAAGCAGATCTGTTTGTTTATCCCACTGATCCAAACTTGAAGGAGTCTTGAGTTTTGGGACAGTTCTTAATTTTTTCTGAACGCTGTTTCTAAAGCTTTAAATACATTCTAGCTATTTAGTGAATAAAGAAAACCAGCTGGCCCTAGCATGACTTCACTGGAGACTAAGATAACACACAAAGAAGATCACTTCTGGCCAGTTTTATTGGAACAAAAATAAAGTTGAGTATTTAAAGTCCTAAATACACACAGACAGAAGTAAATACACTTGACCTGAGACTCTCAGATGAAAGGTCAGGTCAGGTCATTTTAATTTTGTTATGAACCTATAAACGCTAATGAAAGCTTTTACAAGCTTCCATTAAGAGGCTCATCTATGCTTGTATCTGTATAGGCCATGGTATGTTAGAGCCATTCTGATCTATTGGGCAAATGGGGAAATCTCAAATTAAGACTCTATTGATTGTGACAGCTCCAGTAGCCTACAAGGTGGTGAGCATGTAAAGGAAGAAGCAAAAATCAATCTTCAAAGGGCATGAAAAGTTTCCTCCACATGCATGGGGAGTCATTTCTTTCAACCAATAATTAACAATATTAATAATTCCAAAAGCATGCAAACATTTTGAATCCAAACTCTGAAGCCACTTTTCACTCTGAAATAGGTTTGATATCGTTGAATTAGACCTGGTTTTGACCAAAAACTGCAAACGTGAATTCTCCTACAAAACTGGCTTGTTTCTTTTCTCATAATGAGATGTGAAATAGCTCAAGTTTTAAGTGGTGCTGCTGATGGTTGTAAACATTTTGTACTTGTCTTCAATTTTTCCATGAAGGGACAAGAGATCTTGCTATTCACTCAATAGAAGTAATTTGCTTGTCATTTTTCACTCCTGTGTCTCAAAATTACCCCCAATTTTATTTAATTATCAAAGAAGACAAAAGTTGTCCTTGCTTGGATGCCAAGAGAGAGTGGGGTTTATGTTAAATACAATCATTTTCACTGCATCCTCTTCGCCTTTCTATATAACTCTCTAGACTTTAAAGGCGAAACTTTTCAAGAGCAATTTTTAAAAATCTGAATTTCAATAAGTATCAAATTTGGAGCCAGGCCTTTCCCACAATAAGGCTGAGATTATCAAAAGTGACTAATGATTTTCAGTGGCCAGCTTGGGACACCTTGAAGGGACTTGATTTTTGGAAAGTGCTTAGTACCCACTTTCTGAAAATTAGACCCCATTATGGTGTCTCAAGTTGCTAAAAAGTAAAGCACCCAAAATCACTAGCTATTTTTCTTCACAAGAAGCCCCATGGCCTCACTAGAACACTAGAAATCCATCTGGTTTAAATCGGACTCCAGTCATCATTTTAAAAAAACATATTTTTTAAAAAAATCAGCTATTCAAATAGCTGAGCTCTGAATTTCACTGGGGCTGTATAAAAACATGTCTTAGAGCTGTGCATGTGTGAGCCTAAACTGTGGTTCAAAAAAGATTCAAGTGTCACGTATGATGTACTAGCATGGATCGGCAACCTTTCAGAAGTGGTGTGCTGAGTCTTCATTTATTCACTCTAATTTAAGATTTCGCGTGCCAGTAATACATTTTAACATTTTTAGAAGGTCTCTTTCTATAAGTCTCTAATATATAACTAAACTATTGTTGTATGTAAAGTAAATAAGGTTTTTAAAATGTTTAAGAAGCTTCATTTAAAATGAAATTAAAACGCAGAGTCCCTCCCCCACCCCCGCAGACTGGTGGGCAGGACCCAGGCAGAGTGAGTGCCATGGAAAATCAGCTCACGTGCCGCCTTTGGCACATATGCCATAGGTTGCCTACCCCTGTACTAGGGAGTAACATAATTTGAAAGTCACAAAAAAATCTTATTATCTTTAAGGTTTTTTTAAAGCCATTTTGTATAGCAGTTCAGTACTTCCCCCGCCTTTCATCTCTGAAATCTCAAATTTTAATTTGGCACATATCACATGTGAGTTGAATTAATCCCCGACAGATTCTTTGCATACCTCACGAAAACCATGCTGCCCTTTGGCACAACTGGTAGGGTCCTCAGTGCACGGGGTGGTGAAGATGACTCCCAGTATAGCAACTGTTGATGCAGGTCAGGATTGAGGTATATGGGCAGAGTCATGGGCACAGTTCTTCCCTGTATTATGCCAGGCTCCTGTCAGTTCTATTAGTCAATGGGACTAACGCCCTATGTTGTTTTTTTCCTCTCCCCTGAAAATCAAAAAGCGGTTCATGAGTTGGTCTGGTGCCAGCAAAAATGAATAGTAATGAGCCAATTTCAATAGAAATAGCTCATTACTATGCCAGCGGCTGATAAAACCAAATGCTCTCAATTCTCTCCAGCAAGCGAGGTACTGTAGGCAGTGTCCATCCGCCTGCCTGCAGGAAATAACTCACCATTTCAAAATTAAGAGAATCAAAACACAAGTTTTAGTTTATTCTTCTGTTCCTACCTACATTCCCCTGCAGCGTCATTTCTAGGTAGTTTCCAAAGAGCCCAGATGCTGCTCAGAGTCCTCTTTGAAAGAGAAAAAAATATTCTTGCACATTGTTCGTCCCTAGAATGGTAGTGTGAAATCCTACCTAAACTCCTATGAATGAAACAGTCTAGGGAGATTTATAAATCATACACATTTCCCTGCATATGACAACAGCCTATTGGTGCTTTTCAAAAAGTCTCAGAAATCTTAAGATTTTTAGGTTTAAAAAAAAATTGTGGAAATGGTTCCATAAAATAATTAAACAAGTGTATGATTCAGAGGAAATAAAGAAACAGAAATAAACACTTTCCCACTTCCTCTGGCTACTCTGCTGTATTGTCTGAGTAAGAGAGAGACACCAATCATAATTAGGTCTCCTTTGTATGACTAATATTCAGCTTTTTTTTATCTCAATGTTCTGATCACAAAACACTTGGTTTGACTGTGGGGGAGCAGCTGGGTCATGGGACCAGTGATCCATTAAAGAACCTTTTAGCTTCTAGGCTGCCCATCAGAATACAACTGAAGTCAGCAGTACCTAGAAGTTGTGAGCCTCCCATAACTGTTCAACTCCCTAGGTTCAGTGGCCTCTGGCAAGTGCCCACAACATAGAAATCGTCACTACCACAAATTGCAGCCATTTGAATAATCTCAGGGATGTCAAAGAACAAATGGGTCAGAGACTGAATTACCCTCTCTTTCTGAAAAGTAACTCTCTTAAGTCAGCATAAAGGCATGTTGTTTGGGAACCATGAGGAAGCCCATGCTATACCTATGAAATGAATAAACACTCAGAGTTGTCAAGGGTAAATTAATTACAGTCATGCCAAAAAAAATTCCAGAATATTAATAAATAATAATCTTCTGTCACAGACACATTTATGTTTGATGCACAGTTACTAATCCAGGTAAATAAAGAGTGCTAACAAAGGAAACAGGGCAGACTCCAGTGTTAACTGTCTGTCCAGCTTACTTATTTATTTTTACTGTAGGCCAAATCTTTCATATACACGCTTTTTCAACTTTTCCTCTACCCAGTAGAGATAGTTCAATATGTTGCTATTTCTGCCCATAAATCAGTGCCATCTGAGTGTTCACTTGATCAGATCAGTAGCACTTTGCTTTAAAAATTATTTTGTTCCATCGTAAAATTTTGCAAGGCTTTCCATCGTAGCAGCTTCAGAATTTTAACTATCCCCTCTTTGCCCTGTTAGTCATTTAAATCCCGAAACTACAAGCAGGCTGAGTGGAGTATATCATCTGTAAACTCGACTTGCCTAGTCAGGGGGTCTGGGGGGGTTCTATAGCACTGAAATAGAGCCTTTTAATACTGAATAGTGGAAATTGTCCACTAGGGACAACTTCAAATGTCTCCACAATGCATATTTCGCAGTGCTTACTGACTGGTTCTGGCAGAGCTGCTACCACTTATTTAGGAGTCTAAAAAAACTCTTTTATAGATTTTGTTTTGCTGCAGTAAATATTAAGTTTTAAATACATTAAGAAAAATTAGGGCAAGAGGAGAAACAGATTAAATAAACCTTTCAGGGAGACTCTTTACTTATTTCTTTTAAGTGAACTCCTTTCTCCGAGGTCAAGACACTGACATTCCAGTGCACACAGCCCTTAAAAATGAGACTACACACGCACACCCTGCTGCAGAAAGCAGCTCCACTTGTTAATATTAAACTCTTCTATCTGCTTATGACACAGGCTGATATAATAAACGACTGATAGTCTTCTTAGTCAAGAACTGCTCTGATAAATTAAGTTCACTAATTCTGGAGCCAAAGTTGTCTGGTTCCAGCTGGTATTGCTTACATCTGTCTTAGTTCATTAGGAATCACTGGAAAATCTCTTTCTGGAATTCAGACCTAGAAGACACTGGCTTGACCCACTCTGTCTTAGGGACGTCTGTGTATGTAAAAAATGCCTTCCTTCTATCATTGTTAATCCATTTCTATTAGAACTCATTGTACTGGCTTTTTTTTCTCTCTCTCTCTTCCATTTCCTTCTTTTTATCCATGGAAGTTACCTGGAAGGTAACTTCAATGCTACCTAGCATACTCGTGATGAAACCTTAAACTAAATCAGTGACACACTATTGTTTAGTAATATGAAATCAGTGTGATTTTAAAGCTAGTTCTCTCTCTGCATTAATAGGGATGATTTTGTAGCCAGCACTTTTCCCATTCTGTTCCTGCACTCCCTTTTGCTATCCATACTCACTCTGCATGCACACACACACAAACACGCATACTCCTGGCACCCCACCAATGCAGACACTGACTACAGTGGTACTGGAGATACAATTCACAGCCTAGTTAATGAACATGGACATTGAATGGCAGCCTCTTATGCAGTAGACTATAAATATTAACCTCGCTACATTATAAAGGTCTCCACCTTAAGACCACAGTGAGTTAATCCTCTTTGTAGGATCAGACCCATACAGGCTTAGATCTCTCTAGTCAATCTACAAGAGACCATATTATCCTATCATATAAGTTAGGGACTGAAAAGTCCTAATGGACCGTGCAAATCCTCTCCCTGACCATTCAGGATTGTTCCCTGTGTTTTATCCAGTCTAGTTTTAAATGCCCCAAGTTACAGTTTAATCAAGTAAGTTATTGGGCTCAGTACAGGGAAAAAAAGGATGAGTTCTATAGCCCACGTTATACAGGAGGCCAATCTAACCAATCTAATGGACCATTCTGGTTTTAATATCCGTGAATCTATGACATAATGGAGAGTCTACCACATCTCTCTGGAAACTATTCAGTACCCCACTAATGTTCCCCACTATCGGGATTTTTACCCTCTGATATTCTGCCCAAATCTTCTCTCAATTTTATCCCATCATTCATAGTTTTAACCCTTTGCTCCTCTCCACCACTGTTGTTTACATCCTTCAAAATAGCAACCCCACTTCATCAGCACTTAGCCAAACTACAAATGTATCTCCTTTAATCTTTCTTCATAAATCAGTTCCTTTCAGCTCCTGGTAATTTTTGTGTGGTCTCAAAATTTCCACCAATTTGTCTTTTTTCCAGAGATGTAGACTTTCCTAAATTCCAAGGGCAATATCAGAAGAATCATATAGTAGTTTGACATATAGAGTATAACATCCTCTGTTATATAATGTACCTGCATATACAACCAAAAATTGTATTGGCCCCATTAGTTGCCATATCACATTGCAAACTCATATATCATATGTCATCTGCTATCACCCTGACATCTGTTTCATAATTACCTTTTTCTAGGGTTCAAGGAATACCAGGTTGTCTCCAGAGACTCCAGAGGTAGTGCAGTAGTTTCATTTTTTTCCCATATTAAATTCATTTTCTTATTTTCTGTCCATGTTTATAATCACTCGGGTTTTCTTTGTATTGTTTCTCTATTTTCACTGGCATTTGCTCTTCCAGTTCAGTATAATCTGTGGATTTGCTCCCACTTCTGAATCACTAATGAAGATGTTAATTTACTGTGGACCTCAAGCTGATCTCTGCGATAACCCACTAGACACCTCCCCACAACTTCATATATTTCTTTTTAGCATTTGCCTTTGTTTATGGTCCATCATTCAGTTTTTAAGGCCACCTAACACTGTTCCTATCCTCTCTAATGTCAAATAAATGAAAAGCATCTGATGAGAGAAGGGGTTTAATCAAATACAGCAAAGAAATAAGGATTCAGGAATCCTGCATTCTGTTCCTGGATCTTTGAGAAAGTGTGTGACCTTCAGTAAGTCATTTCCCGTGTGTCAGTTCACCCAACTGTAAAATGGGGACAACATTACAATAATGGTGTAATTGGGAGTCTAAAATGGTTTGTAAAGCGCTTTGCAATCTTTGGATGAAAGGTGCTATAGGAATACTAAGTGTTATTGAAAGAAATGTATAACTGGATTACTGTTAGCTTCTTTGATAAAGTACTGGTTTGTGTTTCTACTATAGTTGTGCTGAGTAAAGATGCATCTTAAATTGAAAAAACTATGATGCAAACTTTTATACAGTATCTAGAGACAGAGGGCAAATCATACCAGCTGCCCAGGTAATCTGTGTATATAACATGGTACCTTTATACATGTGCACAGAGGTTATTTACACTCATAGAAAACAGATAGTTTGCTTAATTTTAATAGGCAGCATTGCTTAAGAAAGCTCAGTGGTTAATACAGCATGTCCTGTTCCAAATGGTTTCATATTAGCTTAATGGATTCAGAAAGAGATTCAGGTCCTTTATGCTAGAACCAACCTGACATTAAAACCTGCATGTGTGAGAAACCTTCCAGACGCAAAGTAACTTGTTTTCAGATAAACGTAACTCTCTTTAAAGAGGCAAAATAACATCAGCATTCAGTATTTGCTTAGCCTTTGTAACGTGAACATAGTAGTGAGTTAGATACAGCTCTAGTGGCAAAATATCAGCAGACACATCTTACAAAGTAAGTGCTTAACAGTGTCCATAAATAGTGCTATTTTTACATGTTGAGTATAATTGCCTGTACTACTCTGCCATAACCTGAAACTAGCCCTTCTATGGAAAGATGAGTCAGGAGAAAAGGGCGGGTCAATAACCCATACTCAAGGTCAGATTTCTACAAACACCTGCTTGTTCTCAGATAACACCTGCTCTGAGACACAAACAAAATAGGTAGGGCTTTATCAATAAAGTTCTTTGACCTGTGCTGCAGGGGGAGTCATGACCTCGTTCACAAGTTTAACTAAAGGCAATGAAAGAAAGGATTTTTCTAACAGCCCCAGAAGGTCAAGTTTCTTTCCCCCTACCATTGTAGTTCTTAAAAGACTAATTGGGCCTTAAAGATTCCAGGTGTCCCGCACAGTAAGTGCTCCAGCATAAATTCAAAGCAAGTAGAATGATGACTAAAGAAAGTTGTTTCTTTACGTGACCTATAGGGTTTTCCCTGCTATCTTCCCTTTCATATTCTTTCCCCCCACCAAAAACCCAGAGAATAAAATGACACAGGCCAACAGATTCCTTCTCTCGCACACATGAATGGGCCCATTCATTCTGAAGGGGGTTTAGTTTCTAGTATTCAACCATTATCCCAAGGATAAAGCAGCGACAAAACAAGGGTAGCTGGAAAGGAAGAATGATTTTGTAATTAAATCGCTGGAACCCAAATCTTCTGAGTCCTGGTCAGTTCCCAGCTCTGCCATGGGCTTCCTGTGTGACTTTGGGTAGCCTCTCTGTTCCTAAGTTTTCCATCAATAAAATGGAGATAACACCACCTCCTTTCTCCCACCCTCTGGCAGTCTTGTCTACATAGATGATAAGCTCTTTGAGACCATGTCTTATTATGTGTATATACACTGTCTAGCACAATGGTAACCCACCCTCATTCAGGGCTTACGGACATCACTGTAATACTAATAATTGCTCTGTAGTGACATTGGTCTCTCACGAAAGAGTCAACGATATAGTGGAGAAGGCACAATTCAAACTGTCCCAGAATAACTTTGGAGGCTCAGGTAGAAGTTGCCATAGTCATAGTACTAGCCATTTCCCTAGCTATTCCTGCTCTTTGGCCATAAAATGACTGCTGAGTTTGTACATTGGCATGAGCACTAGAACTCATAGTGTGAAGAAAATGTCAGTTAAAGGAGCTGGTGGACAACTCTCTCCTCAGATTATCCTAAAATCTAAATCATTCCCCTGTGTGCCATTTGCCAGTGCTATGAATGAGTTTGTGTGGCTGCAGGAGGCCAATTCCCATAGGGCCTGCAGCAAAACAAAACACAAAAAAACCCCTTGAAGATATTGTATTTCCCCCCCCACCCACCCTCCCACACACACACCCACACACACACACACACCTCCACTATCTACAGCATTTGCGTGACTTGTTTTCTTTGCATCACCCTTGATTAAGTTCTATGGTCAGTCAGCATATTTCAGAAGATATTTAGAGGACACCAGCATTACTGAAATGAAGCATTATTGACCTCTGATTCACCTGCTGTAACAGGCAACTATCACCTGCCACTCAGCCCTGTCCTACATGGTTACAGTTACAGCAGATAAACAGTTTGCATAATACTGTGTTAACTGCCACTTGCAGAGGCTCCTTGAAGATTTAACACCATTTAAAATTGGCACTGACAGCCTGATTCTAGCACAAGTGATTCATTCAAACCTCATCACAGCTTTTACTTAAAATTAGAGGCTAAGCCTTGTGAAGCTGATTTTATTGTTCATTCCTGTTGCATTCCCATTAGTGTACCACTACCCTTCAGAGTCACGTACTAGTCACATACACATCAGGTGAAATATAGCTGTGTGGTTCTCCCTTTTGTTTGTTTGAATTAGTACATAGTTTGTTTTTTAAAGACGTACTTAAGATTCTCCCGCTCTGCCTTCATGGGTTTTGCTGTTTAAGTTGCATGTCAGAATAATGAGAACAAAGCAGCTGGGCTGTGTTGGCCAAAGTTGAAAGGTAGTTTCTAGAGTAACCATATACAGGAATCATCAGCAGATATGGATTGTTATCAGCTTAACTAGCTATAGCGTATCAGAGACATAACAGGAGGGAAGAGACCTGTATCGTAAAACTTATTAAATAACTAATAAAATAATAATCAAACTCTCCAAGCAAACGTGCTCTAATCCAGTGGCGGGCAACCTGCAGCCAGTGGGCTGCACGCAGCCTGCCAGGCTAATCCACTGGCAGGCCGCCAGACCATTTGTTTACATTTGCACAGATGTCTGCAGCTCCTAGTGGCCGCGATTCGCTTTTCTGGCCAATGGGAGCTGCGGGAAGTGGCGGCCAGGCCCACGCCACTTCCCATGACTCCCATTGTCCAGGAAAAGCAAACAGCAGCCACTGGGAGCTGTGGAAATCTGTGCAAATGTAAACAAATGGTGTGGTGGTCCACCAGTGCCTTACCCTGACGGACCACGCATGGCCTCCAGGCCGCAGGTTGCCCACCACTGCTCTATCCCTACACTAATAAACTAACATAAGCAGCTAGCTTGCCTTAATTATGTGGCTTTTTAGAAACTTCATTAGCTCTCGTTTCTTTCCTACCTCCTTGCTTGGTCTAAATGAGAAGCTGCAGTAGCTGCTTATAGCCCAGGTGTTTGTGTTGTACTTAGACCCCAAACTTGCTGTGGACCATATTCTTCCTGACAAGCTTCAGTGCTGGATGGGCAAATCAATTAACAAGGGATTTTGCTTCTCCTGCCTTTAACCCTTTGTTTCCCAAGTAATGTGAAAAGAGGGGAAAGGGTTTGCAAACACTTTAGAGCATTACATCCAGTGAAGGGTGAAACTCAAGTGGTTTGGGATGCTTATCAGAACCTTAGCTAAACTACAGGTTAATTGTAACCCTTTCCCAGCCAGCCCTCTGCCTAGTACCTCCAACATCCATATATGCCCACATTGAAACAAGAACATAAGACCTCTCATCCCTTTCATTTTGACAGCTCCTCCCCTTGTTATCCCCTTTCCACGAAGACCTCCTCTATAATTTAGCTGGTTCCTTTCTACTTGATTCCATGGGATGATCCAGTTCAGTTTCCTAGTCTCACAAATGTGCATTTACACAAACATTGCAAGGCTAAGCCATGGTTCTGTTAATCCCCAAACCCTCCATGTTCACTTCTCACTTGCTTTCGGACTTGATGAACCTCCCACCTGTGTGGCATGCTACAATGTATAAGAATTGAATGTGCTGGAATACAAACCTAGCAAAGAAGCAATTGAACTTCCCATAGAGTCCAGTTAGACAGAGGGCAGGGTGCCCAACTAAGACAGGAGCACCAGCATTTGATGGAGGTGAAGATGGCTACTGAAAGTTGCAGAATTGATGGAGAGCAAAGTGCTGGGTGAGACAAGGTGAAGATTTTTCCCAAATGAACCATTTTTGAGCCCTAAAGTCTTGGCCTCACTGCTGATATTGCCAACCAGAACGCCAGTTAGTGAGGAACCAGGTACTGGACTGAGACCATCAATGATAGAATTCACAAGGGGGACTTAGGCTGAGTCTTGCCACACTTATCATTTAGGTGCCTTGGCACAGCCTTGTTCAGTGTGTGAGGAGAGGTAGGCCAGAGAGAAAAACTCTATAGCCCAGTGGCTGGGGGAGATGCAAGTTTAAGGTCCTGGTTATATTATTTTAGTGTTTTATACCAAGTGGAACAGCTTCAACAGAAGACAGAGAACTCCATCCCAGCACACTCCATAGTCCTCTAGTTAGGGCAGTCACATTGGAGTTGAGAGATCTGGTTTTAACTTCCACATCAGACAGAGTCAGGATTTGAACCCAAGTCTTTGAATGCTCTAATGCTATTGGGAATAAGAGGGGCTCCACCCCTGCCTCCTTTGGCAGTGTTTTGGGGGAGGCGCTGACACAGTATTGGGCACCGCAGGTGAGATAGGGAATGCCGAGTTTGTCAGTCCCACTGGGTTAGGTGTCAAGGTGCTCAGTGGCACGAGGATTTAGTGCATGTCCACTGGCAAAACTTTAGGCACCTAGTAGACTTTACCAATGGAAAGGTAGTTGCTAGGGGAATTAAGGCAGCTAGAGGATTAGGAGGCAGCTCAGTAGGGGTATTTAGGATCTAAATTTGGGACTTAGGAGTCTAAAGTGGCAGTTCAGTTCCTTTGTGAATCCCACCCCAATTCTTACTAGAACTAATATTCCCAGCTATTATTTCTATCCACAAAGACCTACGGTGACTTGCACATAAAACCTATAAGTACATCCAGCTCCCTCTCACCCCATCTTTACAACTAAGAGAGAAAATAGCAATAGGGAAAACTTGCATTCAGAACAAAACTTTTAGGGAGGCCTCAAATCTGGTGGTGACGTTGGCAAAGGTTTGAATTTGCTCGTCACAAAAGCATGAGGTTTCCTTCACTGAGGTTAGGGACAACTCTGCTTTCAGTTACTTTTCCAGTTGTGAATAATAACATATCCCTTGTCCATCTCAAGTCAGTGAATAGAACCAAAAAAAACCTAGATGCAAACAAAAGATGAGCATGGATCAACCTGGTTAAGATGTCTATGCAGTCGTGTTGTTAAAAGCTGAACCGCTGTTTATCTTTTTCTTACACGGTAGCTAATTAATACCAGAATTCCAGAGTACTGATGTCAGGCTAAACAGAGACCTCTGTTGTTGTGGTCCCATAACAGAATTTCAGCAACGGGCTTAATGAAAGTCCTCCTTAATGTAAATGGAACTTTCAACAATCAGTCCAATGCCTTACTACCCTCAAAGGAAAATAAACAACCAAAAGTGTTCCTGGAGGTATAAGCATGCCGTACTAAGGCAGAGAGAATTTAAATCCCCCTTTGCAAGGCTGGCTTTAAACTTGAGTCCAGATCAGTAGCAGACACACGTCACTAAAAACTAACAGGTTAAAGAGTTTGGAAGACCTTCTTGGGGCTGAAGGCTTGTAGCAGACAAGTTTCAAAGAGCCAAGAACTCTATATGACAATTGCTACAGGATCAGAATTTGGCCAGTTTAACCATTATTGTGCTCTTGTTTTCTGAGTTTTATGTTAATTTAGTGCTCATAAAAAGGGGGAAAAATACAGCCTTGAAAATGAAAGTTTTCTAGCCACAGAACAGGTGCAGCATGGGCACTGAAAGTGGAAGCTGCCCCATCTGGTCCTACCACTATGCCTCAACCATGGCTTTCAAGGGACATTTCTACAGGGGTATAATAATTTGGAAAATCTATCTGTACAATTTATGGATTCTGTGTGCAATTACAAACTCTCTGTATGTATCTTCAGCAAGTTGCAAACTCCATTTTTAATGGAGAAACCCTGTCTTCTCTATTGTCCTTTTATCTCCATGTTGGACTGAAATTTCAAGGGGTAGGGATACAGGGCTGACCATGGAGGGTCATTAAATACAGACGGTCCTCTATTTTGTCCAGACATCCTGGAGAAAAGGCAGGCTCTCATTCAGGAAAACTAGGAAGAAGTCATTGGCAACAAAGTCACCTGGTAGGGGTCTGTGTCACCCAAAGAGGCTGATCTGGGACTGGAAGGTTATAAAAGGGTAGGAGCTGGCCTATTTGGGGTCTTCAGCCATTTTTCACCAGCTCAACCACAAGGAAGCCGCTGCAGGAATCTGATGAGGCGGGGGGAATACTGACACCCAAATTCAGACAATCCCCCATGCACTCCAAGGGAAAGGAGAGCTAAGAGAAGGGCATTGTGTTAAGGATGTTTGCTGTTTTCTAAATGAGCTGTGCTCTCTGGTGCTAATAAATAAAGAGCAATAGTGCTTGGAGTACTGTACAAACTGTCCATATGTGTTACACCTACAATGTACCCCTTGAAGAAGTAAACTGAAAATCAGAAGGCTCACACCTTTGGGTGGAGTTGTGGGAGAAGGGTGTTTAAATTGTGGGGGAAACCAGGGGCTCAGCAGTTGGACCATGAGGTCTCAGATCTCAGCGGGGGTACTACTATGGGAAATACCAACAAGGCATTTGAATGATCAGCGGAATGCCTGTGCCTATGTCTATGCTACGAGCTAGGGGGTGTGATTCCCCTGTTCACATACATAGGTGTGCGCAGCACTTTTCATTAGGGTGTGCACCCAGGGAATTGTATTTATATAATTATTTTAAAGGCGCCGCACTCTGCATTGAAAGCCACTTTTTTTCTGAGACATTAGAGTGTGCTGGGGCACACCCGGCGCACCCTATGTGCACGCCTATGCTCACATAGTAGTAGTCGTAGCATATCTAGGGTAGCACAGGCAGCAGAAGCAGTGACATGGCTTAACTATGCCAAGTACATACCCACCGGTTTCTGGCAAGTTTGTGCTTGCCCTGCCTAAGCCGTGCCACTGCAGTCACTGTGTGGGCTAATGCAGCTACACTACTATTTATACTCATACCAGCTCTCATCAAGCTACCTTGAGTATGTGTATGCAAAGTGGGAAATCACACCCCAGCTCATAGTGTAGACATAGCCTGTGAGTACAACAAAAAAGGGGTGGCTATAAAGTTGTAATAGAGCAGAGTTAGAAATGAATTGGGTTCCTCTTGACATTTTTCAACATGGAAGGGTGGAAGATGCTCTCAACAGACTTGCTACAGTCTTGCTTTAAGTCATATTTAGAAATGGACCCAAGCCTGTAACTAAACATCTGAAAACCTTGGGTAAATTTGAATCCCAATTACAGTCCAAGTTTCAACACCTGCCTCTGTCACTATAATGTGCTGACCAAAACTCTGCGTCCAAAAAATCTTTGCCCCTTTTACTACATAGTCTTCCATTTCTTATAAGTGATAGTAGATAAACCCCACACAGAAAAAACAGGAGCTAAATCTTCTCTCCCTTAAACTGGTGCAGCCGCATTAGAGGATTTGCGCTGAGATAGCTGAAGGGAGAATTTGTTCTCAGAACAAGTTGATAAATAAAATAGTGAGTTTGATTTCTTTTCTTTTTTATCCTCACCCAACTGAAAACAGAATTCTACATATCTAAACAAAATGGCTATTGAAAATCATCTAAGCATTTTAATTCAGTATAACACAGTATTCCGTGAAAGATTTGCTTAGGTTATTTGATACTCAAACCTTGGACCAATAGGTAGAGGCAGCAGGAACTGTAACAGAATCACCTGGCACATCTCAGCAAAATTCAGCACGTGCAGAGCTAGATGTACCAATAGTGAGAGGATGGATTCTATTTCGTCCTCTGCTTGTGGTTTTTGTGGGGAATTGGCCTTGAGGATGTCTTTAAGATTACACTAAATTAGTAATGTAAATGTGTACATCGAATCCTCTCTTTATGAAACTGAGTGAGGAGGAGAGTGCAGGGCAAAGGGTGGTGAGAACCCACAAAAAACACTGAGCATTCAGACTCAGATACTGCAGACCAGATCCTATGTAGGTGTAAACTGGTGTATTTCCATTTACTTCAGCGGAGCTATGCTGATTTACAGAAGCTGAGATCTGCTGCTGTAAGTCTAATGGTTTATTGCTGGCATCCGTTTTATACACATGGCAAGTGTGGTAAGCTCATTCTTCTGCATCCAGAATCTGTTCTCTCAAAGGGAACGTGGAGTTTTTTAGAAACTAAAATAAACACTTGTCTACTTCCTCACATTTTTGGTGCGGGACTCAATATAAATTTACATCCATACATGCAGAGGAATCAAAAAAATTCCACTTTCTTTCGAAGCATTACTAAAAAAAAAATCCCTAGCTAAACCAGTAAGCATTTTCCATATTTAATAATTTGATTTTGAAGGCTAGTCATATCAAAGAGCAAAATATTCAATATTGTTAATTCAGTTTTGCAAAATATATTCTTAATTTAAAAATGATTTTGCTCTGAGTGGTAGTGTAGTAATAAAGCAGTTATTGACCAGATCTTATTGATCGTGCTGTCCTCGGGCAAAGAACACTGACCTTGCTCACACTCTTATTGCTTATGCGTTCCCTGGCCTTCTTCATCTATGCCCGCTCAATAATATATTATTAATATATATTTTTAGCAAAAACTGTATGTTACAAGGTTAGGGTTTCTTAGTGATTTTTTTTTTATGCTACTCTGCCTTTGGGATACTTAGGGGAAGAATAAAAACTCTATAGCCAAGTCTGTCATTCACAAACACCTTTAAACAAACCCACCTCACTTGATCTGATGGAGAACAGACACATTCTTTCTTTTCCTTTTTAACTGAAAGATTGCTTTCATGACTGTCCCTTATGGTGCTGAGACTCACTGAGTCAATACAGTCAAGGGAGAGACTAGACCAGAGGTATTTAAGCAAGACAGGTAACCCACATCTCTTGAAGAAGCTGTATGGATATTGAGAGTTAATATGCAGTAATGTACTTTAACTTTTGATCAGAAAATGAAACTGCTCATTTGCTGGGGAGAATTCAGACTGACTATGGTGTCCAACTCTCTGTTGCCTTGTACTTGGCACAGCAGTAATTGAACTGTGCAAGGTAAGTGTAACACAATAGAGGACAGATTCTGAACCAGAGAGGTCAGGGCTCTATGCCATCATCGCAGCCCCTGGAGTCTGGGATTGAGTGGGAATCAGTCTGATCTGTGATGTAAGTCAGAGCACCCCCAAGTCTGTTCTAACTTATACCCACCTGCTCACAGCCCCAAGAGGCAGAACCAGTAGCAGGGAAGAGCTAGAGTGCAAGGGCACCCTGCCATGTCAACTTTTGCCCAGAAAGGCCCACTGTACTGGGCACCATGAAGGAAGTATTTACAGTGCCTAGCACCATAAGCCCTAGATCATGATGGGTGGTACTGCTATACATAAAATAACCATAAGTAAGCCCCTACATTGTCTCTTCTTCACACAAGGATTCCCCTTGCCCATGGGGAATCATTAAGCACACTGAGAATCATCAGTTAAGCCAGAGCAGGACCCAGAATCCAGTCATAGCAGTTTGTTGGGGCAGCCTTTAGCACCTGCTTCACACTTCGTTTTCACACAATGTGCAAGTCAGTGGAGACTCAGGCCCAATGTCTCCAAAATGGACACAAAGATACAGAGATAAAGGAAGGCAAAGACTTCTGTGGCATCTGGTAGCAGGCCCTATGTGGGGCCCAATTCTCTGTTACGTAATGGCCCCTGTGCACCACTTCACCAACACAAACAGACTAAAAAACCAGTGAATCAGGTGCAAGAGGAATCCCTGAGTGACAAAGAAGTGGCATAATCCTATAGTAGCTCCTTCAATAGTAGGATGTATGATTAGGGGAAAAGGTGCATAGCCAGAGAGATGCAGTGCTGTGGCTATTCCTGCCTGCTGTTACAGCCATTTGTGACCATACACAGCCAAGAATAAGTTAGACGATCTCTGGGGCTGCTTGGAGTTATGCTAGGGACCAGACCTAAAAGAGAGGAAACAACAGTTTAACAAATTTAAGCTCCAAATACCCACCCTTTTCACACCATTTCTTACAAGAAATAGGCCTGAGCCACAAAATTAGCATCCAGACTTCAACGTTTTGAGCAGTTTGGTGCAATCACAAGACACAGATACAGACATGTGGGGTGTTTGAATGCAGGGCTTTGGTTTTACCAGTTAATCTTACATCTACCTGCCGCTTAATTCTCTGAACCACACACATTTTCTGTATGTTAGAAAAAGTTTAATTTTTTCATCCAAAAAAAGGGCGGGAGGAAATCTACTTGTTGAAGGCTATGTATTGTATTTTATAGCCTACATGGTTTGCTAGTATTTGCATGTATAGCCTGTAACTGGGAGCAGAACATTCAATGATACTTTTGCATGAATGACACTGTGAAAAAAATAAATTGTATTGCATTGTATTACTAGCCCATTGAGGGCTCTTTTGTTTAGTTTGATAATATTACATGTTTAATAAAACACTATTGAATTTTGATTGCATCTTGTGAGCACAGTCCTTTATCCTTTCGCCAGCTGGCTGATACAAAAGCTTATTTTCTTTTTAAAGACATTTTAATTCCCAATCTCCGTCTCTCACTTTCCGAGTGAGCAGGGGCTGGGAGTGGCACAAAAGCACAATACTTAGTTTGAGTTCTACAGAGAGGATGCTTGCACTGCTTAACAGTGACCCCCTTTGGCCACTAAAGGGGCTAAGCTGAGCATCCAGGTGTCCTCAGACACAAAGGTAGCATGAGTGGAGCGGGACAGATGCAGGTGGTGGTGGGAATAAATGGGAGTGTCTTATTTATGCCCATGAGACAGGCTAAACGACTAACAATAAACATTAGCATTTTGCTAATTACTTATCAGACATCAGCATTCAAGCAAGAGCAAATACACTGCCCATACTGCTTCGTTGGGTTGTATTTTTTCCCTCTCAGTGGAAATGATCAACAAGTTCATCTTGTATTAAAGCTTCATCGATCAGTTTTGATTAAATGCCAAACCACTGAAAATTTCATAAACTCTCCTTCATGATCAGTTTATGTGGAAAGCCCCATTTCAGAGCTTCAGGATGGCCAAGGCTACATCCATGCGCTCCCTGAGCATATTATCAAAAACAATATATACCCATGGCAGGTGGACTCTGTAGGGTCATGTTGATTCCACAAGTCAAACCCTGTAGGGTTCATTCAAAGTGGGTAATGCCAGACCAATCCCTGCAGCTGCTACTGAACCTAAAAATCAGTGAACCACAACCCTTCCCCTGGAGAAACCCTCTGTGCCTCCACCCCAATTCACCCCCTCAGTCCAGACTCTGGGATCCCCCTTTATCTTTGCTGGCTTCAGAAGAGTTGGTGGCCTCTTTCTAGCTCTTTACCTCTTTCTATCTATCTCCACTGCTCCATCCTGAGGCCACATGTCATCAGGGTAGACCGATATGTCACTTCCCTCACAGAAAGGCCTTGAGGGGGCTGGCAGTGCTCCATATCTAGTAGAATTCTGTGTCTCTGCAGAACCATCTCTGATGGGAGATGTCTCAGAAGATGCAACAGGGGGACATCTTTTCCTAGAGAGTCCAGGGAAGAGTTTAGGCTACTGGTCTACAATGACAATGAAAGTCAGATGGGGAGATTCCCAGGGCCTGGCTGAGGGAGGTCATTCTGCATGGTTGGCAGAGGTTGGGAGCTGAGTAAGGGGTGGAGAGGAGTAAAGGGGCAATCTAGAGTTGTGCAAATAACCTCAAAATAGGTCTGACAAATGAGATCACCAACATGATTCACCTGCATGAACCTTCTTCACCAAGAAATCAGTCCAGCAGAACTCACAAAAGGAGAAGCATGCTGGCTTCACGTTGACTCAGAGCCACCTACTTAGTCATCAGCACAGCTATACTGGGCATTTTCCTTGTAGATCTCCCAAGAACATACTAACCCAGCCCAACTCTTCATAGCTTGCAAGAGCTGACAGAATCACAGCAGAAGATGGTAAGGGCTTAGAAAACCACAAACCCAGGCAAAATTGGGAGTTCAAGTGTGCCAGTGTGAACATGCGCTCAGTCAGTCTGAAGGGGTGGCAGTTCTTAAGATAACTGCTCCACACTAGTTCAATAGGACCAGCAAAACAAGGACAGTCACATTCTATAGGAACATGCTGAAAATAAACGTCTCAAGGTAATGGAACAAAATAATCGACAAAGGCTACTTCACAAACAAATCCCCCCTCCAAAAATAATAGCAAAAAAATAAACCCACCACCACAGGTTCTTTACTCTCCTAAAACAAGAAATAAAATAATAATAATAAAAATGCAACCTTCTTTGCATTCAGATCTAGTGCTTCTTATCAACTATATATTTTGGTTCCTGTGTCTAATATTTCTTGAGGTGAGGAGAGAGCTGGTTGGATTATAGGAATACAAATGGATTAATTTGGGATGGATTAGACACAGCAAAATATAAGTTTGTCTTACATTAGCATAACTGTATCATAAAAATGTAGATTCAGAGGCAGAGATTATTTGTAGTATTGCTAATATGTTGTTGCTATAGAGAAAGATGTACACAATATTTACACTGTATTTGACCACATAAAACATTTCCTGTACAGACACAATTTTTCATTATATGAAAGAGAGCCAGAGGGCTCTTCATGTTCCCAGTACCAGTGCTCCTGATTTTCCGTTATTTTTTACCTTCAAGAAACAAATACAGTTTTAAACCATCATTACTGTATTTTGAACAGTTAATATTTCCTATCGTGACATTGCTGCTCAGAGGTAACAGGTTTAGTTGATTACTATTTGTTTATAGTGCTGGAGAAACCTGCAATCATAGAGAACATAAAAGGATTGCAATTAGATCTATTGGTTGAGAGCTGCACCTCAGTGACCCACTGTAAAGTGCTTAGCACTATCAAAGAGATAATGCCTGCTTGCAGCTGGCGCATCTGTACATAATAATATGGGCTGCACTGACACAACCACTAAAGACTGCCACTACCCTCTTTAACTAGAAGCAGAAAACAGATCATGCTTTTAAAGAGTGTATCAACAAAAACCCTACTGCACTTCTTCAGAATTAGCACATTCATGTTTATGAGAAGCGTTTCCTTTTTACAACTAGCTCCCTAGAGAATCAAAATAGAGACTTTAAACAAAAGACCAGATACAAATCCAGGTTTGGTCTAAGCTGATACAGCTCCACTGACTCGTGTCCCATTACACCAGAGCTGAATTTACCCACAAACCTTTTGATTAAACATCTCCCAAATCAAAGGCTGATGCCTACAGTAGCTCTCGGATTTGCAATAGGAATAGAATGTAAGTCCAGGATATTTTTCTATTAATACCAGAGATAGGGCTGATAGGACCAAACCTAACAGGATGCTTGAGCACATCCTGCAAGTCACTGCGGTCCTGGTTCTGGAAAGCGCTTTAGCATGTGCTTAAGTCAATGGGACTTAACCATGTTTAAAGTTTAGTATGTGCTTAAGACTCAGATCCTCAAAGATATTGAGACATCTAACTCCATTGCAAGTTACATTCCTGGTGCATTTCAAAATTGTGTTACTCCCATGGGAGTTAGGTGCCTAAATACCTCTTGAGAAGCTGTGCCTAAGGGCTTATAACAGTGCAGCAATGCGCACCACAGGCGGTACACCTTTTACGATCTTTCATGAAAAGATGAATATTCATCTAATTGACCAATGGCATTGGCTGAACATTCTCATGTGCTTTATAATTAAAGATGGTCCTGACATGGAGCCTCAAAGGTGACGCTTCAAAGCGCTGGGGAAATTCTAATAGAGATTTCAGCCTGTCTCTATAATGAGTCAAAATAGATCCCGCAAATACAAACACCTGTGGAGATGTTCGGCTTCAGCCAGTTCTGGGCCTAAGCTTCATTATTTGAGGTCATCTCTATATAAGACATTCTGCAGCAGCAGAGTTCTAACACGTGCGTGTTCCAAAAAAGAAATGTAGGGAGTTTCAAGCTGTATTCCACATGTCTGCATCATTGCAGCTTAGCCACGCCTCATTTAGTTAAATAATTTATATCTACAAATGTTAACCACAATTAATGTTCCCTCTAATTTTTGCCTGGCTGTATGCACAAAAAATTTGCTTCTGTGCAAATTTTTGTGCGTGTGATGTTTTGCCTGTGCATGGGGTTTAGGATCTATGTGCATATGCACGTGTACACAGCTTAGAGGGAACAGTGACCACAATTACATTTAACACTGGAAGCAATGTGTTTTCAGTGTATTTGACCCTATATTGGGACTTAAAAGATTTCCCAAACTTTCTCAAGTTCAAAGGATGTTGTAACGTTCTTTAAAGCCAATTGCCATGCTAGTGGCAGTTCACTCAACAGTTAGTGTAGCAGAACAACTAGTGCTAGGGTAGGAGAAAGCAAGAGGCAAGCAGCACTAACACTGGAAACATCATTAAGGGTAGCACTGCTGAAGGGTGGTAGCAGAGGGAGGATAATGGAAAAGCTGAATTCACTGTTATCTTTTCCACAATCTTTCCCATTTTGCCTTTCAAATTCTTTGGCAAAAATCTAGAGAGATGGAGCTCACCTCACAATAGCCTGATGGCCAGAGCACTCAAATGGGAGGGCCAGGATCCAACTGTTGCAATTGTGAAAGAACAGGCAATTGAACCTGAGTCTCCCATAGCCCAGGGGAATGCCTTGATCGCTATAGTTATTCTGTGATAGGCAAACATGTTCTCTTGCTGGTTATGACCAGAAATTCCATCCTGACCCGAGAAACCTTTCCAGATGAAATGTTTTATTGAAACTGATAGGTTCCCATTAAACGTTCCTGTTTCAACAAACAAGCATTTCTGACAAAAAGCAAACAAACATTTTGACTAAAAATTGCCATCCAGTTCTAGTATTTATTGTTCAAGCTGCTTTAAGAAAGCAACACTGAACACTCCAGCATTAACAAACTCTGTCACTAATGACTTTTACCAGTGAAAAAAAATATACAAAGTAATGAATGGACTACAGAAAGTAGATTAGCACTGTTATTCACCTAGTCTCTTAACACAAGAACAAGCAGATATTTGATTAAACTGAAAGATGGAAAACATTAAACCAATAAAAGGAAATGTCTGAGTGGCTTGTGGAACTCATTGCCACAAGATGTAAAGACCAATAGCTTAGCATGATTTCAAAAAGAACTGGACAGTTATATGGATAACAAGAACCTCCAGAGTTAAAACAATATCCTACAATCTTATGATATTTAGGTGACCTGAGTCATGATTTTTAACTGCAGGGGTTGGCAATACTGAAGTGGGAAAGTAGTCCTGTTTACCATGATGCACATGGACCCAAGGATAACCTGTAAAAGGATATAAATGGGACTATTTCAGCCTCTTGCTCCTTTACTCAGGCTTATAATCATAGCCAGAATCTATCCCTAAGAATGTTGATACTTTTTCTAGCTGATCATTTGTATTCTCTTCTCCATCCCTATGATCTTCATCTCCACCATTTAAAAGTATATGTGGATCCTGCCACCACTGAAATTGAATTACTCTGACGTAAACATAAACACTGGCTTGATTACAATCCAGAAATACTAGTATATAGTAGAGGAAGAATTTACAGTGAAAATCATTTGGTTTATTTTTGTTTATGTTATTGAGTTCCAGTAAGTGGCACAGCTGAGTGTTTACCCTACTGCAAGGAAATTCATTTGGTCTTTCTAATGATGGTTTACGCTTTAAGGAATAAAAACAATTTAAGAAAGAAAGAAAGAAAGAAAGAAAGATTATAAAAGTATGTTGATCAAAGTTTTCAAAGTTGCCTATATATCTCTAGATTTTCTCTTCCACTTGATTTTGAATATGGCCCAATAGAGCCTCCTTGTACTCTGCCCACAACTTTAAAAAGTCAATGCAAGTGTGCTGGCCCAGTGCACAGAGCGGGATAAGGCAGCACAGTGTGACCGCTTCACTTCTGATAAGCACAAGGCCAAAATATAGGCTTTAGAGACTTATCACAAGGGGATCCTGGTGCAGGACTTGGGCTTCCAGGTGCTACCGCAATACAAATAAAATATAATATTAATACCAAACAAGAAAAGAAAGGGTGGCCATAATCAGTATTAGCACTCTCTGTCTGAATCCCTGACACCACCTCCAGTCATGAATCCCTTTCTCCCTTTACTGCTTCTTCTGTTTTTTCTCTCTCTCTCCCTGAGAAACTACCCTGCTGCACACCCAAATGAGTAGTTCTGATTGGAAGTTGCACTCTTGGCAGGTTTCTCCAGGCTTAAATGCACCAGGAAAGATTAGTTAACAGAAAGAAGGAAAGGCAAGAAGAAAGGCAGATCTTGTTAGGAACCTTCAATTTTACCAGACTCCTGGCTAATACTGGCAATTTAACCAGATTTCATGGAGACTCTGTGAAATGGCAGTTAAATCTAGATACAGAAGCTAAAGGAATAAGGGAGACACATGCATATGAATTCCTTATTTTGCAGCGAGATGTGATAAATGAGTGCTTTGGGAAACCTAGCACCAATATGAATGACAAAGGTTTTTGTACAAGTTGGAGTGCATAATTTGTCTATGACCTCAGTGTACTGATTGTTACATTTCCATATAAGAACCAGTCCTGCAGTCTTGATTGCTGGGAATAGTCATTGCAAACACCACTACTTTTGTTGGCTTCAATGGGGCTACTCATGAGAGTAAAGGTTGTAGAACTGAGCCCATATTCATGATCACCTGATTCAAAGTCCAGTGAAGACAGCAGAAGGTCCCATTTGACTTCAGTGGGCTTTGGATCAGGCCCTATACACAACACAAGTTAAACATGCTTCTGAAGGCACTTTCTGCGGGTGGCAGTTCTGGTGTTATTCCCCGGCCAATGAAACCAGAAATTACTGGAAGGTTCACAAGGAAATCTGTCCTTGTGACAATGTTTTGGAAATGCTTTTGATAGGCAGCACAGCACAGCTCTGAGTGGATAACCCACACCTAATTCTCCGAAGGGGTTGATTTTTCTGTTCAGCGAGAGACAGATGTGCAGGTACCAGGGAGCCAGTTGCAGCTCCCTGATCGTGTAGGCCGACCTCCATTGCCCTGTTAGGCTGCTGTCCCTAGCTGTGGTCTTCCAAAGCACCATTCACCAGCTGAGACCTCTCAGAGAACAGCTGAGCTCCAACATCCCTCCCCAGCCCCCCGGGAGAATTCTCACCAGGCCAGATTCATGGTGGGACCCAGGTGAAGTCAAACTTATGGAGGGCAGCTTGTGCTACAGCTGCCTACCCACTCTCTGAGCTCTAGCTGAGGAGGGCAGCTTTAAAAATTTGCCAGGGCTTTCCTCAGAGTGGAGCTGGTTGGGAATTCTTTGATAAACCATTTCCTCATCCAGTCTGGGCCCAGTCTCTCTCTTTGCTTCCATTTGTCTCCTTTTTGCTTTTTTCAGATAGATTTTCTTTTCTGTGCTAACATTAAAAACAACATTTCAGGCCCAGTTATGTCAGTCCCGCTGCAGTAGTGGGACCAGGTAAGGGAGGAAGGAAACACAGATCTTTTCCCTCCTGCATACCCAGCATGGAGACAGGCCACAACCTCTGCTCCAGTGTTTAATTTGTAACCAAAGAGGTGCTGGGACTCAAGCAGTTTGGTTTTTATATTCATAACTGATGCAGCAAACCCAGAGGTGCCGGAACTAGGAACTGCCAAGGCTAGAGGTCCTGGGGCTCATCCCTGGCACAAATTAAGGACTGCTCCGCACCGCTTCCTCTGAAGGTTCAATCCGTCTGAAAAGGGTTGGGGAGGAGGTGTGGTCACAGCTCTCCTCACCACCACTTCCAGTTCTACACACTGATCAGAACTGGCTAGGAAGGGCATGCTACACCCTACCAAGGGTATGTCTACACTTCAAGCTGGAAAGGTCATTTCCAGCTCTAGGAGACAGACCCAGCCTGCTAAAAATAGAGGGTCACTCTGGTGGCAGGATCAGAGAGGGAAGCTGGCCACCCCAGGTAGAGACCCATCCACGAGACAGAGGGATACAGCAGCTGCATGCCCAAGGAGGCATTGCATAGTAGGCAATATGCCCATTGCATCATAGACACAATATGGCCGTTGGTGTTGCTTTCATTAGCAGTCAGAGAAGGGCATGTACCTAGGTACAAGATTAAGCTTAGCAGTAGCTCATTTGACTGATGCAATTTAAGAGCTTGAGGATCAGTTCATTCATTTGCCGGGGAGAGAACACATTTAGGAATTGTTTATTTTTGCATCCTGTTTTTGCATGACGTAGTGTAGGGGACTTGTTGATTTCTAGAGTCATTTGCCCTTCTGTTCCATTATTCATAAAATCAAGAAAGAATTTTAACAAAGACAGCAACAAAGTTTATGTGCTAATTTGCAAAGCACGAGTCCAAGAAGTTCATGGGGGCTTTCCATTACTCCTATCAACTATTCTCATGACAGCTCCCAAATATTCTCATTTTAGACCCAAGTGTACTTCTATCTTGCAAAACTCTACTGTGTTCTCAAGTCCTGAAATGGAAATGCTATCTGCGAACTTGACAGATGGAGGAATATGTTATAAATCCCTGGGGCAGCTTGAGCCTCTGAACCAAGGCAGAATCAGACCTAGGGAGGGCAGCCTGTGATATCACTGCCCAATGAAGAGAGCAGCTTTAAAATCTACTAGGGCCTTCTTAGCAGTTGAGCTAGGCAGGAATTTTTCAGTGCTGCTGAACTTTCAAACATTTTGACATTTTCCAAACCAAAAAAGTCTGGTTTCCTAGTTCAAAACAAATATTCATTTTGAAATTTAAGCTAAGGATAGCAAAAAAATTAAAAATAAAAAACTGATCAAAAGTGGTAAGAAAGGTTTTGAAGTTACTGAAACAAAACATTTGGTTGGCCTGAATCAATTTCTTTTTTATTTGTTGGTTCATGAAAGTGTTCCAGATTTTGACTTTTCATCCCAATATAGAATGTGAAAATTTTTCAAAATCTCATATCCTTTCCCTGGATGGGAAAAATGTTTCTTCCCCAGATCTCTCTAAGAATCACACCAATAGAGGCTGCTGAGAAGATGCAGTGAATCCACTAACCATCTTGGTCCATGCCTCATTCCCAACCAATATCAGCTGCCTCTTGAGTAGAACTGGACCTCTGCGCCACTTTAGCAGACGGCAGAAAAACAGTGGCTTCCATGAAGCTCACTGTCCTCGCCATGCGAATCTCATTTACTTGGTAAATTCTTTGATATTATGGTGATGAGTGTGATAGAAATCCCTTAGATAAACAAACAGACAGACAGTTAGATTTGGGCTCAAAGATATACAAGTAAAGGACAAATCCCACATAATTTTATGTTCCTTGTGCTATTCCTTTCTAGTGCGTCTTAATGAGGGTCTTTGTCTCACAGTGAGCTGCATGTTTGGATTTCCAGAAACAGAGAGATATGTCATGGATGAATTTGTTTTTAAACCACATTGACTCTGGTTACACTGTATTGTAGGAAACCGAACCCCTCAGCCTTTATAGATTGGTACCTGTGAATTTAAGAAATGCCATCTGAATGCCTGATGCAGGCATTTGGCATTTCTTTTGCAGATGAATTGCTTCAAAATTGGCTACCTGAGGTCTAAGCAATGACACATGGTAATGATGTTGAAATGATGGGGGAGAAGGGAATCTGCTGATGACACTGGAGAGGGAATAATATTGTTATTCTCACTGTTTTGATATCATCAGCACGTTATCCATAAAGATCCACAAAATAATAGAATATAATGAAACAATTTATCTTCCATAGATACATATTTTATAAAGGCTCAGAAAGACGGGACAGACTTATAAATTAACTCAGCCATTCAAAGTTATATCCGGTACAAAATCCATTGGAAAATAAGGGAATTTTATGCACTCAGTTTGAAATCTAAGAGGGTATGCTGAAGCTCTACAGACAAGATTCAAGCACTTCCACCTTAATGCAATTTCTGGAGGGAATATTTTACAACAGACACGTTGCTGGAAAAGAAAATCTAATAGTGAGGAAAACCTCCTAGAGAATTTATACTCCCACACGCCCCTTGTGGTTCTGAATGAGATAGCATCAGAGAAAGTTGGATTTTGTAATAAATACAGGAAAGATGAGTACTTCAAAGCTCTTAAGATAGAATATTTACTCTAGTGTTCTTACAATATTTGGTTTTTAATGCCACGTTTGGTGCATAGTGATATAACAGTGTAACATACCAGCATGCTGTACCTTATGGCCCTGCCTCAACGACCATCCCTATTTATCAAAGCTCAGATCACATGCTTAACTTTAAGCACACACTTAAGTCTTATTAAAGACTTTGCTTTGCTAAACAGGACTTAAGCATATGCTTAGGAGCTTTACTGACTCCAGATGTAATGTGGGTGTCTTCCATTTAAAGTCACGACTACTGAGTGGAGAATATTTCTGGCCCACCAGTGACTTGCAGAGACTTTTAATTTTATTATTTCTTTAATGCATCAAAGGAATAAAATACAACCTGATGAGAACATCACCTTTTAAAAGGACATAATAGAGCTTAGACACTTTCAAAAGCAAATGCATGGGTATTACTGAAAGCTCCTATTGGCATAATATGAGGTATAGAATTCCTAATTCACAGAGTATCAAGGATCAATGTGTTACTTAAAAGGCAACTATTTTCTGACACTCAGGTGGACTTTCCTGTGCAGGATTTTATTTCCATAGTTATCAGAGGTCTAAGAAGTGTGGTTTTTTTACGTGATAGAAGATATTCATTTGAATAAAAGAGGAGCCATGACTTTTTCCATTGGTAATCTGGTCCATGTGTTCCCTGCAACTGAGTGTTTTCAGAAGGGCCTGACTGTCTGGGTTAATTGTTTAATGCTTTTAGTTAGAATTAAACTTTGCACCTGCTCTGACAGTGATAAATTAAATGTGCTCCTTTTCCAATACTGTTGCCCTCTTTAAGTAGAGACCAAGAAGTGTATCTCCCTTCTTTCCCAGCGTTTGAGGAATCTGTGCTACACTTGAGTGTAAACCAGCATAATTTGTCACTAGAGCTAGCGCCAATTAAATTGATTGCGTTGGACTGAACTTTAGGACCTCTAATGCAAGCACTAAGGAAAAAATGGGCTTTTTTCTGCCCATTTCCCCATGTGGCACTTAGACATAGCTCAACAGTGGAAGGCTTTCAAGGTTCAAAAGGGTTTTATTTTCAAAAGAAATGGGCATTGATCAGTTGCATTTAAAGGCAAAGATAATTCCAGAGCTTGAAGGCTGGATTTGTGTTTAAGGTCTAAATCTCTTTCTTTAACCTTGGGGGGCCAGTATAACATAAAAGCAACAAAGAGATTAAGATTACAAAGGGTTTGCAAGTGTAAATGATGCAGTGGTATTCTTCAAATACGACACAGTCCAGATGCACAACTGCAGCTCAGGTCAGCATTTAATCTGTTGGTTTTACACCTGTAAAAACAACTTGTGTTTATTTGTTACTTCAGTGTTATCTTGGCAGATATTTGGGTGAAAGTACTGGCATGCTGAACTTGCTTCTGCTGTGGAGTTCAACCTTGCCTTCTTAAAGCTGATTGAAAAGTAAACACTCTAAAGGTCAGCATGGCAGAGACAATAAGAAAATCCTTTTTCTTTGTCAGTGAAACACAGCCCACATGAAGGACAGGAGCTGTATTTGTTGCTATAGTCTTAAGTCAAGAAGTATAGTTCTAATGCCTCTGGGAGTTCAATGGACTGCTGGGGAAAGTGTTTGGGGCCTTGAACATTCATTATGCAGCCCACATATTTCAATTCATTAAGGAAGCCATTGTTATGCAGGTTGTAAATATGCTTTAAGTAATTACCCTTCTGGGTTCCCTACTTTAGTGGGCTACCAATTTCTTTTTCTCTCAGCTATGCTGAAAGCTCACCAGCTTGATATTATAAAATATCACCATTTGGGCAAGCATGCATGTAGATCAAGCTGATGGTGTCACACTGTGGGCTTCCATTTATTTGTTACACTTCCACATGTGACAGAACAATGAAACTACAGTAAAGAGAACTCAGCCAGTGATTCAGATGTAAGCAATTAGCCCTAACATCCCCCTTTGGAAAAAAAATTATTTTAAACCTAACAGAGTCTTCAAGATTCAGGCCAAATTTTATCCCAAAGGTCTTTCAAGTTTATTTGACTATATCAGGCATCCTGTCCTATAAAAGATTCTTTACATGGAAGAAACTATTTAGTGAATAGTGAAAATAAAGTATCACTCCTGTTACAAGGAACAGCCCCAGATAAATGAAATAAAATCAAACCTTCAATCTTCATAACACTCTCTTTTTTATTTACACACACACACACACACACACACACACACACACACACACACACACAAAGTCTTCACTGTGGGTCCAGGAAAATAATTTTGCTTCATTCAACTACTGAGTCACAAAGAAAGCCAAATCCATTTCCAAGTAATAGTGCAGTAGACATGGGCAGCTGGGGGGCTCTTGGACAGATTTATGCAGAATAATATTAATAGGCACAGGAAAACTGTCCAGTTTTTAATTATAAAAGGGCATTGCACAGACAGTGTCTGCTGATGATATACAGGGACAGAGATGTGCCAAACTACGCCTTATTGGACTCATGTAGCAACAATCAACCTGCTAAGTGACTTCTGTGGAGAACATCACTGGCCAAAAAGCTGCACAGTATTTCATGTGTCTGTGTGCACACGTGTAATATTTTCCTGCTATATGCTGGGTTTTTCGAGTAACATATGGTGCGATTATTGCATTGTATTGTAATAACAGATGATGCTTTACATAGTTTATATATAATGGGTGTGTGTACATATCTAACATAGTTACACATATATGTGTGCATGTGTGTTTGGGTATATATCCAAACCCAGATCCCTCAGTTGGTGTAAATTAGCATAGCTCCATTGAAGACAAGAGGAACTTACACCATCCGAGGGTTTGGCCGTGTAGCATTTCTGTTATCTCCTGCCAATTGAGAGGAGAAGTAGGTAGCAGCTATTTCAAAGCCATCATGCCTTTTTGTAAGCCTTGTTTCGAAACACTTAAAAGGAGCCCAACACTGAACCAAGATAACCTCCAATCGAAGCCCACACACAAGATGACTTGCAAGGTCACCCAGCACTGCAACTCTAAAGCAAAACCAAATCAGAGATCAAGAAAGAAGCCAGCCCTTAAACTGATATTTACTAGCTACAAAGACTGTATTGTGACTGACCAGAACAGTTGGGTTCTTCGTGGGATATAGCACAGGGAGGGCAAGAGGCCAGTACTATTTGCCTGACTGAAAACTGCAAAGCCAATTGAAATTTTGTTGCTATTTTCAAAAGTGCAAGTTGTTTCAACAGACACGTAATCTGTGTATGTCTGGAATAGGAATGAATGGATTAGCCTTTCAAACTTTCAAGATCAGGTCAAGATCATTCGACCTAAGCACAGGAACTGCAAGGGTGGATTCTACATCTGGAAAGTTCTTGTATTGTATTCAGGTCATTTTCCTATTTGTAAAAAGCACACAATGTCTGCATATTTCATAAGTAGGTTTTGAGAGTGACTAAGAGTATAAATTCAGTAAACATGGTATTTTACGTATACAGATATGTACTAATACTATGCATTAGTCATCTGAAAGCATTTTCCCCTGTGATTGTTAGTGAAAAACAACCCCGCATATTGTTTGAAAAATGTACTCTAATTACAACACAACGAACACATTGTTTGATTTGAAATGTAGGTATTTGTGTTATGTGTAAAGCTTTTCTAAAGTTTCTTGATTGTCTCTTTTAAAATGAGCCCCCAATAAATTAAAGTCTCTTCACAATAGCATATCAAAGGAACGGTGAGTTACTTGCCCTGGCAGGAATATTTTGAGCAGGAGACATATTTGAAAATGATTTTCATTCCTGCAATAGGAATAGCTCTTGTCAGAAAGGTGGGTTTTTTTTAATCTAGGGCTCAAGTGCCATTAACATATTTGGTGGAGGTTTTTGCATAATATCTTTGTTTGGAGGAATTAGCTGTTGCGAATAAACATCATGAGAACTTGGTGATTATCACATTCAAGCAGCTTAAATTCCATGTTTCCATGAACATGAGCTGCAATTAAGGGCCTTATTCTGTGAAGTATTGAGTGCCCCATGCAAGGTCAGAAGCACGCTTCACTCCCACTAATTTCAGATTTTGGGAGGGGCTCAGCACCCCTTTCGGGAGTGAGATGTCTCAGTACCACAGAAGCAGGATAAGGCCAACAGAGAGCCCAATGGCTCATTTTATCTGTGCTTCTGGAGCTCCCCTTAAGGTTCAGTTTCTGGTGCTTGTGAATACATGTTATATCGCTACCACCGCTTGAAAGAATATGCCACTAAAGAATATGCCAAAGGAGAGGGAGAGTTCCATAATGCACCAGCAAAACGTTCATACATTTTCCAAGAAGGAGGGCAGCCATGCTGCAAAAATCCCATGTCTAGTGTTTCTTTCTAGAAGATGGGCCAAAGTACTCCCGTCTGCTTCTTCCAGTGTAGAAGAAAGTGCAGACGTGCATTGTCCTCCACAGAGGTGGCTTTAGACTCTAAATGATGCCCTGGAATCTGTCTTGGGGATGTGGATTTAGTGGTTAGGACTTGGGGGGTGAAAATCCCAGCTTCCTTCCACCCCATGCCCTTAATCCATCCCCACCCAACAGAAGAATGAGAAGGAGGAGGAAACTCTGCAAGTGCCAGCCCAGGCTCTTTTTCATGGGGATAATCTGCATAGAGAACTGGAATATCTATGAGGCTTGTCTTTGGAGTAATCTGTAGCTCTGTTGGAAGAATGGCTGTAACAAAGCCACCAAGACGAAGCTACAAGTAACAGGAGCCAGCCTAAGGGAATACATTTGGTCTGTGCATGGAGGACAGAAATACACGTCGCACACTGTGTCACTGGTGAATTATAAAGAACTATCATCACACCCTGCCCAATCACATCTCCCCCAGGAGCGTGCGGGCACATGGGAGATGTATACTTTGTTGACAATGGACTCAGCTGATTTGTAGGTGTCTTCCAGATATAATGCTGATCTTGCACTTGTGGTCCCTTTTGTGAACATTTGGAATCCCTCAATCTCCGATCTTGATATAACTCATGAGTGTAGTTAAAATCATATCTGGAAGTGTCTTTAAAATTGATATTGACTCTTTTATGAACAATTCCAATCATTGTTTAAGTGACCTTTTGTTTGTTTGGAAGGGGTCAGCTGACATCCCTGGAGCCCGGATCTCTCTATGTGCCATACAGGACCCACAACAAAGACACAGCACAGGAAGCAAGTGCAAGCTTCTCCACACTGCCTCGCCAATGTGCCTCAGGCCACACGTGGAGAACCCACCCACATGCCGCATTACCATAGAAATAAATAAGTGTAACTTACATTGCTACCTAAAGAAGCACAGGTGCACTGTGCTGTCACTTAAGAGGTGTAGTGAACCTAAGAGACAAACTTCAGACTTTTGTTATGTGTCCACTGCCTGTGTTAAAGTGGCTTGTTTCTGTAACTGTCATGCACTAAAAACGTCATACTGTACAACATCCCTCACACTCACATTCACCAGAGTGGCACAGTGTTAGTACCTTGGGCTGTGATATAAACCATCAGCTGTAGGCAGCCTGCCTGAAAAAAAGGAATTCTCTTATTCCTGCCTCTTTGTTCTTCTGTGAACATTCCTTTCTGGCTCTGTTTATAAAACAAACACATTGCCAGAGATGAGCAAAGACTGGCTTTGTACCAGAGACAATGCTGCTCTACTGAGCCACCAAAACTTCATGGCCTCCTCAAAGCCCAACCCTGACCCCTAAATGGACTCTGCAATTTCCCCCCTTCCCTTCTCCTAAAGTTGTGAACTCCTAACTGGCCAGTTGCCTGGATGTCCTGTGCATTTTCCCAGGCCAATAAACCTCATCCCATACCCCCTCATTCAACAGACTATTTCACCCAGCACACAAATCACCACCGGAGATTCCTTAAGCTCCTGCACCATAGCCAGATTAGTCCATGGTCTGGTCCCAAGAGCCAGCCAAGGCAGTCCTTATTTCTATCCTAATCAGACTCACTGCTTCCTCTAGGAAATCTCTGAGACCTGTGAGGCCTGAATCCCACAGACCCTGCTTTAACAAACCTCTGGGTACATTGTCAACCAGCACAAAAGCAAGTGAAAAGGGTGATTATGGAGAAGTGATGACAATTCTAACAAATTCCAGGATGTACTTTTGCTTCCATTTACTAATTTAGCTAACTCTCACTAGTACTATTACAGATATTTAAGCAAATGAGTATTTTATCTCCAGTAAAGGATCAGGAGGGAAAAATTATCACACACACACATACACCCCATCTCATATTAATTTGGGATAGGAAACTCAACTGGCAATTTTTTGCTTTAATGGTAACGTGGTCATTGGTATGTAAAATGAATGACAAAGTCTTTTTAAAACCTGGTAGAACAGTTTGAGTCTTAACATCCTGGCCATTCTCTTTGCCAGATACTGAAGCTGCATTAGCTATTCTTGAACTGCTAGAGAGAAGAGAACAAAGCTAGTCAAATACTACAGAAATTTCCAATGAATATTCATTCAAATTTAAAAACATATTTGCTTGGTTGTGTTGGTATCTCTTTTGTTGTTCACGTCCTATGAATAGTCTGGTAAATGAATTTACTGGCAGAAATATTCCCAAAAAGTGCAAATTTTAAGTGAACATGGAGCATATTCATGGAAAATTAATTTTCAATTTATAAATTTTAATATTGGCACTAGAAACCTGTTTCAAAGGGTTATGCTCATCCTGTCAGATAATCAAAATATATCATGTGTCTTATCTGTCCAATGAAAATATCCTGAATTTTGCAATGAATAAGCAATCAAATACTCCACATGAACTGTTTATTAATCAGGCACATAAATAATTTGATGAATAGTTTCAAATAAGGAATAAATTTGAAAAAAATAGTTATCTTCTTCCAAACAATTTGTGAACAGAAATAAACAAAATTAATCAAATAAATGTTTGCTTACAAATTATTTATTCAACCCCAGCAATGAATGACAATGGTTTTCAGTTTATGACTATTTGCATTAAAAATAGTGCCTAGAGTTCCCAACTAAAATTGAGGGCCCATTGTGTTGGACCTACACATAGTAAGAGAAGTCCATGTCCCAAATAGTTCACTATGTAGATAGATAAGATAGACAAAGGTTGAAAGAGAAAACTATTATCCCCACTGGGTAAATGGGGAACTGAGCCACAGAGAAATTCAATGACTGAGGTCACATAGGAAGACAGTAGCAGAGCTAGGAATTATTCAGATCTCCTCAGTTCCACTCCAGAGCCTTAATCATGAGACCTTTCTGCGTCTCTAGGTAAAATAATGGTCTATTGCTCCGGTCATCCAAGAACCCATGTCTGCTAGATCCTTGACTGAGTGGGTGACCGTTAATCTTCAAGTGGGTGGGGGGATCCCTATAGACACCCTAAGAAAAAAGATCAGTCCAAATATACATTTAGTGAAGTTCTCAAATTATTGTTACATTAAATGACAGGATTTGTTTAACCCAGTGCTCCACTGTGTGGTTCAGGTCATACCTTGTAACATTCTTGCTCTAGGAGAACAGCCTTAGTAGAACCAGACCTTCTTTGTAAGAAATTGAGGAACTTTGCTAGTTGTCTCATCTTGGAGCAAATGTATAGCAAGTTTACTTTCTTTTGCTGTCTTTGTCTGAGAGAGAAAGCGAGAGACATATGTTAAACTCAAGTGGCTGAACTTTTATTCTATTTTCTCCTCTCTCCCTTTCTTTTTAAAAAGACATCCCTTAGACAGCAGAGCTAATAGAGTCCAACATCTTTGATGATAGCGATGCCACACTAGAAACAAATTATAGTGTTCAGAAAGTTTGAAGGACTGAAAAGAAATGCAGAATGTGTAACACCAAATTTGCCTGTCAAAATTTTTTTTATTACTGCTTGTTTCATTTTATTTTATTCTTAAAACTTATGTTTTTGCAGCTTTCTGCCTCCCTATTGGAAATTCCAGATCAGAGAATACTGATTTGCAACTTCAATCATGCACTGACAAATACAGTCCCTGATAAGTGAGAGCTGATCCATAACAGGTATTTCAAATTTTCATAAGTCACAACATATCACCCTAAAGTGAAGCGTTTCATTCACAGGGAACAATTTTCTGAAATCAGCAAATATTTAAAAAAATAAAAAAATCAAAGCAACCTCATGTTCTGCGTACAAGTGGCCAGATCCACAGCTGGTGTAAATCGACAGAGCTCCACTGACTTCAAAAGCACAGTGCTTAAACAAAACCAGCTGAGAATCTGGCCGAACCTTTTTTTAATCTTATTTAGATACTGAAGATTCTTGTTCCTTTCTATTATCCTTTATCCCTATTTTAACTCTATCTTTCCCTCCCTGCTATTTTTCTAGTAAATTACAAGGATTCACTGGAAGGCCATGAAGAGTATACTGTGTTAATGGGTAGGTTAGGACAGTGCTGCCAAATAGTGCTTCGCTAATAACTCCCGACACTGACGGCCACTTATTGTCACACATATCGTGTTTGCGGCAGTGTAATTTTTTTCAAGTTTTCAGGGACCATTGGACTGCTGTTGAATTATTCCCTTAAATCTATTGTGCCAGTGCCCGCAAAAGAAATCTGTTTTTGTTGAAAAAGGTAATACCTGATCGGATAGCAGCACAAAGACTAGCTGGTACAATCACAATGGTACCTCTGTTCACCAAGATTCATATTTATTCATTTATTTATTGTCCACTTTGCTGTGAAAAAAAAAGTCAGACCTTTCCTTGCACTCCCCAACAACAATTCAATTTCATGCTACCATTTCTCTTCATGCCATATAAAGCAAATGAAGGTCTTTCTGGTATCCTTTCGGGCTGGCCCAAGACAGAATACATTCCTCCACCATGACATAGAGCCCTCATGAGAACAAGGTGACTGTGGGTGTGAGGGATAATGGCATATAACTTTCAAAGCATCATAAGCTCTTGATCGTGCACCCAGACCTATGTGAAAAGGATGCACTTCATAATCAAGGCCACTCACAGGGGCCTCTGCAAAGGTCCTCAAATGGAAGATGCATTTGCAGGTCAAATGCTCCTTTTTTCCTGTGATGGGAGAGTCAAAGAAGCTATAAGAACTACCTTGTGCAAAAACTTAGGGCTTGATTACACTGGCACTTTATAGCGCTATAAAGCCGCCAGGAGCGCTATAACCTCCTACCCATCCACGCTGGCGAGGCACGTAGAGCGCTATAAATCTACAGTTATACCGGTCCTGGTAATCCTCTCTTCCCAGAGGATTAACAGCTATATCGTATTGAGTGCTCCGTATTATCTCCAATGTGAATGGGTATTAAGAATACATCACTTTGAGCGATCTCTGGAAACGCCCCTAAGCCATTTAAGCCAATTAAGCCTCTGTTCCCTTTGTTTTGAACTCCGCTGGAGGAACGCGGAAGTATGTTTTCTGACCTTATCTCTTAACTCGGCTAATCAGCAATGCAAAAATGTTTACAGAGTGAGCCTGTATAACAGAGAAGGCTAGCAGGCTCTGTATTTCAAAGGAAATTTGCTGACACCCTCTTAGCACGATGAAAATCCACTCGCTATCTCCATCCACATACACACAACACGTTCCCCCTAGCCCCCCGCGTTTGAAAAGCACGTTGCACCCAGTTGAATGTTGGGATAGCTGCCCATAATGCACCACTCCCCCTGCCACTGCCAGTGCCGCAAATGTGGCCACGATATACCGCTGGTGGGTCTCAGTGCGGACATGCTATAGCGCTATCCCTATAGCTGTATACGAGGGCAGGTATAACCAAAACCGCTATAAAGCTGTAAGTGTAACCAAGCCCTTAACCACTTCTACAGCCATATTCTTATGATGAAGGATGCTGATGTCAACAGAAGTGAAGAAGCAGCAATGGTCTTTCTATTCTAAGAAGAGGAAGAGCTCAGCTATTGTCTAGTGGTTAGAGAACAGGACTGGGTGCCATCAGTTCCTGGTATAGTTCCCTGCTCTGACACTGACTCAATGAGTGACCTTGGGCAAGTCATAGAATTCCTGGGTCCCTCAGTGTATCCATCTGTAAAATGTGCATAATGCCAGCTCTCAATGTATTGTGAGGCTTCAATCATTAATGTCGATAAAGAGCTTGCAGCTCTTCCTGTGAAGAGCTTTTCATCTCATTTACGCTAAGGCAGCTTAACATTGCTTTGTCAGAGTAACCATGTAAATTAGCCTTAGCGTGTGCCTCCACAGCAAAAAAAACCCAAGCAAACAGAGCAGCAAGTCTCAGAGCCCAGATCAAGTGATTCGGGCTCATGGAGCTTGCGTTATGCAGCTAAAAATAGACATGGAAACATTTGGGCTGGGGGTCAAGTCCGGGCTCTAAAGGCTGGCTACAGGGGCGGGTCTCAGAGTTCGGGCCTCTCTCCACTCACTGGGATTCAGAGCCCAGGTCCTAACCCAATTGGGAACATTTACTTAACTACTTTTAGCCCTGTAGCACAAGCCTTTTTTGCCAAAGTCAGTTGATCCTGGCGCTAAGACTCACTGTCATGGGTCTTTTGTGCTATGTAGATGTACACTTAGCATACACAAGAATCAGGCCCATTGTATGTACATATTTAAATACTAATATAGTATTATATTAATTCAATCTAATACTGATTTAGTACGGGCTAGCTAGAATTGTCTGGCACTTTCAGTCTCTGTTTGTAGGGTGCTAGTATAAACCTCTTTTATTCTTCTGGTCCATGCGGGGTTCACACTCACTAAATTTCATGTTGAGACTCTGCTTCAAATGCACCAGAAAGTACAGAAAGTAGAACGCAGCCAAAATCAGAGCATTTCCACCTGACGCTATAACTCAGGCCAGGCTCACTCGAAATTCAGCCCAGGTTCCTCAGGTCTGCAAACCTCCGTGAACTTGGCCTGAGTTTGGGTTTGTAATGAGTTTCAGCTGCAAAGACTTTCACCTAGTTTCATGATTAGTTCCTGAAGTTTTCCCACAGCATCAATCAGGGTGAAAATGGTAACATTTTGCTCCCCTTCCTTTTTGTCCTCTTGCTACATATATTATTAGGATAGTGTATTTATATTGCTCTTTTAGCAAGGGGAAATGTGCTTCCCCCTTGGTTTTAACAGCACATGGGATATTATAGGACCAAATTGTGCTCTTAAAGTCCTCCTCGATTCCAGTGGGAGCTGCCCAAGTGTACTCAAGGGCAGTATTTAGATCACAGGTTATACCATATTTGTTGTATGATAGGATAAGTCAATGTGCTACATTCACATTTGGCCTAAAAAGCTCAGGAGCTATTGAATTCAAGATAGACATAAAATGAATAGATTTCCTATATGATCTGAGTGCTATCATACCTATAAGTTGGATGCCTAACTCTCTCAGGTTCCTTTGAAAATACCAGCCATACTTTGTCTCTTTAAAGTGCAGATTCTGCTCTCAAAGATGACTGTAAAATGTCATAGCATGACTGTAAAATTTTATGTTTATTGTTTCTCACTGATTTCCATACCAAATGTACTTCATTTTTTTTAAAAAAAAATAATAGTTTTTTCTAACTGCCAGCCCAGCAAACATAGCTGGGATCTGAGAGTCAAGCTGGGTTTTTAGTATCAGAGGGATAGCAGTGTTAGTCTGTAACCACAAAAACAACAAGGAATCGGGTGGCACCTTAAAGATTATTAGATTTGGGCAAAAGCTTTCGTGTGTGAAAAGCCCACTTCTCCAGATGCATGGAGTGAGAACTACAGATACAGGAATAAATATGGTACATGAAGAGAAGGGAGTTAAACCTCCTCTTCATGAGCCAATATATATATATTTATGCCTGTATCTGTAATTTTTACTCCATGCATCTGAAGAAGTGGATTTTTTACTCTTGAAAGCTTATGCTCAAATAAATCTGTTAGTCTTTAAGTTGGGTTTTTCTTTCTCTAACATCAGCTCCTGAAATAAAAGCTCTGCAAGCCAAATTAGGCCCTCAGAGGTGGGGACAGGTCTACATGCCTTTCACCCTATAATCTCTACCACTGCTATCGTCAGTGCAGCTCTATTGGTGATAGCAAAGGTGGGAATGTTATCGGACAGCAATCACAGCTGTTTTAATTTTTAACCATTGTATCTTCCAACCCTACTCAGAAGATACCTAGACAACACAGTGGTTAAAACTTAAGCCGCCACTAGAGTCTTGTCTATGCTAGTTCTCTCACTTTTTCTAACACCAATGTGCACTGCTTAGTAGTAATGGTGCGATATATTAGGAACAAAGACAAGGTCAGTAATACCTGCAGAACCCTGCTACTTTCAAAGGCTCTGAACAAGTATAACCAATTGCAATTTAGAAAACCATGCTGATACACAGGATGGCCTAGACCCCAGCTCCCTTTCTCTTAGCTGTATTGGCTCTGTACTAATAAAAGGAGCAAAAAAACAGTACCAACTTATTTGTGCCACAAAGGCAGCAGCAATGACTGACTAATCTAAGAGCCAAGGTGGGTGAGGTCATATTTTTTATTGGACCAACAAAAGATATTGCCTCACCCACCTTGTCTCTAATATCCTGGGACCAACACAGTGACCACACTGCATGACTAACCTAAGCACATATCTGCTGGGTAAGAAAGTGCCATTTTTGTGGAGTCCTCTCACTTTAAGGACATAATTCTGCTCCGTGAATGCCCCCTTGAGACCAATGAGAGACAGAGAGACAGAGCAGCTGCGAGACTGAGCCAAAGAAACCAAGAACTGAGCAAAAGCACAGTCCATTCTACTGTGAAGACTATGGGAAATCTGCCGCTGAATTCACTGGGAGCTGAACTGTGCCCTTTGCGTTTGTTCTAAGCAAGAACAAAAAAAGACAGGAGTGGCAAATTATATAAGTGTTGCGCAACAGAACTGAAAAAAAGAAATGATTTGAGCCTAATAAAGAATTACTCATTTCAGTACATAATTTTGACTGTAGTAATTATATTTCTAAAACTAAAATTTGCTTTAAAACCTCAGGTAATTTTTTTTCCTAATGCCACACAAAGCAATTGTTTAATTTGGAAGTAATTGGGCTGGGAATTGTTATATTTTCACTTAGATCAACATTAAAAAATGATCGCTTGTCTCTTAGGATTTGATCTTCCAAGGTGGAAAAAAAATCACATCTCCATCTGACATTCAGGGTACTCTGCATCAATCAGCATCAGGCCTTTGACACTCAAATCTACAACTGCATTCATTGAGTCACTTGGGTTCCACTCAGCCTCTGGGGTCCATCCTTGCAGATGCATTTGCAAAATTATAGTCTTAATGTGTAATGGTCCCACCCTATATACAACTTAGATGGAGTTACTATAAGCCGGGTGCATATAACTGGTTGGAAAATCATTCCCAGAGAGTAGTTATCAGTGGCTCACAATCACACTAGAAGGGCATAACAAGCGGGGTCCCACAGAGATTGGTTCCTGGATCCACTTCTGTTCAATGTCTTCGTCCACGATTTAGATAATGGCATAGAGAGAACACTTACAAAGTTTGCGGTTGATACCAACGTGGGAGTGGTTGCAAGTGCTTTGGAACATAGGATTAAAATTCAAAATGATCTGGACAAACTGGAGAAATGGTCTGAAGCAAATAGGATGCAATTCAACAAGGAAAATGCAAAGCACTCCACTTAGGAAGGAACAATCAGTTGCACACATTCAAAATGGGAAATGACTGCCTAGGAAGGAGCACTGTGGAGAGGGAGCTGGGGATCATAGTGGATCACAAACCAAATATGAGTCAACAATGTAACAATGTTTCAAAAAAAAGCAACATCATTCTGGGATGTATTAGCAGGAGTATTGTAAGCAGGACACGAGAAGTAGTTCTTCAGCTCTACTCCGCACTTATTAGGCCTCAACTGGAGTATTGTGTCCAGTTCTGGGCGCCACATTGCAGGAAAGATGTGGACAAATTGAAGGAAGTCCAGAGAAGAGCAACAAAAATGAGTAAAGGTCTAGAAAACATGATGTATGAGCGAAGATTGAAAACATTGGGTTTGTTTAGTCTGGAGAAGAGAAAACTGAGAGGGGACATGATAACAGTTTTCAAGTACATAAAAGGTTGTTACAAGGAGGAGGGAGAAAAATTGTTCTTCTTAACATCTGAAGACAGGACAAGAAGCAAACTGCAGCAAGGGCAATTTAGGTTGGACATTAGGAAAAACTTTCTGTCAGAGTGGTTAAGCACTGGAATAAATTGCCTAGGGGGGTGGTTAATCTCCATTACTGGGGATTTTTAAGAGTAGGTTGGACAAACACTTGTCAGGGATGGTCTAGATAATACTTAGCCCTGCCTTTAGTGCAAGGGACTGGACTAGATGACCTCTCGAGGACCCTTCCAGTTCTATGACTCTACAGTCTTTTCTGCACATGTATAAAGAATTCAAGTGAAAGCCCAAGTTAGGACAATTTCATTTTTCTAGGAACTACATATTTTACCTGATGCAACCCATTATGGAACAGTTCTATAGAATGAAACCAGGATTCTATAGAAAGTAACAAAGTTCTGTAGAATTTACACTCCAAGCTTATAATGTAAATTATAGCATTAGAGTCTGATCCAAAGCCCAGTGAAGACAAAGGGAATCTCTCCACTGATGTCAGTGAGTTGGGATAAGGCCCTGAGCCCTCTGACCTGAGGAGGAGGTTCTGCACCACTTCAAGGAACACTCAGAAAGGGGGTTTTGCTCCAGGGTGACTGGTAGGATTGTGCTGTCTGTGTCTCACTGGGAGAGGCCCATCTTCCATTCCCCCCTCTGCCATAGATTTCCAAGGGTTGGTCTTAAAATGTTATAGAACGGTTCTCTTTAGAACTAGTAGGGAATTTTCCATCAACGTGGTTTTCTGACAGAAAACTGAGTTTCTGAAAACTCAGATTTTTCTGTTGGAAAATTTTGATTTTTCTAATTTTTGGTTTTAATTTTCTAATGGGAAAATGGAAATGATAGATTTTGTTTGGGGTGATTTGCCCTAAATCAGAATATTGTGGATTGTTCAATTGATCCAGTATTTTGATTTTAGTCAGTTCAAAATTAAACTTCATTTTGCTACTGTGCTACATTACCTCATGGGAACTTTAGTTTGGGCCACCTTTCTCTCCTGTGAGTTGAGCTGCATAGCCAGGCTACATCTCCCCTGATGTAACACAGGCCGAATGGGCATTTTGGGTCAGGCCAACCAGTAAAACATTTAAATACGGACTATTAAAATGTTTGTTGGGATCAGAAATGCCAAAAGCAAATGCCAGGAGGATGATCCCACAGAACATACTGGTCTGACTTAGGAATGGATTTAGAATGTTTGTTTTTTCTGACTTTGCTGGTTTGCACCTTCAGAATCGCAGAGCAGTTTGGCTGTAATCCCTCATCAGAAGAAATATATAAATGTTCAGATGAGGAGCTGGAGCCAATGGGGGGAGGAAAAAAAAAAGTATGGTTCCCAGAGTGTAGAAACTCAATGTATTTCTTGCTGAATACACCTTTTAGCGGGTTGATCATCTACATTCCATGTTTGCACTTTTGTTTGGTAAATTAGGCCCAATAGTGAGCATTGAAACAATTATACTTGGAAGACACTTTTATCTCCGATTTAGATGACATGAGTATTTAGCATCCAATATATTTAGCTATGAATGTTTATCCTTTCTGTGCATTCATTTAACATTTGGGTGTTTTGAAGCCTCACCATCTCAGTAAAAAAGACATCGTATCACAGTGCATTGGACCAGATATAATATCAAAACAAGTGTTATGTACGTTTACTTCTCTACAACATAGTAGCCATCGGACCTGAGGATATAATACATCGTACGCACCCAGAAGGAAATAACTTACTTTGTCTCACAGACGCACATACTCAGTGGACTTGTTTACGCCACGTAACCCTGGTTGTGAATGCCCCATAGTAGAAAATCTGCCAGTAGTGAGAACATAGAAGCTCAAGGCAGAAGCCAGCTTTGTCACTGGAGACTTGACTGAACTTCAAGGCCCATATTTTCATAAGTAGCCTTGAGTTTTAGGTGTCTTGGTTTTTGAATGACAGGCTTTAGCCATCAAGCATGTGTTTTTCAGCTGTATGGAGCACTGACAACTCCAGTTTCAATCAGGCGCCATGCAGGTGCTCAGCACTCCTGAAAGCCAGGCGCACAAACTGCCCTCTTGTGGCAGAACTCCTGAGGAAGGGCAGCGATGAATCTTCCCCAGTGCACAATTGCTCCTGCGAGTGCAGGGGGGGAGTGGAGATCACAAAGCAATAGCCCCATGGTGACATGCATTCTATCATCTTACAGACACTCAGTAGAGTTTGGAGGTGGGTTACGCCTTTATAGTTAACCTTCCCTGGCACCTGTAATGCATAGCAGAGGGAATCAGGTGCATAAACGTTTGCAAAATTGAAAAAGGACAAAATCTGTGATGGAAACTCTAAGCTTCTCTGGAGATATTATAAAACCTCAGAGAGTTAAAAACCAAAAACTACACAAAAAGTAGTTCATAGTGTCCTCCTAAGATCAAATTCAATGCTTTATCTCCAAGATTAGGCAAACTATTGACCCATCACTGTAAAATGTTGCTGCTCTTCAAAAGTATCAACGGGGTAGCTGTGTTGTCTCCATGCATCTGAAGAAGTGTCGTTTTTACCCACAAAAGCTTATGTCTAAATAAATCTGTTAGTCTTTAAGGTGCCACCAAACTCCTCATTGTTTCTGCTCTTTACAGTTTTTAAATAATTTACCCAGGCCTTGGAGTATAACTGAAGTGCTAAAAAATACAAATGGATGGAAAGATGCATTAATGTGAAATAAGGTGGTCATTTGGTGTTAACCTGTCTAGACCTGTGTATAAAATCTCTTAAAGGGAGAGAAACCACCTGGTAAATAAGATCACATACCACGCTTAATCTGCATTTATAATCTCTGGGTACTTTAACAGAGCTGTGCCAAAAAAAACCTTCCCTAATGGCCTCAAAAACCTTTATGTTTTTGTGGCCTGGTGTATTTCTGCAGCAGCACCTTGAAATTTCAGATTGTTTTCTTTCTTGCAAGGAAGAAGTGTGAAGTGCTAACTGGGAGATTTACACAATGCCAGATTTTGAGAGAACATGATAAGATGGAAACAAAGTTATGCTCCTTTTTTAACCTTTCTTCCTTCCTATTTTTTTTTCACTCCAGTAAGTAGTGAAAACTCCAGAGTAGGTTTAATATTATGTTTAAAAGATTGCACACGTTGGCAAAGGAATTTATACAAAAAAGTTGGGATTTGTAGAATGGGCAAGTTGTTTGTTGGGTAAATCTGTGATTTTATTACAAATTGAAGAGAAATTACCTCTCCAAGAACAACAAGGACATCCCCAACCACTAATATTCTAAGAGGAGTTTGCTTCCAGCCAGCAGTTCACCTAAACATGCATGATCCCTCAATTCCATGTAGCATGCTTGTTACTTGTTCATCTGGCACTGGAATCTTTATACCTGGTTGTTTGCTCTATGCATAGAAAGGGGGAGACAGAGGGCACTAGGAACTGCTATTTCTAAGACAGTCTGTAAATTTTTTTAAAAAAGTAATCTGTTATGAAACATGAACCTTCCTGAATATGCATCTTTCCCTTTGAAGTATGTGAATGAATCTGAAGTAAGTGTATCACTGTTGAGGTGATTGGGTTGGAGCACTGAGGGAAGTCTTGAGGGATTGCTTAGTGTTAGTGAAAAAACCTAGGAATTCCTGTAACAAGAAGATACGTGAGTCTGCCCAGGGTTCATCCTTTAACTCATGTTCCACATTTTCAGAGTAGTGAGAGGAACACAGGAAAGCTGTAAATGTTTGCCCACTTCATATCTGCACCTTGCTTTCATTGCCTGCCTCCACTCCACCTCATCTATTTGATGGTGTCAAACGCTGCATTGTTGTAGGAGCAGCAGTGAGTTGTATGCTCTGTATAACTCTGCTCAGTATAACTCTGCTGTGTGTAATCTGTATGCTCAAAAGGTCTGTTACACTGTCCCCCCGACTTTTGTCTCCTCTCCCTCTTTGAATATCTGTGAAGTGGCTTTCCCCATCTCCCTCCCTCCTGGAATGCTTGTGGGCTGCTTGAACAGCTGGAAGATCACAAGAGCTCCCAGGTAGACAAGGTGTCTGGGACTCTGATTAGGCAGTGATCACACACCCAATCCATCGACACTGCATGGACACTGTCCAGGGTGGAATGTAACCAACCAGTCATCTCTAGTTACAGGCCATGGGGAGCAGATCCTTAAAAGGGAAAGGGGCCATGTGCTCGGCCGTGCACTCACAAGATTGTACATCCCGTGAAGGCCCTTCGCCTGGACCACCAGGCCAGTGGTTCGCCACATTCCATTCCATCGTGCCTCGGGAAGACTTACCTTCATCGCCCCATCTATTGCTGCTCTGTGGGACACTTACCTTGAAGGATCCTGACATCTCCAGTGCCGTGCCTGTCCTGGAAGTATGAGAACGCCCCACAGACACACGTCTTTTGAGCTTAGCTATCAATATAATAAAAATGCAGCTTTCTGCCACACTCTGATGGGTCATTAGTCTTCCCTAAGCTTAGTAGCTGGCCCAATTTGGGGTAACACGCATCACTCGCATCACAGGGGTAGAAACCATTGTTAAGTAACATAAGTGAGAGACTCTTATGGCTAACCTCTCTTTTGGGAAATGAAATACATAAATGGCCACTCCAAGTCAAATGCATTTCATGCACTCTGTGTTTGGAGTTAGAATGGAGCCGGAGTCATACAGGTTTGCAAATGTAAAGCCAGTTTGGTTAAAATCAATGGGAGGAAAATGAAATACAGTGGATCTTATTTGTAGTCCAATGAAGCTATAGTAAAACTCCACTACAAATATTTGGGGTCAAGATCATAAAACTTCAGTAAGTAACAACATGAAATCTTCAGGCCTTGGTGACTGTGGGGTTGATTTGGTGAAATGTAATTCATACTCTCTCATTGTCTTCTCTCTGCTTTTCTTCTAAAACAAGAACACATAAATGGAGGCTTAATCCAGATTTTTTTTTGTTTCATCTTCCTGAACACTGTTAGAGAATCAGACCCAAATTCTCCTCCCCAAGCCACACACAGTGGATTTCTTGAAGGCGATTCTGCTCTGCTTCATCAGTCAAAATTCCTCTGCCATCAATGGAGAGTTCTATGTGTGCAAAGAGTACCATGGAGTCTGCTGTGTGGATCCAGGAGGAGAGTTTTGCCCTAAAATGGCATTTCCATGGTATGTTTTCAGCTTGCTGATTCCAGGCTACACATGTCCCTCTCTCCCTTTTTCTTCTCTTACTAATGTTCATTATTAAGGTCCTGGGCTTCTCTGTCTCACAGATCCAAAATATCATTGTTGTTGGTTTAGTAATGTGCTTTTTGGAAGGTTTTCATTTTTAGGCTTATTCTACATTGCAAACCTAGCAAAATGAAGAGCTTCAAGTCCACCATGTGCGCAGCAAGATGGCTGGGACCTCTGAAGGATTGGCTTGCCAAAGTACATAATTATAGTGCTCATTGCAAGTCTGGACTGGAATCAATCCATAACATCAGACCAAGGGAAGCGTGACCTTAGCAGCTCACCTTCTTAAAAGGCTAAGCTGAAAAATGATGTGACTATTTTATCACATGTTCACAGGTTTACGGTACCCTTGTCTTGTGAAGTTTCTCTAAGATTGAAGTCCTGAAACTGTTTGAAAATATGAGAAGGCAGTTCAGTGACTGCAGCTAAAGTGGAAAAAGAACATTTCTATTACTGTCAGGGCTGACGTCGCTGGGGAAAGGAGAGTTGCTCACCTTCTTATAATTGTTGTTCTTTGAGATGTGTTGCATATGTCCATTACATTAGATGTGGGCACATCTCAGGCACCAAGACTGGGGAATTTCCCTAGTAGTACTCGTAGGGGCAGCCATCCCTCAGTTCCTTTGCACCGGACTCTGAGATGATAGAATCTGATGTGTTAGGGACAGAGGGTGTGTTGTTGGATGAATATATGCAACACATCTCAAAGAACAACACTTTCAAGAAGGTGAGTAATCCTTCTTTCTTGTTTGAATGACTGCATATGTCCATTACACTAGGTGACTCCCATGAAGATTCCAATGGAAGTGAGGCTAGAAGTCTCATCGGAAGAGGGGCTGAAGAACTGATTTCCCCACATTAATGTTTTCTCTGGATCTGTTAGTAATCACTCAATGTCTAACAAAAGGTGTGGACTGAAGACCACGTGGCTGCTCCACAGATGTCCACTATATGGACATTTCCTACAAATGCCATGGAGGCTGTGTGCACTCTGGATGAATGTGCAGAGAGCTTTTCAGGAGGCGGGAAGCCCTGGATCTTGTGAGACATGGCAATGCATCTGGTGATCCACTTGAACGGTTGTTGGGCTGTTACAGGTGCCCTTTCATTCATTCTGTGTAAGAGACAAATAGCTCAAAGATATCCAAAGGGGCTTTGCTCTTTCCAGATAAAAAACCTGGGATCAACAAACATCCAAAGTGGGGACATTTTGTTCATCTTCATGAGCTTGTGGCTTTGGAGAGAAGACAGGTAAATATATAGATTGGTTGAAATGGAAATCAGATACTACTCTGGAAAGAAATTTTTGGTGTGGCTTAAGCTGTGCATTGTCATTGTATAAAACAGTATATGGACAATCCATCACTAGTATACGTAGCTCCCCTACACTCCTTGCAGAGTTAATGGCTATTAGAAAGGCCACCTTTGCTGAGAGTCATAGCAATGAACATGAGGCCAACAGTTTGAAAGGGGGACTCAGAAGGACTGATAACACTATATTCAAATCCCACTATGGAGTAGGACAGGGGTTGGCAAACTTTCTGAAGTGGTGGGCTGAGTCTTCGTTTACTCACTCTAATTTAAGGTTTCGTGTGCCAGTAATACATTTTAACATTTTTAGAAGGTCTCTTTCTATAAGTCTTTAATATATAAATAAACTACTGTTGTATGTAAAGTAAATAAGGTTTTTAAAATATTTAAGAAGCTTCATTAAAAATTAAATTAAAATGCAGAGCCACCCGGATCGGTGGCCAGGACCTGGGCAGTGTGAGTGCCACTGAAAATCAGCTCATGTGCCGCCTTCGGCACCTGTGCCATAGGTTGCCTACCCCTGGAGTAGGACTTGGCTAGGTGGGAACAGTCTTTTTAGGCCTCTAAAGAACCTACTGAGCATAGGGCTAAAGCAGACAGTCCTGTCTGTAACATGAGGAGTGAAATGAGGTAATTGTGGCCAGGAGCACTTTGATGACTACCAAATCTGACTCTTTTAAGTGTAACAAATAATGCAAAATCTTTTGAATCATAGATTGCATAGGAGACACACCATGGCTAGCCACCCAGATAGAGAAATACTTTCGGATACTAAGGTAAATAGCACTTGTGGATGATTTCCTATTATTAAATGGGACTTTCTGGACTGCTTCAGAACAGTGAGCCTCCCCTCCAAGTTTAGCCACTGAGAAACCAAGCTGTGAGGTGTAACAACGGATGGTCCAGGTGCTACCCCTGCCCATGTTGCTGGGATTTCAGATTGTGAGGAACGGGTGGTCTGAGTTCCCTCAGCTGAGCCTGGGGCTAACCAGCTCAGCCCTCAGGCTAGTCAAATAAATCCAGATGGGCTGTGGCAAAATCATCTGATTGCCCAGCCCACTCAGCTGGCTGCAAGGAGCCTACAGGTCTGCATTTAAGCTCAGCAGCAGCAGTAGGTTGCTAACTGCTCAAAGCGAATACTGCTAGCTGTGATCACCCCTGTGCCAGCCTTGTTTTCAGTCTTGCTCTAGCATTTTTTCCTATCCAGTTCCAGTCTACTCCAGACCCGAGCCCTTTGCCCAGTTTGTGATTCCAGCTCTGACCCTGAGCCAGGCTGGGTAAGGAATGGGGTCCCTAGCCTCTGTTTGTCAGAGGGGGGTGATGGATGGCAGGAGAAAGATCACTTGATCATTACCTGTTAGGTTCACTCATTCTGAGGCACCTGGCATTGGCCACTGTAGACAGCCAGGATACTGAGATGAATGGACCTAGTACGGTCATTCTTATGTTATGTTCTTCTGGAATCTCCTTCTATCTCTGTCCACCATTGAGTCTGGGAAGCAGTCCTGGACAGAGAGGAACTCCCTTTAACACACTTGTATTGATGTTGGCCTCCATAAGGATGTATCTGAGACCTTCTTCTCTAAAAGAAAGAAAAGGGAATGAAAGGGGGTCCATGGATCCAAAATGAGTGCCACTAACTAACAAGAACTAAATAGAACATGTTCATGTCCACAAAGAAGCAAGCTGGCAACATGCTCCAGCTAGTGACCACTAACAGAAGGAACTGAGGGATGGGCAAGGCAGATATGCCCCTTTACACCCTTGGCTTGAACCGTGAGGGACACCAGAGCACAGGCATGGCTTATAGGCACTGACTTCTAATGGCGCCAGTGGGTGTCCAACCCCCCTCTGCCTCTGGCCCCCACCCCGACTCCTTGCCTTACTCCTATGAGTCCCTACCTATAGCCCACCTCAGGAGGAAGGTTCTGCCCTACAGAAATGCTCAGACATTGTGATGCTCGGGCCTATGTAAATATGTAGGTAAGCAAGTAGACAGAGAGCTGCTCTGTGCAAGTTACTGACAGCATGCTTTGCTCTGAGCTTTTAGCAAGGACCGCTATGCCAGCATGCCCTGCTTTGCCTTACCTGCATCCCTGCTTTTGGACCTGCAAGGGTTAGCCCCTTTCTGCTCATGGAAGGGAAAGGCTCCCCAGAAAGGCTCCTGGGCTGTGGTTTGCCCTGAAAGTTGAGGACCTTGAATCCTTTACTATCACTTGCATAAGTCAGGTCAATAGTCATGTGCATGATTCAAAAAGAAAAAAAGGCGGGAAACGGAATTTCCCTCTGCATAAATGATCTGCTTCCTAATGCTGCCATGAGGCAAAAAAAGAACCAGCCATACATTATATCCTCATCAAATAAAGATAGTGTCTAATTTGGCCTTTTAAATGCAAAAGATATTCCACCTCCGAAGATGGCGCAAAACACCTAATGCAGAGTCTGTGAGTCAAAGGCCTGATCTACACTTAAAAGTCATGCCAGCACAGCTATATCATTTAGGAGTGTGAAAATATCACACCCCCTGACAGACATAGTTGTTCTGGCAAAAGCCCTAGTGCAGATGAACTTATACCAGCAAAAATTTCCTTTCATTGATATAACTTATTTTGCTCAGTGCATCTTCACTGAGAGGTTTTGCTGGTATAGCTAAACCAGGCCAAATTCTTCTCTATTATGGCTCTGGTGAGTTGGCCTGACTGTATTTACATGAGTGAACCTTAGAGCAGAATTTGACCTAGTGCTTCTAAGGAAATGGCTGGACATACCGGTTTATAGACCCACGCACGCTGTGCACTGTGTTTGCTAATGGAACGGTCACAAAACAAATATTAGCAAAAGCAATCAAGAATGCCAAATGAAAATTCCCTCAAGGATGTATCCTCTTCACCCCACAAATTCAGGTTGGCAATTTATGACAGGTGCAATCTGGCTCCCATATGTCTCACCCAAACAGCACAGGAATGCATATCCATTCTCCTTCCATCATTACAACAAAATGTCGAAAGATTCACCTCTCAGCATGAAGACACTCAGAAACACAGAAGAAAGGCACTTGGCATCATCCCTGGAAAATACACACTGTGCTAAGGAGCCAAGTGGAGAGTGTAGTTTGTTAGCCACTGCTGAGCACCAAGTATTAGAGAGTCACACATAATGGCCCCATACTTGGCTGCAGCCTGAGGGCTGCTCTCAATTACACTGTCTGGCAATGGCCCCAAGGGGTCATTACAGAAGGCAGGCTCTGGTCAGGCTGGAAATAAGACAGGCATAGCCTTTTTGTTTTTGTTTTTTTTGATGGGGTGACTACATTTGCAAGCAGTATTCAAGAGTGTGGGTGTACCATGGATTTATAGATCACTTTGTACACCTACTATCAGGTTTTAGCTGTGCCTTTAAGGCACAACCTTGAATTTGAGCAGTGTGGAGTGCATTGCTTCAGTGAAGAGCTGAAGGGCAAAATGGTTAAGTGGGGGAAACTGAGGCACAGGGGGTTTGCAGACCAGATTGTGTATTTTGCAAGGTGGCCCACAGTGGGTGTGATGCAGAATGGCACCATCCTAGATGGGTGGGTCAGGAGGGCTTTTGCTTCAGTCAACCACTGACACAAGGGGAAGTCACTAACACGAGAAGAAGCATGGAAACTGCTTCACAGCTTGGGATGGTGCAGCTGGCTCTCTATGGCATGTCTGGACAGCTCTGCAAGCCAGCATGGAGAAGTGTGGGGTAGTCTGTGGCCTGTCTTATCCTTGCCATTCTAATGATGTTTTAGGAGCACCACAAAGATTGTTTGTCTCCTAGCTATGCATAGAAGCGTAAGGAGGAGTAGGGTTTGTAAAGCTCCTTTTGCCCTTTCCCTCCCCTATGCAAACATGTAGGGATAGGGCCCTATCTAACGCTAAGAAACAGACTCAGTGACAACCAGTATGTGAGTAACGTACGCAAGAAGAAAATCTTTCTCCCATCTCTCATATCTGTGGTTAACCATTGTATAGTACTGAACTGAAAGCACCAAGATCTGAAACCCTCTCTTTATCCACTAACCAAACAGCTTTATCATCATTAGCAGCAGCAACAGAGAAAATCTCTCCCAGAAGGCCCTTTCCCACCTCCAGAGAAGGGGCCACTTTTAGAAGTGGGAAGGTAGTTCAGGCTCTGGGCTACTCCCCGGTGAATGCTAACGTGGTTGAAAATTGGTGCCTATGCAGAAGCTGACATTTATGATGTGGGCACCTCTCTGTTGGGAACCAAATAGAGACCCCCATTTATTTCACACAGATCACCGTACAGCAATCCTTCTCTCACTGCTGCTGGATTTGAACCAATGGCTTTATTTTAGTAATAATGAGCTAGATTAAAAAGAAATCTTCTTTCTTGGGTATCCAGATTTTTCATGCATTATTAGTGATGAGTAACAACAATAATTTGAGGTTCTCATAGGCCCTCACAGTTACAGTGCCATACAAATAAAAAAGTATTATGATCATTACCATTAATATTATTTTATTAAAGTATGAATAGAGGATCTAATACAAAAAAGGTTTTGTTGGCACTTTAACATCACATATCCAGAAACTAAATCTATTTTTTTTCTTAAAACACATCAGTCAAGATATTTTATTATAATGATTTAAATCATCTTCTTTTCCCCATGTCCTAGTTTACACTGACAGAATCGGGTACAATCCAGAGCTGAATCTAGCTCAGTGTGTAGTACAAGGCCAAAAAAAGCAAACAATGAATATAGAAGCTATGAAGTTCACATAGCCCAGTTCTCCATCTTATAACATCTGCATATGTGACACGCTGAATTCCATCAAGAGTAGCCTTCGTTTATTGTGAATCTTGCTTTTTTAATACATATGTGGAGAGATGATGGCACACCAGGCGAATCTAGTCACATAGAGTGTTGGGGGTCTTAGGGATTGGCTTGGTTTGGCCTTGTTTTGAAATGGGATTAGCTTGATTTTTGGCTTATTGTGAAAGTTGGGGAGCCACCAGCCTGGCAGTTCCATCTCCCCAAAAACGGTGCAATGTGGTTCCATGAACAGCCATCTGTGCTGGTCAGTGTAGAGTGGTTGGCTATGGCTCCACTCTCATGTTATTTCTGACAGGCAACTGAGACCTACAGAAGTTCCAGGAGGGAGCAAAGCCTGTATTTCCCAGCCATCTTGTGTCTGCCCCTGTGTAGGGATGGAAAGAGAGGTGGGAAGAGACTCTTTACATGGCCCCAAAACAATAAAGCTGCCTTGCTTGATACTGTGGGAAGAGCAGGTTCTTCGCTGAGTGCTTTAATGTGTCCTTCACATTGTGTGAGCATCTCATGTGCTGGTGCTGAAAAGGTTTCTCGAGCAGTACCTGTAAGGGCAGCCACACCGTAGGCACCAACTCCGTGGGTGATCCAGGTCTGGAGCACGTATGGGGAAAAATTAGTGGGTGCTCTGCACCCACCGGCAGCCAAGTTCCCTGCCCCGCCCTCCTCACCCCACCTCACCTCCTCCTCCGCCTCCTCCCCTGAGCATGCCACATCCCTGCTCCTCCCCCTCTCTCCCAGCACTTGCCACCACCAAACAGCTGTAGCAAGCTCTGGGAGGGAGAGGGGAGGAGCAGGAACATGGTGTACTCAGGGGCGAGGCAGTGCCAGGGCAGGGTTTTGGGGAAGGAGTCGAATAGGGGCAGGGAGGGGGCAGAGTTGAGGCAGGGACTTTGGGGAAGCGGTTAGGATGGGGCAGCTTGAAGATGGGAAGGTGGATGACAGTGCAGATGCAAAGAGCCCCTGACCAGATAGCCCTTGGCACTGGTGGCAGTGGCAGCAGTTGGGCAGTGGAAAGGCCAGGTTTCAGACATGTCAACCCCGTGAAAAAAATGCAGAAATAGGGCTTGGTTTTGGCTTAATTGGCTTGTGAGAGGCTTGTTGGCTAGTTTTTGGCTTGTAGCTTCTTGTTTTTTGATCGGCTCCTGGCAAGCAGAGGCAAGAGGGGAGAGAGTCAGGGGTGCACAGTGGGCCTACCAAAGTCCCAGACGGCACACCGGGCGAATCTAGTCACATAGAGTGTTGGGGGTCTTAGGGATTGGCTTGTTTTGGCCTTGTTTTGAAATGGGATTAGCTTGATTTTTGGCTTATTGTGAAAGTTGGGGAGCCCATTTACTGCGTGAAAGTTGGCAACTGTTCCAGGTTTTGTAACCTGGGCGGAAATGGATCATTGGTGATCCGTCTTCAACTATACCTATTGGTTTGCTAAGTTCACACACCTTATCTATCATGCCTGTGTATTATGAGACCGCCCCTCTCATCCGAGATCCAGCACATAGGTGTATGGGAGCTTTAAACCAGCATCCATATTTCAAAGGAGAGGCCCCCATTAAGATAGGAGTGACACACACACCCCCCCCCCCACATTATTGACCCCTCCTTCTGGTCAATTCCTCTTTTGGAGTGATAGAGCAGCAAATATAGCAGTGTGTTCCTCCATAAACAGGCTTTCTCCCCCCTAGCCCAGCCATGCAGTAGGGAGTTATCCCCAAGAGCATCATGCCCCCAACATCCCAAGCAAACCCATCAGGGCACTCTACGGTATGAGGGAGATGCACCAGGCCAGTGCGGTGTGGGGGGAATCCCTGCAATGCAATATGTGGGAACATCCAATACGTGAGTGGATCCCTGACATGCAATACTTGGGGACATTCAATACGTGGGTAGCACAGTGAGGGGAATAATACAGGGGTACTGGAGTCCAGGCACAGGGGGACAGGGAATGGGGAGAGGACTGAGAAGGAAGACCGGGACAGTGTGGGGTGGGGCTCAGGACACAGTGGGGAACTAAGGGGTCGGGTGTAGACCATGGAGGCAGAGGAAGGACTAGGAAAATAGCAGGCAGAAAGCCGATCATGGGGCAGATGGTGCTGGGGGATAGGACATGAGAGGGTAGATGGGGCAGGATGCTAGAGAAGGGGACTAATAGCATGGGGGGGGAGGGGCTAGGACTCTGGGGGCAGATAAAGAAGGGGACAGGACATGGTGGGGCAGGACCTTCTGTGGTAGGTGGATGGGAAAGGGGAAGACCCCAAGAGACTAGGGGGCAGATGAGATGGGAAATAAATGGGGAACAGGACCCTGAGTGGCAGGTGAGGTAGGGTCGGGAGGTCAAGACACAGGCAGAAATGGGGGTAAGACCCAGAGGGGGCAGGGCGGATGAGTTGGGGGTAGGACACAGGGAGCAGAGAGGGGCAGGAGGTGCAAAAGCTGAGACAGGCAGAGGACAGACTGGGAACAGTGGGTGCCATTTACCTGGTCACTGCCTACCCTGAGGGTAGGGCACCTCATCCTCAGTTCTCATCCAGGCCAGGCCCCCAGGGACCAGATTGGGCTGTGGGCTCCTGCCGAGCCAGGCCCCACCAGCCAGATGGCCCATGCCGAGGTCTCTAAAACGTGTGAATGTACTCAGGAGCATGCCATGTGCAGCCTCCTGGGGCACATTAAGAGTTTCTGAATGAATGCTGGTCCTGTTTCAAAGAAGACTTGATCAAAGCGCATTAAGGCACCACTGATGTACCTCAGGGTGCCCACGGACAGCTAGCCTGCGTTGCACGGTATTTGCTGTGAACTTGACGCCCTAGGCAACTGCCTTCTTGTCTATGCCTAGAGCAGCCTCTGTGCATCACATGCTGGAAAAGGCACGGGGGAGCCCCTTGATTAACTCCGCTACTGGCCAGCGGGGCTCTGACATCTGAGTCACTTGCTTCTTCCTTGTGTGTGGGTGTGGGCCAGCTAAGCCCTATCCTGCTAGACTAGAGAATGAGACATTTCTGCAGCTTGAAACACAGTTGCCACTCCCTTCCTGTGGCTGTAGCCTGTGCAGGAGAGCATGGGGCCATTACTAGAAAAGAGGTTTCTGGGCTGAATGCTAACCAGGCTATGAGAGCTGCACTCAGTACAGACGTACCTTCTTGCTAAAATTTTTGTTATTAATTTGTGTTCCATTTATGCCACAATGTGCTTGGAGCTGTCCACACACTCCAGAAGACACAGTCCCCGCACTGAACTGCTCACACTCAAACTATACATAACATTTCCTATGGCATGCATTGTTTACAAGGCAAGAATTTTCTTTACTTTATTTTTTCCTCCTGTAAAATTTTCTTGGTGTTTCTTGGCTATCTGGACTGCGCTTTTCAGTTTCACTCCACACTTCCAGTTTAAAACCTTGTCACCCAAGAAGAAAGCTGAAACAACTGGCACCGGGAAGATGCCTTGATGGTCCAATCCGCACTCATTCCAGTTAGAGCCTGATTCAAAGCCCAGCAAGTTCAAAGGGAGTCATTCTATTGACCTCAGTGGGTTTTGGAGCAAGGCCTTAAAAAGGGGGCATTTCCGTTCAGAAAATAACAATAATGTGTAGAGAGGACAAATGTTTCCATGCATCATGCTTCCTTCTCTAGAAATAATGGGTTAGATTGTCTCCTGGTGTAAATCAGTTTTTAATCCTTTCAATTTGATGGAGCTATACCATTTTTCACCAGTTGAGGCTTTGTTCTATAAACATATTTGCTTCTTGTGAGACTAAGAAGAGCTCTGTGTAGCTCCAAAGCTTGTCTCTCTTACCAACGGAAGTTGGTCCAATAAAAGGTATTACCTCACCCACCTCATCTCTTACATTTTAAACTAGTGTTTTTAGATGGTGCCCTGTGTGGCACCTTAGGAAATACATACAATTGGCATCAGGAAGCATAGTTCCTAGACATGGCTTAAATTGCATGTAAACATTTTGACTTTCTTCACTAGGCCTACAGAAAATCTCCAACAGGTACTTGAACAACACCTATTCTGAGGTGATATGAATCAACTGAAAAACATTAATTTACTATTAACATAATTGCAGGGTTTTTCCCTCCTCTCCTGAATTTGTTTAGTGCTTGGGGCCAAATCCCTTTTCACTCACACAATAACTCCTTTGTTTTAAAGAGGATGTATTGTAGTGCACAGTCGGAGGTGGTGGGGGGGAGTGCAGAGCAGCGAATGCTATTAGAAAATTTCTGTTCACACTGATCTAAGTGCTTTCTTATCAGAGGCAACCTTGCAAACATACAAAGGCCTTCTTTAAATTCTGTTGGCCTGAAAAGAATTCAAATGTTTTACTTTTACTATCCAAGTGGGGAAGGGAAGAGTAAAGAATTTTTTCTATTCATGTTTCTTTCAATGATTTTTTTAAAAAAATATGGAAAATGTCATATTTTAAATAATGTGTGGCATGTATCACCTATTTTAAGCCATGTTTTTTCCATACTATGGCAGGGTCCCCCCTCTCCCCTCCGCTTGCTGCTAGCCTGCAGCTTCTGAGTGTTTCCTCACCCAAGAGGCCACGGCTCAGCAGATCACAAACAATTTCATCTGTTTTCCTCACTGTAGCCATTATATGAACAAAACCGGCGCTGATTGCTTATCCCTGTCCTTCCGCGTCCCCCCCAGCTCCTCAAACCCCAGCTCAAACCATGTGACCAAAATGAAACAAACTTGCCCTTAACTTTTTTTGAAAATTAGCCACTCTCATCCTTGCTGTGCCATGTCAGAATTAAAGAGTAAACAAAGGTCCCCCAATTCCCTTGATTGCATTAATCATTCAAATGACGTATTAGCATTCTTCAGACTCTGCTGTTGTGCTTCCAAATTAACACCTCCAGGTTCAAGGGAATAGAAATTAACTGAATTATCTGGCAGCCCCAGATGTCCTGGCGTGCTCTTCCTTCTCACTGATTTAATATGCTTGAAGAACAGTTATGATGCAGAAAAACTGCTAATGGTCAAGAAATAATTTATGACATGTGTAACAGATAGGCCCATCT
>ML677359.1:14328402-14425902 GCA_007922305.1 Dermatemys mawii | reverse complement strand
GCACATATGGGAGTTAGGCACCCAGCTCCCATTTAAATCTACCCCCTTGTCAATTTGGAGTCACTACAGAGAGAGAAATATTTTCCCAGTTTTGTTCATTTTGCGCACTTAGATTCAGCTTAAAAATTAGCAAACTTTAAAGTGCCACATGTCCTAGGTAACCAGTCCTCACTAATCCAGTTGGAAATAAAAATTGTTAAAGAACAATAAAGTTGTAAACAAAAGTTCATTTCCTAGAGATACGCCATAACAACATTCTAATTTGAATGTATGGTCCATTATTCCTTGAGACACCAAGCAGCTAACATGTTCAGCATTAAAATCTTTACATTATTGCTGCTTGCAAATTAATTCCCTTTAATTGGCAGTAGTGATAATATGAAATAGTATGGTAAAATAAAATATAAAAATCGATATTAATGCAAAGTTATGTTTACAAATATATACATTAAAAGATCATGACATGCAAAAGTTAAGGTTCAGCAAACAATAAATAGAAAGAGAATTATAAAACATTTAAATGAATATGATATGATAGGGACAAACCAGCATGGCTTTTGTAAAGAAAAATCATGCATCTCTTATCTACTAGAATTGAGCATAGCAAAATAGTGGATGAAGAAGATCCATTTAATATAATTGATTTGGACTTTTCTACAAATTTTAGCAAAATCAAGGAACTATTAAGGAAACAAAATAGTCATGGGGTGAGAGATGAAGTGTTGTCATGAATTACAAATTTAGCTGAGACGAAGAATACAAAGAGTAGGAATAAATGGCCAACTATCAACCTGGCAAAAAGTTAGTAATGTTATGCCACAAGAAAAAGAATACTGAACTGGCAAAATCTGCAGATGATGCAACATTGTTTAGGTTAATCAAGTGTGGAGAAGACTGAGAGGAACTTCAGAGGAACCTAAAAACAAAGCTAGGAAAATGGGCACGATGATGGCAGATAATACACATTGTTGATAAATGCAAGATCATATACACTGGAAGAAATAATCTGAACTGTTGATTTAAATTGCTGGGTTCTAGAGTGATTATAACCACAGAGGGGGAAAGACCTAGGTGTCATTGTGAACAGCTCAGTGTAACCTCTTCCAAATGTGGAACAGTGATAAAAAATAGTGTGGTCCTACTTAAACTCTGCATACAAGTCCAGTTGCCTATCTCAAAACAAAATTACAGCAGAGATACAGTAAAAATAGGAAGTGATCTAAGATGGGCATTGACAATGATTAGAGGCACAAAATGTTTTCGGTATGAGAAGAAACTGAAAATATTGGGCCTGTTCAGTTTACAGAGGTGACAAAAGGGAACAGATATGATGGAGTTAAATAAAATACTAAATACTATACAAAAGGTAAATCAGGTGTATCCATTTACCCTGTCTCATAATACAATACAAGAAACAAAGGCTGTTCAATGAACGTAAAAGTTAACAATTTTGAAACTGATAAAAGGCAATTCTTGTTTTAATATAACATATAATTAACCTGTGGAACTCAATGCCATAGAATATAATATAAAATATAAAAAATGAGAACATCCACTTTTAGATTAGATTGAAAAACTAAGTTTTCCAAACCTTCATGCTTCAAGTCATAAGCCAACCACAAGGTGATGGAGTTAGGGAGAAAATTCCTCTATGGATAGATTGTTCCACAAATTTCCACATAAGTGGTCATTTTGTCTTGTACACCCGTTACTGGTTACTGGCAGAGACATGATACTAAACTAGGTGAGCCACCGATCTGACTCAGTATGGCAATTTCTCTGTTTCTATTAACCTTGGCCACATATTTTGTGATAAATGGTGATACATTTTCATGATAGTTTTGCTTCCTTAGGATTGCATGCCTGTACTTATTAAACCATTTAAGAAAGAAGGGAAGGAGAGATCCCTAGTTAACTGTTTACCATTCAAGTCCCAATCAAATTTTACAAAGAGTGATATGGAGAGTAAAAGGCTCATTCCTGAAATCTTTGCCTAGACTGAATCCTCACAAGGCCAAATGATTTTGGCTTGAGCCATCAGAGCCTGCACCCAAGCCCACTAATAGAAATTCTGTCAAGAGTGGAGGGGGCCCAGAATCAGTATATCTCCCAGAGATCATCCCGTGGGGAGAAGGGGCCAAAAAGCTTCAAAGGGCACGTAAAGTTCCTTCTGTGCAGAGTATCTTCTCTGGCACAGGTGCCCCATGTGCTCAGAGGGCTGCTATTTGCAGAGATGAAAAGTATGGAGAGATCAGTGGTGCTGCAATTGATGCAGTGAATGTCTTCACTGTGTTGATGGGAAACGCTCTCCAGTGAACTGATCTTACTCTTCTCAGGCTTTGTCTACACTAGGGGGAGGTTTCGACCTAAGATATGCAACTTCAGCTACATGACTAACGTAGCTGAAGTCATCCAACCTTAGGCCAACTTACCTGCCATCCTCACGGCGGCAGCGAGCTCCCCCGTCGACTCCAGCTTGCGCCCCTTGGCGAGCTGGAGTTCCGAGTCGATGGGAGTGCTTTTGGCAATCGATTTATTGTGTCTTGATGAGACACGATAAATGGATCGCCAATAGATCAATCACCCGATCTGGCGGGTAGTGAAGACATCCCTCACGGAGCTGGAGTTCCTTGGTTGGACAGCAGAGCACGTTGACACAGTGAAGACACTGCGGTAAGTCGACTTAAGCTATGTCACGTTATTCACAGAGCTGGAGTAGCGTAACTTAGGTTGAACTACCCCAGTAGTGAAGACAAGCCCGGAGTGTCAAAACTGAGCCCCAAGTGCAAACAGTGAGGTGCCGTAAACTATCATTGCAGCGGGAAATTGTTGTCTGCATCTCCCGCCCATTCTGAAAATATACACATTCATAATAAACCCCCTTCATTCTTATAACCTTTTTGTACACATGAGCCAGCTGAAGCCCTGCAGCCTTCCTCTCTGTAGACTGGGAGGTTTTGTGGGTGATAGGATTCCTTAAAGTATTAAAAGAATGAAGGAGCTGTGAATCATAGAACAGATTGTTGATTCCAAGAGCCAGATTGTTCTAGATATAAAGTTTTGTGTTTTGAATTGTCCCCCTACTATATTACCAAAGAGAAAATAATAATGTGTTATATTTTCATTGGCCAGCAAAAGAAACATAATTTTCTGTCTTAGAATCCTAAATAACCTGGTAAATAATCCCATTTTATTTCAAAGAAGCTCCCTGTACATTGGCCATAGGCTAGAGATGTACAGGAATTTCCTACTATGAGACAAAAAGCTAAATTTCAAATGTATTTAGGTTCCTAAAGATGCAGACAGACGCATTGTGGGGTTATTGAAAGCACCTAAGCAGATAAAGCACCAAACTCCCATTGAAATCAACCAGATGCCCATCTGCATCTTTAGGCATCTCAATATCACTGAAAATCTGGCTCAAAGTCCTCCATCAGACACTCACATGTAAGTTCCATTCAACCCACAGGCATATCTGAGGGCAAAAGTTGCGTATAAATGAGTACTGGAAAACAAGACTGCCTGCTCCTTCCTGAGTCATTGACAAATCAGCCACCATTCAGTAGCTGTATTTTTAATATACAAATCAGCTTGTATAAAAAATGTCTGCATGTTAGAGATCTGGATGCCAAAAAGGGAGGAGGATGCCCAAAGGAAGGGGAAGAAGTAGTGTCCTTTTACCTGCTGGGTACTGTACTTTTAAGGATCCTGCCCATCTGAACTGAGTCTGGTTAGCTGAGACTTTTTCAGTTTAAGCCTCAATTATTTTTTGTGCTTGTCACTGTCACTGCAGAAAAAAAAAACAGAAGGAAAAAATGACGTGAAAATGAAAACTGAATAAAATGAGGTTTTAGAAAATATCCAGAGGCACCAGAAAGAGCACTGAATAAATGTCTGATTAAAATCAAAATGCTTGTAAGCCCCTAGCACAATGGGCTCTTGGTCTAGGATGAGGGCCCAGAGGTTCTACAGTAATACAAAGTATTAAGAATAAGAATAGCTGCTCTGACTGGTCCTTTCCCATGTTCATACAAAAAAGAGAATGTCCTTGCACAGCTCAGCTGTCCAAGGGCAGATCACAGCCTAGTCCTCCAGTGGCCCAATTTTCAAAAAAAGCATCAACCTAAACTGCACACACAAATCATATAAACTGTGCTGGCAAACAGGCACATAGCCATTCGCATTGCCATTTTGTGTACTGTGTCCCCTTGTACTGCAATTTTACCCAGGCTGAAGTCAATGGGAGCTTCCAGGAAAGAACTTTCTAAAATCAAGCCATTTACTTAGGTGCTAACATATACTTTGGAGCCTAACTTCTGGCAGTCATTTTTTTTTAAAACCATGCCCTACATTTCTTTCTTTTTGTCTTTCAATAAAGTTTATATTTCATGTATAAAGTGGACATTGCTGTTAGGCAGACGACAGCCTAGTAAGTGGCTTAGATCTTTTTGCTATGTAACTAGAGCTGGGAAAGAAACAGGTTTTTTTTATCCCGCAGGGTGTTTTGAGAGTTCAAAATTACTTCCCATCTCAACAAGTGAAAGGACAACAAGTGAAAATCTCAGAAATAATTTGGAAACTAAAACCCCAATTTTCTTTCTGGTTAACTGAAACATTTTGTTTCAATAACTTCAAAATATTTTGCTTTGACTTTGCCATTTTTTCTTTTTAAAAACTTTTTTTCAATCTAATTAGCTTAACATTTGAGGTCATTAGGAAATGGAAAATGAAATTTTCCATTAAAAAATGTCAGCATAGTTTTATAATTTCAACATTTTTCCAACATTTTTTGAGTTGGAAAATTCATTAAACCCAATTTTGTTTTGCAATAGTTTGTGTTTCAACTAAAACAATTTGTTGAAAAATTTCCCACCAGTTTGATATATAAAAAGATGGAAAGTATTTTAACTATGGTTTATATTACATATATATATATCAAAATAGAACAAAAAATATCTCAAGCTGGAGCAAGAAAACTAAGATCCTTTAAGTGGTCTCTTCTTTCCCTTATGGTATTTAGAAGTTAAAAATTTAACACTGAAATGTTCCCATAAGAATTCTTCTCAAGAACTAGAGTGGCATTATGTATAGTGAAGGCATTCTAGTTAGAATAGTCAGCTATGTTCTCAACAGATAGTTAATCATTTTATCCAGTTTCCACTTTAAAAAGGGAGAGGTGCAGTTAAACCAAAGATGACAATTAAGTGTAGAACTGACAGTAGGGATCATGATATAAGTCTAATATAACATATCTGGCTGGATTTCTAATATAACATATCTGGCTGGATTTTATGACTGCCTTTCTTTTTGCTGAATAAATGTATGTATGTATACCATCAATGATTTGTCTGGTACGACCATCTTTCATAGTGTGATTCCCTATCCTTCCTATTAAACACACACAACATTGTGTGTGTGTTTAATAGGAAGGATAGGGACGCAGTTCTGCAATTATTGACGTAGTTCTGCAATTATTTTCAACTGCCTGAAAAATTTATTACACTGTATATATCAATATTTTTGTCCTTTGCGGACTGGACTACGTGTGCCTTCGTCTTTACATTTAGACTTCACATTCAAGTTCCAAGTTGAATTCAGTGGCTGTTTGGGGCATTTACACTACATTTGATAAGGGAGAGTGGTTACATTTGCAAATGGCTGGTATGCAGTTATGTAATCTGCCAAGACTGTTAGTGCAGAACAATTGTTTCTTCAAATACGAACATAACTGATTCAGGGTTTTTTAGATGATTACATGAATACTTTCATCCGTGTCGCTAAAAATTTCACCCAGCTCTTATATCTAGCATAATGTACATCTACACTAGACCCTCTGTGTTTGTGTGTCCCCACATTAATTTCTAAAGAGAAATCCCACAAATCTCAATCTCAAACAAAAAACAATCTTCATGTAAGTTTATCCAAGCAGAACCTCCAGGTTTACACTAGTTTTGGAATTTAGGATGATAAAATAACTTCTACTGCAATTTTACAAGGAAAGCATAAGATTAGCCATATTTGACAGAGTCCCTGGTTCTAAACTGAATGTTTTGGCAAAAAAAAAAAAAAAAAGATCAGCTATTAAGTTTCATTCTAAAGTTTAAAAAAAGAAAATGACAAGTTACATGTTAGGTGTGACATGGTTAACTCTTTGTAATTAACCCACCCCAAACCTCAAAGAAATATGGTTTTAATTACATTTTCATGGGATAAAGAGCATTATTTATTGGTTGTCTTCAGGAAGACTGTAGGCAAGCACACCAGGAATGACTGAAAGTATGCAAAAACGTTTCTATTTGCAGTTGATTTTGATGAATAGGAGCTCAGTCTGAATCCCAACTGGCATTTCAGTCTGAGATCAGGTGGTGTTTCAAGGTGAAGAGAGAAAACTGGTGTAAAGAAAGACACAAAAAAAAGGAGCAAGATGCAGGAAAATACAGAAGGTTGTAGGACTGAAGGAAAGACTGAGAGATGAAGAAAATGAGGAGGCAAACTGTTAGATGTTCCACAGGAACAATGTAATTAGATGTCACCAAAACTGTTTATGCATGGACAGACAGAGATATTGAGCCAAATTTAGTCATGGCATGAGAGGTTTCAACTATAATTGGTCGGGAATTTTTTGGCTAAACATATTCATCAATGTTCATTCCTCAAAACTGAAATTTTGTATAGGATAGAGATGGTGTTTTTCAACAAAATATTTGGAAAAAAGTTTCAGAATTCTCAAAATGTCCTCTTTTGCATGTTCACAAAGAAAAATTCTAGTTTTCCAGTTCGATATGACTTTTTGTTTCAAAATTTAAGCTAATTAAAGTAAAGGAAATTAAAAGACAAAATTAAATTAAAACTTATTGAAATTAGCAAAATGAAGCATTTTGAATGATACAAACCACAATTTTTATTTTATTTTACTTTTTGGATAATCCATTCACAAAAATCTTGAGATTTTGACTTTTGTCCTGATTTGGGATGGGAAAAAAATTCAAAATCTCAACAAATTGTGTGAAACAGGAAAACAGTGTCCCCCTCCCCCAGACCACCTGCCACCCCTTTTATCTTTTATCTTTCAGATTTATCATGCATTCCATAAGACTGAGTTATTGGACCAAATTCTGGAGTCCTTAATACAGGAAAAATTCCCAGTGTCATTTAAGAGGAATTTAAGGACTGTAGATGTTGACCCCTCTGGAATTAAAGCAACTTAATGTATGCAATTTGTGAGGCACTGATGAAGCAGTGGCTAAAGGAACCATGGAAGTTAAGTTTGCACCTTACTCAAGAATAACCTCTACACACACATTTGAGAATGGAGAATTGGTGAAACATTTTCATGTTTATAGTGCTGTAATCAGAGCCATCTCTTGGGTATGGCGAATCGGGGCGAACACTCCGGGCCCTACGCTTTGCAGGGCCTGGGGGACAGTGCAACCGGCCAGTTCCATCAGTTCCAGAAGTGATGGTTGGTCCCAGAAGTGACAAATTCGTCACTTCCACCCTGGATCCTGCATCTCCGTAGGGATGGACAGCCCTGTCTGTATTTTTACCAGAACACAACTTTTAATCTCTCCTCTAAAGGCTCTTTTTACAGAGAGATAAAAATGTTGACCTACATTTTCAAAAGTGTCCTCTGAGTTTGGTTGCCTCAGCTTTTGAATGCCTAGCCTGAGACATTGTCTGTGCCTCTAGCTGGCCACCCAAATATACCCAAAATTAAAGGCCTCTTTTGAAAATTTTGGCCTCAGTTATTGATCAGGTAATCAACCAGCAATTTAGGTTTGATCTTGAAAGTTGCTGAAGACTCTGGCCCTGATCCAGGGAAACACACAGCTTTTAGCACATGAGTATCCCCACAGAGCTCAGTGAACTGAATGAGCTATGGAGACTCATCATAGAGGCAATTCCGCTACATGAAGTCATAGACATATTCCTGGGTTGGAGTATGGTCTGATTTTCAGAACTGCTGAGCATCCACAATGCCAGATGAAATCAGTAGGAGCCATGAGCGCTCAGCACCTCTGAACACTAGGCCCACTGGTATTAATAGTTAATATTTGGAAAGCATTTTAAACACATGCAAAGCCTTACATACACATTTCCTATTATCCATCATCATTATTATTACTAGGGAGTTTGGTCTCCAGAGCTGTGAATCCAGCCCCTTTCACAAGTGCTACATCATTAATTTAAGAAAGAAATACTTGTTGTAATAGAGAAACATAACTGGGACCAAAGGGTACATTCCAAAGACTAAAAAATATACTTAAATTAACATTGGGGAGTGAAAGTGAGAACATTCTCAAACTTCTTTTTCAATGCTTCCTTATAAATAGATGTCTATATTTGTAACATGGCTAAGCAGAACCACATAAGTGTTCTTTGCACCTCTTGAGGAGGAAGATAAGAGCTGAATCCGCCAGATGTTTTGCAGGAAACCTCAATTTATTACTTAAGTAAATCTTGCACAAACTAACCACCACGGTGCCTCAGATTTGTCAAAGGGAAAGTGTGTCAATGTTTTTTTATTGTCGAATTTTTACAAATGATATTCCAGGTCACTATTTAGCTATTTCCTAGCTGTAAGAGACCTCACACACAATACTATATAGAAATAGATGAAGTGATCATTGTAAGTTTTCACTATTTATGGAAAACTGTCACTTCACAAACAAGCCTGCGAAAAGCAGCCTTCTTTTTTGCAGGTGCAATAACTGTGCCCACAAACGCTGCCTTTTAACCTCTAAGTTCCTAATTATATTTTGCAGATCAGCTGTTAGGATGTCAAAATGGTAGCATTTGCATTCACAGCATCTTATACTCAGATTGCTTGGTACAAGAAGTGTGTGCAAGGCACCATCACCAACCCCCAGTCCTGGGATCTGTTTGGCTCCCAGCACAATTTAGAGTAGTTTTGTGGCTGTACTAACTTGCACCACCTGGTAACTTCCTCCAGTGGGCAATTTTGGCAGCTGGGGATCACCACAGCAGAATTCCAGCCAGACCTCCTTCCCTCAGTCACAGCCTTGATGTTTCTTCTATTCCAAGATCTCCTATGCTGAATTTTCAGAAGCAAGGGGTTCCCTGGAATTATTATTTATTATTATTTATTATCATCATCATCATAACACCTAGGATTCTCAGTCATGGACCAAGACCTCATGGTCCAGGTGCAGTGTTGAGATAATCCTCAACTGGCTGATTAATCCAACTTTACTGTACTTTTGTGCCACTAGACTGGGGCAAAGAGGCTATAGCAGCATCCAGAATCTGTCCCAGTCTAAACTGCAGATGCAATTTCTTGTTGAAGAAAAATTGTTCCTGGAAACAATATGAAGGGCAGGTTGAAATACAATGTCAGCTGCACAGTGAAGATAGACTAATGAGGTTTGACTGTTACTTTGATCCTTTCGTGCTATGGATGATCCCCACTTCACCACGTCCCTCTGGGAACTATTGAGCATGTAAATACTGAAACAAGAGGTCCAACTTATGGGTTTTTCTGATGCCCAGAATTAGGGTGCGAAACTCCCTATCGTGCTGCTACTTTTCACTAGGGATCAGAATTTTTATACCCCTCTGTTCTGCGATTGCTAAACCGAAGTTACCTACTCTGATACAACCGTGACCAGCTTGTTCTGAAGCTACCTCTGTCCATTTTTTACTCCCCATGTCTGACCACCAATAGCTCTCTGGGCTCACAAGGAGAGGATGGAGTTGGTTTCCTTTGAGCCTGTCATCAGTGCAGTTTGGTAGACTATCCCATACACAGCATTTTAGGTGTGGTGAATCCATCTTTCCTGAATTTGGAATACCAAGTACTTTGTAATGCACCTAGGACAACAGAAGTCAAAAGTCACTGTAGAAATTAGAATCCCTCCATTGAAATGAAGATCACTGCTTATGATCTGGGGTTTTTTCCTGCCACCTTTCTAGGCCCCTAGGCCTTATACATTCGTAGATTGGTTTTCAAAGCTTCGTCTGTGTAGAGAGTGGAAAGGAGCTTGCAAGCCAAAAAAGTGCCAAATTACAAATGCATTCCTGACATAACTGCACTAATGTAGTGTCAGTCCGAGGGCCAAATCCATCCCACAGCTGCAGCAAGGCTTGGGGTTTGCCTTTATTTTTTTAAAAAAGGAATAAACAGACCTTCCTTGGGAGACAGGTGAATAATAACTTAGCATTTACATAGGACCAGCTAGAGTAAATTGTCAGAGGTCCAGTATAGCTAATGGAATTATGCCAATTCACATCAATTGAGGATCTGACCCATAGTGCTTCACATAGTGCTGTGAGGTAGGTATGGTAAGTAGCATAGGATGGTAACCATTTTATAGATGGGGAAACAGAAGCAGAGAAATAAAGTGACTTGCCTATGGCCACATAACCAACTACTGGCAAAGACAAAAGTAGAACTCAGGACCTCCCAGTTCAGTGCTTAGTCCTGTGTACCATACTACTGTTCAACCCTTTCTTCAGAGAAATGCTGTTTCTTTAGCAAATTTACAGTTATATCACACCTATTCTGGCCCAACACACTTATATTATCAAAGAATTACAGGCTCAAACCTGGAAGGGGATGAGCTTCCTCAACTCCCATTGAAGTCAGTGAGAGTTCAGAATTGGGCACCATTTTTTTCTGTGTTTGTACAGCACCTAGCACACTGGGGTACTCATTCAGGACTACGAATCTAGATGCTACAATAAACAAACAAACAAATAACTAAATAATACGTTACTTAGGAAAGAAGAGGGCTCCCAGTTACTCTTGGCAGATGAAAGGGAAAACACCCACAAAGAGATTCTTAAAGCTAACATAACGTACTCAGGGTAAATGTTATGTTGCCAAGGTTCAAGCACAAAAAGTTCACTTTTATATTGTTTTCAAAACACATATATATTACACTCTTGAGTCTCCCTGGTGGTTTCACAATCTCACTATGATGCACTGCCATAGAGTGGTTAGCAATGTCATAAATAAAAAATTGTGAAATCAAAAGGTCACTTGTGTAACTGTCATGGAAAGCAGTGGTAAAATGATTTACAGATGCAGGAAATATATTTCGGCAGCAAGGAATTCCTTTGGCAGTTAAGAGAATTAATTCAACACAGCACATCAGAGTTGTGAGAGCGAGCATCAAGTAAAAAGAAACAACAACTCTTTAGGAAGAAAGACTCCAGACCAGCCAAGCAATGTGATGAGTGCGTATTTAACTGCTAACCAAAACACTTCACTTCAGGAATGGACTCTAGATCCAAGCCCCCCGTGCAACAGACTCCAAACACGTTACCCAGCCAATATAATCCTGGGGGAAGGCTGATGGCTGTGCTGTCTGCAGAGCACCCCTTGTAGGTTGATCCAGAAAACGGCAGTCGTGAAATGAGAAGGGACACTGTAAGCCCCCCTCCATTGGCAGCTAGCCAAAATGTTTTCTAATGGCATCCTCTGAGAAGGGTTCCATTTCGGAGGTAATCCAGGTGTTAAATAATTAAGAAGCATAAATACTGAAAAACAGTAGAAAAAAAAATCAGAAGTCCTTTTAATACTAATAGTTTTATAGTCCTCCCATTTTAAAACTATATCGTTAGGTGTCTGAGTGATAGTAAATCATTGTATATATGTCCTATGGTCATATTACAAATACATGTGTGAAAGCAAGCTTAAGTGGCATCTAAAAATAGCCCTTGCTATTATTGCTTGCACATAGTAAACTAATGATTTGATTCCATAGCATTTAACGCCGGCTACAAACAAACACTCTTGCTTCTACACGAGCAAGAGACACGGGATATAAGCTTGAAATAATTCAAGCTTAGTTCACTTTATAAGAGCCCTTTCAGCGATGTAAGGCATCCTATCGCTATCCAGGTTCCTAAATCAGGGGCTCGATCCTGCAAACCTTTACTTGCATGAGTCGCCCCATTAAGGTCAAGGAGACTGCTTGTATGAATAAGGCTTTGAAGACTTATGCCCTAGTAAATTTCTCTTTGTGATGTCCTGCGATACATGCAGCTTTGGGGCTAATTTGCTTGCTTTTTAAATGGGAAGGCAATAGACACTCCAAAGTAAGGCTTACCTAGGGTGACCAGACAGCCAGTGTGAAAAATTGGGATACTTTTATTTGGCTGGGGAGACTATAGTTGCATATATAAGACTAGGCCCCTAATATCAGGCTGATCCCAATATTATCGGGACTTCTGGTCACCCTAAGGCTTACCTCACTACAACGCAAACAAATAGCATGACACTTTGCCAATGGGAACCTGGATGACTACAGAAAGATCAGAACTGGCCAGCAATTGTTTACACGGTCCAACTTTTAGCTGGTCTAAAATTGAACATAAGGGCCAAGCATTCTTCCTTTTAGCATCACCCACATTTTTTCCTGCTTCAATGACAATTAGGAAAAGATTAACCGAGTGTCTTTCTCCTAGAAAGCCTCTTCCTCCTTTCAAAATAACAGCGTTAGCAAAAGAAAATCCCAGATTAGGCTAACAGGTAGAAGCGTGGTGCAGCCCTGAGAGATGCTGTGGGAAGTGGGGAGATTGGGAGAATCATCCCAGCGGGAGACTAATACTCATCATTCTGAGCTGCAGCTGAGGCCCATTTGACTGACAGGCAGCCGGGAGCTGAAAGAGCCGCTCATATCCCACAACTGCTGGCATGCAGACTTGAAAGAGATTTATTTCAGGATAATTAGCTGGGAGTATTAAAGGTGGCAGGAAAGATCTGCAATTACTGTTTAGCAAACAGAATGGAGGCCAAAAAAGGGGGGAGCCAAAAATGAAATTAAAAGACCCAAATATTTCTCCACTTGAAAGTTGTTAAATAATTTAAAAAGTTCAAAGCAACTTTATTGTATTCAAAGTAGTGAAAGGGACCAGGAACAAAGAAAGGCTGGAAGTTTGGTGATATGCAACCAGCAAAAATATCCTTTCTGAGACCGAGTAGCCAGAGAGCCGTGTTTTACAACTAATTCGCTAACCAGCAAACAAGAACTTTTCCCACTAATCTGCCCCCTTCTATGTCCTTTTGCTCATACAAAAGGGTTTTATCCAAAGCAAAGTAATTGCGGAGCTACAGAAAAAATAAATAAGTTCAAAGGTCAAAAACTGAAGTTCCCCCCACTCATTTTGAAGGAAAGCCTGACATTGTGATGTTGGCTGCTAAGGGGAAAATGCAACTTCGTCTCAGTCTCTGCATCCTTAAATACAGGATGGCATTTTAAAAACCCAAAGCAGCTTCTTTCTTTCTCCTGTGATCCCACTCCAACCAGCAGCACTCCCCACAAAGTGACACTGGCAAGTTGTAACCAGAATGCAGATGTGTAATACATTTGCTGAAGTACTGGAGTGGGTAACGCCCCTTGTAAAAGGACGCAGAGAATTTTACGGAGTTGGCAGCTCTTTGTTCTTTCCCAATCACATTGTTACATATTGATTTTTAGCAAAGATGTGGTTGGTTGCTTGCTTGCTTGCTTTGCTGTTCTTCTTCCAGTGCAGGCAAATGTCACAGTTCTTTATATAATTAATTGTTATTCACAAAGGGCGATTTGAGAAAGAATACTGGTTGTGATGAATGTCCTAAAGCTGGGGCATTCTCAGAAAAACCCTTTGAGATTAGCAAGACACTGAACAGTTTGGGAATCTGATTTGCAGTTTTCCATAACTGTGGAAAAAGTAGCCAGGGTGCCATCTGTATTTACAATCTGTGTCGGGTCCTTCTGTTTTTAAAAAGAGGTTTTTCTTGTAGAAACTAGGCTAACTTAGAAAGCTAAACATGGATTGAACATGGCAGTTTTCAGACTAATTCAATATTTCCCTGCATCAACCCCGATAAGCTTTATTCAGCTATGTCCATGCATGCTGGCAGTTGCTGGCATCACACATGAAAGCATTTGTGCCAAATGTAAATAAAGTTCACCCAACAAACACAGCCTCAAAGCATCTGAGATTTTCATGAGGCTTCAAGACTCATTGTTGCTGAGGCTCATGCAGCTCTTTCAAGACAAGGGGCCTTTTTGGCATGTTGTTCAATGATCTACAGTACTCTAAAATCATCTGTTTATATATGCTCTGTTCTGGGACTTGCCCTCTGTGATAAAACACTGCTTAAATTGTGTTTGCAGAAGTGAGGAAATATCAATGTCGCAGGCTTTGCCCCACTTTGTGTTGGTTAGATAAAAATGGGGAATTTGTTTAGAAAGCCAAAATGATTTTTAGTTGCCCAGAATCCGCCCCTTAGAGAAATAAAAGGAAAAGCCAAGGAACATAACAAGACTAAGAACTTGTTGCCAGATATAGGACATTTGCAAATGGAAAGTGAACATTTGTTTTACAGAAAGAAGGATTTTAGCTAAGATAAAGGGTAGAATCAGTATAATGCCTTGAGCCGAATAGAGGATTATGGCCCATCGTTGCAAAGAGACAGATGATGATCTAAGAGGTCTTTTCCATCCTTCATGACTCTGATCCCTAGATGGTCTTGTTCCTAAGGTCTGGGCATAGAAATGTGGCTTCTATTTCTGGCTTTACCACAGAATTCCTGCCCAGGATTTTTAAGTGGAAATAGTAGGTGCTTAGAACCGCTGCAAATCAGGCTGCCTAGTTAGACACCAAATGTGGATTTAAGTGCTGAACTTGAAGGCAAATAAGTTTGAACATTTTGGCCTCAGCCTCTGTAGCTTCAGTTTCTTCATCAGTAAAGTGTGGATAGTACAACATACCTACCTTTTATTCTTCAGCTTGTGAGCTGACAGGGGTAAGAACTACCATTTACTATATTGTGAATAGTGGACAGTATAATAGGGTCCCAACCTAGCTGAGGCCTCAAGGTGCTAAGGCAAAAATAAATTATAAATAATAACCATATAGAGGTGGTGTGAGATTTCCTAAATGCATATAAAGTCTGTTTTTATTATTCTCAGAAGGAAAGTGCAGTAGAAGTAAAAAGCATTTATATTTCACCCTGTCAGGGTGGTTAAGCAATGGAATAAATTGCCCTGGGTGGTTGTGGAATCCCTGTCATCAGAGCTTTTGAAGAGCAGGTTAGACAGACTTGTAGGGATGGTCTAGATAATGCTTAGTCTTGCCATGAGAGCAGGGGACTGGACTAGATGGCTTCCTGAGGCAGAGGTGCCAACTTTCCGAGTTCCCAGGAAGTGCTTGACTCCCTGCTCTGCCCCAAACTCCACCCCCTCTCCACCCCTTCCCTCAAGCCCCCCCCTGCCTCTTCCAACCCTTGCTCTGCCCCCTCCCGACCTCTTCCCACTCCGTTCTTCCTCCTCCCCATGCCTCTTCCTGCCCCCTGTGCCTCCTGCACACCACTGAAAGAGCTGATCCCTGGCAGGTGAGGGGCGCTTGGAGGGAGGGGCAGGAGCTGATCAGCGGGGCTCACCCACAGGTGCTGAGCACCCACTATTTTTTTCCATGGGTGCACCAGACTCGGAGCACACACAGAGTCGGCACCTATGTCTCGAGGTGCCTTCCAGTTCTACAATCCTGATTCTATCGTTCATCTTTTCCTAGGATGTCAGAATAACTGGGTATCTGGGAAACACCACTAATATCTGCTATAAACACTTTTATTTCTGACATTACTTTTTATCATCTATCACCCTCTTTCTTAGGTCCTGGCTACAATTTCTCCTACCAGGCCATCATTTATAACATAGTAGTCCTTTTACATGGCTAACATCGTTTGGAAATCCAGTGGGATGGGCATGAAATTCCTGAAATTCGCTGTCTGCCAGATAAGGTCCAAGTCTGTAGCACAATTCAGGAGCACAGTTAAACCATGGTTCAGGCTTATCCGTGTGCATGACCAAACCATACTTAACCTTTTCAGGGAATTACCATTCTATAGCCAAGTCCCCAAGCATGGCAAAAAGGTTTCTTTTAAATGGCACCTTAAAGGGGGACACCCTTTGATTTATGAGCCATATCCTGCAGATTTTCAGTATTTTCCAAACAAAATGTCTGTTTCCTGCATTCCTCTTTACAAAGTCATATTCGTATCAGAAGCATTCATCTACTGATAGTACTAAAAATACTATTGTGATGTCAGAAAGCTGTGTAGCCAAGTGGTCTGAGCACAGAACTTCACTTCACAAGCTCCTGTGTCCTGAACCTAGCTCTGATACCAAATACCTCTCTGGTCTGGAAAAACGGCATAATTTTCCCTGCTTCTGTGCTCCAGTGTGTAAATAGGGGTTATACTTTCGTTCATAGGGGTCTTGTGTGGATTAATTACTCAATATTTGTAAAGCACTTCAAAGATGAGAAATGTTAAGCATTGTTATTACCCTACATCAATAGGAGTATGAGGTTTTTATTTTGTCTTTATTTAGTTCTCTTAGATAAGTCACATGAGATGCTAAAAGCCCTCAATTCCCTTTAAAATTGAGGATGCTCAGCACCTGAACGTATCAAGCCCTCTGGTGAGAATACCTTTCTCCATGTGCAGTGCCTACGGAGCTATATGACTTTTCCAAAAGTAAGCTGTACTACAAAATCTGTGAAAGATATTGTTTTGAGCTTGAGTTGTTTCCATATCTCCCAGTCTAGGAGACAGGTAGATAGCCAAGGAAACCTTTCAATTTAAGCTGGTACCTTTTGTCTTGCCACACGAAAGAACCTAACAGGACCAGCAGCCAGAGTTCTACTTAAGCAAGGACCAATGTGCTGAAAGCACATATAAGGTGATGAATGATGGCATCCAGAGGAGAAATCTGAATGGAATGATAGAGTTCAATGAGATAGAGAACTGATAGAGAATAACAAAACTCTCAAAACAATAGTATTTGCTCATTCTATTTATCAATCCTTCATCATGCACATTTGTAGTTCATCTCAAATGATCAAGGAATGGTTTACATTTTGAACATGGTTTACAAATATTCAGATGATTTTTGTCTCTTAGGGCTTGTCTACATTACCCACAGGATCGACGGGCAGCAATCGATCCAGCGGGGGTTGATTTATTACATCTAGTCTAGACATGATAAATCAACTGCTGAGTACTCTCCTGTCGACTCTGGTACTCCACTAGGGTGAGAAACAAAGGCACAGTCGACGAGGGAGCATCGGCTGTCGACTCACCGCAGTGAGTAGATCAGCTTCAGCTATGCTATTCACATAGCTGAAGTTGCATAACTTAGATCGATGTCCCCCACGCCCAGTCCCCAGTGTACAGGAGGCCTTAATATCAGTCCACTTATTTTCATAGTTTGATTTAGAAAAGGTCCACGTGTTAAACTACTTAGAAATCATTTTCGTTTCACTGTCAGACTTGGAAGTTTAAGGAAATAGCAAATGTTAATATTTTAATTACTTTTACAGGCTGAGTCACAAGCAAGAGCTTTTGTAATACACAGTAGAACGTTAGACACACCAAAAATAATATTTTACTCATTAGACTTGACACTTTCTACCACATTTGATATATTTCTTTGATCCTAATATTGAGATAGGAGACAAATGGTGTTAGTCTTTCAACTCCCAATTAAATTCACTGGGACTAGGCTTCCTAACTCCTATATCTGCTGTGTTTGTATATTACTGCATGGCAAGGTAAGCAGTGTAGAGGTTTGGAGTACAACACTGGGAATCAAGAGTCCTGGGACATGATTATGCCATCTGTTGTACACACCCAACTCCACTGATTTCAGTGAGAGCTGTGTGAATGCAATGGATTTTGTCATCAGGCCCCTGGATTCTATCCCCAGTCCTGTCACTCATTTACCTATTTGACCTTGGGCCACTCACTGATCTCTCTCTCTTTCTGTGGGCTTGTCTTCCCTTATGCCTCATTTTCCCCTCTGTAAAATACAGATGATAATAATACTTACCTTCACAGGAGTGTTTTGATGGTTAACTAATATTTGTGAAGTGCTTTGTTGTCCTCAGATAAAATGTTATAGAAGTGCAAAGTATTATAAACCAACATCTGTGTGTATGTATGTATGTGTGTATATATACATATATATAAAAAGGAGTGGGTGACTAAATGAGAATATGTGCATTTTTTTTACTTATTAGTGGCATCCTAATATAAATGCAAACCCTATATGTGACTATTTTTATTGTAGACACTATTAACACAGGACAGTAATATATCAATTAATACATTTCTTGACTTTAGTTTACCTAACAAAAATAATTTCTTTTACTTAAAGTGTTTCCAGATGAAATAGTTGACCAGAACAGACTTCTGTTCTTTTACACCAGTATTTGGTGCTGTTTTCTTAATGCCATGCTGATGAAATAATAACTATTTTTTTCAGAGCAGCAAGTTCCTCCTTGCTTCTCTGAGTTGAAAAATACAAAATCATCATCCTATCTACTGTATTTAAAAACTGCAGCTGACTAATTTAGTAAACTCAAGTCCTATGATAATACTGATGGGTAATATTTATGATAGATAATATTTCAGAGGCAGAGAGCCCTGGAATAAAACAAAAAGAGTCTGTTTACAAAAACAATTTCTGATCAAAAGTTTAGCAACTTAGAATTCAGATGTTTGCCATACATAATAAACAGGATCTGTCTGCAAAGCAAGAGGAGGCTAAAGAATGCTTCCATTAGACACTTTTGTGTCTTCATCTTATCTGGTAATATTCTTTAAATGTAGAACTAATTAAGCAATCCTATATCAAAGGTGAGCTGTAACATAGCATATTGCAGATTACAAGTTGTATGTAAACTGAAGACATAATTTACCTTGATTTAGTTTAATCTCCCATTTTCTATTGCTGGGTCACTGGTTTTGGTTCATTCATCTAATGCACCAACACTTTTCCAAAGACATTCTGATCTCTAATGATTGCCACGAGTAAAAAATCATTTTCATGATTTAGGTAATAGAAAGTTTATTTTGAGCAAAGTTTCGCTGAGAGACTTAAGGCAGTAGCAGGCTACCAACTAAAACAAACAGAAGACTTTTCTACTTGGAGATTGTTGCTTTGATTCAAGAATGAATGTCACCACTTTTTAAACAAAGAAGATGATTAAAAAATGCATCCTTTTTCCTAGAGTGCTCTCACAGTGCTCCAGCACTCTCAAAACCCTATTAGGAACTCCAGAAGAAAACTAAAATGTAAGTACGTGCTCTTTGTTGGTTTTGTTTTATAAGCTGGGGCGATTGGACGAAAACAGAGCATCCAGTCCAGGTGTCCCTGCTTGGCAAAATAATGGATGCAAATTGATATGATCTGAAGGTATAGGACATTAACATCTTCAGGCCTTATGCAGGCACACAGCCAGGGATGCATCAGAGAGGGCTTGGAGTGCAGTCCAAGACTATTTCACTATCTCGGACATCTCACTCCAAGGGCTCTTATTACTGGACTGGGCTGCCAGGCAGGTGTTCTTACATCTTACAACAGAATAAATAAGAAGCTGAATGGGTGTACAAGATGGACCGCTTGCATTATTGATTTAGTACGGCCAGCTGATGATACTGTGAGCCCTCTTTTATTTATTTCCACAAGGTACATCTTTCTTCAAACTGACTTGTCTTTGATTTAAAAGCAGGATTTTTCTATGAAACTGAATCCCATCTATGCACAGCTGCCAGGCTGACTGGTCTCTGCTACCCACTGAGGCAAGCTTTTGTGCTACAGAAATGAAGACAAGGACAGCGCTGCGAACATAATTTTTGATCATCTCTGTTTAAATATGCTGCATGTCAGTCAAAGAAGTTTGAAGCACATTATAATTACAAAATATATCCCAGCTATATAATCAGTATTGTTTGTTATAGCGGATTGAACTGTGATAACTGTTTCAATACATAATCCGCAGAACCTGCGCCTGGTGGTTTTAAATACAGTTAGAAAATGTATTGTGGATATAAAGGCAAATAAAAGGGCAAAAATATATGTGGGATATATCTAAACACTTAAAAGCCTGGGAAAAGCATATAAACTTTTGATCCTAATTAAGACCCATGTCATTAGAAGTGGGGAGGCTATTTAGTAAGGACCAGACTGCATAATGCTTATTCCCTCTGAAGAACAATAACCCACAGGAGTAGTCCCACTGAAGAACGGGATACTCTTGTGAGTAAATAGTCCAAACTCAAACGCCTTCAGGCCACATTCAGTGGTGTGCTCATAGCTAGAGGTAAAATCACCACGCTTTCAAAACTCAAAAGCCCATTTTTGATGGGTCTTTGCACAACTGTTGGTGGCTCACCCCCATTCACTGTCTATAGAAGTGGTGGGCAACCTGTGGCCCAGAAGCCACATGCGGCCCATCAGAGTGATCCGCTGGCAGGCTGCCAGACCATTTGTTTACATCTGCACGGCCGCCCGCAGCTCACAGTGGCCATGGTTTACAGTTCATGGGAAACGGGAGCTGTGGGAAGTGGCACGGGCCACAGAGACATGCTGGCCGCCACTTCGCACATCTCTCCTTGGCCAGGAACGGCGAACCGCAGCCACTGGGAGCTGCAGGTGTCTGTGCAAAGGTAAACAAATGGTCTTGCAGCCTGCCAGCGGATTACCCTGACGGGCCGCATGTGCCCACAGGCCACAGTTTGCCCACCATTGCTCTATGGGATTGCTATGTCTCATTCTCTCCTTCACTTTTTAGGTAACATGGATGAGAAGTGTCAGTTGGCCACATAGTCCTGTTCCCTTTGAAAGTGAGAGTAATGCACTCAATGTAGACGGAATATAGCTGCACCATAGGGATCAAACACTCCCTGCTCCTGCCTTAAATCTTCTGTTGGCTACGGGTGAGATTCATTGAATATTAAAAACCTGCCCCAATTACCATGCGCTTACATATATTGTGCTTGGGCTTCTTTCTGTTTCATAAATAAATATGCTCTTGTTTCTTCGTTGCTCTCAGGCATTGCTAAAGTGAGCTGTTCTTCAATGTATATTCTCACTCTGGTACTAATAAAATGTGAAAGTCTAATTGTATCAGCAATTCCCCATCATATTATATTAATAAGCATCATACTAGTATCCATTTTCACTAATGTGACATGAAAGGCAGTAATGTAATTATGTTTCTTTAGGATTACAGGAGAGGTGTATGTTCTAATGGTTAGACCACAGGCCTGGGAGTCAGGAGTACTGGATTCTAGTCCCCGTTCTGTCTCTAGCTCACTGCATGGCCCTAGACAAGTCCCTTAACCTCTCTGGTGCCAGTTACTCAGCTATAAAATGGGGATCATAATATTTACTTCCTGTACAGTTTGTAAAGGCTGTAGGATTCTTGGATAAAAGGAACCAATGCAAACAGATGGGCTAAATGGTTCAGATCTGTGCTTTCCCACAAGAATTCTGCACTATTTTCCAAACCTAGTAACTACAAAACCCCATTAAAATCAATGGAGTCATTCATACAATGAAGGGAGAGCCTTAACTATATCATGTGCAGGTACCTCAGCCCAGTCAATGAACACTGATGAAATCTTCTGCCAGTCTAGGTACTGTACTTTTTACATCTCTCACACCTTTCACACTTTGTGAGCAACCTCGTTCTATGTCCTTTCCAGCCCCTTAACCATAACATTCCTTCTGATATCACCTTTACAGGGGGAAGATACCGCTTAAACCTCTGAAGAGGATGGACAATCTTGTGGTTAAGACACTAGGCTGGTATTCCACAGGTCTGAGTTCAGTTCACAGGTATGCAGGAACTTTGTCTATGACCTTACGCCACTTCATCTGTCTGTACCTCATCCGCATTTGTGAAATGGGGATATTATTTCTTTTCTTCCATCCTTTGCTTTGCCTATTTAGACTGCAAGCTGTTTGGGTCAGGGTCTGTATCTTATTACACATACGTACAGCAATGAACATAATCTTGATGGGGTCTGCCGGCACTACTGGAATACAAACAATAATGGTACCAATCTTTAAACTACAAGAGAAAAAGATAGCATCTGAACCACAGAAGCAGGTTTGGGCAAACACATCACAAACTCTGATAGCTGCCACTATACCTCTCCTAATTATTGTGATGCCAACATGGGAAAACACTTGCAAGGGACAATTCTCCAAATAAGGACAGGGAGAGGCTGGGTGGGGAGGGGGCAACAAAGCCCCCAGTAACAGAGATCATGTGTCCAGTTTGGTGAATTTCAGGCTGGCTTTTTTATACGTCAAATCCTGCAGGTGCTGGACACTGGCAGCTCCCAGTGAAATGAGGGGCAATAGCAGGTGCTCAGCATACCTTAAGATTTGGACCAGAACTAATAATCAGGGCCTCAAAACCGATGCGGCCTTCAGGCTGCTCCTGCTTCCCTTGTTACAATTTACTACTATAGCAGTACATTCCTCCGTTAGTCACAGACCCCCTTTCCCAAGTCACGCTCTGCATCCCCACAGCTAGCTGTTGCCTTCTCCAGCGGAGGGCTAACAAGATGCCACCCTGTCTCCAGTGGTGGCTGGAAGGACGGTCTTCTCTTCAGTAGTCCTGTGACCGGCACCCACTTCCCTCTAATGTTCCCTGTAAGGGCTTATCTTCACTGAAGAGTTAACTTGGGCTCTTCCTCATGAGTTGCTCCTAACCCACCTTCCTTACACACATAAATCCCTCTCACTTGTGTTTAATGGTGCTTTCACCTCGCTGGCCCAGCTGGGGGTGTGGATAAGAGCCCAGCTGCTGCTTTACACTCAGTCTAATAAACCAGCTAAGTCACTCAACTGCAGATAGTCCTCCAACACCTCCCCACAATTCACCCATATGCCCAGAAGGACAGACAAGTTTTCCCACTCTTCACTGGGAAAAAATCACAAAGCAGCTCAGCTTAGAGCAGCGCAAAGGAGCATGGGATGTGCCCTCAAAAGTCCTAATGGCTCATGGTAGGGGGGGGCAGCACCAGTCAGGAGGATGTAGTTACTTGGGTGGGGCTTTGCAGTGTGACTGGTCTTACCTGGGCTAGGCTAACCCAAGTGCTCAGACCCAGATGCAGAGCACTCACAGTGAAGACATATCTAAGACTTTCCTGTCTCTCCCCTTCCCTCTTATTTCCCCCTTTGGCATCCCGTGATTCCACCCCACATAGTTCACCCCTTTTCTCCACCTCCCACTCTAGATCTTTGCCCCCTAAGGCTTTCCCACCTCTTTCTTCCTCCTTTATGTCTGTGGCAACCACTCTCTTGCCTTCCCTCCCCCTCTTTCTTCTCTCTTTCCCTTCCCCTGGGACATGGGGGGTGAGGGCTGCTGCTGCTAGTGAGAATGGGTGGGAGAGTATGTCCTCTTCCTCCCCTTGTTTGCTGTCTGTGCTGAGCAGTTACAGCCACAGGGGAGTTCAGGGACAACTGCCAGTTAGAGCAGCAGGGAGGAAGAGGAAAAGCTGTCTCCAGGGCATGAAGAACAACTGTAGCAGAGGCTCCTAGCACTTAGAGATGCAGACTGCAAACACAGCAATAAATCCTGCTCAGTTCTCAGTACCTGGGACAAGCAGGCTACAGTGTGGGACCCAGGAAGAGAGGATGGCATTCAGGACTTTTGGCAGGCCAGGTGCGAGAGTTGGTAGGGATGGAATAAGAACCAACCTTAACTTTCCTCACCCATCTCGCAAACTTAACCCAAGCCAACGTGTCTTCTGGGTTTGGAAAAGTGTCAAGCGAACTCATGCCAAGTAACATTTCATGCTGCAAATTATGCCATTGGGCAAGACTGTTAACCCCTTACTCAGACGTGTGAGCACTTTCTCTCATGAATAGTCTCATTGGGTTTAATGGGATCCTTTGGGTGAATAACTGATCACCAGGATGCGTAAGGGGTTTACAATCTAGCTCTTAAAAAACAGCAGGGGAAGGAATACTTGCAGAGTAAATGTGGAAGAATCTGGCCCATAGCTATTTTCAATCATTTCCCTCTCTATTTCTTGGTGAAAATGTTCCTGAAACAGAACCACAGACCCAAATACATGCCCTAAATCCAAGCATCCAGATCTCAGTTTGTCTCTCAGACCATCCTCTACTTCCTGTTTATGGTTAAGAGCAGACGCACAATTACCCCAGGATGTCTTTGCAATATTTCTGAAATGTTCAGAAACAGAAAGTACCTAGAATCCCATGAGACAGTCTCCTCATGGAAAATGTACAGCCTGATTTTTTCAGGCCAAATGGGTTCCAAAAAGGTTCAGATAAACAAATATTCAAGGCTTTGAATACATAGAACCAAAGCCCTAAACATCTGAAAATTCACCCAGTGCATAATCCATAATCACATTCCTTTTCACCTGCTTCTATAGACTATTTCTTTGTAGGGATGGACAAAATGACTTGGAAAACTGCGGGCACTGTTGTGCACAAAAACATTACTTTAAAATTGGGATTTCAAAAGTGTTCACAGTTGGCCTGCACCTGCATGCATTGAAGTTAATGGGGATTTTAGGACAGCAGTAAGTACTTTTGGAAAGCCTGTCCTCAATATACTTTCAATATTGTCTCTCTCATCTACTCACTTTTCTGTTGCTCACCAAGGCCTGGTCTACTCCACAAACTTAGGTCAACATAAGCTATCTTGCATCGACCTATTGATGCATATGTCTACACTCAAATTTGTCTCTGTGTGACATAAGCACCCCTTTATGGTAACACAGTAAACATCACCTCCCCAAAGGACATCGAACCATGGTCAACCTACTGACGTTAACACAGTGTGAGTACAGACACTATGTGCCCTGTGTTGATCCAACTACTCCTCCAGCAGCTGTCCCACAGTGTCTGACAGTGACCACCATTGGTGATCACAATTGTGAACTTCATTGCCCAGACATCATGGGGACAGAAGCCAAGCATGCCCCATTTTAAAGCCCACTTATATTTTTGAAATGTCTTTTCCTGATTGCCTAGTTTGGCGAGCACACCTCGCATCTCTCCCTTGTTGTGAGCAAGTGCCCAACAGACCATGCTGGCTCCATATACTGGACACATTCCTACATGGAGCAGACAGGAGGGACTGGATCTCCTGGGCCTGTGGAGAGAAGAGGCCGTGCAGGCACAGTTACGGACCAGTCACAGAAATGTGGACATCTACTTAAAGACTGCAGAGGAGATGCAGATGAAGAGGTACGACAGGGCTCAGCATGAAAGGGAAGGATCTGCAGCAGACATACCACAGGGATGCCAACAGTTGATCCAGTGCCAAGCCACAGATATGCTGCTTTTACAATGCACTGTCATACTTGGTGGAGATCCCTCCAGCACCCTGAAGACCACCACAGATGCCTCAGTGGAGTCCAAGACACAGACTTCTGCCAAGAATGGAAGAAGAGAAGTAAGTGGGGGAACACGTGGCAGGGGAGGGAGTCTAGATACTCTGTGAGCATCTAGACCCATTCAAGATTCCACTCTAGTCTAGTCAGTTCCACCAATCAAGCACATACAAGCTCGATGAAGGAACCCCGGGTTAAGGTGTGCATGCATTTTTCTTTATAATGTTTAAAAATAAAGATGGTGCCCAGCACAACCTCAAGTTAGCAGGACATTGGTACTAACTTTTCATTGTTTTATTCATACAAGAAGAGACAGAGGCACAACATAGAGGTAGAGTCGTTATCTGCTTTTCATTGCGCTGTAGGGTTAGGCAGAGAGGCCATGTGGAGCAGTTTGTTTGTGTACATAGGGATGTCCCGTATATTGTCCTGAGAGATCTCGATGAAACTTTCATGGAAGTACCCTGCAATTCCCCCGAAGGTTTCTAGGGATGGCAGCCTTATTTCTTCCTCCAAAGTAGGAAACGTTCCCTCTCTGAGATGATTTGAGCAGGCACTGTTGCAGTAAACAGACTAGAGGCACATGGGCTCAGGTGGCTTTGGGATGCACGCAGCAGCTGTGCTCTGTGTGCCTGTTACCCTCAGGAATGAGATATCAGTTAAAGTCACCACTGTCTGTGGAAAATACTCATACTCACAGAATTAGGGGACCACATTTTATTGGTTCATGCAACCAACCAATTTCCTCTCATTTTCCCACCCACCCCGCCATTTGCCCCTGACGAGACAGACTCACTATGGCTGGGAATGGAGAGCAGTGCTGTGCAGAGGCACACCAAAGCTGAAGTGTCAATAAACATGTCTGATTTTAAAAGTTTACAGGAACAAGGAAAGGGAGTTCTGAAACGTATCTTTCACTTTCCACTGTGACTGCAAATACAATACATCTGCCTGTTTTATCTGTAGCTGTATCCCCAATGATCCACCAAAGCTTGCATAACCATAAGCCTTTTCTATTGATATACTCTGTGGCAAGGTGGGCTGTTGCCAAAATAGGAATGTGCGTGCCGTCTATCACCTTACTGCAGTTCAGGAATCCTATTCCTGCAAATCCATCCACTATGTCCTGCACATTGCCAAGAATCACAGTCTTGCATAGCAGGAGTTGATTAATGGCTCTGCACACTTGTAAAACAACGATCATCACTGAGAATTTGCCAACTCCAAAATGATTTCCCACTGACCACTAGCAATCTGACATAAGTGTCCACAGAGCAATTGCCACTTGCTTCTCAGTTGTCATTTTGGTATTCATGTGCTGGAGGGCTGGGGCAAGGTCAACGCCCAGATCCAGGAATATGACCTTTCGCAACCAAAAGTTCTGTAGGCACTGCTCATCATTCCAAGATTGCATTACGATGTGACCCCGCCAGTCAGCGCTCATTTCGTGAGCCCCAAAATGGTGTTCCACCATCTGCAGCTACTCCATGAACACCACCACCACCAACGTTGATTTGTTTTTCATAATGTCCCTCAGCAATCTGTCCTCAAAGCATCATGCCCTCCATTGCTGTGGTTCTCTGTGCAGCACTGAAAATTGCCGAGAAACATTCATCCTGTGTTTGCAACGTTCATGATGAGAGTGCAGAGCTCTAAGGGCTCCATGCTTCTATCAGAGATGGCAAATAACAAGAAGTGCCAAATAGGTGTGTGAGATTTTTTAAAAAGGCATGAAAATTCTGGGACATGGATGACATTAGGGAAAGTTACATGACAGTAATTTGACCCTTTGCTCCCAGTCACTGCTGCGCAACTTGTTTCTGCTCCACCATGCATTGCCAAAAATTCCCCAAAGCCAGTGGATGCTCTGGATAATGGCAATTGGCAGGCTGGGGTACCTACCCATGGTGCACCATGCTGTGCATCAACACAACACACCTGGCGAGTACGCACAGCTTCAACGCAAGGAGCCAAGTATGCAAGTGCATGAGCAATACCCAGTGGCTTGACGCTGACATAACTCATGTTGACCAAAGTTTGCAGTGCGCAGATGGCCTAAGGTATCCTAGAGAGGGCCTCCCTTCCTGAATACACAGCTTCTCTCCCCCACTTAATCCTCTTCCTTTCCCCCCATTTCACTGAACTGATGTCTTTCACCACCACACAGGCAGCATCAGTGCAAGTTTCTCCCACCTCCACCTTGTTCTGGATGGACCATTCTGTTGCAGTTATCATTTAGGTTTTGGCCTTTTTAATGAGAGTGCCAACAAAGACACAAATTGGTACCAAATATGAAAATGCTTATGTGCACGTGGCAGTGGACACCAACCTACACAGAGCGGAGAATATCAATTCATCTCCCATACAGAATATCCGCTTCTGAACTCTATCAGGTTGCAGCAGTGTTCATGAAAGATCCAATCTGGATTCAAACCAGTATCCTGAAAGTCAAAGGAATTAGAGGCCTCATCCAAAGCCCACTGAGGTCAACAGAAAGACACTCACTGACTACAATGGGCTTTGGAACAGACCCTGTATCAGTGTAGTTGTTCCAGATTCACCCGAGTGTCACTGAATTTGGCCCATAGTCTTTACCCTTTACTCTAGATATTGCTTGCAACATTGCATTATGGAGTATAACACCACTGATTTGAAATCCTCATTCACCCTGCTTTCCAGGGACACGCGTGTTTCTTTATTTGACTGTGTATAATGGTTTATGTGCTTCTGTGTTAACAAACCTATGAGGAAAAACAGGCTTTGTAAACGATAAAAATAATCATATGAACTCAGTGAAATCATTCACAGGAAAGACTTAGAAGGAAAGAATGCTACAAGGTTCTTGGGGTACTTTCATATACACTCAAGTGAATTGCCAAGAATCTCACATACAGGCTAACATCACAAAAAGCAAGTAAAAATCTGGTGGTTTGTTCAGAAGTAGTTTAATGTGTCCAGAAATATATTTACCTTAAAGACCACATGATAGATTAATGTCTTGCAAAATTATTTTGTTTGAAATTAAAACCTCTCTTTTATTTACATACGAGCACCAACAAGTGATGACTACATTTCTCTTCTTTCGTTAGCATGCATCCCCAGCAGAATCCAAAGAGCCAATCCAAACTGTGTGAGCTTTTGTAGGAAGAGTGGGACACAAAGTGATTATAAACTGACTCTGTTCATCTTAAATTTGGGTCTAAAGGGAGTTATGGCCAACTACTTATCCCTGGAAAATAGGGGTATATAATGGAAGTGCTGATAGTCCTTTGTAGCTATAGCAGTCTACTGGGTGCTGCTATAATAAATCAAAGTCAGTTATGTAAAATCTAAAATTATCATTTGAAAATCACTCTCTTTGAATAATTCACTCATTGACTTTCACATCAACCAACCATTCTAGCCACCCACATACATAGTTCAGTCTCACACTTAGTCTTAAACTCTCTTTAATTATCAGCATTAACCTATCCCATTGCTATTTCATTCTTATTTCACATTGGGGGAGGGGTCAGTGATTATGATAAATCACAATGAACTAGAAGACTTTGAGCTGTCCTCCTCTTTTACAGGGTTGCCTTGATCAGCCTGCGACTGAACTTCCCAGGTCTGCCTTTGTCCTGAGTGAGAACAAGGACAGATAAGCAGTATCCTTCATGATAATGCATCTCCAGTGTCAGTCCAAATAGTAAGTCTTGAAAGTTTTTAATGCAGAGCAGCATACCTGCCTCTAATTTTATCTGTGAGCCTCAGCATACAAGAGGGCATAGCATGAAGCATAAAATATTTTGCTGCATTCACATTTTCTCTTCCCCTCGTCCACATTTCTTGCCAGAAATAGGATCATTGGGCTCACGGTTTGTTCAAACAAAGCAGGTTGTCTGGTTTTTATCTCTATTTTATTAAATGTAAAATAAAGCATCCTTTTCCTGACTGTTTTTCAGGAAAATGTTCTTGGTAATCAAAGGCAGAGAAAGCGAGCCTAGTATCGTATGCCTACCAGGATGTTAATAATTTCTCGCATCCAACAGCGTGCAGCATATTAATCAGGGGTGTTGCCGCAGGTTAAAGCCTTAGGTTTCAGTCAGGATGATGTCTGGTGTTCTAGATTCTGATCTCAGTTACACTGGTATAAATCCAGAGTAACTCTGTTTACACCAGCATTCCTCAGATCAGACTCTGGCTTCCATTGCTTGGCGACCCAGAGGGCTGCCCTTACCATGAGATGAACTGAGATGGCCGCCTCAGGTGCCAGACTGTGGGGGGCACCACTAGGACCAAGAGTGTAGAAAATTGTGTCTGCTGCTGGTGCATATGTATTCTCTCTGCTCTAGATGCACAGAGACGCTGGAGTGCTGTGCTGGAGGAAGAAGGAGCAAGAGACATAACAGGCAGGCAGGAGAAAAGGTGAGGGGCAATAACAGAAAGCAGCAGGAGATGCAAGGAGAGATAGAGAGAGAGAAGGAGCCTCTTATGTACCTCTCTGGCATCCCCAGGAGCCTAGACTGATTAACACCAGATTTTCAGGGAGCTCCCTGTTTCTTGCTCCTTCTCTGAACCCACTGGAGGAGAACAGGCAGTCAACTGAATTAGTAGGAGTCAGTTAGGCCCTTAAGACGCTAATATCTTCCCTCATTCAGGCCCTGCTACCAGCCTGCTTATTTCTCCGTTTTACTTGAGTGTTGACAGCCCCTATAGCTGGCATAGAACAGCAGTCATGAGTGAAAGAAGAAATCACCCATCAAGGGCGGCGTTCAGAAAAAGCAAGCAAGCAAAGGAAGCTCTTCTATCTAAGCAGGAAGGAACTCTCCTGAGATACATAGACACAAATGTTCATGGTGAGCCTTCCGGCCCCAGTGAGGATGTGAATGGTGAAGAGACACCTGATCTTCCTTTTAGAGTTCAGGTAACCTGGCAGCTTCTGCAGCGTCCATATCGCCATCTCAGATGGATGTAACCATACACATTCCTGAGGAAAAGTGTAGATCAGAGAAGAGTGTGGTGGAGGCTCAAGAAACAGCTACTGCTGAGTTTAGTTCCTTAAGTCTAGATGATCCAGGACCGTGGACCCACATGAGCAGTAGCTTGAGAGACTTCCTTGTACTGCATGGGTCACAGCAAAGTAAAAACAACATGTTCCCCAAAGACAATGAAAATAGAAGTTTCCATCCAACGCATTACTCACATGAAATCCCCAGTGGTGACAAAGTGGAGAGGCCATGGTTTATGTACTAAAACACCCAGAATGCTGCATACTGTTTTTGTTGCAAACTCTTCCAATCTAATGCTCCAGCCACATTGTGTTCTACAGGAACAAAGCATTGGAAAGAACTGGCTAGAAATCTGGAATGCCAAGAGAAGTCAGCAAATCAGCAGAGAGCATTCCATAGGTGGAAAGAGCTTGAGATGAGACTAAGGTTAAAAGCCACCATAGATGATCAGCATTAGGAGAAGATTGCATCAGAGTCTCTTTACTGGCAAAATGTTCTGAAAAGGTTCATTGCCATTGTGAGAATGCTTGCTTTCCAAAACCTAGCACTGCGTGGCACTTCAGATCAGCTGTATATGCCAAACTTAAAATTGTGGAGCTGATGGCTGAGTTTGATGCGATACTTCAAAACCATCTAAGAAGAGACACCACCCAAGAAATGTACACACACCCCTACCTTGGAAAAACAAGTCAAAATGAGATCATACAGTTACTGGCAACGAAAGTCAAACAGAAGATTGTGACAGATTTGAAGTCAGCAAGATAATATGGTTATTCTGGACTGCACACCTGACATCAGCCATATGGAAAAAATTATTTTAATGGTGTGTTTTGTAACAACAGAACCTAGTGAAAATGTCCTTGCAATGGTGACAGAGAGCATTTTCTAGAATTTATTGACATTGATGATACTACAGGAGCTGGTATGAAAAATGTGCTTCTTAAAAAGCTGGAAGATACGGGAATTGCGATAGCTGACATGGGAGGTCAGGGCTACGATAATGGTGCCAACATGAGAGGAAAGAACAGAGGAGTGCAGACACAGATCCAAGAGTTAAACCCTTCAGCTTTTTTTGTCCTATACAGTTCTCATTCATTCAACTTGGTGGTCAATGATGCAGCATCAGACTCCAGTCAGGCTGCTGAATTTTTAATGCCATTCAAAGCATCTTTGTATTTTTTTCTGCATCAACTCATCGATGGCAAATTTTGAAGCAACACCTGGGAACATCCTCTCTGACACTGAAACCACTGAGTGCCACATGATGGGAAAGTCAAGGGTAGGCAATAAAGCCTATCAAACACCAAATTGGGAAGATAGATGATGCCATGTTGCCATTATGGAGGATAATGCTATGACAGGAACTGTTTGTGGCAGAACAGTGGCAGAGGGAAATGGAATCACCAGAAACATACATAACTTCAGATTTCTGTGTGGCTTAGTGTTGTGGCATGACATACTGTTTGAAATAAATTTTGTAAGCAAGAGACTCCATGGTGTTGACCTGGATATATCTAGAGCAATGGAACAACTGGACAAAGCAAAGTCATACCTACAGTCTTACCAGTCAGATGAGGGATTTCAAAACATTCTGAAGAGTGCACAGAAGTTGGCAGAGGAACTTCGCACTGAAGCTATTTTCCCATGCATTCAAGAATACAAGAGTCACCGAAGAAAAAGACATTTTAATTATGAGGCATGGGACAATCCCACAAGAGATCCCAAACAACAATTCAAAGTTGAATTCTTTAACCAAGTACTAGGTTGTGCAATACAGTCAGTTGAAGAACGTTTCATGAAGCTCAAGGAACACAGCAGCATATCTGGGATGCTTTATGATACTCCAAAACTCCTCACTATACCTGAAGAAGACCTACACCAGCAGTGCAGGGCACTAGAGACAGTGTTGACACATGATGACATGTGCGATATTGATGCAAGTGATTTAGGTGATGGACTGAAAGCCCTTTCAAGATACATTTCAGCAGGCTCAGCTCCAAAGGCTGTTCTGGAATATATGTGCACAAATAAGATGACCACCCTCTTTCCAAATGCTTTTGTTGCTCTTCGCATACTTCTAACACTTCCTGTAACAGTTGCCAGTGGAGAACGCAGGTTCTCCAAGCTGAAGTTAATAAAAACACATCTATGCTCCACAATGACACAGGAGAGGCTGGTTGGCCTTGCAACCATCTCAATAGAGCATGAGCTGACCCAGACTGTGAACCTGCCGGAAGCAGTTCAAATCTCTGCAACAAAGAAGCCATGGAAAGCACCACTTTGATTATTCAAACAAATAAAAATGCCAGGGTTTACTATGCACACAAGAAAAGTTACATTTGTTGTTCAGGCATTTGAAAGTTAAATGTTACTTAAAATTTTTGAACAAGGCATTTTAAGTTGTTAGTTCTCCTTTATTGGGCAGGTAGCAGAGCAGTACCATGAGAGAAGTAGAACAGGAAGAAAGCAGAATTGAAACTTTTGGCCCACACGAGAGGGCCAAAAATGTTGTGGGCCGGCCCTGGCTACCCAAAAGGGTTATGAGAGCTCTTGAATGGAGCACAGTTAGAGCTGTGATAAAACGGCTGAAGTATACACCTCTAAGAGAAGAGGAAGAAAAAAGGCTAGAGGGCTAATGAAAGAGGGGAGGGTATCGGGGAGGCTATGAGAAATCTGAGAGCCAGCCGGTATGGCCTGCCTCTGCTTGGAGCTGTGTGATTAAGTGGCTGCCTTCTATTTTTCACAGAGCCAGACAATGGCTGAAAGACCATGGGGACTGTTATAAAGAAAAATTCTTCCTTTGTTTTTCATTGCAATTAAGATGGTGTTTTATAATTTTTAAACAGTATAATTTATACATCACTTCCATGGTGGGTGGTGGTTGCTTCCCCAGAGGGAGAGAGAATGCATTAAAGGAGACTGTTGTGTATTAGTTTGTGATTATGACCTGCCTGTGTGTAACTGGGAGTGGAACCGGACTGCTGAGGTCTCTCAAGCTCTCCTTTAACAAGCCAGAAGTTTAACGTATTCATCCAGTGCAAAAGTTTATTCTCTTTAAAAATTAATTCATTATTTTTCCCTGCACTTTGATGACACGTTTAAGTTAGTTTCACATTTTATTTGTCTACTGAGCTCCCTAAGTTGGGGGAATTAGTATTGTGTGTGCGGTTTGATTTAATTAGTAATTGGGGAAATAGGTCTGGCATGTTTCATGGAGGCTTGGGGAAATTGTCAATTAGCATTGTGTTAATTGGTGTCGGCTGTCCTTGCTTTTTAGTTTTTAACCCCTTTTACCTTGTTCCCACTTTCAGTGTGTAAAATCTGGCTGCTTATTATTCTTTAAGTAAAGGATTAATTGCTTGAATTCCTGTCTGTGCTTGGTGTTCTTTTTCCCCCCAGTGTGGTGGGATTTGTGTGTGTCTGTAGAATAGGCTTTCTGATTTCTTTCAGGACCAGTCCTCCTGTCATCTATTTCAGATGTTTCAGAAGAGTTATCGTATTGAGCCTTGAATGACCTCTGCTTAGAACAAGGGTTTTTATTTTCAGTAAGTGTGTTGCATGTTCATTAAAACTATATACAATCTCTTAAAATTACTTCTTCATTTGAGATATACTGAAGTCCTAAAAAGTGCACGCTAGCACCACTGTGAACTGTGAAACTGTGCTTTCACTTGCCTGATGCAACACTAGGACACCAGTGGGACATCTTCCTATATTGCTGAGTCCTTAAACATGGCGTGACTAAAACTCTATATATCACAGGTGGCCCATCTGAGGTACCATGGCCTCACCGTTAGCACTGCTCTTTTGCCTTTTAAGGGACCTCCAGTATCACTTCATTTTCCAGTTTATCTGTGGAATCTCTACTATCAACCCATTCTTCTGGAAGCAGCTCCCACTATACACAAACAGTGCATCTGCCAGAGAAGGTAGCTGGAGTGGATGTAGCTAAACTTGCAGCCTCCATAGCACTGGAGCTGCTGAGGGAGCTAAAGAAGTGAGGTGACATCATCACCCCCAAAAGCTTCAACATCAAAATATTTTGCATCCTGGCTGAAATTCCAGGGCAAGCAAATCAGTGTTTGTAGCAGCATTTCAGCCAGTACTATATTCTAAGGGGAAGGAGTACATCCAGAGATGGCAGTAAAACACCCTTGTACCATAGTCACAGCGGGTGCCATCAAGTACCCACCTTACTGGACATTTTGGAGACACCTCCACCTACCCAATAAGAGGATCCAAGTCATCACAGGATTACCCAAGTCAGTGTGCTCAGCTCCCGCCATGAAGACAGAATCTCGTGTTGTTCTTTTCATTCACAGCACTGGTGTGGTCTTAGCCAGAAGGACCGCAAGGCCAATGCGGAACTGAATGTGGAAGGATTCATGCTTCATTTCAGCAAAGCATTTAAGTAAGTGCACAATATCCTTCCCTGTTCAGCAAAGCATGTTTCAATGAGACAAAAACATGTGCTTAAGCCACACACACGTGCACACATAAAAATATGAGGTTACAATCATTAAAAGACTTGGATATGGTCAATTTTTGAGAAAGGGGACAGAAAAATTGCAAGGACAATTAGGCCAACGTTAGTAATTTATTCTGAAGCTCCTGAAAATCTGCAGCTGAATGGGATGGGGGAGGGAGGCATTTGTACTAGTTAGCAGAAAAATATCACTGAAATTGCAGGTAAAAGTAAAGTAATATTAAGGGGCGAATAATAAACTCCAATAGCTAAATAGTTAAGACTTACATAACTAGATAACTGGAGTGAGGCTATTTATCTCCATTGAGCCTGTAATTTGTTCCCATTAAAAAGCCCTCTATTCAGGGATTCATACCTCAGATGATTCTTGGCAGAGAAAACGTCAACCCAGGAGCAACTTATGGTTTATTTTAATTATCAAAAATCTATTTGGTCCTTTATAAATTAATAGGAGCTGAAAATAGCAGCAATGTGATCTCTGTGGAGTCCCCAGTGGACATTTGTCCAGATCACAAACCCAGCATACACTTCAGTACAATTAGCAGTCTTTGCTCAAGAGAGGCCCAGGCCTGGGATAGCAGGGTATTACAGGTCAAAACTGAAGGGTATTGGCACAGAGCTGTGTGGGAAAGCTTTGTACAGTGCCTGCTCTCACTAGGCTTGGCTCTTGCCCATACTATTAATCACTCTCCTTGACGAGCACCAAAATCACATACAATTTACAAACACAAATTTGAAAAGAATACTATTGTTTTCAAATAAAGAGGGGGAGAGTTGGTTGGCATATCAATAAATAAATATAACAACATTCAATTTGTATGACACTAGTCATAGAAAGAAAGAGATAGTCCTATTTAAAGGTGATGATGTGCTCTTAACTCATGCTGTTGGGTGTCCAGCTATCATCAAGCGGTTAGTATTAATGCCTAGTGGGAATAATTAATTAATTGTTAATTAGTATTAACAATTTAGACCCTGATCCTGCAGCTGTCAGTAGGACATCCACATGCATAAAGTTAAGCATATGTATAAATGTTTGCAGGACTGGAGCCGTATATAACACCAAACACTTACACAGAGTAAGACCTTCCCCGGCCCTGAACAATATATAATCTATAGCCAAGACACGAGTTAAGTTGGGATATGATAGCTATGTAACTGCCTCACTGCCTACATGAGCAACTGAAGTGAGGTGATCCTGAGAAGTCAGGCAGGCAAAATATAATTTCCCAACTGGAATTTGACCAGGGAAGAGGAATAAACATTGGGAAATGGGACCTTTTCGCCCTTCTTTCTGGTTTGCCACTTAATGACGATCTGCACTTGGCTGGTTTTAAGCACAAAAAAAGCAAGTGGATGCTTGAGGCCCTGACTTTTGAGGGGGTCTTGCACACAGCAGAAGCTTTGCAACTCCTCGCCTGGCTCTTTCATCCCTTCCTGTAGCATGTCTGCAAAGGAAGAGAACAATTCACCGCGAGGTCTCTGCCACTCACATATAGGGCTGCCAGAAAACAAGAATTCCATTTCATGAAAAATGCTGAGACCATACATTTATTTTCATCCCACATCACGATGCCAAGGAGACATTGACAATGACACAAAATGTTGTCATGATACGGAATAAAAAGAAATTTCACATTTTTGAATATTTTCACCAAAAAATGAGATGAAGCACTTACCACCCCAGCATAGCCAGATGAGATGTGGAAGAGCCAGGTTCAAGCCCTTATTCTCATTCAGGCAAAGCAGGGGCTCCCACCCAGTGGACTCTAGAGTCAATTTCCATCTCTTTTAATCTCTCCAGTTTGAGCTGCTGTAAAACACTCATTGGGCTGGAAAAAGAGACAGCAGAGAAAAAGAGAGCAAGAATTTAACCCTAAATGTCCCATATCACAGGTGAGTGTACTAACCACCTGTCTATGGTCTATTCTCCTCTGGTTCTCTCTCATACACCCCAGAAATTCCATCTTGAACTTGAACTTCATCCTTCTGATGAAAATGTAGTAAAAACCAGTCTGTTTGTCCATAACATTTCAGTTTCAACAAAACGGCCTTTTCAGACAGAGAAAAAAGTTGTTGAAATGTTTTCAGTCAGCTCAGCTCACTCCCTGGGCCAGACTGGGCCATGCCATTTCTTGTGACTCTGTATATTTTAAGGCTAACACTGTTTCAACTGGCACTGCTTCAAGATCAATGGATTTGCAACACTCCAGAGCTCTGTAACCATTTGACTTTACCAGCTAAGCGAAGAGCAGCTCCTGCTTCTAACTAGCTCTCTCCTCTTCCCCCATCAATCTCTCTCCTTCCTTCCACCATCCCCGCACCCACTGACCAACATGTTGCTGCTTCCCGCTTGCTGGTACACAAAGCTCCTCCAACCCACCCACTCCCACCTCCTCTACCAGCTGGCAGCTGCCTCAGCTCCTGTTGGACAGCAGGGCTCCCTCTTGCTTTCCTCTCCCAACCTTCCACGCACCTCTTCAGTTTCCTCCCTTTCTTTGATCTGCTACTCCAGCCTCTCTACATCACCCTCATGACACATGCTACCCCTCCTCTGACCCATATTGCTAGAATGCCTCGTTCTTCCTTTGACTTCTAGCTCTCTGCTCTTTCTCCTCCCTCTACATTCTTGCTTGCCCCTGACACACACTGAAACTTCTCTCCTGATGGTCACCCCTATCTCCACTATTACCCTGCCACACCCCTTCTCCTCACTCACCTATCAGCTTCCACTGATTGCCCATCCCTCCTCCAGTCAAACAAAGATTTGTAGGAAAGATGAGATTCATCACCTCAAGTAACCAAGAACTCTAGTTTACCTCCCATCAGTAAATACAATAATGGATAAAATGGGAGGGCTCTCCAATGGAAACAAATCACAGTCACTACAGTAGGGTGGAACTTCCATCACTGGGGGATGGTAGATGTGAACGTAGAATGGGAGCTTCACTTTACGCCCCTCTTATGACACTGAGCTTAAAGGAACACAAGATCAATGGTAAGTGATATATGTACTGCCGGCAATCACCTTATTTTCCTGTAAGCAAGATGCAGAACACAAACTCCCACAGCCTGAGTCTAATACTTACTTAATAAACCCATTCCAGCTCAAATCACCCTAATCAATCTGCTTGTGTTTAAAGGGTATGTTAGTTCATGGCACAAGTGTCAACAGGTATTTGGCTCTTTGAATACATGAAAGTTTGTATTAGTTGTCAATGCGATGTTAGGGGAAAACAAGCAGCACTTGAGAGCAGGAGTTTTATGGTTCTGAGTGGGATATAAAGTACACAGAGAGGTTACTCTGGACTCCTTAATGATTCTCATAGTCCAGAGAATTTGTGTCCACATAATCCCTGCAAATCAAGAGGAGAATAAACCTAATTGCTCATTAAGGGCTAAATTCTGGTTTGGGACAACATGCCTGTGCATAGAAATAAGAACTCCCCTTTTAGCCATCAGTGGGCCACTCAGATGTTGGGTCCAGGCATTCAGGCATAAGTGGGGCTGTGAGCCCACTTATTTTCCCCACTCCAAGGAAAGCAGGTGGGGAGTGCCCGGAGAGGTGGGGAGTGGACAGTCTTGGTCCCACCCCCAAAACACTGACCAGCACAGTTAAATGTTTTTAAATACATCAGAAGCAGGAAGCCTGCTAAACAATCAGTGGGGCCCCTGGATGATTGAGATACAAAAGGAGCATTTGAAGATGATAAAGTCTGGTCCCTACCTGCTAGATTCACTCCCTCTGGGGCACCTGGCATTGGCCACTGTCAGTAGACAGGATACTGGGCTGGATGGACCTTTGGTCTGACCCAATATGGCCTTTCTTATGTTCCTATGTTTTGGGCGGGTGCAGGGGGAGAGGGGGTGGAGCACCAGAACTGGCTGTACAAATGAGCCAGGAGCAAATCACTAAGCCCGAAGAAGCAAAGATGGAACTGTGACTCAGAAGAGTTTCTCTGAGTCATAACATCTCTTGGGGCTACATCTGGATTGGTACAGCTTGCACACCAGCTCTTGCTCAGGAGTACATCTCCATGGTCACAGTCTAGGCTTTACCTCAACCATCTAAGCACAACATAAAGGTTCAGTCACATTATTGCCAAAACATTTTTTTAAAATAAGAGGAGCGCATCTAGCACAAGCAGGTGGCTCCCAAGGAAACATGCTCATCTCAAGCTGCACCACTAACCACCTTCTTTATGAACTTCTCCCACTCTTGTATTCTTGCCTTCTGATGTATGGTGTCTAGCATATCCCCCGCCTCCCCCAACCCCCGCACTCTTTTCCTTTCATGGAAAATTAATCCCTAAATATGGAACAGTGGAAATGGGGCTCCTCATGTCTTCAGCAGGGACATGGAGATATTCTGGGAAGGGAAACAAGTTGCTCTTTTGGGACTTTTGCTTGTGTTGTAGTCTTTTCGCAGTTTTGGAGTGAAAAAAATAATTTAAAAGGGCATAATCCGTAACCTCACTGCTCTTCTCTCTTCCTCTACCACTTTCATTCATACCTGTCATGGGTGCACTCAGTACCAAATTTCCATTAACACCCTCCCTCTCAAAATAACAACCCCCTTCCAAATGTGATCATGATTTCTGATGGTGTGAGTTAGTTCTGAACACAATGTTTCATTTCAGCAGCTCAGTTGGAACCTTCCCATTCATGCAAAACTTCTCATTTCCAGCTGGCTCCACATTGGGTTCCAATTTTCCTCCATTAGCATTAATGCAAGTTACTGACTAAAACTCACTGCAAGTCAATGAGAGGCTGGACCCTTTAATGTTTCCTTCAAGTTCACTCTTCAAGACCAGCCTTAGAGATGCACACAGGTTGCCTGTGAAGAGCAAGCTTGCCAGGTGAATGACAAAAACCTTGAGAGCTAATGTTCTCACACTTTGAGGAGGCAGTTTATGTATGAGCCTGGCGGCAAGCCAAACAGAACAAGGCAGGTCTAGAAATTATTCAGAATGCAGTTAAAACATGTCTTTCGAAGCGGATACATTTAGATCTGGCAGTGTGGAAGACTAAAATGTAAAACACTTTCATACACTCTGCATCTGGGATGAACAGATCTCACAGGGCTGAACCCCATGGCAGTCCTCCATGACCTGAAGCTTTTCCTGTCAGGACCTCTTCTAGGCTCTCTCAGCTGCCATTTCTTTCCCCTTTCCTCTGAGCTCTGCCTCCTCTCAGACTCTCTCTGAGCTGGATCCTGTGAGGCACTAAACACTCTCTAGTCCCAATGTCAGTGGGAGTTGTAGGTGTAGAGTACCTTGCAGGATTGGTCTCTTCTCCTTTCCTTCAGGCCTCCTTTGTGCTATCAGTGCCTTCTAAACTGACCATTTGACATCCTGTTTGACACAGCCATCCTTATTACACCACGCTATTCCTGACTGCTACTTCTAATGTTATTGCTAATGTGCTAGCATCTTATTTCTTACCCATCTGCTCCTTGGCCTGCTCACTGTCTTTAATTAACCAGCTGATTAATATTGAACTGTTATTCAAAATTTCCCCACCCCACTCTACCTGCCTTAAAGAGAAGCATTAATTATACAACTGGAATGGGGTCCACACTCTCCAAACCATGCCTGCTCTTTAGCAATTTAAGACGTGCAAGTGAAAAAATGGCAGGATTAACAATTTAGTAACCAATCATTGCAGCTGTATTCTTCTAACCTGCTACAACTAACATAGCCATGATACAAACTAGAGGTGGCAGGAGGTAGAACCTTCTCTGCAGTCTGGAACACCCTTCCAAAAACAATAGGAAAACACTCACATTGGCCTTCATTAAGCTCCCTCTCTCCCCACCCCGCTGTAAATCCTGCTTCTTCTCCAAAAAGACCATGACAAGAAGGAAACAACTGGGCAGTACATTCAACAGCCCACAATCCTCAGTGCTCTTTTGTAACTAACCTCCAGCAGTGAGACACTACAGCGATAGGTACTTTAGAAATGCTGAGGGATTAGATTGATTTTCCTTCCTCAGATTCTGCACATCAGACTCCAAAGACAAAGGGAGCTGAAACATTAGTCCATACCCTCCACCCCCATCCTGATTTTTCACATTTGCTGTCTGGTCACCCTAACTTCCCAGGACGTACTGCAGCAAAATTTTTCATTGGTGATATTAAATACATGAGAATTTATGGAAAGATTTGATTGTGTCTAATTGGGCCAACCCAAAGGTTGAGCAGAGAGCTCAGCAGGAACACAAAGGATAGTGAGCAAGCTCAGCACCAGGGCCCATATCAGAGAATGCTGCCATACATGAGCCACAATGGGTCTTTGGCTCGTAATGGCCCTGCCCCACCGCCTGAGAAGCAGGCGAGGGAAATGCTAGTGTAATGATGGCAACTGAGCCATCATTACACTAGCATGAGTGGTGATAATAACGTGAGCCCCCTGGAGTTGGGAAATACACACTCCACTCCCCAGCTTCTTGAAACACTCGTTTCTGGATCTCGTCCCCTTCCTTCAGTAGGACTGAACCCACTTGCCTGGCAAGGAGGAGCAGTTTGAGGTGTGTGCAGGGCGGGACACAGTTCCACAGTAAATTCTGGGCCTTGCAATCACAGGCCCAGTTCAAAGGCCCAGGCACTCTCAGAGTTGCTGCCCTGGGCCCTGCTCAGGCTGGCTAGAGCTGGGAGTAGCAGGCACTAATGCTTTCATAAGGGAGAGTGGGGCTTGTCCTGCATCTTGTCACTTGCGTTAACTAATAACTGACAAAGTCATGCCAGTCAAGGAGGGCCTGCTCCTTCTCCCACTGCAGTCAGCTGGAGCTTTGCCATGGGCTGCAGTGAGAGTAGGATGAGGCCTAGAGAAAGCAACCAGCCTCCCTAAGTCACAGGGCATTGCTGAGTTTTTGGTGTATTAGCGAGGGAAAAGATGTTGAGATGCCACTTTTGGGAGATGTGACCCAGACTGAACATGCGACATCCAAAACTCCCACTAACTCAGGCTATTTCGTGTTGTGAATGATTGCCATGGAGAGGAGGAGGACCCTTGGACTATGCTGAGGGTGATCCTTCACCTCTATACTTACTAACACAATAAAATAAAAGAGACAAGTTTTGTCCTAACCATGCAGTCCCAATTACCTTTAATGAAGTGTAACTCAGGGCAGACCTAGGATCAGGATTTGCAATTACAACAAGCTATGTATAAAATGAAAATACAATACAAATAAAAATCCATCTGTCAACGAAAAGTGTTTGTTTTTCCAGTGATCCACAAGTCTGAGCTGTCTGCTAGAACAATATTCCTGAACAACAACAATATGGATGATAGAACAAGTCAGCTAATCATTTAAAGGAATAATGTGACCAATTCAAAAGAAGGCTAGAGGTTTTTCAAATGATATTTTAATAGAATTAGAAACCAATAATTAAAATGGCAAATTATCAGAATGACACTATACTAGTACCATCATCACAATAATTATCTCACCAGAATTTCACAGGCTGCATTCTTTTCTATTAGATCTACAGTTAATCTTGTAGAAATAACAAATCCTCCCTGAGAGAGAGTATAGTAGTAATAATAATACTCAGTACTTCAAAGTGCTGTAGAATCATTAACTAATTGGTCCTCACAGCACTCATATTATCATCATCTCCATTTGGTGATGTTTATACGTGGGAAAGGGGAGTCAGATTCTGTTTTCAGCACACTTAACGTAAACCTAGAGTAACTCCATTGACTACTGAGAGATTACTCCATATTTGCACTGGTGAAGATGATAGCAGAATCTGCCCCAGGTATTTTAAGTGACTTGTTCAACATCACACATTGGGTTGTTGGCTGAGATGGGATTATAACTCAAGAGTTTCTGGCTATCAGCAATCTACTCAATCTACTACTTCTTGCCAATGTTGCACGTATCCTGAACAGTATATGCACAATAAACTCCTATATTTCCTGTCTCCTGTTTGAGTAAATAGAAAATAAGTAACAGTCCAGAAAGCAAGATGAAATTCAAACTGCTTTGAGGTTCAGATCAGTTAGACCAGGTACCCTTCTCCAGTTCTTTGACAACCCCAAGGATTCTCCCTGACTTTGGGGATAACTTGCAAAATCAATCGCAGGGTCTCAGCAGATCTGGTAGTCTCAGCTGGGTTTACTGCTGTTTTCAAATGTCCTTGAACCCTGGAGCTTCCATGAGCTACAAACTGAGAGGCATGTAAAGAGGGTCAGAGCAAGAGAAGCTGGAGATTATGGGAGGAAAGTTTAGAAGGGATGGGGAAGGGCCAGATGATGGATTACCTGGGGATGTGACTGCACCGGGAAGGAAGAGATGCAGGACTGAGGACTGGATATTGCGGTGCGGAAAAGCATGTCACCAGGTAGCAGAAGGCCTCTTCAAACTTTTTAAGACTTACCTCAATCTGATCAGATGAAAGAGGAATCTTTTCTCCCTACCTCTCAAAGTATGGTCCACCAAATTAAAGCATTCTATATTAAGGCAACATAAAGGGTTTGCTCAATATAGGGAATTGATGTAAACCATCAATATTTGTCATTTCCTTTGCTCTCCCAGGGTTATTTTGATTTGTGGGCTATGGGGTTTTTTTTGTTTTTGCTTTTTTAAAATGATGGGAGTGGAAGCTTTTTGCAAAGCAAGGCTGTTGGAGGATATCATGGACATGTTCAGATATGAATTAATTAGAATTCCTGTACAGTTTTCTTATGTTAATTATAGCTTAATTTGATTGCTTAATAGCTCTAGTTTTCGTAATGTTTAGCACCTGTTGTAAATTGCACAAGATAAATTGTCTTCTACAGTCTACTGTGTTTACTCCTAAATTTTACCTTTACCTTTCAGCTCATGGCTTTGGATTGGAGCTGTCGCCTTTTCTTGCCTGTGGCCTTTTCATCAAAGAAACCTCTCTTTCACTGGGCTTTTGAACCAATGAAGAAGTAGATTTCATTTAAATACCATTTTTTAAAACAAAAAATAAGAGATTTTTTAAAATCATATTGGGAAAGAAGAATGTTTCAGATGCTTTAAACAGTGCAAATGTTGACCCCTAGTATTATGCAGACTTCCACTTATGGGTCATCTTTTTTTTTCCCTTTCCCTTTTTGATGCACACAGGTTTTTTTATTCTTCTTTTACAGGGTTATTAGACAGAAGTGGAGGCCCTGCATCATTAATTGATTTCTTCCATACATTGTACTATGATACAATTTTTCAAGGCTGTGCATAATTGTGTTCTCTGTGCCAGTGTTCTATGTACTGTCCTTGTCATATTGTCATTGAAGGCTGATTCCACCCTCTGTAATTGGAGATGTTCTACTTTTGGACAAAGGTGTGGGGGCAGCTCAGGGGAACAGCACTGACATTTACTTCATCAATTTATTTTTATTGTTCCTACATTTATTGCAGCTATAACAGCCCTTTAATAGTTATATCTCCTCCCTGTAGGGTATTCTGGTATTTGAAATTTTTTTAACTCATTTGTTCTCATAGATAACAGTAAAGTGCATTTCATGCTAACCTTTAGGTTTCAATCTTCTCTCTTTCTTTGGCTCTGAAGCAGTTGCAGCTTTAAACTTTTACTGCATTGTCAATCTAAAGGCCACCACCACTGAGTCCATTCTAATGCTGGAGTAACCACAAATTAGTGGCCCTGAAAATTTGAGGGATGTTAGTCCTCAATCGAGTATAGCGATTATCATCATTCAAAACTGGTCATCCTTTTACAGGGGGAGGAGGGGAATACAGTAAATACTAACATCAAGTCTCCTTTTACAGTCTTTAGTCAAATGAGGGATCATAATTAAATCTTTATGACTATTGGAGTAACGACTTGACCAGCTGTGAGTCTGTGCCCTTCAGTACCTGGCAGACAAGATATTGTACTAAACGTTTAAAGAAAATGTCACTTCAGTCAGCAATTTTTCCTTTGTCTCTAGTATTCCCCCCACTCCCTTCATGGAAGGAACTTTATCTCACTGGCCAATTATATCACACTTTGTACTTCATCTCCAGTATGATACCATCAGGGCAGAAACATGGTTTCTAATGTTTAACTCATGAGTTAATTTAGGAAGATATGAATTAAATGAAGAAATCCAGATGTGAACGATACAGCTGGACCATGTCCTTACTATGGGCCACACAAGACTGCTGGATCCAACATCCCTATATTTTGGTAAAGTCTGGATTCAGAGCTAGCGCTGAATTTTGAAGCATGAGCCCATCTCTAATTTGTAAGGTGCTGTGAGAAGCTGACCACCTCCTGCTGGGTGCTGAGCTTCCTTGATGCTCATTGATCTCAATGGCCAATGGGTCAGTCGAAGTCTGTGGAAGCTGAAGGCACTCAGCACCTTGTGAAATCAGATCCCAAATACAGCAGCTTTTAAAAGATAGTGAATTAAATGCCAACAAAATACATCTTCTCAGACAGCAGACCTGATTCTGGTTTTAAGGTATTTATACCTGGCAGTTCTGGAGCTGTAAGTACTTAGGAAAATCCACTTGGAAAGCAAGTGTGCTTTCCTACAAAGAGAGGGAAAAGGCACACCAGTGCTATGCTGAGGTCCTGTGGCCATAGGAGGATCCATCTTTCTTTTAACTGCAGCTTTTGGCAAGAACATTTCCATCCTCACCTCTCTGGTTCCACCCTCTTTCATTACACAGACAGTTTCTTTACCTCAAAGCCTTTTTTCTTAAAGACACTGCCAAGGAAGAGCTTAATTAAAGTGAATGGAGACATTCAAAATGAGAACAAATTAGGGCAGGGAGATAAACAGAAATCAGATGACTAAGGATAAGAAAAGAGGACTAAAGAAAGTAGTGTAAAAAACCCACATTGTTTCTAATGGAGCTGTATGACTGTCTCTCTACTTGAAGTACCCAAACCTGCCCGAAGTTAAACATTATGTGCTTTTCAGAGTACTTGTTTGTTTTTGCTACCTAGCCAGCAGACTAAATTATTTGGAAGCATGTTTATTAATGGCATCTATAAGGGCTACCCAAGAGAGAGCAGTGGCCAGGGGTGAGACTGGTCCTCCATAACAGTTACATTGTTTAAGCCAAACCTTCGGCTCTCAAGCCTGAGTTTTTATCAGGGGACCTAATCTTGAGAGACGCTGAATACTGCTGGCATGGTGCTGTCTGTACTGCATATCATCTACAATACTAGAAGTTGAGGCTGATGTCAATACTAGTCGATCATGCACAGGCCCTGTAAGGAGGCACTCAGCAGCTAGGGGACCAAATGCTGATAGTTGAGGAGTACATGCAGCTGCTACACTGGCTTCAAATATCTTTGCCAGAACTGCAATAAGTTCACTCTGAACGTTCTGGCAGGGAAGCTTGTTAACACTTGTGCTGCTGCTATCTCAAGGTATACCCGTGTAAATTGGGATGTCGTTCCACTGAAGTCAAAGGCATTATTATACCACTGCAAAATTGATGTGAGGGAGTTTGAAATCAGGCCTTCTGTACATACGGCCATCAAACCTTACTGACACCGTTTAGCGCTTTCTCACACAGGTAGGTCCACTGATGCCTGTGGAACAATGTATGTGCGTAAGTGCTCACCAGTGGGAATCAGATTTGTAGAAGCTATATGAGTGCAACTATTAGATTTACCAGGCCAAATGTTCAAAGTAACCCACCTGATCTCCAAGCCATGGCCAACTTCAAAGCACTGGCTACACAGCTATTTTTAGGGTACTAGCAGGAGCCCTGCTAACTTCTGTTTGTCAACCCAGGCTGGAAAGCTTGCTTCTGTGGGCTGCACAGACATACCCTTCATCTCTCTGTGCCATGATTCCCCCATCTGTAAAATAGGGATAACACTGTCTTGTCTTTATAGATTATAAACTCTCTGAAGCAGCAATTTTCTCTTATTATGTATCTGTACAGCATAAAGGAACCCTGATCTCAGTTATCCTAAATGCTATTCTCATATCCGTATATAATAGTTAATAATAATTACAATAAGGTGATAACATGGAAAAAACCAGCAAAATAGTAAATGCCACATTGTGAGCCTGTTGGCTATGTCCACACTAGAGACACACTAGAGAGTTTACAGTAGCGCAGCTGTACCAATGCACCTGCTCCATTGTCATATCTCTCATGTAGCTGCTCTGTGCCGAGGGGAGAGAGCTCTCCTATCGACATAATTAATCCACCCCCAATGAGTGCAGTAGCTATGTCGGTGAGAGAAAGTGTCCTGTCAACATAGCACTGTGCACACTAGCACTTATGCCAGTGTAACATATGTCACTCAGAGGGGTGGAATATTCACACTACTGAGCAAAATACATTTTGCCATCATAAGAGGTAGTATAGACATAGCCTTACTCTCACTGGTGATCAGTTACTCAAATGAGTAGACCAGTGGTTCTCAAACTTGTTGGTTCAGTGACCCCTTTTTGCTCTGCCGTGTCCTCTCGCACCCCGGGTATGTCCACCAAAATGCCGCCAAATTGAACTCTTCCGGTTTCGGCAGCATTTCGACGGACACACGAGTTTGTCTCTGTGTCCGCCGAAATGCTGCCAATAGCGGAAGCTTGCACTTCAACAGTTTTTCAGTGGACTCACTCGCATGTTTGGAGCTTCTGCCAAAATGCCGCCAAAAGTGTCGGCAGCTCAGAACGCCCGTGGAATCAGCCCGCAACCCCCAGTTTGAGAACCACTGTTGTATATGAATCCTAATTCTCACTCAGTCCTCAAGGACAGATGCGGAGATGGAGACTTGCTGCAGCAAAGCTACAGGGGTCTCTAAGGCTGCCCCTGCCCTGCAACTCTGTCCGGCTTCACTGATTTCAGGGTCTCTCTGTGAGGTCACCATCTCCCAAACACTTTTGCCCAATAGGCTGAGGTCCTGCAAAAGGCCTTTGTGATGTCACTGCCACATCCATCCTTCCGTTGTAAAGCTGATGATGTGCCCCTTGTCAGCCTCGTTGGATGTTTGAGTTACTTCCCCTGGATCTAACCACTCAATGACTGTTGAGCCTGAAGATCAAGCCAGCTACACAGTAAAGCATCAGAGGCTGCTCCCAATGCCACACTCAGTTTTTCATAAATTAATAGACTTCAAGGTGAGAAGGGACCACTAGAGCATCTAATCTGAGCCTCTGCATATCCTAGCCGTCGATATAGCACAATAGCTAAGTTTTGATCAAAGCGTATATCAAAAAAGCAAGTGGTCTTCATTAGAAGACATCAAGAGATGGAGAATGCACCACTTCCTTTGGTAGTTTATTCCAAAGGTGAATCATCCTGACTGTTAAATATTTTTGCCTTATTTCTAATATGAATTTGTCTGTTTTCACCTTCCAGCCACTGGGTCTTGTTATGCCTTTCTCTGCAAGATTGAAGATCCCTTTAAAACCCAGTATTTTCTCTCCATGAAAGTACTTAGACACTTCAAAAATGTCACCTCTTGACCTTCCCATCTGATGACTAAACAGGTTGAGTTCTTTCACTAGCTCACAAGAAGGCATTTTTCCTAGGATGGACTCTTGTCTTCCTCTCTAGTGACCTCCAGTGCCAAAGACACTACCCACCCCAGCCCATTGAAGGAGGACCTCTTGTCTCCATTCCCTCAGTCTTCCTATGATAGCTGTTCCTTGGCAGTTTCTTTGTCAGATTTCTCTCTCTGGTTTTGGTGATTATATTCTTCCATTCCCATTGGTGGCTACACAGTGGGAGGAGCCCTTGGCTCCATCCCTGGCCACCTTAACCTAGTGTTTCCTGTGCCGAGAATTCAGTCGGCACAAGGTGGATCAGACTGAACAGACCAAACCTCTCTGAGGCTCTTACCTTCTAAACAGGGATATTCATTTTCTATCAAAACGAGTAGTGGGAAAGGAGAAAACTCTAGAGAGGTTCCTCCTCACGCTCAAGTACACAAATCCTAATTCTCACTCAGTCCTCCAGGAGAAACCTTGAGATGGAGACTTACTGCAGCAAAGCCACAGGGCTCTCTGAAGCTGCCCCTGCCCTGCACCTCTGTCCTGACCCCGGCTGATATCAGGATCTCTGTGAGATCACCATCTCTTAAACACCTTTGCCCAATAGGCTGAGGTCCTGCAAAACACCTTTGTGATGTCACTGCCACATCCACCCCTCCCCTGCAAGGCTGATGTCCTGCCCCCAGCCAGCCTCTTTGGATACACTGACTGATCAGAATAAAGTGCTCTCAAATGAGCTACAGACCAACAATTGTCCCTAGTCATTGTTCAGCAAGTATTTTAGAAAAACTAGAACATTAGAATCATCAACCGTTCAGAGACAATTATTGGAGAGAAGCAGCAATAATAAATCAAATACCTGATTGGTTATGACTTACATGCAAGGTGTACAAAGAGAATGAAAGGACCCGAGTCCTTCCTGTCAATAACCCCCTGCTTGGCCAATCAGCATGGAGACTCTGACTGATGGGCGCTGAGGGGTCTCATCAGATGTCCCGAAGAGTGGCCCAGGTCACCACCGGAGGGGGTCACTCTCACAGCACTATTCCAGCCCCACATCTTTGTGAGGGCCTCCCAGAATGAGAACAACCCTCCTTCCCAGACACACACATACCTCTTTGGTGGAGGGATGAAAGCAGAAAAAAAAAGGAAAAAAGAAGCAAGAGGAAAAAGAGAAAGGAGGGAGGAAAATGGAACACAAAAAGAGCAAAGCCCAATGTCCCCAGTGATTTTAAGGGACAAAGTCCTTTGCAGGAAATCAAATTCTGCCACCATAACATTGCGATTTCTGTGCCTAGAATTGAGCCGGCATCAAGTGGATCAGACTGAACAGGTTCCAAAGCTTTCAGAGGCTCTTACCCTCTAAACAAGCACTGCAAAATCACTAGTAGGAAATGAGACAACTCTGAAAAGGTTCATCTTCATGTTCATGTATATCAGTGGTTCTCAGACTTGCTGGTTCGGTGACCCCTTTTTGTTCTGCTGTGTCCTCTTGCGCCCTGGGTATGCCCGCCAAAATGCCGCCAAATTGAACTCTTCTGGTTTCGGCAGCATTTTGGCGGACACGCAGCGTTCGTCTCTGTGTCCCCTGAAATGCTGCCGATAGCGGAAGCTTGCACTTCGGCGGTTTTTCGGCAGATTCACTCGCATGTTTGGAGCTTCTGCTGAAATGATGCCAAAGGCATCGGCAGCTCACAACCTCCCCGGAATCAGCCCGTGACCCCCAGTTTGAGAATCACTAGAGTAAACCCAAAGACAATAGCCCGTAGACACTACAATAATATAAATAAATAACAACAACAACAGTACTTTTAGGCAATTAAAAAACCTCCGGCTCATAGAAGTTTGAATGAGCGAATGCACAATCAACAAGTTTAAAATGCTTTCAATTTGTTTCCCAAAGTATCTAAATGCAGAAAAGATCACAAAGTAAATGGTGGATGGATGAAGCCCTGCTTGCACTGCTTAGCACTTATTTTAAGTGAATACAGACAGGAGAAAGAGATCCAAGTGGGAAGCTATAAAAAACAATTTTAATGAATTGGGTGACAAAGAGAGGATTTCAAAGAGCTTCTGAGAAACAAAAAAACAGATACTTACAACTGTACTTCTACATTTAACTTCTGTTACTGATTTTCAAGAACTAAAAAGGCAAAACGAATGTCCACAAATATTCATACACATTTTTAATGAATTTGCTTTCACTGTGGTGATGCCCCCTTTTGTGTTCCCTTTCTAGCTAGTGATTTTGCAAGCAGGAATGTTCAGAGGAACATCAAAGTTAGGCAAATATTATAAACTATTTGTGGAAAGCAAACGTTTGACTTTGTAATTGCAGGCACTCAAACTGGAGACCATATTCTAAAAATTATGTTCAGTCAGCTGTGGATTAAGCAAGAGGCTTGAGCACATGATTGTCTTTAAGCATAGGAATTGTCCCGTTGGCTTGAGATTACTCATGTGCTTAAGATAGTCAGTGACGTCGAGTTTGCATATTTTCTGAGTACAACTAATTTTATTTACACCAGTCCTTCAACAGAGGCAGTCACATGCATGCCAGCAATCCCCTCTTTCAGGAATGTTGGCCAGAATACCTAGGTCTGATTCCCAGGGAGCAATTCTACCCCAAGAATTGATCCCAGTTAGATTAAGGCAGAGCGACATCCCTGCTGCTTGCAACAGCTCCCCACAAAAGGAACTGGACCACAAAACTGACAACAATATAGCATTCTTCAAAGACTGAACAGTGCTCAGACAGTAAGAAAAAAGAACTTGTAAAACAGTGTGCAACTTGGAAAATGATGGTAACTTCCACCATCACAATAGCTATATTTCCAATCTTGTGTGAGCTCCTTTCACAAGAGTCAAGACTTTCAAATAAGAGACACCTAAAGTTAGGCACTGAAATTTATATGTAAACACCTAAAAAGGCCCTGACATAACAAAGAGCTTTTAGCACATTCTTAGCTTTAAGCAGTTGAATGAACCCAGTGACTTATTTATGTGCTTTGCGGATTGAGGATTTTCAAAAGTGTTGAGTTCCCAACAGCTCCAGCAGGCCTGAATGTAGACTTCTGTTTTCTGGAAATTGTGATGGAGGTTTCATTACTGGCAACCCCAAAAGTTCAAAAACCATGCATCAGATCCAAAAAAATTAAGAGATTCACTTAAAATTCATGATTTTTAAAAAAACAATAAATTGGCGGGGAAGGAGTAATTTATTTTCTGGATTGTATTCCTAGGATTCAGTTTGCCAAGCTTTACTCTACAGCCACAAGGGCTAGAAACTTAATTTAAAAAATAAAAATAAAAAAGTGAGATTCTCATATAACAAGATTAGAAGCTGAGGCTTTTCGAAAAACAGCAATTATCACAAGACTTAACAACACTGAAATGTCCAGCCTGAGTCTGCAGACCCAGGGCTTTGGATACACATCCACACTTTTACATGGCTATCTTATTGGACCTGAACTATGAACTTTCCAAGGTTTGACCATCACAAATCATTCCAGTCTTTGCCAGTTTATGTAAACCAGCCATTATGCTAGTGAGAATGCCCCCCCCCCCAAAAAAACCTAAAACAACGTACAGTCTATTCCACCTGCAAGGAAAAGCTGCTGTTACAAAGCCAATCAGAAATGAAAGAATCAGCTAGAGGTGCAACTATCTGTGCCAATCACATACAGTGTTTTCCCTGCGTGACCTGGTTTGTGGAGAAGGGTGACAAAGCTCATAGTGACAGCTGAGGAAGAAAGTGAAAGCAATAGGTCTGGGTTAAGCACTGATCATGTTAGAAAAGAGGATTGGTATTACAATAACAATGTATTTGCAACATTATACTGCAGTTAAGGTTGTGTCAGAGCTCCTGTTAGGATCCCTCTGTTCTTTCTATTCCCAAGGATTTATAACTGAGCCACAGAAATCTGCTATCAGTTTATATTTGTTGGGGTGGGGTTGCTTTCTTTGCTTTCAAAAGCACAAGTAATTTGTAGGCCTTTATTTTTTAAAAAAACAGAAAAGAGAATTTTTTAAAAAAGCAGAAGCAACAGATGTTTATGTTCAGGTTCCTCAAACACTTTGATTTGCCTTCTCAATAATGAAATTTTTCAAGCAATTCATTTTTAACAGAAGAGCCTTTCCTAAATTGACTGCAAAGAATGATTTATTTTAAAATATAGTTAAGGCACCAATAGTAAAAAAAAAATATTGGATCAGCATTAAGTGATTTTCTAAAGCTGACACTGCTGAGTAGTGCTCTTTGCTGAAGACTTCCCCAGTGACAATACATGTAGACATAGGAGGGAGCAACAGAAATAAATATCCCCAGCACCAGGCCTTTCTATCTGATTCTTCGTTTTGTAATTCATACTTATGTATGATGCTAAGATGTGACTCCCAGATATGCTCACCTTAGAAGGCAGGGATACCTACAGTGACATGAGTTTACCTCCAACTAAGATTGTGACTATATCCCTGGAAAGTCTGCAGATGTCATTACATAGCCCATTTCTCTCTACCTATGAGTATTCTTTTGCAGCTTACCGCTACATCTTTTAAACTAGCAATTTTGGGTGCCTCACTGTGTAGCTTTCTATCTTCCTTAAAAGAGGCAGTGTGTCTGTTCTCTTAAAATTAAGCTTCTCTGAGGTGTCTCCAGTTGGACACCCAAAATCACTAGTTACTTTTGAAAATGTAGGCCTTAATTCATAGCCCCTCTTCTGTCTCTGTGATTTCCCTCTCTCTGCAGATGTAATTATTCCCTCAGGCCAATATCCTCTCTGGAGTACTTTCATTGAAAGCAATGGAGTTACACCAGAGAAAAATTTAGCCTTACAGTTTAAATCATTCACAAACACACATAGGCTCAAGACATATTTGTTTCTTCTTGTTTTATTATTATCAGCAACTTTTATTTGCATGTTTTAAAGTTTAATATTAATAGTCTGATAGTTTGCAGACTTTGTTCCCATCTGCCTTTCTAACCTGGTATGTTACTTGTTTATTGCAAATAACGTTTTATTTAATTTTTATTTGCAAACTGATCACAATTAGTTCATCTGTAAAAATGTGGATCACAAAACTCACATGCTTACCTCATGTGTTGTGAGGCTTAATTAGTGAATGTTTGTACAGTACATTAAAGATGAGAAATGCTACACAAGTATAATTACTGAGTTACATTTCTATTACACTGCTATTATTCGGCATGCTTTTTAGTCATATTTCAGTATGCTCGGACTTATTGGGCTTTCATGGCATCTACCAGACCAGGATGGGAAAGAGAAGGCTTTTGATTAGTGCTTTAGTTCCAGTCCCAGTGAATTGGTTTCCCCCTGGGTTTAGTTCTGTTCAATTCTTATTCATTTTCTTGAAGGACTGAATAGCCCATGAACAAAACTTCCAAGCGCCACTCCCCTGTGGACAATGCACTTAGAACATGCCTGCAGCAAGCAGTATGTGTGCATGGGGAAGCACATGCATGTATTTGCGACAAAGAGTCCTGTGGCACCTTAAAGACTAACAAAAGTATTGAAGCATAAGCTTTCGTGGGCTAGTACCCACTTCGTCGGATGCATGCAGTGTATTCTATGCATGTATCTGTGGTTTTAAGGCCGGCCTGAATGGTGACAAGTCTGGTAAGTTTCTTCTTCAAGGAGCCAGGGCAGTTCCGAAGTACTATATGGCAGCACAATTTCAGAGCATATAGAGTTTAGGAAAGTCTTTAATCCATTTTCCCCTTTTACTACATGTTCCTTTGTTCCTATTTATTTAATCTATAATTTATTGAAGATGTCACTTGATAGGGTCTTTACTGTGCCTAGCTGGAACTTCTTCTAAAGTACTTCTCAGTAGGCACTGCATAACTCCCCTTTGATTACCATGTGATTAGTTTGTTCAACTGATGGCCTTTCTTCTCAAGATACTCATTGTGTCTTCTGCCTCCTAGGCAGTTCTTAAGAATTTAAATAAGCCATTTTATTTCTTCCTACAAGCAAAGATCGACAAACCCAGCCCCACCCTTCTGCTTTCACTTTTAGTATGCCTAATAAAAGTCATGCTTTTTTTTTTCCTTCCTGTGGGTCATGGATAATGGAGAATTTTATATTGTTTCTGACATTGTTTGTTGCGCCTCCCACGAGACAAAATGCTTGTAAAGATTGAAAGACAGTAGCATAAATATCAGGGAAATGCCTCTGGTGTGTCAGATCTAATTAGACACTTGCACTTGGGGGACAAACACCTTCACCGTTAAACTCAAAGCTCACCCTCATTCAGCACATGCACACAGAGACTAGCAAAGGGAAGGCAACATGAATAGCACATAGTCCTATGTAGAGCAGTCTAACCTGGACACAGTGCCAAATTAGAGCCAATTGCTTTCACTCTTTTAAGTCAGCCCCTTTTACTATATAAAATAAATATGCTGTATTTGCACTGCTTTATCGGCTTGATTTTCAGAGTTACAGAAAATCCTCTCCTCGGTGGTTCTCAGTTCAGGTTTCAGCTGGGCTGAATTATACACAGTGAAGAAAAACCAAATGAGACTAGTCACTTGACGTGTACTCACCTGGGGCCAGATCCCGCAGAGGTGGGGACAGCCCCAGTAAACGGACCTCTCAGTCAGCAGAACATGGGCCTGTGAAAAAGAAGCTTCTGCCCGAGTTTAGACAAGTCCTGGCAAAGGGCTGCAGTAGCTTGGACAGGAAAAGGAGCAATACTGTTCCAACTAGTGCAGGGCCTGGGAAGAAGCAGCAGCAGACAGAGCCCACTGTACAAACCCCCCATTGGGTTTTGGTCCCAGTGGAGCTATACTGGCAAAGACCTCATCCACCATTATCTCTACATCCTAGTCCAAGGAGCTGCCCTGTGGATAACTGATTCACAATGCACAAGAGGGTACAGAGTTCCCTGAAGGGGACTCTACAGCTCGAGTCCTTGTATGGAGTGGAAACATAGTTTTCCCTCCATGTTAGGAGTTTCATTCAGACCTTAGTTTCATCCCTAAATCTCGAACAGCAGCCTCCCTCCCTTGCTGTTCTGACTTCACTCTTGCCAGGGTGGCTCTCCTGCAGGGTCGGTGCAAGAATGTTTCATGCCCTAGGCGAAACTTCCACCTTGCACCCCCTCCACCCGGGGAGCCCTGTGGCACCCCCACCCCACTCCCCACTCCACCCGGAGAGCCCTGCGGCAGCTCCCCGCCCTCCCCCACCTCCACCTGGGGAGCCCTGCGGCAGCTCCCCATCCCAGCTCACTTCCGCTCTGCCTCCTCCCCTGAGCACGCCAGCGCTGCTCTACTTCTCCCACCTCCCAGGCTTGCGGCACCAATCAGCTGTTTGGCGGGGCAAGCATAGGAGGGGAGGAGAAGCAGAGTGGGGTGGCGTGCTCAGGAGAGGAGGTGGCGTGGAAGTGAGCTGGGGCAGGGAGTGGTTCCCCTGCATGCCCCTCTTCCTGCCCCGCTACTTGCTCCGGACAGTCCTCCCCATGCCCCCCTTCCCCAGCTCACCTCTGCTCCACCGCCTCCCCTGAGTGCGCTTTTTGGTGCACCCAACCACTAGGCGGCCACCTAGTTTGCCTAGTGGTTGCACAGGCCCTGCTCTCTTGCCCCCAAGTACCACAGAGATGGGTGTCTTAGAAATACCTGAGACTGATGGATATTTATGCATATGGTAAGCAGGTGAACAGCTAGAGTGGCTTCTAACTACCAAACATATTTTAATTTGACATCTAATAGGGAGTTGAATCCAGAAGGAAACAGATGAGGGCACTTGCCCAACTGTATCAGTTACATTCCTATGGCTAGCAGCAGATTTAGAGCCACATTGGGAAGCTGTTATATTGATGAGCATTTACTCATGCATGTAATCCCACAGAAACCTTCAGTGAGTAAATGCTCACCACTGTAAGTAAGGGCTCCCCAGTCTGGCCCCTGCTGAATGTCTTCCACTGTAATACAAATGTTCCTTAATCCACCCTTTACTGTTCAAATGTCTAAAGTTGTTTTTAAAGACAAGAAGTGGGTCAAGTTCCTCCACTCTGCATGCATATGGATGGTAGAGACTGATGTTTGGATTAGCAAAGTAATAAACTCTCAGGAAGAAAGTCTGGGCTAGACCTAATTTTAAACTTCCCCATCTTTCTCCACCCCAAACTTGAGAGAGCAGCTCCCTCTGTGGGTTTTCCTCCTTCGCTGTTTGTTTGTTCAATCACAGCATATCTAGGGAAGTGAGCAGAGGAGAATACCTTGTGGCTGCTGAGAAGTATTCTTTATTACTTCTCAGTGCATGTCAATTGACAGATGAATTTGAACAACAAACAGAGAGAGGATCCTGCCCTGCAGAGCTTGCGAGCTAGCGATAAAATCCAACCAACTTTACACACATACATAGTCCTAGCTCCACTGACTAGTCCCCTGGCAGTCAATTACACGTGAGCGGGGGAGTGAAGTACCCATGTGAGTAAGTCTTGCAAATCTGTGTTCCACATTCTTAATAAGAGGCACTCAGGCATTGCAGTGATGGGCTCAATATAAGAACCTAATTAGAGATAGAGAGATATTAGTAGAATTATATTACAGTAGCAGCCAGGGGCCCTGTGAGGACAATGGCCACATTGTCCTAGGTGCTGTACAAATATATGGTGCCTGCCCCAAAGAGTTTGAGAATTTAAAGTCTGCATTCTGATCATTATTTATTATCAATAAAATACACTGTCTTTCTACTGCACATACCAACTGCAGTTTGATAAGTAACTTCCAAAAGGCAGAACAGATTAAATACATAAACTAAACAAGAGTGTCATACGAAAATCCTTGTCCAGTAAAAAGCCCTCTTTGACCATCGGATCTTATAAACTAAATAATTCGGGGTGCTTGGAAGGAAGAGTTAGCTCTCTTCCTCTGGTATCAGCACTGAATCTGTGATCCGGGGATCATGTTTGAGATGAGATGTAAATCCAAAGCCCTGACCCAATGTGGTCATTAAAGAGTGTGTGGCTTGTCTTTGCACATTTCATGAGAGAAACGGTTTTGATCCTGGTGTCCTGGTTGAGTTTTTTCCTGTATAATTATGTGCTATCCACCTAAAATCCACTCTGCAGTTTTAACTGCATATGTAGGCATGGAAGGATTATTTTTTATCAGTAAATGTTAGTAACTGACAATTTCACCATAAACACAAACTGATGAAAAAATATTTCTGTCCATAATAATTGAAATTTATACATACGCAAAGTAAGAAAAATGCTGCTAGAGATTGATTTAAGGATATTTACCTTACATATTTTTACAGGTGATGTTAACAATTTTTATTTCAAGAGTTATAAAGCTTTAACTCTTTGAATTTCAATAACTACTGTTATTAAGTAATTATTGTTGACCCTCGCCTGCATAATTTCCACAACTGTGAAAATTTAAATCAGTTTTTAAAATGCTTGAAACCCATAATTTTGAAAAACTGCAAAAATTTAAACATACAAATTTAAAAAATGCTAAAAAATAAACATCAATATTACACATTGAAATTATTAAAAAAAAATATTCTGCCAAGCCTATGCATATGTTATTCTTCACTTCCTGCTGGAGATAGGTCTGAGCCAAACCCCAAATCTAACTCCCTGGCCTGCCAAACTTCAAGAAGGTTTGCATCCAGATTTGAATTCTGCAACTGGCCTTTATCGCCCTGAAGTTTGATGAAGTTCAGCTCTAATTCCAGCTCCAAACTTTGTAGTGTGGGTTCACCACTAATTCCTACACGTTGCTGTGTCATGTTAATACATGCTGTTAAAGAACTGCTGCCTTTCATCTCAGAGATGGCTGCATTTCTGCAGTGAGTAAAGTGGTACCATTTCAAAAAGGGCTTTAGGCCCTTTGGATGTGAATAATGATATTTAAATGTACCTTATGACCATATAGTCTCCTTTTAAAAGAAACTATGTCCATGATACTTCTCACAGTAAGAAGTAGAGTAGCCCAAAAAGCAGCAATATGTGGAGACAGAGATACAGTCTGTATCCACTCCTACACAGGGATCCTACATAGGACCCAAAACCCTGCTCCTACTGACCTCAGAAGGAGAGGAGGTTTATGAAAGCCAATCGGACTTAGGGAAAAGTAAAATTAAGGCTCGAGCTTTCTCTTAGAATGTTGAAGTCCCAAATGCCAGACAGCCGAATCCCACAAAGGCCTCAGCATATTGCGAGCACAGCCAGGGCTCCCGCTCTGATCCTTCGGTGATGAGTTAAAGCTCTGGTGTGTTGTTCTAAACTAGATGGCATGAAGTGTGTGTTTCACTGGGGTAGGGAGTATTATATCCTCCTCTTGATCCAAGAGAATTTACATCCATCGTTCTCCAATGACTAAGACAAGAATACACCCTAAGGGAGTTTGCAATGGATGTGCATGATACTAAGACAAAGAGGCACATTTGTGGGAGGGAGCCTCATTCTAACAAGAGCCATCAAAAATGGTGTCCGGATATTAAAACTGCAATCTTTCCCCCCTGATTATTTTCGGCAATTGGTGGGGGAAGAACTCAGTGTTAACAGTGTTCAGAACGTCAGCCGCAGAAGAAAAGGGTTTGCTTTGTTGTGATATGAGCAAGCAGCAGCCTCGTGGGCTTAGTGTGTGCTTTTGAAATGAAGAGATTTTAATATTGTTCATTTCCAGCCTGAGTTTGACCAGTTCCAGATGAGCTCCTGGTATTACAGAACTAAATGTTTTCAAAAATATCTTTAATGAACTGAAAATGTTAATTTGAAAGTCTGTGCTGTGGAAAGAGTGAGACTTGCAGAGGGAAGGAAATGACACACATTTTGTTGACTGGCAGGAGGCTACTTTCAGTCCTGATTTAAAGAGGCAGAGGAGAGAGAAAGGTCTTTATCCTGTGTCAGAAATATAGAATCAGACCTTGTCTTCAAGGAGAGCTTTGTCACAAATCATAAAGGATGATTCCATCTTCCCCAGCCTTTTGTTTCTGGACCATGACAGCCTCAAAATAAAATGGAAATCCACAAGCCAATTTGGATCTTTTTAAACCTGGCAAGGCATGCTGGGAAATACACCCACAAAAACCTTTCAAAGGTTCCCCACATCACCATCATAGCAACAGTCAGATTTTTATCAAGGTGCTATTTCACATTAATGTCAGCAACACTCACAGCACACAAAGAAAAACCGGAGAGTAACAGGCTGTGCTAAATATGCTGATTATAAGTCATCTGACAGATATAATTATAGGAATTGCTCTCTGTACCCAAACTGTTATTTATTTCTGCTGCTGTGACCCTGCACAGGGAACTTGCCACCCCGACTCCCGCCAAAAAATGGCTTTTCTAACTGAAAGAAAATCCAAGCCAAGTTCCACCAGTACGCTCGGCTGGGTGCCAGGAAATGTGTAAATTTTCGTGAGCTTCGGCTATTTTGCCAGAAGCCTGCAATGCGTCTGGACATGAACCGTTCCCTTTTGTAAGCCCAGGCCTGACCAACCAGGAAGTTCACAACAGAGACAGAGAAAGACAGAAACACTTCTGCACTGGCAACACAATGACTTCGCTGTAGTACCTTTCCTTTCTATACCAGGCATCATATTTTGGGGACGGAGGAATTGTTAGATCCTTTTAATCCTTCAAATAACCAATTTTTGTTCATTGATTTGCTGATAACCTCACTCTCGCTCTCTCAGCTTCACAATGGATATTATTAACTCCACTTGTTTCTGCAAATACCAGCTTTAACCCCTTGTATTCCAATGGGATGGTGGGAGAAGGAAAAGAGGCATTTATATGATTTTTTTTTCAAAGAGAAAGAAAGAAGCAGTCACAGCTTCAAGTAGCAACAAGCCCTTAACTGATTTGCCAGTGCTTCTGAGAGGAGTACTAGAAATGCATACTGCTTCAAAGTATCAACTTCTGCCCAACAAGCAAGTCTTTTTCCTTATAACTTTGGCTTGGAGTTTGTATTTGAATAACTATTAAACATTTCACATAACTCACAATAATACAATGTTTGGAACTTTTACTGCTTAATAAAATCCTTGTGGTTTGTCTCACAATTCCCTAGTTTTCATTTCTTTCTTTTTTAAAGGCAGCCATAAACTTAAACACAGAATTCACAATTATTTTCTTGCTGCACACTATCTTTTTAACTGCGTGGTAGATCTGGACATAAAAGCATAGCCAAAAATAAGTGTATGTTTATAAAGCAAATTAAAAAACACACCTCTTTCCCATACCATTCCATCCCATCCCATCTAGCACTAGAATTCAGCTCTTGAAAACATCCTTCAGTAAGAAATGAATATAGAAAAATGTTCACTGTGACTTTATGCAGACTATAACTTTGTTGACTAGGAGGAAGTACTACAATATGAGATCCTGATTCAGGACAGCACATAAGCATGAGCTTAAACTTAATTGGACTTAAATATGTGAGGGAAAGGAAAGGAAAGGAAGAAAGAAAGAAATGAACTCAAAGTCTGAAGGGTAAAACAGACCAGCAGGAACAATGGGAATGAAGTAACATAAAGCAGTAACCAGGTCTAAAGGTCCATGGGCTCCATAGAATACAAAGATGATTATGATATTCACATTATAAAACATGTGAAGATAAGCAAAGAACAGGACAGGTATATGTACTATCAAGCTGAATAAGAGAAGGGGAAAGAAGGGAAATGGGAAGAGTGCAGGGGGAAAACAAGTGATCACATACATGGCTGGGAAAAAAACCCACAGAATCTTTTAGACACAAAGCTCCACCTTGCTCTACATCAAATGAACCCAAGCTACAGCTGGACCACTGTGACAGGACTAACATACTGGGATTTATAAAATTTGTTCCACTTTTCTTAAAGCTATTGCCACCTTTCAGTCCAAATAATGCTGAAGTCTGTCCAGCTACAGAATGTGCCCCACGATGTTTAACAATGAAACGCTGTCGTTCCTAGTCCTGAAGTCCTTATTCAGTCAAAAATCAACGGCCAAATGAAGTTTTCAGGGAATGGCCAACTACATCTCCAACATTTGTAAAATGTGAACAAAAAAAAGTGATTTCATAACCAGCCCCTCAAAAAGCCCCCCCAACCCCCTCCTCTCTCTCTGTCTCTCTCTCTCTCACACACACACACACACTCTCCCCCCTGGTGGAGAGTAGTATATCAAGTGACCATATCAACTGTAAATGTTTCAAACATTAGGCCTTAAAACTAGAGCTCTGCAGAGAAGAGAAGTTCTGTTTCATGAAGGCGTTTGAGATTTTGAAATTTAGCTTTGTCCTGAGTCAGAACAAAACTCCAAAATTCTCCACAAAGGAAAAAATCATTTTGGGTGATTCAAAACATTTTATTTTGACAGTTTTCACTATAATATACAATAGAATACAAAGTAAAAAGTCTATATGAAAACTCATTTCAAAATGAAAAATGGAAACATTTCATTCTGAAAATGTTAAGAACCGGTAGTTTCTACACTTTCTGAAGTATTTTTCCCAGTTTTCTTCCAAATGAAATTCCAGCAAAATCAACCTGATTTCACAAAACATTTTGATTTTGACAACTGCATATTCTGATAAAAAACAGTTCAATTGAAATTTCTCCAACCAACTCTACCTAGTGGATTCCCAGTAAATATTTACTTCTGTGTCTGGTGGTCTTGTTGGGTCCATTTTTGTTCTCTCTTCTGTGAAGTCATGTCGGGGTTTCATGGATACCTTCATGCTGACAATTAAGTCCCAGGCCCCTCCCAGTGTTCTGCAGTGATTGCTTCTCCCTTTCCCCTGGTCCATTTCAACTTGAGCTGGGCCAGCTCTGCATAGCATCCTCTACTAATCCCCTGGATTTACTGAGCTGCATTCCCCTGAAGACTCTCTGATATCCACCCAACTTCCTTATTGACTAGCTGAGGTCCTGACCTGGCCCAGAAGAGAAGAAGAGCAGGAATAAGCAAGAGGCTTATTACATTACTCATATTTAAGTTATAGTACACTGATATCCTCATGCCAATAATTTGATGTACATGCAGAGATCCTTGCTGGGAGGAAGCCAGGGGCTTTAATGTCCAAGAGAGTCCAAAGGGAACAGAATACAGAAGGTGCCCAAGTGAACAAATGACCAGTAATGGCATTTTCTATTAAAGTCTGTTCTGAAATCCTAAATACTCTTGAGTGCCTTAGTGAAAGGTAGCCCCCACAAAGAAAGTTAGGATGTACAACCAATACTTACTAAGGAGATCACCAGAGGTCTCGCTGACATTGTCAGTGTTACAGGATACAGTCAAAATGTTCACATGGATGAACTGTTCTTGAACAATTACTCCAATGTATTAGGTATAAGCCAGCCTTTCTTCAGCATCAGCTGTGCCTGCATCTCTTTCCACCTCGTTTTCCTTCAATAAATATATTTAGTTTGGCCAAAGAGATTAAAATCCCCATCTGAATTAACATTTTATTTCCCGTACATGCCACTTACAGCGTTCAGTTTAGCAGCTGGAGTGTAAGATCCTGCTCAACATCAGTCTTTTTTTCTCAACTCCTCCAAGACACCATTGCCAGAGAGCTGTGTTTATTGCACTTGCCCAAATATAGTTTCATTTACTGGAGTTGGCGAGAACTGAATTTAACCCAATTCATCCTGGCCAGAAGTGTGCAGGGCAACAGAAGCTGAAAGCACGAAGACAGCAGTTTTCTATCTGCTGGAAGTGGCTACACAAACAGCATCAGCATGAATAGGCTGTAACAAAGCTATTCCATGTCACCTGTCCATTTCCCCTAAATACAAGATATCGCCATGGATGACTTACTGGTGACAGACGCTGTGTTTTTATGATAGAAGTGTACATTGATTAGGACTTTAGTTTTAAAAAAAATGAATTAGAGTGTTTATGAAACATTCATTCAAATACACCAGCAAATCTCCCAACACTGACCTAGAAGCTTGTGTACAATGGTGTCAATCTCCAGATAGAACAGGCCGAACTAGCAGATCAGAAAAAGAAACCCAGGTTTTTTCCTGGGGGATGTGGTCTGGCCCAAAAGCCTTTGGAGAAGAATGGAACATGCTTCCCCAGACTACAACTCCCATGAGAAGCCATGGGGGAATTTCCCAGTCTAAATGTTTGTTTTTAAATCAGAAGTTTTGGGCCAATATTTTTTGAGTTTTGCTGCAAAACATTCAGTTTTTGGTTTTTCATTAAAAAGTCAAAAATTTCCATAGAAAATTTAGATGAAAACTGATTTTTTTTCTCATTTTCATAAAAATTTTCCACATGTGTGTTTCTGATCAACTCAACGAATGTGCTCTCTGGCTTCAATCCTGCTCCAAAAACTGACAGTCTCATTCTGCCCTACCTAGCAATTCCAAATGGTTTGAAGATGTAATCCCATCTAGGGTGCTGTGCAGTACCCTAAAAGGTATGAATAACTATAACAAGGTCCACAGGAGAAAAAAAGGAATGCAACCTACTTGTCAAGTGTAGACTATAAGTGCTCTTGAGAATTACTGTCACCTGGGAATGCAAAAGCAGCTGGGGACCCAATAAAAAACAATTGTTTAACACACCTCACCAACTAGTGGCATTTATACCATTTCTGTTGGTTGTTTCCTTCAGCCTACAAGCATTATTCCATTCTTGTCTGGTTTGAGTTATAGCTATGTCCCCTTCTCTGTTAGACCTGGGGTATGCTAGTGGGGAGGGGGTTCGAACTAAGGTACATAACTTCAGCTATGCTATTCGCGTAGTGGAAGTCAAAGTACTTTAGTTCGACTTAGCTGGCCGTCCCCACAGCGGCGGGTCAACCACGGCGGCTCCCCCATCAACTTCTCTTACTCCTCTTGCGGAGCTGGAGTTCCGGAGTTGATGGGAGCGCTTTCGAGGATCGATTTATCGTGTCTAGGTGAGATGCGATAAATCGATCCCCGATACATCGAACACTACCCACCGATCCGGCGGCTAGTGTAGCCCTACCCTTACTAACCCTTTTAACAGGCCCACGTGCAGGCTGAACTAGAGGGGTAACAAGATGAAATCTTGTGGAACTCTGTATGAGTAAGCTCCTGGAATAGATGACCAAATGCCCAATATCACCCTTTACAAATCACCCTTACAGAAAGGAATAGAGACATACAAGAGTGACCCCAGCAACCCTCAGGAGGGTCCCCAGATTCATCAGCCACAGCTTGTGATCAGTGATGTCAAAGGCAGCTAGTGAATACAAAAGAGCATCTTCCTCTGTCTCTGGAGGAAATTTCATCAGTGCCAACAGTGTTATTTCTATTAGATCCCAGTATACAGGTGTCCCAGTCAAGAAGACATCATTTCAACTGGGACTAATTGACACTGCTGCAGGCAATCAGAGCTGAGAGGCCAGGGACTGAATGGGCATGGTGGCTCTGATCCTTAGAGGGGTACCTCCAAATATAGGCTGAGAAGTGTTGGAAGGCTGTGCAAGGAAGGCTGCCGTGACATTGCCTATGCTATATCTGTTCTCATTATGCAATGAACAGACTCAAAACACTGAAGTAAACAGAGGCAGGGGACTGGCAAGAACACTGTACTTGTATAACTTGATTAACATATGGGCCCAGATTCAGCAAGGTATTTAAGCATGAGACCAACTTTAAGCACGCCAGTAATGTCACTGATTTCACTCAAAGGCATGTGAACCTGGGTCTATATATTTGTGGCTTGTTGAATCAGGGCCATAATTCAGAATGATTAAATATAAAACATTCCATAGTAATATAGTAATACGGGAAATTTTGGCAAAAGGAGGATCATAGGTGGATCATGTGAACAGGATGGTGAAACTGAACATTCCCTTGAATTCTAATGCCTGCCTGCCCCAAAGATAAATACAGGATGAGGACTGTAAGCCAGCACTTCTAGCCAAATGTAAAATTACTCTACAATGGAAATCCAGCATATCCTCCTCCAAGTTTGACTAGATAAAGGATATCAAAATATAATCCATCTAGAAAAAGCCTGCTAGTCAGGTAACTAAAGGAAACTCAATTCACCTTACTGATGCTCCCAGAATACAGGCATGAAAAATTCTCATGGTAAAACACATTAACATGGTGGTGGTTAACTGGCTCACATCTCTAGCTCACCTATTAAAACTTAGTAATAACTTGACTTGCATAAAGTATTCAGATTCTATAAATCTCAATAATTCTTCATATGACACCTTTAAATCCCTACATGGTTCTACACAATCCATTGTACTCTGCTATCTGTAAACCATCTGTACACTCCATTGTCATAACAGAGGAGACAGCCTCTTTTCTCCATTTACTGTATTATTTAAAATTCCTGAAAATAAATATAAAATTCCCCATGTCTTGGACCCTACTAGCACTTCCCTTGACTCTTACCTTCTCCCAAAGCCAAAAATATTGGAGCAATCCTTGACTTCAAGCTTTCTTTTTCCTCTCCTCTCTTGCACATAAATCTTGCATGTCAGCACCTCCAGAACATTGACAAAACTCATCCTTACCTTGACCCTGCTTTGGCTGAACTCTCTATCCAGACGATAATTACTTCTATCTTGAGTATTGTAAATTCTTTTTTGTGGTCTTCCTAACATACAAACTCTTTAAGCTTTAAGTAATCCAGATTCCTGTGACTAAACTATTTTCTTTCTCCAAATAAAAATGGAAACATCACTCCATCACCCCCATCCTCTGCTACCTCTGGCTTCTGAGCTTTTTCCAGCTTCAATTCACAGATGATCTGCTGGGGTTAGGGTGATCAGACAGCAAGTGTGAAAAATCAGGACAAGGGTGAGGGGTAATAGGAGCCTATATAAGAAAAAGACCCAAAAATCAGGACTGTCCCTATAAAATCAGGACATCTGGTCACCCTAGCTGGGGTCAAAATCTGCTCTATGTCCCATGGATCAAACATCCAGTGATTTCAGTGGGGTTTGCAGTCACACAAGTGAAAAGATGTGAACCAAATAGTACTAATTACTCCATCCTCCCCCCTTTCTCTCACAAATGCCTATTTATTTGTTGAATTTGGATTGTAAAGTCTCTGGAGCAGGACCTGCCTCTTACAACGTGTATGTACAACGCCCAGTGCTCTCTCATTTTCTCTCCCTGTGACACATTTTGTTATAATGTATATGAAGGAAACTACATGCAAATTAAGTACATGATATTGTACATTTAGATATTCTAATGGCTGCCTGCCATGCAGCAAAACCCGAAGCCACAACACAACCTTTAATCTGGTGTATGTTCATATGTGCTATAAGGAAAGATGTAAATATGCTACAGTTTCCTACCACATGTTGCCAGGACATTAAGAACATCTATCAGTTTGGTAATCTTTGGGTAATTTTTGGTTGAGAGGTATGTCGCTATTAGTAGTTATAGGGTGATACCCACAGTGTATGAGGTGATGTCCACAAGTATAAGATGCAACCCCTGTTCCAAAGAGTTTGCAGTGTAAGGCCCTGATCCAGCAAAGACTTAAGCACATGCATATTCTATGTGTGTGAGTAGCTCCAGTGAAGTTAAGATATACATATGATTCAGTCCTCACAAGAAGTAGGCCTAAGAAGTCAAACAACATATGAAGAGTGATAGAAAAGGATAAAGCTAGAGTGTATTTTTTCCAAAGCAAGGACTATCCACAGCACTGTGTGCAGACAGTGCTTAAGACAACAAGGAGGGAACCCAATTTTGGTTGATCGTTAGGCACTATTGTAAACATGAGTAATAATAATAGAACATACGATCACATTTTTAAAATAAATATCAACTGTCCCTCACTGCCCCTCAACCTGGCCATTATTGCTTGGCTAGTTTCTCATAGACATTGTGGCAGAAGAAACTCTGTAGGAGAAATATGAAGGAAGAGAGGGTAGTGGCCTTAAGGTCAGCTCAAGGAAGGCATTTGATGTGCAGGAAGCAAGGTAGAAGATAGTGAGGAGATGCAACACAACATCTCTCTCCAGGCAGGTCAAGAGTTTGGAACCTTCCCCACTGGCCTGTGCACAGCGTGACTGTAATCAGTCAGCCCTGGTCTACAGTGGGGTGGGGAGATCGACCTAACAGATGCAACTTCAGCTACGTGAATAGCGTAGCTGAAGTTGACGTATTCAGGTCGACTTAGTTGGCATCTTCACAGCGCTGAGTCAACTGCTGCTGCTCCCCTGTCAACTCCACCTGCGCCTCTCGCTGCGGTGGAGATCCAGAGTCGACGGGAGAGAGCTCGGGGATCAATTTATCGCATCTAGTTGAGATGTGATAAATCAGTCCCCAAAAGATCAGTCTCTACCCACAGATCTGGCGGGTAGTGTAGACCTGGCCTCCGTGTTTCTCTAGTAGGTTCAACATTGCCCCCCATCTTTTTGTAAAGTATAAAAATGATGAATTGCTTATACAGGAATTGCTCTAGCTACTAGATTATGAAAAATGCAGGATTTCCATTTCTTTGGGAGGGCCATCTAAAGAAGTTTAAAATAAGGAACCAAAGGTGATTGTATTTCTCTGTCTTTTCTGGCATTTTTAGGTACTGATTAATATAGAGTTGTGGCTGTATGAGCAGCCTGGGGCAATCAGTAACATTAACCCTTAGGAAACATTTACATTTATGTAAACCTCTCAGTGTTCCATATATTATCTTGTTTTCTATTCTTATTTCACATAAGACAGTGGAGCCCCTCCTGGCTCAGATATATAGGCTTCCAGGTGCCCCTGATTTAGAAAGATCTTTGATGTTATAATTCAAGGGATAGATACTATAGCAGTAAAAAGAAGCTATTCTGCACATGTAAATGAGATGGTGCAACGGAGGAAAACACCCATATGAAAAAACAAACAGACACACACTCACAAAACCCTGCCATGCATTGTGCTCTGTAAATAACTCCCTTATTCATTAAAATTATGTTGGCCAGAAAGGGTTAAAAAAACCCTTCCTATTCCTATAGCCCTTTAGGGTTGATGTGAGTGACAGGAGTGCCACAAGCGATGATGTCACAAAGAGAGGTGCAGTTTGTCCTGCTATACCATCTTTCACTCCAGTGGACTCGCCTTCACAGACAAATTGATTTGCAAAGGTTCAGGCTGGCAGCTCAGCCTGCTTTGCATACAGAACGCTCCCTTGTGACACAATAAAAAGTAGCCTGGCAAACAGAGGAACACAGCGGGAACTGGCCGGTTCAAAGTCCAAACTCCACACCCCCTCACCCCAGTCTGGTTTGAAAGGTCACTGTGTGTCTGGGAAAATAGTCTCAGGATACGATCCTTTATTAAAGGTCACTATTTTTCAACGGCACTTAACACACACTTGCACACAAATTGAGACTGGAGGGGAAAAAAAAAAAAAACCTGGGGGCTGCATTGCATTGTACATTGTGCTAGCAAGATTTATGTCTTGTGGTCACCAGCAGTAAACACACACTGCTTCAGTATTAAAGTTCACATTAATCCACAATTTTTTTTTAAATCAGCCTCTGTCTTTGCAAGGCAAACAGTGGCAAGCTAAGACTTAAGTTAATCTCTTTTGTTTCTGACTCTATGCTATATCATTACCTTCCTTTGTTATTACATATTTTTGTTTCACCACTAGCATTATTCTTTATTTACTGGTCAGAGTTATAGTGTTTTTACATTACATCAATGGATACATGTTATTTTACTACACATCTCCATATAATATACCTAATATATACTGTATTATTTGTATCATAGTATTGATATCTAGAGACAGAAATAGTTTGAGAGGAAAATGAGTGTTATAATCACCCAATAAACTATAAAATCAGAAATAGAGTAAATTAAACTGGCAAGTATAAAGGTTTTTTAAAGCAAGTCAATCATATTTATTTTATCTTTTTCTTATGCAAATACATTATTAAAAACAAAACAACTATTGCAATTTTTCCTCCAGTGACAGCTATTTTACTACTAATTTACGAAGAATTTAAAAACAGCTACTTCTCAATTCAGAAGAAAACAGTTTCTAATGATGAGGCCAATAGTTTCTAAACTAATGTGCACAATTGAAAATGGCGGGGGCAAGGAGGGAATTCAGTGAATTTCAAACAGCAAAAAAAGCGTATAATATTGAGGAGTTCCATCCTCCTACATAACACGCTTTTATAAAATTTTTGCCAACAATATATTTCCTAGCTATCAAAAGCATATTCATTTTTTTCTGATTAAAACAGCTGTGAAAATATACCCGTGTAACTGTGAAAAATCTCGGGCTTATTGTAATACCCTAAACAAAACAAAGATGAAAGATTTTTTAAATACGGACTTGTAAAAAGTAAAATATTTATCACCATGAGAAATAATTCTGCATGTGCTTCTAATATTTTGTCATAAATACTTTAATCCTTTAGTCCATTCATTTTGCACCTCATCTGGATTTGACTTGTTAAGGGTTAGTTCCTTTGTAATGTCTTCAGCACCTCTCCATAGTTATTGATTGTGCTCTCATTAAAACAGCAAGATCATAAATACCATGCTGAAGAAGTGAGAGAAGGCTGCTGAAGAAGAATTGCTCTTCATATAGAAATGTAGTCTGAAAAAGCAGTGAGTGAGAAGGTAAAAGGGAAATGAAAATATTAGATAGAAGTGAAACTCCTTTAAACGGATGAGTCTATATATGTACGTGGGCTGTTTTTAGAAAAGTGCTATACTTCTCAAAGGTCATTAAACATTTGAGTTCGGGGAGCTCATAAAATCTTTCGTCAGAGGATGAGATCTGATGGATTTTTATGCACACACACACTTAAAAATAAAGGGCCAGATTGAGAATCCCTTGCTCCCAGAAGGGAGCAGTTAATCACCAAAGCAGGCCCATTTCACGCATACAATTCCATTGAAGTCAGTGGGACTGCCTGGGCATGTAACTACCAGAACTGGGGATTCACAATTATTTTGGGGTTCAAGTTCTATATATTCCTTGCACATTCACAGACCCAAACCCCAATGGGCATCAGAAAGAGTTCTGGCTAGGCAACACATTCAGGATGGATTGTGTAATATGCCATCTTCACAGAGTTTCTCCCTCTTCCATGCTAATGACTTCAGCATTCTCCTTGTACTGTATGTACCATAAACTGCTATCTTGAAAGGAGTTTATGCACTTTGAATAAAGGCACGAGTCATTAAAAGGATGCCAGGAAAAGGTAACAGAACTTTTAAACAAAGCAGGTTAACTGTCCAGAAGAATCAACCAAAATTGCTTTTTAGCCTCTTAAAATATATGTATAAAAAGGCTTTCTACACCTTTCCAGAAGGGCTGTAAACTCAGCCAGGATTTGAAGCTACGCTAACACTGACCCTCCTTTGGTTCAGTTTCAAATAGGAGTTCTGGGATTTGAGGGCCACAGGTCAGACAGCAGAAGAGCCAATCACTACCCTTTACAATACAGAGCCCAGACACAGTTTTTTCTCTCTCCTCAGGTAACCATTCTCCTTAACACTACACATCTGTCCCCCAAAGCCATTACAAGAAAGATCTGGAGTCACACTGTAAACATAAATGCCTGTTGGAATTCAAACTTATGGCCCCAAAGTGTTGAAAGTCAGTTCACTAATACCTGAAACATTTGTGGCTGAACAGAGTGGTCTCATCTGTCTCAGCAAATGAGGCTTTTAGAACAGCAGAGAATAAGAGCCAAGGTTCAGAAAGAGGTTAGGGACTCATATGACCAGGAGATGTGCTTTTTTTTCCCTCCCCACCTACCTTTTTGTGTTCATGCCTTACCCTCACCCACCACTTCTCTCTCTCTCTCTCTCTCTCTCTCTCTCTCTCTCTCTCTCTCTCAGTAATTTATTCCCATGCTTATTGAAGTTTACTAAAGCAAAATACTTCAGCAGCAGTGACACCCACTGCCAAGGGAACAGTTGATCTACTGGCAACTCTGCTGCTGCTAAAGTCCACCAGCAGCTTGCTGTTATCTCCAGAAAACGCTACTCCCTTTTGTTCACCAAACTTCATTTGCATTCTATACTGTAAGCATACACAACTTCAGTACTTTATTATGTATAATGGGCTAGAACCTCAGCTGCAGTTAAAGAACACATAGTACAGTTTGGAAAGAGACCTGTGGCTGTGTTCCCTCAATCTGGGACCAGCTGCATGCGAGGCTGCTCTCCAATGTAAGATGTTCTAATTGCACCAACTATCAACAACCATAAGGGCCTGTAAATCTATGCTAGAAGCAGGGAGGATGGTGTAGGACACTTTTACAATGTTGCCAACTTGCATGATTTTATCGTAAGTCTTGTGCTATTTAGTGATTTTTCATAAACTCCCAGCTCCTGGAGTCATGGGATTACACATGGGAAACTAAATTTTTCATTTCAAATAAAAAGTTTCTGGCTCTAATGGTTGCACAGAGAATCTTCAGAGCATAAACCCTATATGACCAAAACCCAAAAGCAGGGCAGTCAAGCAATTTAAAAAAACTAATCACAATTAATCACACTGCAAAACAATAATAGAATACAATTTATTTAAATATTTTGGATGTTTCCTACATTTTAAAATATATTTATTTCAATTACAATACAGAATACAAAGCTGACAGTGCTCACTTGATTTTTATTGCAAATATTTGTGCTGTAAAAAGCAAACGAAATACTGTTTTCTAATTCACCTTATACAAGTACTGTAATGCAATTTCTTTATCATGAAAGTTGAACTTACAAATGTAGAATTATGTACAAAAAAAATTGCATTCAAAAATAAAATAATGTAAAACTTTACAGCCTACAAATCCACTAAGTGGATTTGCAGGCTGTAAGGTTTCTTGGTTTCTTTATTTGAGGCAACAGTACAGTACTTCTTGTTCAGCCAGCCCCTCGGACAAACAAATTCATTTACATTTCAGAAGACAATGCTGCCTGCTTCTTGCTGTGTTTACAACGTCACCTGAAAGTGAGAACAAACTTTGTAGCCGGTGTTGCAAGATATTTACGTGCCAGATGTGCTAAAGATTCATATGTCCCTTCATCTACTACGGGGGACATGAAGTAGACATTCCAGAGGACATACATCCATGCTGATGACAGGTTCTGATCGATAACGATCCAAAGCAGTGCAAATCAACGCATGTTCACTTTCATCATTTGAGTCAGATGCCACCAGCAGAAGGTTGATTTTCTTTTTTGATGGTTTGGGTTCTGTAGTTTCTGCATCGGACTGTTGCTCTTTTAAGACTTCTGAAAGCATGCACCACACCTCATCCCTCTCAAATTTTGGAAGACACTTCAGATTCTTAAACCTTGGGTCATGAGCTGTAGCTATGTTTAGAAATTTCACACTGGTACCTTCTTTGCGTTTTGTCAAATCTGCAGTGAAAGTGTCCTTAAAATGAACAACATGTCTGGGTCATCATCTGAGGCTGCTGTAACGTGAAATATATGTCAGAATGCAGGTAAAAGAGCAGGAAACATACTATTCTCCCACAAGGAGTTCAGTCAAAAATTAATTAAAACAAGCATCATCAGCATGGAAGCATGTCCTCTGGAATAGTAGCTGAAGCCTGAAGGGCACATGAATGTTTAGCATATCTGACACAAATATCTTGCAATGTTGGCTACAAAAGTGCCGTGCAAATGCCTGTTCTCACTTTCAGGTGACATTGTAAACTAGAAGTGGGCAGCATTATTTCCCATAAATGTAAGCAAACTTGTCTTAGTGATTGGCTGAATAGGAAGACGGACTGAGTGGACTTGTAGGTTCTCAAGTTTTACATTGTTTTGTTTTTGAGTGCAATTATATAACCAAAAAAATCTACATTTGTAAGTTGTGCTTTCACAATAAAGAGATTGCACTATAGTACTTGTCTCAGGTGAATTGAAAAACACTGTTTCTTTTGTTTATGATTTTTACAGTGCAAATATTTGTAACAAAAAGTGAGCACTGTACACTTGGTATTCCCTGTTGTACTTTAAATCAATATACTTGAAAACATAGAAAAACATCCAAAATAGTTAATAAATTTCAATTGGTATTCTATTGTTTCACACTGTAATTAAAACTGCAATTAATCACAATTAATTTTTAATTGACAGCCCTACCCAAAAGACATACAATAAGAATGAGCATTTTATTATTTTTTAAACTCTAATGGTTTTTAAGCTAATCTTCATGATTTTGAGGAGCATGATTTGTGATTTTAATAATACTTGTGGTTGGCAATACTACATTTATTATTAATTGTGTGTATTACCATTGCACCTAGGAGCTGGTCATGGGCCAAAACCCCATTGCCCTTGGCATTGTACAAACACAAAAACAAAAGATGGTCCCTCCCTCAAAGAGTTTACAATCTACAGTCATGATGCCAGCTCTACCCCACTACATTCCCCTATATACTCTGATCATTCTCCTGTACAAACACAAGAGCACAGATCCTAGTCTGTAATATAGAATAAGTGTATCCGTGTGTGGATCTGTATCGTTATAGCTGATGTGTGTAGCAATGCCTGTACTTAAGGTCGCCTGTGCAGTTCCATTATAAAGTAACATTTTAAAGTAGATTTTAACTTTTCGGCTGAAATTTGGTATGCTTGCTCTCAAACTGGGATTAGATTTCTTTTTCCAGAAAGTTTCATCAGAAATGTTTGAGCCATTTTCAGTTATAGAAGGAGTCAGTAAAATGCAGGTTGTCTGTTAAAGAAAAGCATGGACAACCTTTCTGTAAAAAAATAGCTCTCGCATCTTAGGGCAAGGTGATAGAAACTTGAAATTCAATAGACATGGAGTCTCTAGATTATATATATTCCTTTCATTGGCCAGTGAAAATTGTATTAAAAACATACTTCATGCATATACAACAGATTATGTTCTCCAATTAAAACCAACAGACTTCCAGTGTTCCACTGATCATTTGCATGCGGGCTTATATGAACTGGCTGGAAATTGCCACTGAATTGTCTCAAGGTTCCATTGGACATGCATATGCCCATGTAACAAATTGGAATGGAATTTCAGGTAGGCGACTGCAAAATTTGATCTGTGATGGTTCATATGAAAGGAGGGGGGCCCCAAGAGGAGTCTTACCCCTAATCACATGGCTTAAGGTACGTCTGCACTTTGAGATAGGGGTGTGTGGCTACACTATTTTTACCATGCTAGCTTTAGGAGAGCTAGCAGAGCCGTGCCTCCTAAAACTGGCTATCACACCCCCAGCTCAAAGTGTAGACATACCCATAGAGAAGTGCATATGGAAGGAGGCATATTTTGCAGTGCCCAGCATTCTACAGCAGTCTAGGAAATACAGAAGTAACATATGATGGAATGTCTTCGTTTCTTTATTTGGGGCAACAATATTTTGTGAGAGTCTGAGGTTGGTTTTGAACCTGCGCTTCCATTTCCCTGCCCAAAGGAGAGTTTTGGAGACCCCAGAAAGCTGGTTTCCAAAAATGTCATGTCCATGTTATGCCCAGCAGCTTGGCTGTGCAGTTTATGTCACTCAACTTTAGAAGCCTGGCTAAGGGCCCTCTGAAAATGTAGCCTTGTTTGTTTTAAAATAATACCATCCACAGTGAGCTCAGTTTTGAAGTACAGGAGTACATCGGGGTGTGTCATATCTGCAATCCTCTTCAGCATTGCCATCAACTGAGTAATGCGACGTACAATAGAAGACATGCCCAGAGGCATTACATGGACACTTTTCTCATCCCTTGAAGACCTGGACTTTGCAGATGATGTCACCCTCCTATCGCATACCCCACACCATATAAAAGAGAAAACAACTCAACTCAACGGATTCAGGCAGCAAATTGGACTGAAAATCAACTGCAATAAGACAGATATCGTAACATTTAATATTGCCTCACCATCACCAGTATGGATAGAGGATTATGTTCTCACAAATGTAGAAACATTCACATATCTGGGCAGCATCATCAGCCAGAATGGTGGAACAAGCCAGCACATCCAGAACAAAATCAATAAAGCGAGGAACACCTCCAAGAGCTTAAATACAGTTTAGAAAGTATCAAAATACATCACCAAAACAAAACTCAAGGTTCATCAGAGCTGTGTACTTTCAACACTACTTTATAGTGCAGAATGTTGGGGAATGAAAAAATATGACATGTCCAAATTGTCTTCATTCCATACAGGCTGCCTCAGAAAAATCCTTCATATCTTTTGGCCCAGAATAATCTCAAAGTAGATCTATTGACACAGGCATATTGTGATTGCAGAGCCATTGGCCATTATCTCTGAAAACTCATGGCGATCGGGGGAGGTCCCGGATGACCAGAAAAAGGCTAATGTAGTGCCCATCTTTAAAAAAGGGAAGCAGGAGGATCCGGGGAACTACAGGCCAGTCAGCCTCACCTCAGTCTCTAGAAAAATCATGGAGTAGGTCCTCAAGTAATCAATTATGAAGCACTTAGAGGAGAGGAAAGTGATCAGGAACAGTCAGCATGGATTCACCAAGGGCAAATCATGCCTGACTAACCTAATAGACTTCTACAATGAGATAACTGGCTGTGGATGAGGGGAAAGCAGTGTTCTTCCTTGACTTTAGCAAAGCTTTTGATACGGTTTCCCACAGTATTCTTGCCAGCAAGTTAAAGAAGTATGGGCTGGATGAATGGACCATAAGGTGGATAGAAAGCTGGCGGGATCGTTGGGCTCAATGGGTCATGATCAATGGCTCCATGTCTAGTTGGCAGCCAGTATCCAGCGGAGTTCCCCAATGGTCAGTCCTGGGGCTGGTTTTATTCAATATCTTTATCAATGATCTGGAGGATGGTGTGGACTGCACCCTCAGCAAGTTTGCAGATGACACTAAACTGGAAAGAGTGGTAGATACACTGGAGGGTAGGGATAGGATACAGAGGGACCTAGACAAATTAGAGGACTGGGCCAAAAGAAATTTGATGAGGTTCAACAAGGACAAGTGCAGAGTCCTGCACTTAGGAAAGAAGAATCCCATGCACTGCTAGAGACTAGGGACCAAAAGGCTAGGCAGCAGTTCTGTAGAAAAGGACCTACGGGTTACAGTGGATGAGAAGTTGGATATGAGTCAACAGTGTGCCCTTGTTGCCAAGAAGGCTAGCGGCATTTTGGGCTGTATAAGTAGGGGTATTGCCAGCAGGTCAAGGGAAGTGATTGTTCCCCTCTATTCAACATTGGTAAAGACTCATCTGGAGTACTATGTCCAGTTTTGGGGCCCACATTACAAGAAGGATGCGGAAAAATTGGAAAGAGTCCAGAGAAGGGCAACAAAAATGATTAGGGGCCTGGAGCACATGACTTATGAGGACAGGCTGAGAGAACTGGGATTGTTTAGTCTACAGAAGAGAAGATTTGCAGGGAGATTTGATAGCTGCTTTCAACTACCTGAAGGGGGGTTCCAAAGAGGATGGATCTAGACTGTTCTCAGTGGTACCAGATGACAGAACAAGGAGCAATGGTCTCAAGTTGCAGTGGGGAAGGTTTAGGTTGGATATTAGGAAAAACTTTTTCACTAGGAGGGCGGTGAAGCTCTGGAATGGGTTACCTAGGGAGGTGGTGGAATCTCCTTCCTTAAGGTTTTTAAGGTCAGGCTGGGATGATTTAGTTGGGGATTGGTCCTGCTTTGAGCAGGGGGTTGGACTAGATGACCTCCTGAGGTCCCTTCCAACTCTGATATTCTATGATTCTAAGATTCTGAGAGGATCTGAGCACCATCATTGCCAGGAAGCAATGGAGATGGATTGGCCATGTGCTTTGGATGTAAACTGATTCCATCACCAGAGTAGCAATAAGATGGACACCTGAAGGCAAGTGAAAACGAGGCCACCTGAAAACAAAATGGCGAAGAGCTGTGGAAGTTGACCTAAAAAACCTGGGGCACAGCCGGGGAACCATTGAACAACTTGCCAGAAACAGTCAGGAGTGGAGGATCTGCGTCACTGCCCTAAATGCCAGAGGCATCACTGGAACATGATGACAATGATGGGGGAAAGAGTCAATAAATATCTTGATACATGCATGTATCCATTGTTCAGGACTCCTCTAGAAAAGGAGTGAGAATGTATGTGTGTGTACCTGGCCCTGGGAAATTTTCCATAAATAGAATAGGGGCGAGGGTAGAGGGTAGGGTATTGTAAACTCAGTCTTTACACGTGGTCGCCCTTTCCTCACTAGTCCCTCCAAAGCCCACAAGGTTTTGCTTTGGCAAAGCTGCCATGTGTCAGATTTTCTTAAGCATTGCCTCTTTCCTCACCTATGTAAACTGCTGGGTCATGCACCTGAGCTTTGTTATAATAGTAATTGCAATTATTTTTGATGACCTTAGAACTGTACTGTGGGGAGCTGTTGTCACAGAAATGATCAAGTTTTGCAAACAGCGTTGCTTTTGATGCTTGTAGAGGAGCTGATGCAAGCCTGGGACAGGATGAGTTAATAAGACATGAGTGGGGTGATATGTAAAGCAACAGATCCCTAACCTACTGCACAAATCTTTGATGGCTGTGATCAATAGATTCTCAGACCACACTGATATAACCTTGTCATGTCTCAACAAGGGCAGAGTGGCTAAAAAGGCACAAGAAAAAGGGGCAGGTATCATTTGCACACCCCTCCCCTCCAACAAGCAGAATGTAGCAAGTGACCGGTAATAGTTCCTTGGCCTTGTACTGCTTTTACAATCCTTCAGCTGAAGCAGCTCGGCTCCGACTGCTTGCAAATCTTGAGCACCCTTGAGATCCTGGTGCAGATAATCATCATCCACTCAGTGACAAGAAGCAGAGCACTGCTTCGGTACCAAGGAGACAGAATGTGGCAGGGCACCAGGGTGCCATCTTAGACCAATCCCAGCAGCAGCAGCAGCAGCAGCATACATGGATGGGTGTGTGTGTTTTCCTTTTACTATCCTCTCTATAGGGACGCTGTCAATGCAGTTTTCCTTACAGAGTGCCTGCTGCACCAAATTTAGCCCAACAGCAAACACTGTTATAAAAGAAAATTACATTAATGTGTATAAAAGCGTAATAAAAAGAAAGGTGACTGGGCTATTTTTTCTTGCTTAAACTGAAATCCAGGTTTGGGCTTTTGATTATATAAACAAAGCTAGCAAGCCAGGGGCACCACTTCTTCCTCACAGTACTTCTCATAGTGCTTTTGCTGTCATGTGACAGCACTGTGGTTAATAGTATTGCATTATGTGTACAATACACAGTGAATTGTACAGCTGCATGGGACAGCCCTTAAGGTTTGGGGAGTGACTGGTATTTATTCGCTGACTAAAGGGTGGGAGAGGAATCATTTGAGGAACAGAGAAAAGGGCGGGGGGAAGCTATTTAAATCTGAAACAATTATTCAAATATCCAGATTCTATGGGCCGTTGTAATCATTGCTCTTCCCATTTCAACAGCACCCCTGGCTGTTGGTTTGCCTTTTCAGAGTTGCATTGGTGCCTGCAACTTCTAGGCAGAGTCTGAATAAAGCATCTCCTTCTTCCTTGTATTAAAACATCTCTATAAACAGGCAACACTATTTGACAAATGTCCAGTGTGTCAAATAGTGTTTGACACTATTTGACAAATGTCTAGTTTCTTCCCACCTCCGCATCCAGGTACAGTCTGTAGGAGCACCTCAGTGTACAATGATTCTTATCTCTCTATATATTCAGTTTCAGCTCCAGGCTCTCAAACATCTGATGTCTACATCTGAATAGAATATGTACAACTTCATCAAAACAAGTCAGACAAGAGCAGAAGGGAGTTTGGGAAACACAAACACAACCTTCAGGATGGGGGAAAGCAAAGCTTTATTCAGTTAGTTAATGCCATAGAACTTCAAGAGCTAAATACCTAACTAGCATAAATCAGAGTAGTTCCATTGACCTCCACATAACTATGCTGATTTACGCCTGCTGAGGATCTGGCCCTGTGAGATAGGCCTTTCATGCCCAGTGCACATCCACCCAGAATGAATCAGCTACAGACACAGATCGAGAACTAGGCAGATGGCATCACCCTAGACTGGTACAGACAATTATGAGCTTCTCAGAGACAATGGACGTGGTGGTTCTGCTGTATCCTGAAAATAGGGGGACCAGATGTCCCTATTTTATAGGAACAGTCCTGATATTTGGCACATTTTCTTCAATAGGTGCCTATTACCCCTCACCCCCGTCCCAATTTTTCACACTTGCTCTCTAGTCACCCTACCTGAAAGTGACTATCTAAAAATGGCACTTCCCTGCACACAGCAGATCTGCTCTGTGTGTGTGTGGGTATTCAGTCATGTCTGTTTACTTTAGTGATAAGAATAAGTTTTTACTGGGTTTTACTCCTCTAAGCCCTGCGGATCTAACACAGCTATCAGGCCCTGATTCAGCAAGGTATTGAAGCTCATGTCTAACTTTAAACATGTGAATAGTGCCATTGAATTCAATGGAACTATGCATGTGCCTAAAGGTAGGTATATATTTAAGTACTGTGTTGAGTGAATCAATTGTATTGAAATTCTCCTTATAAAATATCCACTGAAGAAAATGAGGACACAGAAAATGCTGAGGGCATAATTTGACTAGGGATTTTTTATTACTGTGAGGATATTAGGGAAGGAAAGAACCCAGTTTGACTCTCAGATCCCAGGTTGAGGATGAAGGGGTATTCGACTGAAAAAAACATATAAACTGAGCACGCTTCAGCTGGAAATCATTGAGATGCAGAAAATACACCCACCATGCGTTAAAGCCACTATTCAAGTACTATCATGTCAGAGGGAAGGACTTCATTAAACAAGAGGTGAAAAAATCTTGTATTCTGAGCTCCTCATTCTATTCCATCTATAACCATGTTCAGAGTTTCAGTAGATCTTGTAGATCCACATTTTAAAGTTGGAGTCTGGTAACAACCCCATTTGGCAACTGGGATTATGCTGAGAGGAACATGAATTCAAATGATCTAGAAACCCCAAAATGTAGTGTGAAGGCCAATGGTTCCCAAATCCACTAGTGGATGAAGGTATATTCCAAAGGGCTGTGGTCTCAGGATGACCCCATTGTACTCTAAAGTAATCTAAAGTAAATCTACTTTCACAGTAATCACTCCATCACTTCCTGAATAGGTCAGGAATGTGTGTAGTCATACGGCTCTAGGCCTAGGCTTGGCCATCATCTCTTCTCTTTATGTCTCGCACTCCTGGATCCCCGCCGGAACCTCCACTCCTGGGCAAGGTCACTCCCTGCGGGAGTTGAGTTCACTTCCCGGGCTCCTTTCTGAGTCTAATTATCTCCACTCTCTGGTGCTTTCCCTCAGAATCAGCTAGAGGGCAATGACAGAGAGAAGACTTCCAGAACTCTGCTCAGGTCGGCAGTGTCTGTCTGCCCCAAACAGGGGTGGGAGAGAAGGTCAGGCACTATCTTGTGCTGGGCTCCTTAGCAGTCTCTAGCAGCCTCTCTTCTGAGGGAAACTCTCTCCCACCCCTTGCTCTATGACCAACTTCACTTTTTTATATCTCCTTTTTTCCAGGTAAAGCAAGCTGTGGAGATGCACCTAAATGGCACTGCCTGAGGGCAGGGACACTGGTCAGGCTTGCTGCCAGTGGCATGGAGGTGTGCCCCGCCACATGGCATAAGCAGGTAGGACTAGGTGAGATTACTTTCAATCGTAGGGTCATTTTAAAGGCTAGCAGCCAGGGATGTGCAAACATCAAAATATGTAGAGGTCCAAGCAAGCATCAAAGCTAGGAAACTTATCTGCAGTATTCAAATTTTAAGACTCCCTCCCCCAGTACTCTTACCCAGTCAACTCTCTCTCTCCATAAATGTCTAATAAACTGTAAGTCCCTATGCTTTCCAACTGCCTCACAACTTCCCTTCCAATGGCTCCCCACTCTGCATAACAGTAGTCCTTTCCACCGTTCTGCAGAACCGACATGCCTTTGGCTCCTTTCAACCTGACTACTCTTCAATAGCACACACACCTCGGATCCTCCTTCACTTTCCAAAGGCTTATTACTTCCTCATAACCTTCCCCCAACTTCCCTCAGAAGTTCCTTTCTCAGGGAGCTGAATTCTCTCGGTGGCATCTTGGCCACTTGTGAATTCAAATCTTGCCCGTTGTGGTGCTACATACCGCAACATTAATTATGGATTGTAGAACATCTGAGGTGTGAATTCAGTAGCAGAAAAAGTAACACACACAGTCAGCTAGTGGGTCCAGCAACAGAGTCTTTCAATATAAGGGATTGTAGGAAAAGCAGAGATGTCAAGGGACACTGACTGTTAAAACAGCCAAAGCCTTTTGGAGCTTTATGCAGAAGAAAGGTTTAAGAGGATCATCTGGATTTTATAGAAATAGATGGAGAACAGTTGGGTGTATTGGGGAGTCATAGGGGAGGAAATAAACTATATGCACATTGAGAACAGGAGATTTAAATTGCAGAACTAACAACTGTGGTATGTAACCTATCATTTAAATCAGCTTCTGCACCAGATGACTGGAGGATAGCTAATGTGATGCCAATTTTTAAAATAGGATCCAGAGATAATCCCAGCAATCACAGGCCAGTAAGCCTAACTTCAGTACAGGGAAAACTGGCTGAAATTATAGTAAAGAACAGAATTAGCAGATGCAGAGATGAACACAATTTGTTGGGGAAGAGTCAACATGATTTTTGTAAAAGGAAATCATGCCTCACCAATCTACTAGAATTGTTTGAAGGGCTCAATAACCAGGTGGACAAGGGGGATCCAGTGGATATAGTGTACTTAGGTTTTCAAAAAGCAAAATAAGCTGTCAGGATAAGAGGGAAGATCTTTTCATGAATCAGTAACTGGCTAAAAGATAGGAAACAAAGAGTTGGAATAAATGGTCAATTTTCAGAATGGCAAGAGGTAAATAGTGGTGTCCTGGTGGAGTCTGTACTGGGGCCAGTACTCTTCAACATATTCATAAATGATCTGGAAAAAAGGATAAATAGTGAGGTGGCAAAAACTACTGAAGATAGTGAAGTCAAAAGCAGACTGCGAAGAGTTACGAAAGTGCAGCAGTGGCAGTCAAAAAAGCAAACAGCATGTCGGGAATCATTAGGAAAGGAATAGATAATAAAACAGAAAATATCATATTGCCTCTATATAAATACATGGTACTCCCCACATCTTGAATACTGCGCGCAGATGTAGTTGCCCCATCTCAAAAAAAGTTACATTGGACTTGGAAAAGGTTCGGAAAAGGGCAACAAAAATTATTAGAGTATGTAACAGCTTCCATATGAGGAGAGATTAATAAAACTGGGATTTTTCAGCTTGGAAAAGAGACAACCAAGGGGGGGTATCATTGAGGTCTATAAAATCATGATTGGTATGAAGAAAGTAAATAAGGAAGTGTTATTTACTCCTTCTCATAACACAAGAACAAGGGTCACCAAATGAAATTAATAGGCAGCAGGTTTAAACCAAACAATAAAAAGTATATTTCTTCACACAATGCCTGTGGGACTCTTTAGCAGAGGATGTTGTGAAGGCCAAGACTATAACAGGGTTCAAAAAACAACTGGATACGTTCATGGACGATAGATCCATCAAGGGCTATTAGCCAGGATGGGCAGAGATGTTGTCCTAGTCTCTGTTTGCCAGAAGCTGGGAATGGGTGACAGGAGATGAATCACTTGGTTACCTGATCTGTTCATTTTCTCAGAAGCACCTGGCATTGGCACTGTCGGAAGACAGGATACTGGGCTAGATGGTCTGATTTGGTCTGATCCAGTATGGCTGTTCTTATGTCAGATATCTTGGCTGTCCAGTGGATGTCTTCTTTACCAGGTAAGAATAAATGCCCTTGAGATACCAAATTTCTGAACAGATCTGAATCTGGAACTAGAGCCAGAACCAGGGTTTCAGTGTGTTTGTATCCATGGTTTTACTTCAGGTCCATTTCTGTTGATAAGGACATAAAAAGAGGTTGAGTCTATCTCTGCAGCCAATGTGCTGTTTGTCATCTTGCCCAGGGTTACTAAAATAAAAGATCATCCAGAGAACTGAAAGAATTGTAGTGGTTACTCTGTGTATACTCTGCCCAAGGTTGCTAAGCCGATGTTTAAAATACAATCTGGTGCATGACTGCTGTGTGTAACGTGTGTGACAAACCTAGGTTGCTGAGAAATCTGAAATATATTGTGTGTTGTTTGTATCATAATGGCTGGAGGTACAGAGGAAATAGTGGTGTGCCTGGGTGTGATTTTTGTTGTTGTTGTTCTGGTGAACAGTTCTGTATGTATGCCTGGAAAATGAGTCAAAAGAGATCAATTGAACAAATCATCATCATAAGTGGAGATGAGATAGCTCATAGTCAATATCATTGCAAGTTTTTTGATTTCTGAAAAAAGAAAATCCAGTGGGGTCTTATTCTGCATCCAGTTTTTAACAAGGTTCCAGTAATTGAAAAATGTAGACTGTAAAAATGCTACAAAAATACTGTGAACAAATGACCATGAAAACAGCTTTCTTTGCAGTTCAAACTGCTGCTGACTTTCAAATCCTAGGGCTTGGTTCTGCAAAGTTTTACGCAAATGAGTAGTCTTTACTTACATAAGTCATCCCACTTAAGTCAGTGCAACTACTCACCTGAGTAAGGTTTGCAAAATCATCTCCTGGATTTCCATTTTCCAGGCTTTATTTCTTTTAAATAATTTGTTTCCTTAAGCCCTATTTGACTGTATGCTATATCTAGAAACAGCATCAGAAACTGATCTCTGCCTACAAGGCAGATATTATAGACAGTCTAAGACCTGATTTGGCACAGCAAATTCTGTGAAATTTAATCTTAAAATTGACAATTATTTTCTGGTATATTTTTGTACAGAATGTTGGGAATCATTAAGAAAGGAATAGATCAGGGGTCAGCAACTTTCAGCATGCAGCCCATTAGGGTAATTTGCCATCAGGCCATGAGACATTTTGTTTACGTTGACCGTCCACAGGCCAATGGAGCTGCAGGAAGCAGCACAGGCTGCAGTGGATTACCCTGATGGGCCATGTGCCAAAGGTTGCCGACTCATAAAATAGATAAGAAGACAGAAAATATCATATTGCCTCTATACAAAACCATGGTAAGCCCACATCTTGAATACTTCTTGCAGATATGACCGCCCCATCTCAAAAAAAGACATATTGGAATTGGAAAAGGTTCATAAAAGGGCAATAAAAATTATTAGGAGTGTGGAATTATTAAGATTGTATGTGGCGAAAGAAAATAAGGAACTGTTATTTACCCCTTCTCATAACACAAAGAAATAGGGGCACCCAATGAAATTAATAGACAAAGTATTTTTGGAAGAAAGGAAGTATTTTTTCACACAATGCATAGCCAACCTGTGGAACTCCTTGCCAGAGGATATTGTGAAGGCCAAGACTATACCAATGTTCAAAAAAAAAAAAAACTAGATACATTCACGGAGGATAGGTCCATCAGTGACTATTAGCCAGGAAGGGCAGGATGGTGTCCCTAGCCTCTGTTCGCCAGAAGCTGGGAATAGGAGACAGGGGATGGATCACTTGATGATTACCTGTTCTGTTCATTCCCTCTGGCGCACCTGGCATTTGCACTGTCAGAAGACAGGATACTGGGCTAAATGGACCTTTGGTCTGACCCAGTATGGCCGTTCTTATGTTCTTACACACACACACACTACGCTTTACATTGATTCATCTGGCCTTTCCAGCCTACACTTGCACAAAATATATATAAAATGTTAATATTATTTCTAGTGTGAGTGCCTGGAGCTAGTCTTTTAACCCAGATATAGACACTTAAATGAGATGTCAGTCCAAACTCAGCACCTCAGAAAATCAGATCACTTCTATTTAGGTGATTAATCATGGATTTAGATCACTGGTTTTAAGCACCCAGGTCTAAAAATGTTGCCTCTAGTGCTTGTGAACATTGCCACACTGACAGACCAGGAGAGTGTTCTGTTTATCCATGGAACACCTATACTGTGGGTAACAGCCACACAAGGTTTCCCACACTGCCCTGTTAGTGATCCATAAACCTTTCCAGGAAAATCAGCCTCTAGGGGTGAGGGGATAGTTCATCCTCCATGCCTTCTCAGACCTTGGCCCCTCTGCTAATCCTGACCAGCTGCAGTGGAAGCTTTTCAATAGTCACTAACGGGGGAACTGCCCTGAGATTCCCATATTAAATGAATTTGGCTATCAGATCAGTCATCAGAAGGCAATAACTTTTGGTCACTACTGACCTAACCTGGATTTGAACTGACCTATGGGGAAGACACCAATCCCCCAAGCCATTCAGCTCTACAGAAGTTATTATTTTAACTAGTGACTCAGTGCACGTCTCAGTCCTTCCTTTCCCTGTCATGTTCTGTCCCAGAGCTGACATATGGTTGAACTGATATCCTTCCTCTGTTTCCTTTCTTGTTACTAAATGTCCAGTAGTATTGCATAAAAGCACCCAACAGGAAAGGTCAAGCTGAGTTTCAAGCCTGAGGTCTAGGATTACATCAAATTTTTAACGTTCAACTGTCCTTAACATCAACCAAACACTTCCCGGTTTCAGCCTAGTCATATCGAGAGCAACTGAACTGTCTTTGCTCAAGTTTGCCCTATTCTTACCTCAGATTTTTGTTCTTAATTCCCAGATGAGGCTTCCCACATCCACTTACCCTCTGACTGCTAAATGCACATATGGAACAAGCTGAAACTGTGAGCACATAGCTAGAGATCTCCAGCAGCATCTCAAGATGGACCAACATGAAAAGTAAAGACAGAGAGAAGAGCTGGTCAAAAAATTGCAGGTTTTAATTTTCTTGTGACATTTTTCATTAAAATATTTTTGACTACCAAAAAAACCAAAACAAAAAAAAAACCCTAAAATTATTCCAGTTTTTGAACTATAGAGCTGCTTTGAATTTTCTGAATTCTGCATTTAAAATTATTTTGATTACAAATAAAACAAATGTTTTGATTAACTTAGTTTTGAACAGCTCTAACATAAAGGTTTTTTATTTCTATAAATAAATGAATAATAGTACTTTGGATTTATCTATCTATGGGCTTATGTGGCTCACTGCCACAGTATCTGAGTATCTCGTTACATTTATTTGAACAATTCCCTGGTGAGGTGCAGAAGAAAAATCTCCATGTTAAAGTGGAACTGATACAGAGAGGTTAAATGACTTGCCTAAGGTCACTCACAAAACCTGTAGCAAAGCTGAGAACTGAATCCACAGGTCCTCAGTCTAGTGCATTAACCACAAGATCATCCATCATCTAGCAGGTGCACCTTCAGAAAACACTTACACTCATGTTTAACTTTACACACAGAAGTAGTCTAATTGAAATAAATGGAAATATGTACACACTGAAAATTAAGCACATGCTCAAATACCTTCCTCACTTGGGGTCTTACATAATACCTATCACCTGAGGCCCTCAAAGCACTTCAGAAGCATTAAGATTTACAACTTCCAGCTCCTCTGGCTTTCCCACCTTCAACCTGCCTGGTTCCTCCTCAGGCTCCTTATCTGACTGGAGTATCTAGATCCCTGATGCTGGGACACTCTGTGCATAGTATCTTCCAGCTGCCCTACTTTCCACAGCTGGAGTCCATGTTCTGAGAGGTGGAGCTCTCCCTTCAGAACTGATGTAACTGTGAAGAGAAAGGCTTCAGGAGAGAACTACAGCTTTGGTATCAATTGTAAGGCCATGCTGTTCTCTTGCATTTATAGTAATGTGCATGCAGTAGATGCATATAGTGAGGCAGACCTGAGATTTATAGCAAGGCTAGTTGCATATCACCTCTCAGCAGAGAGTGGGGGATAAGGTGGGGTAGTTTTTGCAATTACTGAGGAAGCAGCAGGAAGCACGCAAATGGTATCAGTATAAGGGATAGAGTTATGCCAAAGAAAAGTGTTGGTATGACATAGCGGCCTATATCACTGTGCACTCTCATCCCAACTGATGGAGCCTGTATGCCAGACTTGACATTTTAGATTCTTACATTGCTCTTCCCTCTTGGCTTTTGTTTTACAATCTGTGCTTTAGTACACACGTTGAATGCTGTTATTTAACCCTGACAGCCTCCTCATGGGAGCAGTTAAAGTATTTAAGATCTTACCTACATTTCACCAGAAGTCTTCTCATCAAATAGTTACTCAGATGTTCCTGAGGCCTAAAACATTAAGATTTAAAGGGAATAATTTACTTTTTTTTTCCATGCCAAATCAGATGTTTGTTTAACATGGCTACAGCGACCACTAAAGTTAGTGAAACAGAAAAAGGGGGTGGTGTATATTATTTCAGAAAAGGGCTTAGTAGGTAATAAATAAACCAGTATCAGAAAACCAGCCAATCTTAAGCATAAACAAGACATGTAGCTACTAAAAAACCCTGTCTAGAAACCTTATTACAGCCTCAGCAACTTGCCTCTCTGGTCTCCTGCCACGCACCTGCTTCTGGCAACAGGACCATGGAAGAAGGCAACACAGAGCTTGATTCTCTGAACATCTTTTCTTGGTCCCCCCGCCAGACTGTAAGGACATCCTTGTCAGAAAGGTTCAATGTAAGCAAAAAGGTCATTTCAGAAACATTTGGGGAAGTGTTGGGGAGAGAAAATTTATGCTTCCACCTCCCTGCTGAGGCCACAAATGCTTATGGAAAATTAGTGGGCAGCAGCAGGCCAAGGGGGATGCTCATTGGTGGCAAGCCCAGAGCAGGGATCGGAGCCCGGGTCGATCCACGCTCAGCTCCAGTCACCACTGCTGCTTCCTGTCCAGCTAGTGAGGAGAAGGGAGAGACACTCACAATACAGCCATTAGGATCCCTGTCTCAGCGCACCCTGGAATGACCTGGAAGGCAGGGGAAACACTGCAGAGCTGGCTGAAGAAGAGTGATGAAAAATCTGAGGAGGAAAAACCAAGGTCTGGTGGGGGAAGCAACTGCTCTCCAGGACCCATAACAAATGACCCCCCTGACTGTAACTAACAAGTAATAAAAAGCAAATACCCTGATGTAGCATTACGAAGGAAGAACTAGGTCAGTCTGGCAAATTGTTCTTTTAGGAACCAATTCTGCCACCCTCACACATTTTGAATAGTACCAAATAATAAAAGCATTAAAGATAAAAAACTGAAGACATCAGAAAATCCCTAGAGTCCATCCCCTCTGAACTTTAACCAGTTTTATGGCATAATTATACCAATATATTAGACCTCTATAGTTATACCAGCATAACTCCTGTTATGGACACTCTGATTCCAGAAAAAGGGTGTCCACAGGGGAAGTTATACCAATGTAACTATATAGGTTTAAATTCACATCTTGTGTTATACTTGTATAACTTTCCCAAGTTGTCAAAGCCTAAGTGTTTAAATCTGGGTCAGACTTAGAGCTCAAACCTCATCCACACTGGGGACATGCCCTGATTCCAGTCATTGGTGTAGCTTCAGCAGTGCAAATTGGCAGTGTGGATGGACATAGCTGCGTTTGCCTCAGGAACTTATCCCTACTTGAAACAAGGCTAAAATGGACTGATGCAAATCCCAGTTTATGGGGGTTGCTCCAGGGCAGCTACAAATGATTGGGGGGGAAATGGGGGCAAATCCCAAAGCTGACAAGCCTTCAAGATCCATCTGTACAATGCAAATCAACTGCCAGGGGAAAGAGATGAGGATAAAATACTCCTGACTGTTAGTCTCAGAAACCTCCCAACCAAGCACTCAACTCCTGCTGCGTCCACTTCATATTTCCCTGCCCTGTGCATCCTTACTTTATCTAGTCAGAAGGAAGAACTCAAGGTAGGGAAAGCAAGATGAGTTCTTCATCAGACTTAGCAGAGAAGAGGGAGTTGTGATGCCCAATTCGCCTTATTTAATTGATTGAAAGGAGTTAAAAACAAGAAGAGGTGCGTATGCTGTAGTGCTGCAACCGCGTGTGGTGAACAGAGAAAGGCTTTGAAACTAGTGTTCTCAAAGCCCCAGTGTAAAATCTTGGACCTATGGGTACGTCTATGCTGCACTTATACACCTGTGATGCCCACGTCAGCTGACTCAGGTTACCAGGCCTCAGACTATAGGGCTGCTTCTCTGCGGTGGAGATGTTCAGTCTCAGACTGGAGCCCAAGCTCTGGGATCCTGAGATTGGGAAGGTTCCGGAGCCTGACTTCCACCAAATATCTGCACTGCAATTAAACAGCCTTATAGCACGAGCCAGAATCAGCTGACAAACGCCAGCCACGGGTGTTTAACTGCAGTGTAGACATAACCAGTGATGACAATGGGCTTTTTTGTCATTGACTTCAATGGAGCCAGGATTTCTCCCGCATTGTCTTCTTATTGAACCTATAATTGTTATATTGACACATAGTCGTGTGTTATGTAGGTTTCTGTGGCTCAACACTCAGTACAAAGGGGCCCTGATCCTGAGTGGTTCACTTGGATACTACAATAATACAAATAATGAGCAATAACAATGGTAATCAGACATGGTAAAGTATTATATTTTAATATAATTTCTTTGAAAGGCGATCTGGTTACTAAAAAAATATTGGCCTCATCTATTGGGTACATCACCAGTAGGTTTCTTTAGAAAGAGTGCTTCTAGGGGGAATAGGTAGTAGTAGAGGCCTTTCGACAATGAGAGGGTATTCAAACTTGCTTATGCAAATGTAATACTGTAGGGTTTGTCAATAGACTTCTGCCATAAGAGGGCATAGATCACTTATCAAGGGGCAGCAAACTCTTGTATTATTTAAATGTTGAAACAAGGAATAGATATATTGACAACTTGCTAGCATATGACCAACAGTGTTTGTAAAAGACAAGAGGACCAGCACTATATACTTGTTTAAACTAAAAACTCTACTCAGCTAATCAATAGGCTACAGTATTTCTTTTTAAAAATGAATTATTAAAATTATGAGCCCAAATTCTGTCCTTAGGTAACCCCCTGCAGTCCCAGTGACATCAAATACAGTGACACAAAGTGCAGTGAAGTCTGTGAGGCTGCACGGGTGTGACTGAGCACAGAATTTGAACCCACATGAATTTAAACAGAGACACCTGTTTATGCTTTGACTTGATGCCTAACACACTAATGTATTTGCCAGGATGCTCGACCATTCTAGGATAGATTTTCAAAACCAGTTCCAAAACTGCACCAGAAAATATTGCCCATAAAGATTGAGTAGTCAGCCAACTAACCTTGCTGTGAGCTCAAATGCAGGGGTCAGACTGAGACTGTGTTGAAAATGACATCCTGCGTGTTTTGAATGATGGTAAGTGGGGGAGCGCACACCAGCTTATACCAGCCACATTCATTCTTCTCCCTACTGTGCACGTGAACATGAATGTGGTCCTGATTCTCCACTGCCTTGTGCTTTGATATACGCAATGTGGTTGCAGCTGTGTCAATCACAGGGTATTAGAGACACAAGGTGAGGTAATATCTTTTATTGGATGAGCCTCTGTTGTTGTCTCTCTCACCAGTCCAGGTTGGTCCAATAAAAGACACTCCTTCACCCACTGTGTGCCTTGAGAGTCTTTTACCCCTGTGCAAAGTGGGTACTCACTCATTTTATTCTGGTAGCATTTTACACCCCCTTTGCACAGGTGTGGAGGACCTTAGAGAAGCAGAGCCTCTTTGATTAACCTAGGAAATGTGGAGAGGTGAGTAGAGCCTTTCCTATTCAAAGGGTAGATTGAGGGGACAGAAGGACTTGGTGGTGAGGATGAATTGGGTCCATTCAAACCACGTTGAGCCTCTCCTGGGAATTACGCAGTGCCTTCATCTTCTACTGACATTTTTGGGGCTTGAGGGTTCTCAGCCCCTCACAGAGCAAATGTAAGTGTATTGGAGGAAATTAGGGATGGCTCAAAATTTTATGCTGAAACTATGGGGGAAGGAGACTTGACTAAATCAGAAATTTCACAGAAAGTGTCTACTTTCCTCAGAAATTTTAAATTTTCTCTTGGAAAGCTGAAAAAATGGCCAATACCTAATTTTTCCCCTCAGTTTTTGGCTAACATTTCATCATTTTTGGAAATTTCCAGGTGAAAATTATTCTGTTGTCATTTTTCAATAAAAGGTTGAAAAATTCTGTGGCATAACCCCCACTTTCCAACTAACTTTAGAGGAAATACAAACAAGGGGCCTGAGCCTGCTGGTTGATGTATGCCTGCAGATCCTCTTGAAGGGTCTTTTGCTTTCAGTGAGAATTGCAAACACTTGATATGTCTGTCTATGCAGACACTCAGAGCCTCAAGGAATTGTGCTTGATGTGGCAAACACAGACACAAATTAATTTTTAACTAATTAGCAACATCACTTGTGTTAGTGATTTTGTATTAATTAAAAGCAGATTCTGGCATTGATCAACTTTAGAAAAAAATTCTAGCAGAATTAAAAATGTAAAGAAAACATTCAAATCTAATTATAAACTTTGATTGGAATAAGGGAGTTCTCACAAAATACAGCTAACACTTACAGCCAAACTGACATGGGGTATAGAGTTGGCAGTGAAGTGAGTAAAACACTGCTCTGTGGAACTATGGAAGAATAGAACAAATGTGCAGAAACATCCAAATCTGGTAAAAATAGCATTTTCTGTAAAAACTGTACAATCATAAAGGATTTAAAACCTTGGTTATGAGCCTCCCAAGGCATTGCCCATTCTGTGATAAAAATCTTCCTAAGTAGGCTCTCTCCCTTACCCTCAAGCACCTTCTTTAATTGTGTCTTTGACTAAGAGCAAATCCTCTGCCTCTTAATATCAAGTTTGATTAAGTTAATCTTGATGTGATATCATGAAATAATATTTACTGCTCTCCAATAATTTATGTAAATAACTTCCCCTTTCCTCGCTGCTGTAGGATGACAGGTAATTCAGTCCTGCTGTCTCATATACACATCTATGACCAGCTTGTAAACATTTGACTGTGCCAGGGTCTAAGTGGGTGCTCTTAAAGAAAACAGGGTAACACACAGTTGTGTTAATAAAATGTACAGATTAACAATAAAAATGAAACCCATCCCTCTGTTGATCCTGTAGCTGCTCCATAATGCAGCAATAAGATTGTATCCTGTAAGTAACAAAAACATCCTCTTTTTAAAATAATTTATTATGTGATTTAATCATTTATTTTAATTTTAAATAAAGGAAATACAGAAATGTACATTGATACTGATTTAGTCTGAGCTACTTCTGATGTGATTAGCTATCGTGGTCACTTTACAACTCCATCCTGAAGCCAAAATAATCACAGCAACTTAAATTAATACCCCACCTCCCAAAAAACCCATAAATAAAGAAATCCCCTAAATCAACACAGGACAAGATAAGTATGAACCATTTATAAATAAATAATCACCACTGGAAAACCAAGTCACATGTTAACCAATCAAGGCCCCAAACAAATATTCTGTTTGTAAAATGTAGGTGGTCTGCCATGGCAGTTAGCATTCCCACGTCAAACCAGGCTTCTAGTTCAGTGTGAAACAACAGCAGAGGGGGAATCAAGTTTTATGATTGCAAATTGTAGTATCTCCATACTGTCAAATGAACTTCACTTGCATGCTACCACTAAAAATGTCTTGTTAATTATACCTCTGTGGATAATCCATTTATTGTGATACAGGACTAGATCGTTCCCTAGGCATGTACTCTTTTGCATGTGAAAGGCCACCCTCTGCCCTGGACCCGGAATTCACTTGTAGGAAGGCGAATGGGCTGGGGAAGTGCCTGGTCCCACCACCAAACCCCGGGAGAATCTACTGAAACGTTAATAGTGTCTGAGATTGCATCAACTTTTCTGGAAAGTTCTCTCTAAGCTGATTGTGGAAGAACACGAGGGACAGCAGTGAGGGGGGGTCCACAGCCCTGTGCTTCAGATAGCTCTTCCAAGGTTCTGAGGGCTAAACCCTCTTCCCATTCGACCTCCTCTTGGAACAATCTGAGGAAAGCTTTATGAAATAGCAGGGTTTGTCTTCCTCCTCCTCCTGTCCTGTGTCGTTTCCATAGGGAGTTTCCTGGGGCATAAATCAGCACAGGATTAGCCCCCTGACGGTCTTTTAGCATTGCTGATTTATCTGACTATATAGCATCCTGCTGGTTTATATCAGGCAGGCTTATGTTACTGTTTTCTAGCCTTCCATGGGAATCCATGTCACTCTTCTAGCAAGCTTACATCTTTATTTCACCTTGGTGTCAAGGTCATTATCCCAAGTTGCTTGAAAAAGCTCCTTGTTTCTACCTTTAGTTTTCTGTAGAGCTGGTGACACTGAAATCAAGAACTGCATCTCACAGGCAATGCTCTGCCAGGAGATTTCTCTTAATAGAAGTTTCAGTGCATCTCAATGTCTCAGAGTTCAACACCTGACCACGGATGGTTTTGAATACTTCTTAAATACCATACCAGCAAACCAGTCATTGTTAACAGAGCAACTATTACATGTTTCTCCTGCTTTGAAGCTTCTATCTGATCTCAAGTCTCAGTATGTGTTATGCATTTTTCTACATTGCATTCCCTTTGCATGTATTTAAAAGAAAAGTCTCTTTGGAGCACAGCCCTATTGACTTGCGGGAAGGTTAGGAATATGCAAAGAAGGCAGGCATTGCATTTCCATTCAGCTATATTTCACCAACAATAGTAAAATACTCCTGTTCAGTGAGTTTTCGTCCTTTAATTAGTTAAATGATTGAAGAAGTTTCCTGGAAGACAAACATCTTCTGTCCATCCATAAAATAAATACAGTGCAGGTAGTAGCAATGCAGCCTTCTTTACGCTGCTCAGAGTGTGCTTCAACCCTCATCTTTATGGACCACGCTCTGCTGGCAAGAGATTCCATGACCCATTCACTCCTTGCCCTCTCCGATGGGACCACAAATAAGAATGCCAAGTAAGATGGTGTTTTTAGTGATGTGGGCAACTGTCCCCTAGAAACTTGACTGAAATGACCAACTCATTAGTAACAGACCAGATTCAAAGAGCCACCAGATGTTACACTATTGGCTGACAGTTGTTACCATGTTCTGCAATCACTGGTTGTTTTTGCAAAAGTAGTGAAAAAACAGCTCTCTCATCTGAAACACTTAGCAAACCAGTGAAAAAAGTTTAAGAATTGTGGAAACAACTTCAGGCAGAATTTGTACACACACACACACACACACACACACACTGCAATAATAAGATTGAAACAGTCCAATCATAGAAATTTCTCCTGGGGCATTCTTCACTTTTCAAGGCCCTTCTTCATGTCTCTTGCATCCTCTTTGGGTTGGTCCCACAGCTGACCCAATAAAAAGGAAAAGCCCCAGCCATAACGAAGGGCCCCGCGGTATCCAAATGCTTTCGTTAGCACCTCCGTCCAATAAAGCCACCAGTGGAATTACTCATATGCTTAATGTTAAGCATATGCTTAAATGCTCTACTGAGTTGTACTGTGGGGCAGTGGAGCATGGTCTGTAAATGGGTCAGGACCAGAAATCAGGAGACTTGCAGCTTCTTGAAACAGTAAGGTCCTACTCTGCCTGTTAGTATGCAGAAAGCTAAAAGATTCACACCCTTGTTTGCCACACACTAGATCACCATCTAGACAAACCCTTGAACTTATTTCCCAGCTCTGCCAATGATCTGTAGCGTGACTTTGAGAAATTTACTCCCCTGCTGTGTGCCTCAGTTTCCCCATCTATAAAATGGGGCTAATGATATATTTTCTAACATTTGTAAAGCACTCTCAGATCTATGGATGAAAATCACTATGAGTCACATTCTGCTCGTTGTTACATTGTAAATCTGGAATACCTCCTTTAACTTTTGTGGAGTTACTCCAGATTTATAGTTTAATTGTGAGGTGAATCTAGCTCTATGTAAATGTAATTCTGAATAATAATAGTTCAGATCTAATAATCATTAGGTCATTGCCACACTGAAGGAAGAAAAATTGATGAAGGAAGTCCAAAATCCATTTCCTTCAAACATCTACTATTAACTGGTGCACAGATTTAATTCATATGCCTCCATATTACTGTCATTGCAATTTCCACAAAGGCTGTCTATTTTACATATAGTATGCCCTCTGCCTGATAATCACAAGCAAATTAAAAACGGATCAATCATCTGCGCCTGATAGTGATTCTGAATTGCTTAGAGTAAGCATTACATCCATGTAAAGGTTTTTAAACACTGAAATCACATTTTTACCATACTTTTGAAATGAACTTGTCATGATACAATTTTCATCATAGAAAAGAAAGTTATGGAAATAACTTGCACTTCTTTTCTCTTTCTGTCTTGGCTGATTTCAGTTTCTCGCCCACACAATCTTTTCAGAACCTGGGTTCTGATTTGATTGAGTTCTTTGTGCTAGTCCAAAGCCTACTGAAGTCAGTGGAAGGATTCTCACTGAATTCCATGGGCTTTGGATCAGGATCTTGGTACTTCATTTTTATATAAATACAAATGATGATAATAATGCACTTTCTGTGACTCGCACATAGATGTGCCAGTTAGGAGCATTCTGTGCCTGAATTCAGTTCCAACCTGCTTTCTCTCAGATATTATTCCCGACTTCATACAATTATATTTGAGGAATACAATGGATTCATTATCTGTGCTTAAAATCAGCATGGTTCTTTCTTTGAGAAGAGAGCATATTGTTTTCAATGGCCATCTGAAGTGTGATTCCTGACTAACCCATAACCAGAATTCATTTAGGGGAGAGAAGAGAATCAGAAAAATCCCATTTAACATTTTCACCTCCTTACCCAATCAAACTAACATGGCACTAAGGGAACCCTCTGTCTAACGCTAACATTTTAAAACAAAAACATTTTCTGTTGCAGACCCTGATAAAACTCAGTCTGGACATCAAATAGAAATGATGTCTCTAATGTCAGGGGCCAGCCCAAGACTGAATTCCCATAAGAATGTCAACTGTATCATCACAAACCCCACCACCTTCTGCTCCAAGTGCAAAATGTACTTCCTCGCCCTGGCCTTCTCAAATATAAACAGAGCAGCGAGACCGAAAAACAACCAAAATCAAATCCCTACCAAAAGAAAACACCACACGGTGCACATAATTCTGTCCTGGAAAAACGGTGACAGAGAGATGTCAGTCATTGCACTTAATGCACTACTTGAAGGTGCTAAGGTACTGCAGTGGTGAGAGCAATGTTAGAACCTAAATAGAATAGAATGTAGGTAATTTTCTTTCCCGTTCAACCCACAAGCGCCAAGAGACAGCAAAGAACATCCCCAACCTGAGCTGCCATTCTGGTTCCACTATTAAACAAGTGCTATTAAAATAATGCTATTATTATGCAATTATAATTACTAGTGTATGCACTACTTGCAATCAGAACCGAAGGGACGGTGAGGCAGACTATATAAGCACAGAAATAAACACTTGGGAAGCTGACTAGGATTTTTCTGCAATAATAAGATTGTAACAGTCCAATCACAGAAGTTTCTTTTGGGTCTTCCTTCACTTTTCTATGCAGGGCTCTTTCTGATGTCCCTTCAGTCCTCTTTGTGTTGATCCTGCAGCTGACTCAATAAAAGGGAAAAGTCCCCAGCAATAATGAAGGGCCCAGGTGTCCAAATGCTTTGATTAGCACCTCAGTCCAACAAAGCCAACGGTGGGATTCTCGAGTGCTTAATGTGCTTAACTGCTGTACTGAACTGTGGTCAAGACATTGTGTCTCCCTTTATGACAACCCCCATCACAGATTTCCAACATGGGTAAAACTCACCACCAAAGTACAGACCTCTACTATTAGCGTCAATCCATTCACTGTTAGTAGTATTAAGGTCTTCGCCTCTATAGCAGCTGAACTAACCAATACAATAGGGATATGACATACTTAGCCCATATGTTACATGTTTGTAAGGTATCTTATGTGCATGTCTAATACAATGTAATAAAAAATATGGATAAAAAAAGTAACTTGGCTCACTAATGACTTTGTGGAAGAAGGAAAAGACAAAAACATGAAACTATTACCAGACCACCTCACATCTACAATAAAAGAATGGGTTTGCTGCACTGTCATTTGTACTGGGCTAGCACCTATAGGCTCCCGTCTGGAGAGGAGCACCGTTGTCCTAGTGCTTTGCAATCACATAGCAAGTGTCAGCCCTGAAATTATAACTGAGAACTGGAAATACCAATGTGTTTGGTGTTGAGATATAACTAGCTCCTTGGGGAGAGTTCTTCCAGAAACATTTTAACATAAGGCCTGGAGAGCAGTGAAATCGCTGCAGATCCATTCAGAGTAGGTGAAGGAAAAGGCTCCTTGCTCTGTGTACCACATAGCTCTGCTCCATTGTGGTTTCACCCTCCCTGCTGTGGAGAGGGTTCTGGAGCCAGTGTATCTGCAGCTATGTGAAGCCATCAGATAAATAGCTCCATGTCAAGGCATGAGGGCATTATTTTCAGAGCCTACCGAAGCCCAGAG
>ML677359.1:14270447-14328392 GCA_007922305.1 Dermatemys mawii | reverse complement strand
ACTCCACAGACTGGAGGGAGGGAGACCCCGCAGATCTTGCTGCCTTGCTTTGGACAAGGGAAAGGAATAGGCCCAAGGTGAGAACAAAGGAGACCTGGAAGTAAACGCACAAAACTTTCTTTTTTTAAAAAAAAGCACTCTAACTATGCCCTTAGTGAGATATTCCTCAGTTCTTGAAATGGTTTCTGCCCTCTAACCTGTAAGGTTCTCGCACTTTGGCATGTGATAGAAAAAAATCAAACTCCACGGCAAACTATGCAATATTGATTTAGTGGCATTTTTGGTGATGTAGCCTAAAGTCATTCCAATCAGAAACTATCTGTACCTTAAGAATGAAATGCACTTAAAGAACCTCCCATCAAACTTGAATACAGTTCCTGAGGTGCAGGTTTATTGGCTATGAGTCAGCAGTGCCATATGCCACCATCCGTTTTACTGTCATGAAAAAAACCTTACAGGAGAATTTTAACCTGTAAATGTGGTGAATATTAAAAGTCAGGGTGAAGCCCTTTGTTGAGGTGCCAGGCTGGAAGAGCAAAGCACAAAGAAACATTCTTGTAGCTGTTTGTCTATATGACATAGTGGTGCAAGCTAGGCAAAGATGATCTAAATGTTTTCGCATGAGTCAGAGATGCAACAAGAGAGATTTGGAACCACCAGGTCTGCTTAAATGCTATTCACTGGCAGGGATTTAAGCTGGTCAAAGTATATGTCCTCAGGCTAAACTGGCCTCCTCACCCCACCCCGGCTCGCTTCCTCACTCCCACCCCCGCTCACCTCCCGTTCCCTTACCTCCTCACCCCACCCCGGCTCGCTTCCTCACTCCCACCCCCGCTCACCTCCCGCTCCCTTACCTCCTCACCCCACCCCGCTTCCTCACTCCCACCCCCGCTCACCTCCCGCTCCCTTACCTCCTCACCCCACCCCGCTTCCTCACTCCCACCCCCGCTCACCTCCCATCTCCTCACCCCGACCCTGCTTACCTTCCCCCTCCTTACTCCGTCCCAACTCGCCTTCTGCCTCCTCACTCTCTGGCACACAGCCAGACCTCCACCCTGCTGGCTGGCTCATCACTCGCCTCCTCACCCTGCCCTCGCTCACCTACCGCCTCCTTACTCCACTCCCACTCACCCAGACCTAGAATGAAGAGTTATGTTCAGTTTTTCAGCATACACATTCACATCTTCCATAGTAACTTTCCAAGCTCCAGGAGGGAATAACAAATGGAGCCAAATGACGATGGCTAGTATATCAAAATTCAGGGGCAGATCTTGGCCTGCACCATAGCAGCTTTGAGCCAATCCACCAGTGTAAATCTGCCCTAAACCCACTAGATCTAACCTCTTTAGGCTCTCCCGCTGTGGAGGAGGGAGCAAGGCCCTATGAGTAGTGTAGCAGCACCATAGTGATTCCGAGCCACACTACTTGGCCTTTGCATAGAACTTGTGGCCAAAGCAAAGGGGACAAGGCTGGCGCATCCCTACTCCCCAGTGATTCCTAGCTGCTGAAACAGCCTCTTTGAACCTTCAGATCAGCCTTCAGGGTTCCCTAATTTAATTAATTGATTAGAACAGTTTCAGGAATGGAAGTCACAAACGTTGCTTAAAGCCACCTTTGCCCATCTACTCCTCAGCGGCAGCTGATTACTGGAGCCTAAGTCTGCATCTCTGCTATCTTTAGGAGGGAAAAAAAATGAGTCACATTGATGTGACTATATTTAGTCTGTGCCCAGGATATTAACAAGTTGTTATAATATCAATCTCCCAGCTTACAAGGATTCTTCATTTCTGAACATTTACCTGGACTAAACAACAAGCTTGAGAGAGAAACTGTATTTTACATTTACGTTAGCAAAAACTAAAATAAATTATCATGTCCCATATAGCTCCCCTATGCTCCCTTTCAGTCATAATAAATAGGAGATTTGCAGAGCACCCAGCCAAACCCTTATGTTCTTACCCAAACAAGACTCTTGCTGTCACATATTAGTAATATATGCACAATACCTCTGGAGGTATTTTTTGCTGACAGTACTTCTTAATACAGGAAATTGCTCATTAGACTACCACACCCAGCATTCCTTGGCTGGAAGCTGGGTGTGTCTTGGGGACAGAAAACAAAGCATGTTGGATCATTATAGAAACCACTCATTCGTAGTCTTTGTCTTTCCTTCCAAATTCATGAGTGTACAGTATACTGAACAGTTAGCGATTAGTGTGTGATCTTTCCATAGAAAAGTGTGCTGCAACTGAAAGAAAAGGGCTCTGGTACAATGTCTATAAAGACATAGTATTTATGTGTCTATACACAAATTAGTGAGTTGTACTAAGATTTTAACCCCCCTAAACAAACAATTTCCCCCCCAAAGCTAAAACCTTTTGTCAAATTTCATTTAGGAATTTAACTTCCCTTCTGACTATTTTTAGTCAAATGAACAAAGAACCACCTCTGTTCCACAAATTGACAGGCAAAAATTCTCAGGAACAGTAATCTGTTACTTCCACCCTTTTTCCTTTTGCAGAGATTCTAGCTAAAACATAAATAACTTCCCTTAATTTTCAACCTCAAAATTCCCTCTTTTGCTGCAACATACAATTCTAGAAGAGAGAGGATTTATTTCCAAAACTTTTTCCATGAGAGAAGAAAAACACACTCAAATCTGTGCTCAGAGAGAAAAATATCTTTTGCCTCAAAGAGAGGCAAATATGATACTTGACGCCTACCTGGCTAAAATCACAGCGCTACCTGAGAGGAAGCCAATTAACAGGCAGAATGTGCCCAAGTTTGGTAAATCCAAAAGCGTTCTTTCAGTACAATGTTACAAGTCTGATGGACGATTGGAATGTACCTATACTAGAAACTGTCATAATAGCTCTGCTTCCCAAGCCTCTTTACCGTAACAAATCCAACATAGGCATAGCCTCACAGACTCACCTCTGAGCCACAATTCCTCCCCTCTGACTCATTTCAGGGGGAGGCAAATGAAGGCATGGTCAGACATTGTACCCTGAATCACAAGACTCCCCAGGCATAGTCCAGGGGTACAACAGCTTATGCACAACCCCTTGCTCAAGGTGGTGCCTAAAGTAAGAATCCAGCCTGAAGTACCTAATTGCAGATGCTTAACTGTGTAAGTGGTAGGAGGTAAGACTACAATTAATTGCAGGTGCAAAAGTGCAGGCACAAATTTTGGAGTGCATACTGGCCAGAAACACAGTATATCTTCTGAAAATCTGAGCCAGTTAATCACCATGGGTGAAATCCTGGCCACATTGAAGACAATGGCAAAGTTCCCATTAATTTTAGTGAGACTAGGATTTCACTCTTTAAAACCAGGGATGCAGCTGCTTGGTAGCAGGTAAGTTCACACCTGTTACAATGCATTACCTAAATATGTTTATAACAACCCAGGTTCCAATTACTACTGTTACAGCTGTTTCATATAGCTAGGGTTTATTAGCTAACATGTAAATCTCTTCTTAGAAAAGCTGAACAAAAGTCTATTGTTATCATCTAATACCTGCCAGCCCTGTAGTTCCAGTAATAGTTAAATAGCATGTAATAAAACTCACTCTCATGCTATTTCAAAACTCCGCATCAACATTTGCCACTGTTCTGCGGGGCTCTGAAGATTTTTTTTTCAATGCTATCTGAACAACAAAGGAGTGCTCATTTGCGCAAAATGCAGACTGGGGCCTTAGGACATTTTGCCACCCACACAGTTAATTAGTCCTTAAGGAAAGTTTTGGATGGGGTGTTTAGTATCTAAACCATCCTCTGGCTAGTAGAGACATGAAGACTATTTGGCACCAAACTTGACAACCAATTAAATAACAAGGTGTGGCAAAACTGATGCTCCATATCAGAAGTTGTGGGAGAAATGAATGTATTTTTATGGATCAGATACTCATAAATGCTAATGACCTTATATGTATATGGCACTTTTCAGCCAGATGGATTCCAAAGTTATTGCATGCCAGTTTGTAATGAGGTTTGGTGAGGCAGGACATAAATGGATCAGCAAGAAGCATGGTAGAGCCAGTGAATCAACCACTACGTTTATCCACCAGATAGCAGCAGTAGGTAGCACATGCCACACAAAAGAAGCACCAGCAAGAATACTGGTAAGTAGTGTCAAAGTAACAAGGTTATTAGCTGATGATGAATGAGACTAAATATTATAGATCATAACAATACAAAGTAAACATGATTTTGGGGGGTTTTATGTTTCTTACACAAACTTGGCACTTGCTATAAAGGGAGATTTTAAGGAGTATATTGTCAGTAGATTGTACCCAGATTTCACGATGTGACTCCCATTGCCCTTAACGACAGCCACTCACTTGGCTACAAACTAGTTTTAACAATGTGAACAGTCACTTTATTTTTCTTCTCTTTTCTGAGATTCCATGTTTGAGTTTCACATATACTTTTTGTTTTGCCTAACACACTAAGGAATAACTTGAGCTCACCCAGTAGAAACAGAAGAAATTAAATATGGCTGTGGGTCCAATATTGTTATCATGGCTGTTCTTAGATCCTGGCTTCCCTTGCATGTTTCCTCCTCTTAGATAATGTTTTCTGAATGTTGTTTTTATGTCTCACCTTTGCAGCCCTGTGTTCTAAATCCTCAGAAAATAGTGTTTTTATCTGTATTTCCTTTGAAGAATCTGATCCTATGAACAAAAGGTCAGCATGTTTTGATCATTTTCCTAAATCATGATAGATAAGGGCCTTGAAATCAATAACAATTTTTAAAAAAAAGTTTGGGCTTTGAAAGGTTAATTCTAACTTTCCAAGGAAAGCAGGCATGTGAAAATATTCCATATAGACTATAGAGACTATATCTAATATGCATATTCTATATCAGGGGTTCTTGCAAAAAAAATTTGGTGGCCTCAGAGTGTGACCACCAACTCTTGCTGGTAGCTGCACTTACACTTTTTCCTAAAATTATTTATTTTTCCTAAAGTTAATAAAGTAAATGCACATATATACATCCAAATCATTGTCATTTATTTCTGTATTTTTTTTAAGGGGGGGAGAGGTTGCAGATTCAATAATAAAAATCGTGCACAGTTACTTCTATTCTTTACTGAACCTAACACAATAGAAACACAAATAAGGTGCTTTGCATGGTCTTGTCTTTTTTTGTTATTGCTTTTTTAGTAAAAGTGGCTGTCTGTATAAAAATTCTGAAGTAAATTTAAAAATGCTTTTACATGAAAAACATTTCTGAGTGGCTTGGGACTGGGGAGCGGAGGGGAAAGGATGCACAGCTGCAGGTGACATGGGGCTCCTCTGGGCAGGTGCGGGGGCTGAGGGCTTCAGCCAGCCTGGAACTCCTCTGGACGAAGGGGATGGGGCACTCCAGGCTTCGGCTAGCCGGAGCTCCTCCAGGCTGGTGTGAGGTGGGGAGGCAGGTCTCCCCCAACTCCTCCCACCATCCACTCGCCTTCTGCCTCCTCACCCCACGCCCGCTCACCTCCTGCCACCTCACCCCATCCCCGCTTGCCTCCCACCTCCTAACTTCCTAGCTCACAGCCAGACCCCACCCTGTTGCTGGCTTGCTGCTCACCTCCTCACTCCACCCTCACTCACCTCCCGCCCCCCTACTAGTTCTGCACGTGTTGCTTATTTCCCTATTCTGTCTCTCATCTGCCACCTGGCATGGTAGAGTACAGGATTTACAAGAAAGTCACACACTTAAATTAGGCTTTCCCAACAGGGCAGAGTGCAAACAATTGCTTTGAAGGAAACCATGAATATAAGAAAGGCTGTACTGGGTCAGACCAAAGGTCCATCCAGCCCAGTAGCCTGTCTACCAACAATGGTCAATGCCAGGTGCCCCAGATTGAGTGAACCTAATGGGTAATGATCAAGTGATCTCTCTCCTGCCATCCATCACCTCCCTCTGATAAACAGAGGCTAGGGACATCATTCTTACCCATCCTGGCTAATGGATTTGCTTGAACCAGGCCTGAATGAATTAATAGTAGCTGAGTGAAAATACAAAATCTAAAGTGTCCTTCCCAATGTAAACAATAGTAATGGAAACACAGTTCCTGTCTATTTAGAGTTATCCCTGCATTTCTTACTCCTGGCCTAATCCAAAGCCAGAAATCAGTGCAAAGACTCCCGTCGACTTCACTAGGCTTTGGATCAACGTTACGCTGCTTCCTAGTAGCATTACCATACAGCTTTTATGTGCCATGTAAAAAGGCACATGTCTAAAGACTGGCACTTCAGCTGGGGTACCCACTCTTTGACTCACCATGGGCTTCCTTAGCAACTTGCCACTGGCCTGAAGTCACACTTAATTTGCATATAACTTGACATAATTTTAAAAGTAAAAGTAAGTACACATGGCCATACTATTTGCTTCTTGTTCTGCAGTCCTTAAGGCAAATGGAAATTGCTTCTTAGTTGAGTTCACCACCAGTAAAAACCTGGAGTGCAATCACTGAAGTCACTGGGAGTTTTGCCAGTTCCAGTGAGTACATATCAAGATAGATAATCACTAAATACAAATGTATAAGCCTCTGATCATTCACTGATATCTAGATGATATAAACAAGGATGGGGCAAATTTTCAAGCTTGGGTGCCTGAAGTTAGGCACTTAAATGCCAATGTTAGGTACCTAAGTGCTGTTTTGGGCCTTTCAATGGTTTGATTTAGGAACCAGGATTTGATTCATGTTAAGAGATTTAGGCACTTAGAACAGCACTTCAACACTTATAAACTGCTATTTAAGTGCCTAACTTAGCTACTTGATTTGAGAATTGGGCTCAGAATACCCAAAGTGTCTATATTCCTAGATTGTATATTTATTCAGTGTGGGGAATCTAATGTAATGAACAAGCCACTCAGGCTTCAGTCTTATGTTTTATATTGTCACCAAAAAAAAATCTGTAAACAAAAATTCACCTCTGGGTAATTCACACCATTTGGGTACAGTTCAACAAAAGTGGGAAATTTCATTCATTTGAAATAGATTTGGACCTGAGCCACACAGTTTTGGTCTGCATCCAAACTTCCCTAGAGTTCAGGGGTGTTGAGATCTGAGGTTTTGTTCTGACCCACTCAAGAGAAAAAGCCCAGTTATAATGTTCAGATCTCAGCTTCCTGATGAGGATGAAGGTGTTCGGGTAGGAACTTTGGTTCAAGTCCATCTCTAAGGTGAAGCTGAATAAATGAATGCTACCTTGTAGCCTCGTTTCCTGAAGTGTCACACACATGCTCAAACTAGGTGTTATAATGCAAATAAAGGTAATGCTTTTTTAGACCTTTAGGTATTATTTTCAATCTCAATATCACTTTATAGCCTTCATAAATCAGTCTCCCCATCTTTCCTAATGTTAAATAAACTGTAGAAAGTTAGAATATTTTTGGCCAAACAGCCTACATACAGTATAATATACCCCTGTACCATTTTATCAATGTTGCTTGAGTTCTTAATGAGACTCTGAGTGCCTGACTAGCAAAATATATTAACTGTCATAGTCTGTATTTATTTTTACAATGAGAAACAATGATGTTCTATTATGACCAGCGCAGAGTACCAGAGGTCAGAGTCTGACTGTTAATTGAAAAAGCACATGCACTGAGTGTGCTGACTGGACAGCCAATCCCACCCTTCTGATGTATTATTATAATGCAGGCCTCTGTGAACCCCTTCTAGGTCAGAACCTCCTCCTGTTAGAAGGGGGCTAGATGAAGAGTGCAAGGGAGTCCAGTTTCCTGACGTGCACTGTACTTCATGCAATGGCTTAAGTAGTCTCCTATTAAAACTGGAACAAAACAGAGTTTCAGTTCTCATTAATGTCAAGGTGGGTTGAAGCTGCTCAGCACCTCACAGGATCAGGTCCAGAGGAAAAAATATCTGAAGGATATTATGCAATACATTATGGATCAGCTGAAAAACAGCTTAAGCCAGGGTAGTGCAAGGTTGGCTTGCCTTCAGGAAATGCCTGGTTGTATGCAGCAGCTGTGGTGAGAGTAGTACAACAAATTCACTTACTGAATGACAACAGCTTTATTGGCAAGCCAATTCAATTAAAGCCACTGCAACCAACAAAGTAGCAGGCAGCACTGTCTGCATAAAGAATATGGAATCATGCCTACATTTCCCTGAGTGCCCTCAGCCCTAGCTGTCCCTCTACATGAGAGGGAAAGGGATGAATGAATTAGACTCGGATGATGGTAATTAATGGCTGGCTGTCAGAGAGTCATTTTGTAGCCCCGGCAGTTGAAAGCTCCATATTAAAGATAGAATCCTAGCACATTGTCCAGACCGGGCAACCTGACTCTCATAATGGTGCAAGTGAAGAAACATTGCTGTTTTGCATTGATCAATGCTCTGCACTATTGATATAAAATAATATGTTCATTTTTCATTTTTATAAAATATATCCTTTAGGCTACAGTTATGAGAAACTCACTTTGGAGTTTTGACATGAGCTTATTAGGAAAAAAGTATCCTTACTGCTGGCCTATAAACAAAATAAATATTCTTATAAAATATACATAAGAAATCATTTTAGCCTTCGGTAACAAAGATAAAACCAGGATTTATTTTATTTTATTTTATTTTATCACTGGAACTTTGCTTCCTAAAAACAACAATTTGTTTGAGATTTGTTTTTCAAGTTCAGACTAATTTTGTAATGTTGCTTAATTAGAGGGCTTTAATTTTGTCTTCTGGAGTGTCACAAATAATAATAATACTTTGTTCTTATAAGATGTAATTGTGCGCCATGAAAGTTAATGGGAGTTTTCCTATTGACTTGAATAGCAACAGTATCAAGCCCATCTAGTGCATCCCAAAATACTTGATAAATGTCTATTACCACCCCCGGCTTACAGAGATGGGCACTGAAAGTTTACGGGCAAGATTTTCATGCCAAAGATACACAAGTCAAATAGTAGCTTAGTCCATGAATAGTGTCATCAACTTTAGTGAGACTCTTTAAGGAGTCAAGTACTATTCACTATGAGTTCAGGTATCAGAATTTAGCCCTAAGTGGCTTGTTCAAGGTCACACAGCAAGTGTAGATAGATCTAAATAGAACCTGGATCTTTTGAGTTCTGTTGACCAGTCTTTTGCTAATGTTTTTAGGTTGTGTATTCAGGGCTTCAATTAGCTCAGCTTCCTTTTCGGTATATCAAGACATATGACACAATCTGGCTAGGGTGGGATTTGAACACAGAATTGCCCTGACAGTTGGATCATTTTTTCTTTCCCGCAAGCCAGGTTTTTTCCACAGCTAACATTGTCAAAGATCTGTTCTTCTCAGCACCAAATGCGGAGCTCATATCCTTGCTTGTTTCATTGCAGTTCAGAGGGAGGATCCTTGGTGGAAATCAAATTAGGTGTCTTCTCCTCAATCTTGATTCCACTCTTTCATCATATTTACACACCTGTAACCCCACTGATTTCAATGGACTCCTCCTGATTTACATTAGTTTAGGAAAGAATCAGGCCCATAGTCATATTACTGCTGTATAGGTCCAGTCAGACTGTGAACACCATACATTCATTATATCAGAATCATTTTCTTTTATACTGAGGATGAATTCATCTCCAATTATCTCAATATAATCACATTATTTACTGTTTTCTATTATAAACAACTACATTTAATAGGTATTTTTCCTTTATTATTAACCAGCAGAATTATTTATCACCTGCTCTAACATGCCACTCATTTTCTACCTTCACCTCTGGAAAGAAAAGGCAGATCAGCCAGAAGACCCACAGTAGCTGATAGTAGCCTTTGAAAGCCAGGATACTACAGATGGTTGGCTCGGTGTGAGACAGGTCACCCTTGACTGCTTACTCCTCCCACCTGCTATTTCCCTTGAGGACAGATATCCCCTTTATCACTGGAGGCTCTTGCCTGCGAACATATTTGTCCAGGAAAATGCTTCACCCTGGTTAGTGATTCGGTTTCACAAGGCATTTGCATCTTTGATCACTGCAAGGGCATGAAATATTTGTGTCCACAAGAGAAGGCAGAAGTGAAGTATCCCCTTTCAGAAGCCTACTATCTATTAAGTATAATGAAATCTAATATTTAAAGGGCATGACACCCCCTTCATACTAGATTTCATTAATCAATTTATTTTCATGGAAAGAAGAAATCCTTCATGCATGCCTGCTTCCTGGTTTTTTGTTTTGTCATTCAGATTGTATCCTTATTTTGCTGTAATGAAGAATAAGCTAACCAAGACCCATTGTCATGAACTCTGCATCCTAATTTAATGTCAGTTCCATGGGTTGGAGGGAAAATGAATGCATTTCAAGACAGAGATGGAAAATATAGGGTATTTCTGGGCCTGTTTAAATGTGTTTTCTTGAATAAAATCTCCTCTTTTTAGAGTATGTCATTGTAATTGCCTGGCTGCTTTCTGTGTCAAAGTGACCAATACTTTCTGTGCCTCTGGGAATGTAAAACTGAGGAAAACATCATTCATTTGGACATCCATTATGTGACTCGTTATTGTACATTAAACATTTGTATCTTTAAAATAATGACATTGCTATTATCAGTCACAAGATTCACACTTTTTCAGTTAAGTTCAAAGATTAGGGCATCACTGAGAATCTAGCAGGGTGACATTGAATTCTAAAAGGATCATTTTCAGTGGGACATTTTTCTATTTTGTTTTTAGACGAATTCACATTTCCAAATCGTATTTCAATATTTATTAAGCAATAAGGACTAAAGGTGCAATCCATAATCATGAGAGGAGACAAGGGCCCAAGCTAAGGCCAAAAATCCTGTATGAATGAAAGATCTTTGTCTTGCTCTTACAGAGTTTGCTACTTAAGTCATTCTTAGGCCTGGGCTACACTGGGTGGGTGGGAGTTCAAACTAAGATACTTCGACTTCAGCTACGCAAATAGCGTAGCTGAAGTTGTGTATCTTAGTTTGACTTACCTGGCTGTCCTGACAGCAGCGAGTTGACCGCGGCAGCTCCCCTGTTAACTCCGCTTACTCTTCTTTCAGAGCTGCAGTTCCAGAGTCGACGGGGAGCACATTTGGGGATCAATTTATCGTGTCTAGATGAGACACAATAAAGCGATTCCCCGATGCATCAAACACTACCCGCCGATTCGGTGGGAAGTATACACGTATCCTTAGAAATTCAAGGCTAGATTCTCTGTCCCAGCCAACGCTATGCTCAGCGCAGAACTGGATGGGAGGGCAAAGATGGCTGAAAGCCACCTCTGTGTTCCCCTAAGACAGAGGAGAACAGCCTAGTTCCAGATAGGCTGCCCAGAGTCCTAAGGAGTTGATCCATCAGCCTCAAGAAGCTCTTTAAGTCAGGTTTGAAGATGCTTTTTTCATAAAAAAGAGTTTATCTGAAATTTACTTTTGGATGATGATAGGAATTCAGATACTCTCAAGTTATGGTAGATATTTACCAAAGTAGACTTTGTCATTTATCTTTAGCTGGATAGAAACAGATACCTTTTTGCTATCCTTCACCTGCCCTTAACACATATGGTACATGTTTTCTCAGCCCTGACAAGCTGTCTGCGAAGTAGCAACAGCTCAGGCTATGGGGCTCCCAATGGGCAAAGTTCAGCAATTTACCACAATTTGATCTAAAGGCAGAGTGTCTGTTTCTGCAATGTCCACTCTACTTCCCTAATGTGAAGGGAAATGATACTGCCATGGCTTTATCCTTGCTTGACTAGTGAGGTCAAGGATGGTTACTATACAAAACCATTTCTGTCAAAGTTGTACCACCTTACACTAACAGATACTGAGCCAGAACCTATGAGCACCTCTCAGAAGATATATGTAGCTCAGGGGGAGAAGGGGGGAAAGATGGCTTTAGATCACCTTTATGCCTCCAGGAGTCGGATGTGGTCAGGAAGCCAGTGGGGACTCCAAGGGTTTCTCTAATTTACAACAGCTGCCTATAGGCACAGCATAGGGTGCTGTGCAAGGTGGTACTGGCCTCATGCTATCCACCTCCTGTGTTGGGGGTGAGCTGTAAGGGTCAGCTGAGCGGGATTTGCAGCCTTTTTATGCTATGGTGTCCAAAAGACAGGGAGCTACAGCAGCACCCGAACAGGAAGAGAGTCAAAAAAGCAAAGGAATCAACGAGACAGGTCCTAGATATCAAAAATATTTCTCTTCAGTTTCCTTCAGTACTTCTATAAAAGGACAGGCCAGTTCTTATTTCAACCAAAATGGTTCATTCATCCCAAGCAAAAAGGAAAGTCCCTTGAACTGAGTTGGCCAGTCTTTCGGGGTGGGAAGAAGGGTAATCTTGATTAACTATAAAAGATCTAGAAAAGACAGAGGCCTTGTCTACACTACCAAGGTAAGTTGACCTAAGTTACGCAACTCCAGCTTCATGAATAACATAGCTGGAGTCAACGTAGCTTAGGACGATTTACTGCGATGTCTTCACTGCACTGCATTGATCGGAGACGCCTCCGGTCGACTTCCCTTATGCTTCTCATTCCAGTGGAGTTCCAGAGTTGACGAGAGTGATCTGTAGTCTATTTAGTGGGTCTTCACTAGACCTGCTAAATCAACAGTGTCAATCCCCAGTAAGTGTAGACATGCACACAACCAGGGACTTGAAGATGATGGCTCTCAGTAGGTGCTTCAGAGTGTTGGCAAGACCTCTCTGAAAGCAATACTGTATTTTAGAAGTGCTTAGAGGCCTCAAATGAGATAGGAGCCAGAATCTGTTAAGTGCTGTACAAATACATTGCAGAAGACAGTCCCTACCCCAAAGAGCTACCACCTAATTTTAAAAAAAGGAGGAATTAAAAAACCAAATATTGTATGATGTGCATTCATTGTCACAGGGAGTGTGTTTATGCCAGAGATTAACATGGCCAAGACTCAAGATAAGAAATCTTTATTCTGGGTCGGTATTACTAAGAGGTGCCTTCTAATGTAGGGGAAGGTATGTGGGCCCATTTCCTGAGCCGCTGCTGGAGAGAAGGCTTTAAAGTGGGCCACAACCTGCTGGAGCACAGTGCAGGCTTCATCTCCCAAAGAGAGCCAGAGGGGAGCAGTTCAACCAGTTGGCTTCTTGGAGCACATCACGCTGTGCATGACCATTGGGTTCTCCAGTCACAAGAATGCAGATAGTCCCATCACACAGCTCTTCCCACCTTGAGTTGTATCACTGCCCTAGCCTACACAGCCTTCTGTGACGTTGCCACTGGGGTTCCAGACAGCCACAAACAGGACTGAGGGCTTCCCTGGTAAAATGGCTTGAGAGAAGTTAATGCAACACATACATGCTCCGGGAAACCTTCCTTAAAGAGGGATCCTGGGGAAGCTGCCAGGATCCAGAAGAAAATTCATCTCCAACTGTGCTGCACAGTTTGGGAACAGGAGACTCCAGAGATAGCCCAGAGATGCCTCTGTGCAGATGGTCCTGGCCGGCTGCACACACCAGGTCATCTATGAATTTTGACAGGCAGAACTGCTGTCTACTTCACTTGGGCAGGAAGTGAAAGATCCCTGAGCAACCCACCAAGAACTGATACCCTGTGGAGAGCCTCCCCGCCAAGCCTCATTGACGACACCATGCCCAGAACTGGATGCTGCCTCATTTTGGCTAGTTCTTGCCTCCCTGCTCAAAAACTATTTCTCCCCTTGAGCATTTTGTAAAATTCAAATCACCCCCCATCAGACACATGGAAACCACTCTCCTGTAGAATAGGTAAGTAGCACTAGATATATGCCATTTATAGCAGCTCTGATTATCCTATTTTTAAATGTTTCATGTTACAGGGAAAAAAAGAATTTGGACTATATGCAATGTTCTGTAGAAGAGATGAAGATGAAGTTACCAACAAATACTGTTCAATACTTGCACTGGGATAGTAGCAGCTGCAGAAAAGTAGTAGCATACAGCTGGCACGTCCCTTGATTCTTTAAAAAAAATCTATTTATCTTTTATTTGTCTAACAAGGTTAGATGGTTTGATCTGCATACTATCATATTTGACCTCACTCTGCATATAAATAATAGCCAGGGTTTCATATGTTTAAGATCACACATACTGTTCCTGCCTTTTCCTAGAACATCATATTCTTAAGTACTTGAAAAGTGACACATACTGTGCATACCATGACAGACGATGAGTTTAAGACAGGGAGTGACCTCCGACCTCTCGACAAAATATCCCACGTTTCCTTTTCATATGTCAGTTTTGCATTTAGAGAACAAATGTTAAAAAAACTAGTCAGATAATGGGCTAAATTTTGTGCTGACTTACAACCTGTGTATTACCATTAAAATAATTGGAATTGCATGGGGCATCAGCAGCACAAAGTATAGCCTGGGTTTCCTACAAGTTCAGTGCATTCACAAAAATTCAGGGACAGTACCTGGAATTTAAGCTGTTATGGCACAGTTCTTTACAAATAGACACTATCTCTAGACGATCTTCCCAGCCCACAGTATGACATCTGCAGTACTGACGTTTATATTACAGTCTTTCTTCCCCACCTGCCAGAGGGACTAGCTTAGTAGACGATGCATCAGATTTGAAATGCCTGACCTCTCTGGAACCACAGACTCAGTTCAGCCCTTCAGTCCAGCAAGGTAGATTCATTGTTTATTGTGCAGTTTACTGGGTTGTGGGTCTTTTAGCTGGACTCCTAAAAACAGAGGTTCAGTCTGCTTTTTTAACGATGCCAGTGCACTTTTCATAAAGGCAAGGGTTTGCCCCAATGTCCTTCATTGAAATTTTCCTTCTCCCCACTGATCTGTGACAGTTAGCTAGAGCCCTCCAACCCAATGAGTGTGTGAACATCAGTGGTGCAATATGTAGTTACATTTGAAGAGAATATTAGAACGCTGTTGATTGAAAATTGCTGTATGTGTATTTTTAAAAGATAATCTACAGGCTAGAATTTTTTTCTGTTGTAGCACTCTATCCTAACCCCATTTCTAGCTGTTGGGGGTTATGCCACATGCACACAGCCCAACCTGAGCTGACTCTTCTGCTGAACAACCATTGTAGCCTCTGATACAACAACAGGAGAAGCAGCTTGAGATAATGGACCTAGAACAGGACTGAGAACCAAGGTCTCTTGCATCCATCCTTAAATTCCTCAGGCCATCCTGGTGAATGGTGATGTGACCACAGTTGGCTACATTTGGGGAGAGGAGCGCCCATCTGTTTGGGGATGCCTGAGGAAATTGAGGTGTTAGGGGAAAAATGTGAAGGATAAGGAGATGTTTATATAATTCTCAGTATGTTTCTGCTGACTGATGAGGGGTACGTAGAGACAACGGGAAAGTGAAAATGTGCTAGTTGCTTTGAGTTCTAAATTATTTTTATATTATCTATTTAACTGATGATGCCCGGGATAGGTGCTCTTCTGTGTTAGTCTATTCAAACCCAAATAAATCAAACAAAATGAGAATTGTCTCACAGGCCCACCTAGAAATAACTAGGTCAGCTCTGACTAGAACTGCTGTATTTGTATGGCCAGAATTATCATCCACTCTGAATGGTTCTTTCCCCACCATCTCCACCCATCTTGGGAGAAAGACACCCGGGTGCAGTTGTCTGACAATGTCTGTACCTCTGTAGCCTGAAGAGCCTCAAGTTCTCCAGACTGCCCGGAGCTCCATGATGTTTATGCTGAATGGAACCTCTGACAAGTAGCACAATTCTCTCCTGTTGTTGTCCAAAAGAGGCACCAAACTTGAGGCATTCATCTTGAAAATTTCCAGAGGCACCAAGTCCAGAAAGGGGCGAGGATCTAGCAGGCTTCTTGTCCCTCACAAACAGGTCTAGCCAAAACAGCCTGAGACAGGCTCACAGCTGATACTCACCTGGTTCCATATTTCTCTGTACTACTGTCAAGCAACTTTGTAGACCTCTGTAATCAAGACTGGACATGAGAAAGGCAGGGAACAGACCTATCAGGATCCCCAGCTGCCTTGTTAAATACATTTGTGTCGCAGAAGGGCTGAGATCATCGCCCAGTATGTCTTTAATGGTTTCCCTTTTGGACAAGGGAACATTTAGAGTCAGTGAATGTGGCACTCACTGTAAATCCCAGACTAGCTAAGCCATGAAAGAGGGCTAGAATGGACTTTTCTGTGCTTATCCTGAATACCAGTGCTTTCAGTAAGTGTGAGAGAGACAGTTTTCAGAGTTTTTTTTTTTTTTTTTGATTTGGCTGCAATCAAGATGTCACTTAAGTAGATAAGCCTCTTCTCTCATTAGCATGGTCATGTCTGAGCCTACTGCTGCTGTCAAGGGCTGGTCTGTCAGGGACAGACTAAAATCTCTGCTAATGACCATGAATGAATGTTCACAAGCCAGAGTTCTAGACACAGGCCTGTACTTTTTATGCCTGCAAATCAGATCCTAAAGGGGCAAGTTATCTACACTTTAATTGTTTGCACCAGCAATTTACGAGCATAGAAATGGACACCCACTTGAGGCTATTTTGAATATTTGTCTCTAAAATCTTTCAGCCTGCACTTCAGAACTGAAAAATTGCTGATCTCTGGTAGTATTTGTAATATTATTATTAATTGGTATTAGCACCTAGGAATACGAGTCATAGACAAGTACTCCATTGTGCTAGCCAGTCTGTGAGATGCTGGAGAGGTGCTGGTAAGAGATATGTGATGTGGAAAATGGCTACAGAAAACTATATCCCATTACATGCAGTGGGTTGATAAGAGTAGCCATGGGAGGCAGGCATTAAGTAGAAACCTCATTCCCCCCCATCACCCTCTTTTTAAAAACCAAATGCAAATAAAATATAACATCAGTCAAGAACCACCATCACAATCTCATACGAGTATACAAATAAAAATGTCTAGAACTGAGCTCAGAACAGGTGATGGGAACCCCGTGGCAGATGAGAGGACTGTTTTTCCTCTTACGGAACATTCATTATTAATGACTGTCTATGGACTCCGGTAGCTTTCTGGTCACATTGGCACTTCTTGTTTTCAGATCACAGATCAGTTCCTTGCCAGTGGCCCCTTCAGCCTCTGAAGTGGATCTGCCACTGGCCATTCATGTTTACTGCTCCAGGTTTTATTTTCAGGGGTTGGGCGGTCATGCAATACTTCTGTCAGTAGGTGTGTACTGTCTGTGGCACTCTGGAGGTCCTCAAGAAACAGAGAGTCAGTCATGTCCTCCCGGGTTTTGTTGAGAGGTCTCCCATGCCTCTGGTAGGACTGACCATGGAGCCTTGTTAGCTGTCACCATGGCAGGTTGCTGCCAGCCACTTTCTATTTGAAATCCAACTTCCTATCCCACACGCATATGGGGGTAACTGTTTGGCATCCTTCTCTTAGTATTTCTTCTGTCCCCGTTTTCTGTGATATATTCACTACTTCAATGGGTATTTTATCCAAAAATCTTGTTAGGTGCTAACACTAAAGTTTTTGTCCTTCTACCCATAAATGTCATCGCTGGTGAGCCTTGAAAGCACTGTGCGGTAAACTGCAAAAGTCTAAGAATGCTCAGTATGAATCCTCTCAATCCACCAGTTTGGGGCGGTGGGGTGTTCAATTACATTCTTTACCATTTGTACTGGTTTTTCTGGGAACCCATCTAACTGTGTGTAGCAAAGCCATAACTTGGTGTGTTTGACTTGATACATCAGAGACTGGTGCCAAATGTGAATTGTGGGATTATCAATTGCTCTTGGTATAGTCTATCTAGGGCAATGGGGGACAACCCGTCGCCCATAGGCCACACGCGACCCATCAGGGTAATGCACTGATGGTCTGTGAGACAGTTTTTTTGTTTGTTTGTTTTTTTGTTTTTTGTTTTTTTTTTTTTACAGTGACCGTCCGCAGGTACAGCCACCCGCAGCTCCCAGTGGCTGCAGTTCACCATTCCCAGCCAATGGGAGCTGTGGGAAGCAGCACGGGCTGCAGGGACGTGCTGACACCACTTCGCGTAGCTCCCTTGGCTGGGAACGGTGAACCGCAGCTAGTGGGAGCTGCAGGCAGCCATGCAAATGTAAAACTGTCTCATGTTCTGCCAGCAGATTACCCTGAAGGGCTGTGTGCAACCTGTGGCTGCAGGTTGCCCACCACTGATCTAGGGTCCAAACTTCTTCCTAACTAGTCCCTGTAATTCAGCTACAATTTGACCAGTCTATAACCTCTTAATTTAAATTGAGTCATTCAGCCCTTAAACTCCAGCGCTTGCAGTCTCCTTTGTTTGCCTGTCAGCTTCTGGCAGGGAGCTGTTGCCCCTTTATTATCCCTGGCCTTTCCAACTCCCTCTCTTGCTTTGGTCTCCTTCCTTTATAGTTGGGCTTGTTTTCTTTATTGGTCACAGCTATGGGTGCATGTATCAACAACTGGAAGTTCTGGCAGCTGGGCAGGGGTGTGGTCGGCCTGATTGCCTGTAAAAGCCAGAATGACTCTCCTCTCTTACTGTTTTATGCTCAGTGTGGGGTTTGTAAACCCCATTACAGAGCCATTATCTGTTATTAACTCACCTGGAATCCCATGGTAAGCCAAATATGATATAGAGCGTGTTATTACATTGCTGCTCAACGTGTTGTGCAACACTTTAGTTTCAACAGCTCAAGAGTTGCATGGCAATCCACTGTCAAGAGTTAATTTTTCACGTTTCTTAGAAATAGTTCTGCACTAACTTCAGTTCAGCCCAAGAACAATAAGGAGTCTCAGATGGTTTCTGGTGGTTCTTTTTTCATCGTTTTCTGTTTTTAAAGCAGACTTCTCTGTCCCTCCATATGCTCGTCTGTAAAATGGAGCTAATACTTCCTTCCTCACATAGTTGGTGTGATGTTTAATTCATTCATGTTTGTAAGTCGCATTGTTGAAAGGTGATATATAAGTGTCATTATACAGTACACAACCAGCACATGATTGTATATAATGCAAATGTCCTTCCTTCTTTAAAAAAAAAAATAGAGAGTACACAAATGGCATGCCAGAGCTTCCTGAGATTTAAGTTGTGAGACTCGAATATTACTAAGCTACAAAGTTTGGAGAACAGAATTTATATGAGAGGCGATTGCTAAGCTTAAACCCACTGGTCTTTTAACAACACTAAAAAGACAGAACAAGAACAGAATAAAAAGAGAGATTATGGAGCAATGCAGCATGCTACAAAAAAGTTAATTTTTTCCATCAGACTCCTTTGTGTGCCAAATTATTCCTTAATGTAAAGCCTCCTGCACTTTTACTTAAACAATGTACATAATTATGGACTAGCCTACCACATTCAAACATGGAACTCTGTTTCTACTCTCCCCTGGGGTTGGCAGGGGGTACGGTTTCTGAGCATGAGAGGCCTGTGGTGGGCCTGGAATCTACAGGATAGAGTTGAAATACCAGAGTAATTAACTATAGGTTAATCGTATTTACTGCAGCTCTGTCGTTACAGCTTCTCAGACAAAGGCTAAACTCAGGAAAACTAAAAAGAAACAGATCTTCGGAGCTGATTTATTGGTAATGTAATTAGGATGAGGGAGAGAATCTAATTACCAAGTATTCTCACTTCTCTCACCCCCTTCCATTACTGATTTAAAGAGGAAGCTACTAGAGTAATAACTACTTTCTAGTTTAGTTTACTTCTTAACACTACAGTTGTTAGAACAGCTTCAATGTTTTCTCAGCTGCATTTTTATGTCAGTACTAAGAATCCAATGAAACAGTTTGTACATGTCAGAGAAAAGCATAAGGTAGAGGAGCTAATATGAAAAACACCCCCAAAATATTTCATACGAGCAAAAAAAATTTACCTGAGGCTGGAATTTGACTTAGGAGAGTCCAGAAGAACAGATCATGCATGGGACTGTCCTTTTACTTCACAGAATTACATATACAAAAGCATTGAGTGAGTGCCAGAACTGTTTGCCCTCCAGTCTATCCCATGCAAATATATAATTGTGATGGGAAACAGAGTTACTTTAAATGTACAGTCAAAACCTTGTGTTTATTTTAAATTGTGATATTAAGATATGCATGTCTTAATCTATAAGGAAAAGACAAGTTATAAAATAAGAGGCCAAATTCGGCTCTCAGCAGGCAATGTCAGGTGTGCGGCTGAATTCGGAAAAGGCAGAATTAGGTCCACTGTTAATAATTATCATTACACTAGTAGATGAAAGCCTGTGCTGTTGCACAGGTGTAATTCATAAAGTTAGATGAGTTAAAAGACCAAAAATGATTGGGAACTTAAACACTGAACAATAGCAGATTGCAAATTTCAATGATGATTACAGGGCTGGCCTCACCATGAGGTGAATCGAGGCGGCCGCCTCAGGTGCCAGACTGTGGCGGGGCCGCCACTAGGACCCACAGTGAAGAAAATTGTGTCCGCTGCTGGTGCATATGTATTCTCTCTGCCCTAGATGCACAGAGATGGTGGAGTGCTGTGCTGGAGGAAGGAGGGCACAAGATTCATAACAGGAAGACAGGAGAAAAGATGAGAGGGAACAACAGAAAGCAGCAGGAGATGCAGGGAGAGAGAGGAGGAGGAGCCTTTTATAAACCTCTCAATCAGTCCAGGTTCCTGGGGGTGCTAAATGCCAGCTTCTCAGGAAGCTTCCTGTTTCCTACAGCTTCCCTGAACCCACTTGAGGAGAACAGGCAGTTAACTGAAGTAGTAGGGACCAGTTAGGCCCTTAAGACATGGATATCTTCCCTCACTCAGGCCCTGCTATTAGCCTGCTTATTTGTCCCCCTCAAATGAGTGTTGAGAGCCACTATAATTGGCACAGAACAGCAGTCATGAGTAAAAGAAAAAAATGTCCCTCAGGGGCAGCATTCAGAAAAAGAAAGAAAACAAAAGAAGATCTTTTATCTAAGCAGGAAGGAACTCTCCTAAGATACATAGACACAAATGTTCATGGTGAGCCTTCCGGCCCCAGTGACGATGTGAGTGGTGAAGAGATGCCTGATCTTCCTGTTAGTCAGAGTGCAGGTGACCTGGCAGCTACTGAAGCATCCATATCACCATCTCAAATGGATATAACCATTTCGTCATTCCTGAAGAAAAGTGTAGACCAGAGAACAGTGTGGTGGAGGCTCAAGAAACAGTTGCTGCTGAGTTTAGTTCCTTAACTCTAGAAGATCCAGGACTGTGGACCCACTTGCGCAGTAGCCTGAGGGACTTCCTTGTATTGCATTGGGCCACAGCAAGTGAAAAACTTCATGTTCCCTATAGACAATGAAAATGGAAGTTTCCGTTACTGGCATGAACTCTCCAAAGGATTTCAAAATGGAGATGCCATGGCTTATGTACTCAAAAACCTAGAATGCTGCATACTATTTGTGTTGCAAAACTCTTCCAGTTTAGTGTTCCAGCCACAGGAACAAAGGACTGGAAAAATCTGGCTAGAAATCTAGTATGCCATGAGAAGGCAGGAAATCACTAGAGAGCATTCCATAGGTGGAAAGAGTTTGAGATGAGACTAAAGGCCACCATAGATGATCAGCATCAAGAGAAGATTGCATCAGAATCTCTTTACTGGCAAAATGTTCTGAAAAGGCTCATTGCCATTGTGAGACTGCTTGCTACCCAAAATCTAGCACTGCGTGGCACTTCAGATCAGCTGTATGTGCCAAACAATGGAAGCTTCCTTTAAACTGTGTGGTTGATGGCTGAGTTTGATGCTGTACTCCAGGAGCATCTAAGAAGAGTCACCATCCAAGAAATGTACACACACCCACTACCTTGGAAAAACAAGTCAAAATGAGGCCACACAGTTACTGGCAACAAAAATCAAACAGAAGATTGTGGCAGATCTGAAGTCAGCAAGATATTACTCTGTTATTCTGGACTGCACACCTGACATCAGCCATACGGAACAAATGACTTTAATGGTGCATTTTGTAAGAACAACAGAACCTAGTGAAAATGTCCCTGCAATGGTGACTGTCAGAGCATTTTCTAAAATTTATTGACATTGATGATACTACAGGAGCTGGTATGACAAATGTGCTTCTTAAAAAGCTGGAAGATATGGGAATTGCGATACTAACATGAGAGGTCAGGGCTACGATAATGGTGCCAATGTGAAAGGAAACAGAGGAGTACAGACATGGATCTGAGAGTTAAACTCTGGAGCCTTTTTTGTCCCGTGCAGTTCTCATTCATGGAGCTTGGTGGTCAGTGACGCAGCATCAGCTTCTACTGAGACAGCTGAATTTTTAATGTAATTCAAAGCATCTATGTATTTTTCTCTGCATGAACTCATCAATGGCAAATTTTGAAGCAACACCTGGGAACATCCTCTCTGACACTGAAACCACTGAGTGCCACACGATGGGAAAGCTGAGGGGAGGCAATAAAGCCTATCAAACACCAAATTGGGAAGATGGCAACTATGGCATCATCTATTATGGAGGATAATGCTATGACTGGAACCGTTTGTGGGAGAACAGTGGCAGAGGGAAATGGAATCACCAAAAACATACATAATTTCAAATTTCTGTGTGGCTTAGTGTTGTGGCATGACATACTGTTTGAAATAAATGGTGTAAGCAAGAGACTCCATGGTGTTGACCTGGCTATACCTGAAGCAATGGAACAACTGGAGAAAGCAAAGTCATACCTACAGTCTTACTGATCAGATAAGGGATTTCAAAATGTTCTGAAGAATGCACAGAAGTTGGCAGAGGAACTTCACACTGAAGCTATTTTCTCACCCATTCAAGAATACAAGAGTTACTGAAGCAGAAAATATGTTGATTATGAGGCACAGCATAATCCCATAGGAGACCCCAAACAACAATTCAAAGTTGAATTCTTTAACCAGGTACTAGATTGTGCAATACAGTCAGTTGATGAACGTTTCGTGCAGTTCAAGGAACACAGCAGTATATTTGGAATGTTTTATGATATTCCAAAACTCCTCAGTATGCCTGAAGAAGACCTACACCAGCAATGCAGGGCACTAGAGGCAGTGTTGACATATGACGACATGTGCGATACTGACGCGAGTGATTTAAGTGATGGACTGAAAGCCTTTTCAAGATACGTTTCAGCAGGATCAACTCCAAAGGCTGTTCTGGAATATATGTGCACAAATAAGATGACCACCCTCTTTCCAAATGCTTTTTTTGCTCTGCGCATATTTCTAACACTTCCTGTAACAGTTGCCAGTGGAGAATGCAGCTTCTCTAAGCTGAAGTTAATAAAAACATGTCTACACTCCACAGTAACATAGGAGAAGCTGCTCAGCCTTGCAACCATCTCAACAGAGCATGAGCTGACTCAGACTATGGGCCTTCAGGAAGCAGTTCAAATCTCTGCAGCCAAGGAGGCATGGAGAATACCTCTTTGATTATTCAAACAAATGAAAATGCCAGCATTTACTACACAGACAAGAAAAGTTACATTTACTGTTCAGGCCTTTGAAAATTAAAATGTTACTTAAAATTTTTGAACAAGGCATTTTAACTTGTTAGTTCTTCTTTATTGGGGTAGGTAGAAGAGCAGTACCATGAGAGGAGTAGAAAAGGAAGAAGGCAGAACTGAGTCCTTTCTGTGTTTTGGCCCAAGCAAGGCGGCATGAAGACATCATTTGACCTCCACACCTCTGGTACCAAAATATTGTGGGCGGTCCTGGATAATTGAACCTGGTGATATTCTAAACAGAAAGAATTCAGACATGCTTCTAGCTGTTTCTCTTTGTGGTGATTTGACAGGCATTTTAGGCTTCAGAGTGATATTAGGGTTTAACGTGTGTGCTGGTTGCGGTGTTGTATGTGTGGTTGTGTTGATTTGTGTAGGGTTTGTGTAATTCTGGGAGAATTTCTGGATTTGTGCAGGTAGCAAATGAGGTGTGTGTGCACTCTGGTGACAGTCTATGCGTATTTGGAGTTATTGTATATACCGTCTGTGTCTTTGTGGAAGTGGTTGTGTTGATTTGTGTGTAGGGACGTTGTTCTGAGAGATTTGAGTCAATTCGTGCAGGTAGCAGTTGAGCATATGGGCAGGGTCGGCTCCAGGCACCAGCATAGCAAGCACATGCCTAGGGCGGCACTCTGTAAGGGACAGCTTTCTGGCCATGCTGCCTCCCTCCCCGCTTCGCTCCTCTGACCGCGCTCCCGTTCCCTTGGCACCTCCAGTCATGCCGTCCCTGCCTCCCACTCCTCCAGCCATCCTTTTTTTTCGCTTGGGGTAGCAAAAAATGTAGAGCTGGTCCTGCATATGCGGGGGTTGGGGGCAGCTGGGCCAAGTAATCTACCATCTGTGCAGTCTTCTTCATACAGCCAATGAAATTGTTTCGCACAAATTAGCTGTAGAGTAAATGTAGTGATTACTGGAGTTACCTCTGATATCACAATGGTCTAAGACACTTGGCATGGCATTAGTATATGCCTTACTATAGCTGTGCAATGCATGAGTGTAATTCATAAGTCAAAATGGTTGAGAATATAAAAATTGAGTAGTGAAGGACTTCAAAACCCAGTAATCATTCAGCCTGGTGATATTCTGAACAAAAAGAGCTCTCAGCCATGCTAGTAGCCCTTTCCATTCCTTCACATTGACTCAGACTTTTTTTGGCTTCAGAGTGCACACAGAGTAATATTTCTGGAATCCGATAGATTATATAGCAATAATAATAAATAATAATACTTATAATGCACTTTCCAACCCCAAGAACCCAGAGCACTTTACAAACTAAGTACAATAGGAATAATGAAACAGTAACAATACTTAGCACTCATCTAGTGCTTTCCAATTTCACAGCACACAAACTAGGACCCATTCCAACAAACCCTTACACCTACGAGCAATGTTATTAACATGGGCCTGAGCTACAAAGACACAGTCTTTATCCAAGTGTTTCCAGAGTTCAGAGATGTTTGGGCATGGAATTTCAGTTTGCATTCTGGTCCAATACAGGGATTTGTTAATTAATCAATAAATACAGAAAGTACTGCCACTTAATTGCAGCCAACCAGGATGGGGGTAGAGGAAGGAAGGGACCTAGCAGCATTACAGTGTTGTTTCGAAGGGAAGTAAAGAAGAACACTACATCCATCTTTATTTATTGCTATGAGTTGTATTCATTATATACCAATTACGCTGTATTCATTATTGTGAGTTCTACATTTTCTGAAAGCCTCCAGTGCACTGTATGGGTAATTATTGCTGCTCTTCTACATTTAAATAAATGAATATTCTCTCTCCTCCTCTACATGCTCTGATAGCCTGCATCACCATAGGATCTGGGTGCCTCCCAATTAAATAAAAGATAACAAACGCTCTGTCCCATTTCCACCTCCAGGAGTAGATTCAAAGGTAGCAGAATTTTGTTCCCATGTGTGTAAGACTGTGTGATGAGCTTGTTGTGGGAAAGTTAAGCTGAAGAAAGGAATTTTTCCTTTGCATCTGAAAGCAATGAGGTCATGGCTGCTCTTATCTCTTGTGGGAGGGAGTCCTATAAGCTAGCTCCAACTCCCCTCAAAAAACTCTGCACTGGTGCTCACTCCTACAGGTTGACAGTTTCATGGTTCCAGTGAAACATAGGTGTCCTGGAGGTCATGGCTGTGGTGTGATCTCTCACATAGCTAGGGCCAATCCCATGGAGGGACTGAATACGAAGATGGCAACCTTGAAATGGACTTCACATTCACTAAGCAGAAAGGGGTCAGTGGGGAGAGAGGAGCCCCTGGGTTTCTAGTCCCCAGTGTTGCTGCACAAAGAGGATTTAGATTGGGAGAATGCAGTTACCCAAGCTGGAAGTTGGCCAGGACACTGGGGCTAACACACCTGAATTAGCAATGTTCATAATATGCTTGTCAGAACTCGAAAACATGAATACTGAAGACAGCAGCTCTTACACTGTGACAAGCAGTTAGCTTTGTAGGTTAGCCTTCCTTGTTATAGGGATCTAAATGATGACATGGTGTATTAGCTGTAGAGGAGTCACACAGATGAAGAGATAATAAACTATTTGGTTAATTAGATTATTAATAAAAAAAATTTGAAAGAATATTTTGCACAACTGTAGACATTATTGCCATTCAGAAAAAGAAGTGATGAATCTCAGAAGAGTTATGTTCATTCACTCCAGGTTCCCATTGCAGCTTCCGCTGATTTCAAATGATCAGCTGCAAGTGAAAGTTTAGGGCCACAGGTAGCCTTCCCTCGATCCTCAAACTGTAAGAGCTGAAAGTGGAGACTGAGGGCAGTAAGTATTGAGGGCAGGGTGTATCCCTGAGGGCACAGTGGTTTCCAATTCTGATGTTCTGCACAATTGATGATCTGTCAAGGTCCAGGAGACCAGAGCACTGGAATCAAAATCTGTCATGTGGATCTCAGAGGAAACTTTTGCCCTAAATCAGAGGTGTCAAATTCCTTTTGTGGGGGGCTGGATTACATTGTTAATTAGGACTGTGTGCTTAGTTAGGCTGTACATTACCTTCAATCCACACCTGAACTCCCACACCTAACCTCAGTGGGAGGTTTGCCCACAAATCAAGGCTAGAATCTGGCTTCTATGAAGAAACTAAACTTGTAGGGCAGATGCGATCTGGTGTGCAGTTGGGGAGCAGAGAGAACACAGACAGTCATCCCACCATTGCACAGCCCACTCAAGGCCCAAGTAGGATCATAGCCACTGCACACTGGGATCACAGTGTGTTTCTTCCATCCCTACTATTCTGAGGTCAGGAGAGTCCCCAGAGAGAAGGGAGATAGGGCCATAGGTCTGCTTCCTAGTGATTAACAGCCATAGAAGAAGAGTAAACTGCACCCCTCCAAGAGGTGTAAGTAGCTGGTACACCATTTCTGTATGCCCAGAAGCTCTGACCACTGACACTAAAGGATGCAGACCACTGGGGTGGGAGGTTGTTAAAGGCATTTTTCTTCCCACTGTAGCCAAACACAAAAAAGAGCACTCCAAGGAAAAGATACAGTCTAATAAGGTAAAATTGCTCAAGGGAATATTTAACTTGCTCTTTACTTGTATTTTAGGCAACTGTTTGCTGTGTTATTTGATGGAAAGCATATTTACCTTGGCAGTTTCAGCCACCCTGTGATACACAGGCTGGAGAATGGTCAAGACACCTTCACAAAGAAGAACCCTCCTCCACCAGAGAAAATCTCAGTGTTTGTACTTCTTGCTGTTATAAAATGGAAATTTATATATATATATATATATATATATATATATATATATATATTTGCCTGGGGGAGGTGAAGGGGGAAACACTAGAAAAGGCAACTTTTTCCAGGTCTTTGATAATGATCAGGGAGAAAGAACAAATTGTATTGCAGCACATACACATCTGTACCTTTCCTCTCTCTCTTCTTTCAGTTTAGAAATTAATGGGAAGAAGATGCTGTCACCCTTTCAGGGCCATGACAGTATGAATTGCCATAGATGCATAAAGGTTAATGGTCACATATGGGGCAACGGTATGCCCAGCACAACAGATAGTTGTGTGTCAGTTCTCCTCTCTTCTGCCATCTTGTCATTGCTGTCAGAATGCAGGAAAGGCATATAGTACAATGTTACAAAGAAGGAGCCATTCATATTCTTGCTCTTACAGATTGGTTTTTTCTACAAACAAAAAGTCAGATGTTTCCCCACACACCATTTTGTTTTCTAGATACAACCACTTTCTTGCCTGAATTCTATCCAGGTGCCATTTTGCAGCTATGAAAGGCCTTCATTTCCTTTTGAAACTCTGGAGAATACAGCATTTAATGTGACTTATAGAAACAGATGACATAGTAGGCCAGAAATTTAAAGACACAGTTTATGAAAACATGTGTTTAAAATATATATCTGAAATCTCAGAGTGCCTACAGTCCATAATGGCCTCACCTGACTCTTTGCAGGTTAATTGGAGTCAGGTGTTCTCATTAGCCTGAAGCAGCCCCTGCTCTGGTCAGTCAGGGAACAGAAAACTGTTGATCCAGTGGCCAGAATATCTGCCTTCTGCTACTCCACTGAATCCAGCTGGCCTGGGTCTGTCAGACATGTTTCACTGAATTTCATGTAAATGCTAAAAATGCTATGAAAACTTAATAAAATGAGATTGCATAGGTCCAGATTCTAACCTAATCTGTGTTGTTATTTGTATTGTGTTATATAGGAACCCCAGTGATAGGCCAGGACACCATTGGGCTAGGCACTGACAAAGACAGAAGAAAAATAAGGTCTCTGCCCCAAAGATCTCACAATCAAAATTAAATTGATGTGGATATAAATCTGGAGTAATTCCAATTAAATTATTTTAGATGTACATTAGTGCAACTGAGATTAGAATCTGGTCCCATTTTAACTCATTTTACTATAATAAGAGAAGTTATATATACCCCATTCTACACTCCAGATGAATTAAAATAAAAATGCCTAATATCTGTGAGCACTCTCACATGCCATGGTCATCGGAGCATTAGAAATAACACAGACTATTAGATAAGATTGATCAAGAGACATTCCCACTCCAGAGTAAAGTGAGCTGCCATCTCATGACATCAGCAGTTGCCCTGCACCTGTTCAAAAGGCCACCATTCTAAGTTGGTAGCATTTCATGCCCGTTTTGCACTCGTGTAAATGCCTCTGAGGTACAAGGTAATTGGATGTGCACACTAGTGTTTTCTTTCGAGGGAAATCAGTGCTGAAGCACCTCCCCAGTCCTAAAATTTTTGAAAGAAAGAAATGTTTGGCCACATCACACCTACTCAGTTCAGAAGTGAGGAGGACAAAATTCCTCTCTTCCCTGACATTCTGACTATATGACTGCCTGGTCACCCAAATCAACCAACCCATCGTGTCTCAAACCAGCAACCCCATGCCAAGGTGGTATTTTTGTTTCCAACTTTGAACAAGTGATGGTGTTTAGATCTGCCACATCTCTGTGTTTTTCATTGTTCTGTCAGCTTCTATTGTATAATGGTGATAAAAAAAACTCAGCACAGAATATCTGATCTAAATAATTGCTCGCATAAGGAAAATCGCCTGTCTCGGTATTTTATTATATTTTTAGCTAAAAGATTTTAAAGTCTGACAGCTTCTTGAGCAGTCTGTATGTGTGAACTCACTTCAAAGTTCTAGCTGAGGTGGCACCAATGGAGTAAGCTCAGCTGAGGAGTTTAATCATTATAGTTATGTGTACGGCCATTTTCAAACTTCCTGGAATTCAGAGTAGTACAGTATGTACATCTTTAATTTAATTACTATTTATTATTTATCATCTCTTCATAAGCCTTAGAGCTTGGAGTCTTTAAGAATTAGACGTGTACTACTAAGATATGCAGCGTGCGGTGGAACAGCTTAATCATTCTCTTTCTGATATTTTTATTATTCCCTTTTCCCTCTAGTATATTCTTCCCAGCGTTAACCTCACATAAAGTAATCCTCCTGTGGTAGGGGGAGCAGGTATATCATGGGTCGTCTCACAGCCAAACCCTAACCCCACAGTACTTTAATCAGCAGGATAAGACTTACCATACATTAAGCAAGAATACATGGGTCCTAGGCAGCCTGAGCTGCTTTTGTCCTCCCAACTACTGTTTCTTATCACAGAGCAAAATGACTCTTCTCCCCAGCATGGCTGCAATCCAGAAACACAGTGCATCTGATGTGTGCTCATTTCCATACATCATCAATGCTGGGGATTCAAACAGTGGTCGCAGAGCAGAGGGACTGTAACACTCATTCTAAATCACTCACTGCATCTTCAAAGAGCAAAAGAACACTGTTCCAGTGCCTCTAAACATAAACGACAGGGTACCATGCCTATCAAAATTAACTTCAGTGATCACACCATCACTGGAGGGATTATTGCAGATACATTACACTGGGGCTTTTGCAAAAGGCTTTTGAATAGTGTGTATAGACTGGATGGACAGATGGATGATTATCACTTATCATTCAAACTACGTAAGGGATATTTTGCATATTTTTTCAGTGCAGTATATGTAGTGTACAGTAATAAAATGGCTAGTGTGGATATGTGCTGCTGCCCTCTATTGGATGGGATCCGAGCTGCACAGCTGTGTATCTCAAACCACACACTGCTAATAATATCCAGGGGAATTCTCCTTTAAACACAAGTGCTAGGGGTCTATGCTTTTGCATCAGGAGAATCTGCATGCTATTCCCCATGATGTCATGAAGTTCCCAGTGGCCATAACATGCAAGACAAACAAAGTCTTAAAGTGTTGAATAATGGTTATAATATAGGACATATACTCCAGTGGGAAACATCTCTAAAAAGGCACCAAACTCAGGGCTTTCCATTAACCTTTTCTGATTTCTTCTTTTCTGATCCACTGAAAGTTCATACATCTTGGGTCTCACTTTGAATGCCTGGGTTCAAATGAATCCAAAAACTCCACATGAAACTCATTAGAAACTGCTATATTTCACTGGATTTCATGTTCAAATCATGCAATGCCAGGCATTGCCTATGACTTTGATGCAAACACCATAAATCGGCCAATCTTTGCTCAAAACTTAGCCCTGGGTCCTAGTTTTTAACAAAGTTCAAAACCAGGCAAGTTTTGCATGGTTTTAGGGTTCTCTAATAACATTAACAACATTTAGCACTAATAATAGTGTTTTACAAATTAATTAATTAATTCTCACAACTATCTTGTGAGACAGGCGTTATTATTATTCCCATTTCACAGATGGGGAAAGTGAGTCAGAGTGGTTAAGGAACTTGCCCTCGGCCATGGACAGAGTCAGTGGTGGAGCCAAGATTAGAATTTAGAAGTTCCTCGTTCTCCAATCTCAGCCAAAACATCTAATCAGCTCATCACATATTGTCCCTAAAAACCTAGGAGCACTAACTGTATTGATTTTTAACTTAATGAAAATCAAATCATCTTGACCAGAAAAAAACCCAAAAAATCACAACAACTCTATTTGTGTATCAGAGAAGTCAGTCAGCATAAAAATTTTAACTATTTTGGCATCCTGAAATTGTTGTGCCTATGTGTTTGGTCCAAACTATTGAGCATTCCCAGCAGCTAATATCATGAAGACATCAACTTCTTGAACTCAGAAGCACAAGAGAACTCACCCAAATGTTATTTCTGAATATTGAAAAACAGAATAAACTGGATCAGCTTTGAAAAACCCAGAGCCTAAATTTTACCCTAAATTACACCCCTATGCTGCTACAGCACGTAACTTATAGTAGACTTTGGCCAACTCCTCTTCACTCAGCAGGGCATTTTGCTTTTGCTACATGACAACATAGTAACATACAACAGAGTTTCCTGTTATAAAACATTTTGTTTCCTTTATTGTTACTCTATTTGGCTAAAAGGGATATAACGTGAACAGAAGTGAATGTGCCCCTTTAGCCTGAATCATTCCTTGTGTATCTCTTTGGTGAACTGTAATACTCATGAATGTGAGAGACTGTTGGCACTTGTTTAAAACAAAAAAAACAGGCAGGAGGGCATTTTACAACTTTCCCATATCCCTCTGCCAATCCACCTAAATGCTGACCTGGATGAAAAAAACTCCACCTCTTCTGAGCTCTGGTTTCCCTTAAGCAGAAAGCGTGAGTCATGCTAAAATGTGCCAAATTGTGCAAAGTTAGTAGGACTCTGTTTTCTCAAGAGTTGCAAAGATATCATCAAGCTCTCAGGAAAAGGGAGAGCAATCCATGATGTGTTTCTAGCCTCCAGTGTTTCGGTAGATATTACTGTTTCATTTCAGTCTACTCCATACTGGTACCTTTTTCATCATTTGAGCAGGCTAGTAGAAAGGCAAAACTATCTTTCTTCTGTTTGAGAGGAAGTTAGATGAAAGACTGGCCCAAGCAGTGTGCCGGACATTTTTTCTTTCTTTCTCCTCTGCGGCTCAGCTTCATTTTAGCTCTGTCCATTTTACTGCAATGATCTGATGAGTATAGAGGTGGCAGAATTCAGCATTTTCCTGAAATAAAGGAAATTACTATTTTTTTCTGAGAACATGTGCTTGCCTAAAGAATTCAAGGGCTATAGCTTCAGTCCAGATTGCTAGAGAAGAGGTAGAGCACCTTTAAATTAAGTGTCCTTATTTCCTTATTGGTCACTGCAGTGTACTGTAGAATCATGTACCATCATGTAATTTGGGAAGCCCCATTTTGCAGTGAAAATGCTGGCTATTCATTGATCACCCCAGTCAGACTCACCCCAGCATAATATCATTTCTTCTTTTCCTTTAAGGCTGGGGAATCTTAACATTCATTACAGTGAAAGAGAAATATCACTGGCCAGAGAAAGGCATAAAGATAAATAGCAAGTTTCTCCACACAATTCTACCAAAAAGACATCTGGCATGAATGGAAAGAGTCCTGCTGTTCCAGACCTGTGACCAGAGATTAGGGTAGATCAAAATAGGAGGTTATCATCACAGGTCCTTACATCACATGGTGAGGAGGCCTTGCATCATCTTGCGGTGTTGGGATGCAACAAGGGGAAGACAATGGGGACAAAGGAAGAAATGTTTCTGAAAGGACTTCCTGTCTCCAAGCAGAGGGTTATGACCAGCTAAGCAAAAGCAAGTGCCTCTATGTACCATCTGTGCAGCTGAAACATCCTTGGTGCTGCCTGTCACTATTTCTTTAAATCCATTATTTGGACTTGGCCATGAGGGAGAATCTGCATAAAAACAAATAGAGGAGAGAGCTTCCGTTGAAATTCCTGGTGCAATTTTCTGTCTGGGCACCAGAATCTCTTCAGCCAGACACCAGCATCCCTTGATGCCCTGTTGTGTGAGTCCTCTGTGGTTGTGAGCTGAGAGTGGAAGAAGAGGGGCAACTCTCCCACTTCTAATAGCAGGAGAGGGGGAGCTGTGTCCCCAAGACTCCCCTTTATTTTAACTCTGACTGGGGCTTTCCCGAGCACAGACTAATCATGCAAAAGTGTGAAAGGAGCTATTTGTAATACAGACAAATGTCCACTTGGGCCTACTTCAGGACCATCAAGCTTTTATGACCTAAAGAGATATCTGAACACTGATTGCAAGAGGTGAATGACTGGGGCTTTAAGATATTATACCAACTACATCACACACTCTATCCTCCTCACTTGGAGGCAGACAAGAGCGAGCCAAAAGGCCATTTGTACTTCTTGTGAAGCAATAATTTGCTATTGCTTTATTTATTATCTGTAACAATTTCAAATGGACATAACTGCCCTATGTACACTATGGTCTCATTCATCTCAGCTGAGGTTCCAGCAGACAGTTCCATTAAGTAGAACTGGAACTCATTTCTGAAAGGATGGTGACTGAAAGACTGAAATATGATAACCCTCCACTGCAGAGCTGTCTCTTCAGGTCACTGCTCAAGGCCATAGACACAGCAGTATGAGGAAAAGCCTGTACTATTTGTAGCCATCAAAACAAATGTTTGCCTCCAGCCTTCTCAGTCTTTCCCCTTTAATAATCTATATAGCGTATTTAAATAACACCAACTAGGATAGCATCTATGTTGTTCATTCTATGGGGCCTGATTTACAGCTGGCACAAATTTGTATAGTTCCAGCTGAGGATCTCACCATGTATTTTAAATAAAAATACCATATATTTCTCTAAGTTTGAGAACAAGGGTGAGAATTTTAGGGGTTAAATAATATAAAGTCTGGAGTTAGGGCATCAGGTTCCTTGACTACTGAAACCCAGACGGGATTTTTTTTAAAACACAGTACTGTTTGACAAAGGTGTCATGTGATATTAAACATGATCTCAACCCTGTGAACACCGACCTTTGCCCCTCCTTTCAAATCTGAAATGTAGATTTGGCTTGGATACAAAATCCCGTCGACAGACCAGCACTGAAAGTTTGCACACCAGTTTGAATTGAAATGGTACAATGCTGGGGTCAGTGTAACACAAAACACTGGGGCCACTAAACATAACACAGACTCTTTATTTCTAAGCACCATTATAGTAGTTCGCCGTCCCATCCCCCTCAGGTCTCAAATGGACATGAACTTTCATTTAATCTTTTCAGGCAATTTTACAATCACTTTCATAAGTCATTCATGGCCCTCATGGTTTTACTTCAGATATCTTGTGCCTTATCTAGAACTTTTATATGCCACATTGCTTCTGCAGCAGAGGAGACTCTTAACATGGGCTGTAGAAATATGTTTGTTACTTTCTACAGTGTAATTGTAAACCACAAGGAAGAATATCCTTCCTCATTTCACAGCTAAAAATCTAGCAAACCACAACTGCCTTCCTTGTTCAGATAGAGGCACGCCATTGATAAATGGGATTCCGAACAGTCAGGCTCATGCTAAAACACAATTGTGAGGAGGATATCCCCTGTACAGATGTTAGCCCCTATGTTTTGAAAGGTGGTTTTGAATAGAGAAGCTGTGGGATCTGATAAAACATCTGGATTTGAAGGATTTATTGAGAGGTACCAGAGAGTCACCATGTTAATCTCTTCTCCCTAAATGAAGGATAGGATGAAGTTAAGAAAACGTCAATGTTCAGAAGGAGCAAAGCTGGGCAAAGAGTAGGAATAACATTTTGTTAAAATTTCAGCCAATTAAGAGGCAAACTCTGATTGACTGTGTTGGTGAACATTCGTACAGGTCCAGTTTTGTTCACACAGACATACGCAGGGAAAGAATTTCTTACCCACAGTTGAAATTCATTATATGAAGAAGCAAATTTTCAAGCAGAAAAAAAGTGTCCATCTTAGAATTTTGAAAAAAGAGAGTAGGTACATGGAAGAGAAGGACCAAATGTAGAAGAAAAGACAGAGGAAGGAAGAGGCTGAGTGAACAGAGTAAGAAGAGATAAATGGCCCACTCACCAGCCACATGCATCCATTTCAGATAGGTAGCAAGGTGTCTGCAATACACCAAAGGTGAAGGTGCAGTCATGAATGGGAGGAACTTGACTAAAGAACAAGATACTCCTATACTATAGCAGAGGAAGAGGCAGACTGGCATAAGCTAATAATGCTAATGGTAGGTTTCATTGATGCTTTTCCTGTATTGATGGTTTCTCAGCCTGCCTCTTTTGCCATTCCCACGACTGCTTTCAGAGCCATAATCTTAATACTGTAAGAAAGATACAATGGTATTTTTTATTTTCATAGAAATTCATCCTTTGGCCACATTCTGTACATTAACATACTTCCTGGAACTTGATTTCTGAGTATAAAAAGGGAAATAGGCCTCAGTGTAGGGGTCTAGCCAAGTTCTCAGCATAGGACTTGGAAAAGAGCGGGGACCAACATTACACCTCTGCATTTCCCAGATCTGGGGGCTGACCAGGAGCTGGTTCATCTTCCTCTCTCCTCTGCAGCATATTCTAGACTAACCTCAGGGTGAGTTCTTCTACTCAGCTAGCTGACTATGGCTCCAACGGGCCATTCCACCATGCTAGGAATATCCAGAGCACAGAGGCACTTCATACACACTTCTTTCCCCCAGCCACATTCCCTGAAAGGAGTTTATACTACCTCCATGCCATCTATGCAGGGGGAATTCTCACCTGGCTGGATCTGCTCTTCACTGCCTTCTGCAGTGAAGAGCAGCTGAGGAACCCATGTGATTCCACAGAAAGTGGAGAATGTGACAAGCCACCACAGGGTGGGTATGTCCCTGACAGGGTGTTTGGGTGTATGTGCAATAGAAGAACCTTGGCCTGCAGATCTCTGGCGAGGCAGATCCAGTATTTAAACCCCAACATGTGAAGGGGGCAAGGAAGGAGAACAGCTGCCACAGTGGCTACCACAGCTTTGACTAGTAGATGAGGGCAGCTCTGTGGGCATTCTGCAGACACTGGATAAAGTTTCATAGTCTGTAGAGAACACTGGGCTAGATCTCCACCCTCAGACTTGATGCAGAGGAGAGAGTCTGGCTGTTTAATAGGATGATACATTATTAGCGCTTGAGACTCCTGTGCCTACTACACGTAACATGCGCAGAATAGAATTTGGCATGTCTTTGGCAAAGACAAGGGAGTGATTTCTGTCTACATGGGGCACTTAACACAGCTATTTGATTGCATTGCAGGTAATACTAAATAGTTTAGTCCACAGATGCCATCTGACAGACGGTACACTCCCTGAGCCCACAGAGCCCACCGTTTATTGCATTGTTGGCCTCCACATGGAACGCCCGGGGAGACATAACACTGTACAGTCTCCTGCTGATTGGCTTCAGACCTATGACGTCACACACACTGGTGCATGCTCTTTACTGTCACCATCATGCCCCATTTTTCTAGCAGGCAGCAGGGTGATCACATATTACTACCTGGGGAGGAATCCCTGGTCATTCCTAGGAAAAGGATTCATCAGAAGGGAATCAGCATAGCTGTGAGCCAATGTCCCAGTGTGAATGGCATTGTTGCATCCCCAAATAAACAGTCAAAGCCATCTTAAGTAGGGTTACCAGATAGCAACTGTGAAAAAAACGGGACCAGGGTGGGGGTAATAGGCACCTATATAAGAAAAAGTCCCCCAAAAGGGCCCATCCCTTTAAAACAGGACATCAGGCCACCCTCATCTTAAGGGGAAATTTGTTTGCTTTTAGTTTTCCTTTCTGTTGAATAGCTTTCAACTGTGGAGCCCTTATTTTGCAGAATGATAACACGACTCACTCCCCCAAGCCACATCCCATGCCACTACTCTTACTTTCCTCTCCCGCATCTGCTCTCTCTCCCTTTCTGAGCCCTTCCCCTTTTCCTCCATTATGCTTATTAAGTGGCAAATGAAATGCACCAATAGCTGCTATATTTGCTCTTAGTCAGCATGAGTCTTTGGCTGCTAAGGTAGACACAGAGGAATTGTATTTATTTACTTGGTTCCCTGTAGTATCAACTCATTTCTTCTTCCAGCAAGGTCAGAACTTGCTTTGTCTAGAAACCATCAGCACCTTTAAGTGGATTTCAGTGCATAAAGATGATGACTCAGCTTCTATTGAAGCCAATGTGAGATTTTCCATTAATGGCAGTAGGAGCAAGACCTGGCCTACAAGTACGTAAAAATGTTTTTAAAGATTCCTTAGGTACAGAATAAAACTGAAGTGGTTGAACAGTTTCCTGTTACCAAACGATGGAGGTGACAATAATGTGTAGGCTATGCTGACCAGCTATGACTGTCAGTGTAACATCAGTACTACCGACCCCAAGCATCCCAAAAACATGATTCAGGCTCCTCAAAATGAGTTTTTTTAAACAAAAAAATAATCTAGGAGGGGCGATATTTGTGTTTGGACTTTTGAAGCTTTAAGGTGCCTCAGATGACGTTTTCAAGCTTTTCTCTGCAATCACAAGAGAAACTTACTTTAAAAAAAAAACTGTCAGATTTTCACATAACCACATGACTCCAGGTGCTGAGCTTTTAAGAAAAACACCAGATATGGCAAGAGTTAGTAATACAAGGGATCTGTACAAGGACATAATGCTTAAGCCTAAAAGGAGGAGGAGTGGGAAAGAGAGGAGGAGACATAAAATGGGAAACAGATGATCTCATCTCTCACTTTGTCTCTTCTTTCCCTCCCCAACCAGCTTATAATAAGTCTGAAACCTACCATTGCCTCTACAACCGAGGGTCCTGTTTCCCAGTTCAGTTTCCACTCTCACATGTAACACCCTCTATAAGAAGGGCCAGGCAGGCTGCACTCCAATGAAGGTACTTAAAGGCCAGCAAAGAACTGATCTATAATCGACTAGATGCCATAGCGTCTTTCCCTTCATGTGGAGATGGCACCCTTGATCCATGAGGCTCCCTCATGGAGGAAGTCCACTGTCAGCCATGCACTTTATCAATGATTTAATCTTATATTGCTTTCTGTTAGCTGCCACAGGTACCAACATGGCGATATGTGTATTGATCATCAGTGGATAGGTTAGCATGCTATTCCTTGATGTGACATCCATTTATTATAGTAACAGTGCACGAGCCCTTCTCTTTGCTAAAGAAATACCTATTTTATTGAGAATGTGGTTTGAAAAACAACTCAGAATTGTATTTGGGATATTGTTTAGACCGCTGGTTATTTTAAGTAATTTATTGCTGCTAAGGACCCCCGACGAAGCTTAGAGCTTCATTGTGCTAGGCACAATGTAACCATATGGCTTGCAGCAATGTGGGTGGTGTAAGAAGAATTCAGGGTCCCAGGGGTTGATCCCACACAGGAGACTGGAAAAAAACCAGTTCACCTCTTGTAACTTGTTCTTCGAGATGTGTTGCTCACGTCCATTCCAATCAGGTGTGCGTGTGCCATGTGCACAACCGTCGGAATGTTTTTCTCCTAGCAGTATCCATCAGGTCAGCTGTGGAGCCCCCTGGAGTGGCACCTCCATGGTGCTCAGTATATGACCCTGCCAACCCAGTGTCCCCTTAGTTCCTTCGTGCCTGTTACTCCGACAGAGGGGAAGGAAGACTGTTTTGGAATGGATATAAGCAACGCAACTCAAAGAACAACAGTTACAAGAGGTGAATAATCATTTTTTCCTTCTTCGAGTGATTGCTCATATCGATTCCAATTAGGTGACTCCCAAGCTTTACCTAGGATGTGGGGTCACAGTTAAGGAATGTTGATTGAAGCACCGCTCTGCTGAAAGCCTTGTTGTTCCTGGCATGCCGGATGATGGCATAACGTGAGTTGAAGGTATGCACCGAGGACCATGTCGCGTCCCTACAGATTTCTTGGATCGACACTTGGGCCAGGAATACTGCTGACAAGACCTGGGCCCTAGTGGAGTGTGTGGTACGAGCTGGAGTCGGCACCCTGGCCAGCTCATACAAAGTGTGGATGGAAGACATGATCCAGGAGGATATTCTATGAGCGGAGACCAGGAGCTTTTCATCTGGTCCACCACCACTATGAATAGCTGGGTCGATTTCCTGAACGGCTTAGTGTGCTCAGCGTAGAAAGCTAGGGCTCTGTGGACATCAAGAGAACGCAGCTGTGGGACCAGCATGAGGTTTTGGGTAAGAGACAGGTAGGAAATGTCCTGTCTGGTTTGAAAGTTTGACACCACCTTGGGGAGGAAGGCCGGGTGTGGTCTGAGTTATACCTTATCCTTGTGGAAGACTGTGTAAGGCGGGTCCGAGATGAGGACCTTCAGCTCAGAGACGCATCGATATGAGCAATCACTCAAAGAAGAACTGAGGGAGATTGTCATTGCCACTTCTCTGAGGATAGGAAGCGGGTTCCTTACCCCACTCCTGCGGAATTACAGTGAGACAAGGCCACAGATGGACGCTGAGATCCACCAGGCTGGCCAGGTCATCTGTGTGGAGGATCTGTTCTTCTGCACTGCCTCCCAGCACCCCAGTCCTCTCTGGGATATGCGCCACCAGTACCCCAGTCTTCTATGGGATATTCTCCCCTGGGTTCCCCTGCCAGCCACGGACCCTGAAGCCCCCACCCTCTGAGGAAGATTTCAAGATCTTGAAGGGGGAGTCCATATACGTGAATGCTTATAAATGAACCAAGTTCCCCTGCAGTAGCAGGGGAACCTGATGAGATTGAGGTGGGGATGACACTGGATAGAGAAACCGGCCCCACTGCCCCCATTTCTCCCTTCCCCAACTGCAGAACCCAAGTTTTCCGCCCAGAAAGGAGTATTAACAGTCTTGAGGGAAAGTGAGGATGGCCAGATTTTGGAGGAGAGCAGCAGAATCAGAGCCCAGACTATTCCTGATTCTCACCTGTCAACTCCTGATGCTGGATATGGAGTGCAGAATGTCAGGGAGAGGGGGCGGGGCGGGGAGACTAGGTTAGTGTATTAGATTATGTGCAGTATTCAACTGTGGGCTCGTTCTATTTACACTGCCATCTCCATCCTGATATTTACATTTTGCCCTTTCACAAAGTTCACTTTGTAAATGATGAGTAAAATTCCCATCTCTTTGGCCAGACAATTTTGGGCTGCATGTGTGTGTATATGTTCTGGGAACTCCTTTGTGAATTCAGGACGGAAAAAGCACAAGAACTCATAAAATGCCTCTTTAATATTGAAAGGATGTCTGTGGGAGGATTACCACAGCAAGGGGCTGATCTATCGGAAAGGTTTTTTATAGAAGGTATTTAATACTATGTGCAACAAATGATAAAAACCATCTCACTGATGCTTCAGTCAGTGGAGCCCTCAGCCAAGAATTAGCTGACTGAGAGCCCTGTAAACCTTGCCTCATAAATACTCCTAGCCTAACTAACCTATGGCCTCATATAGCTGCCTAGCTGGTCCACTAACCCTGTTACATGCTAAATTTATGATTCTTAAACAAGATAAAAGGACATACTGGATTTATTTTCTTAAAAAAAAAAAAAAAACCACCCTGCATTTCTCACAGAGTATGTCCTACCTAGCAACTGAAAATGGACATTAGCCACTAACAACCAACTGCTATTTTATGATTTTACCAGCACTCATCTGTGCAATTTTTTAAACAAACTCTGATGAACAATGACCTATGCTGGTAACAGGAAATCTTCTTCTAGTACAACTCAGATGTGAATAAATATTCAACCAATGACGGAGAGCAAGGAAGGGATGAAGTGATAAGGCAGATTGGAGGCTCCAGATTTGGTTTCGGGTATGATTTGGTTTCAGGGTGGAATTGGGGCTGGGGTTCAAAGTCTGGGTTTCAGTTTGATGATGGCACTGTAATCTCAGGGCTGGTGTGTTCTCACGAGATTTTGGCTCCAGGGGATCATAAATTCAGTTGATCCTGTGAGATTTCTGTCATCTTAAACCAGGGGTCTCAAATTCAAATGAGCACGAGGACCACATGAGAACTAGTACATTGGCCCAAGGGCCGCATCACTGACAAGCCCCCTGCCGCCCCAACCCCACGTCTTCCCACCCCTTCCCTACCCCCATTCCAACCTCTTCCCCGAAATCCCCATGCCAACTCCACTCCCTCCCTGCCCCCAGGGGATGCAGGAGGGGTGTGGGGTGTGGCGGGGGCTCAGGGCTGGGGGTTGGGATGCAGAAGAGGTTTGGGGGGCAGCAGGGGGTTCAGCTGCAGGAGGGTTTCGGGGGCCGGGCTTCAGCCCCGCACGCACTGGGGGCGGGGCAGTCTCCTTGCCTGCCTGCCCTGCCCCTGCACTGCAACCGGAACCTGGGGGAGGAGGGCACAGGGCAGTCTGCCCTGCCCCTAATGCGCACTAGGCCAGGGCCACTCTAGATAAACATTGGGGAGGGAGGCAGGGGGCCGGGGTGAGCAGAAAATAACCCCGTGGGCTGCATGTTTAAGACCCCTGTCTTAAACCAAAAGCTCATGAGGAAAGATGCTTTCTCTCACAAGGTGGGGAACTAGAAGTGCCCCTCTTTAAATTTTGTAGTTGACCCAGAACCAAAACTTCAGTGGTGGGCTCAGACTCAGGGCTATGAATCCAATTTGTGTGTTAATCGCTGTAAATGGAGCGCCCAGCTCCTTCATGGCAGATGCTATAGAAATCGGTAACATAAATAAATAAACTAATCCCTAATTCCAAATGGAGAGGTATTTACCTGGTCTCCCTATTGTACTCAACAACCCCTTGAGCCCAGCATATTACATAGAAAAGTACAATAATGTCTGCCTGAAAAGCAATCTTGTGGGGGTTGGGTTTTCTTTTTTAACTTTGAAAAGAAAATTTAAGTTCTCCAATCACTACACCACCCAGCTGTCTGAATAACGCCTTTTGTCTTTAAGTATGTGAACTACGGGGACCACATTTTCATTGCTTTTTAGAACAATTCTTGACCTTTGAACTCTAAAGCTGGATGGAGAGCAGACAACACACTTACAGGCTCTCTCTCTTTTATCTCAGCTGTCCACACCTTGCATTCCAAGTCCCTCTTCTATCTACAGACTTTAACCTCCAGTGTTTGACAAGCAGCTTGGTATAAAGCAAGGGCAGTGATTATACTGTCTTGTAACTTACAAAAAAAAAAATAGATTCTAGGAAACAAGAACTGATCAGATGCAACTCACAAGACAAATATGGTAAAGTCTCTAATCTCTCTCCTGCCTGACCAGAATAAGTGTTTCAAGCCAAATCATCAATAGCCTTATGTTCAGTTAGGCAAACTAAACATTTGATAATCTTTGGATGGATTTAATATAGCAGTAATAAATAATGCTGTCAGTATCAAAACAGTTCGGCTATGTGGTTACACCTTTGAAATGAACCCCTCAACCCAATAGGCCCCCAAATGAGAAGATTAATTCAAAAGATCCAAAAATTAAAATGTAGACCAAGGCAGGTACCTTTCAGAGTGTCCTTGATTAAAGAGCAATCATGTCAGCTCCCAAGCCTCAGCATGAACTATAAATGTGTTGGAATAAAGCCAATTTTAGATCCATTAATCCCACTCCTGAGATGAAATACATAAATATATGTAGGGGCAGATTCATATTTCAGTTCCATTACTGTAAATCCAGAGGAACTCCAGTCAGCGAGGTTATTCTGGATTTACACTAGTATAAAAGATCTGAATCTGGCCCTCAGGATTAAGTTCAAATTTGAAAAAGGCTTTCCTTACTGTGTGTGCCATGGACAGTCAGTGTTCAGGCCTGCCCTCTATGGCAACATGCATAACACCTGGAGATCTGGTGGAAAAATCACTCATTGCTTATGTTGGCATCAGACCAGTTGTCTGGATTTATACAGTCAGAGAGAAATAAGGATCTTGGGTTCGACCCTGTCCTTTGACACATGGCAGGAAAGCGACTCTAGACCACCAGGAGCCTAAATAGGCCTCAAGCTGTCTGCATTCCAGTTTTCTAGGGAGCCCAAACAAATCAAATAGTAATGGCTCCTTCTTCTTACCTCCCACTAGTACTGAGGAGTGACATGGGAGACTGGCTCAGATATTCTTTTCTGTGGCACTGATAAAGGAGACACACAAAAGACCGGAACATGATGAAATGGTTTTGGAGAAAAACAACCACCATTTAGTTAAAGACCCTTGAAATCTTGAAAGAAATGCTCCTTACCTGGCCAGATCATCCCATCAGTGTAGGGTATAAAAATCATACTTAGGAGAGAGATCATGTGTTCATGATCTGAAAAAGAAGAATATGAAAGCACTGGTGCTGACCTAATAAATGTCTCCTGCAGTCAAAGTTTGGCCCGGGAAGTGCTTTTGAATTATTACAAAATGATACAACATTTTCACAAAATGAGACATTTTCTGTGAACTCTGAGTGAAGTGGAACTGAGCAGTTCCATTCTAAGGCCAATCTTTAGAATGGGTATGAAAGTGGTGTTGAAGCTGAGTTTCAAACCCATGAAAATAGTAACTTCTAAATGAAATTCTGATAGAGGTTTATATAACCCCAAGGTCAACATCACTATGATATATACTGGGGGTCATACATTAACAGCTAAACAACAGCACTTCAGGGTGTGTCCTATGAGAGGTAGGTGGGCCGGCCTGGTTAAATCCCTGGCCTGAGCCGGGTTCAATTCTTGCCTTTGCTGTAGACATCCTGTGTGACATTGGGTGAGTCACTTAATCTCTGTTTAGCTTCCCCATTTATAAGGTGAGGAAAATAATACTCTTTTCCCCCATCTTTGTCTATCTTGTATATTTAGACTGCATGTGTTTCATTATAGGGACTATTTCTGCCTATGCAGTGCTTAGCACAAGGAGCTGATCTTGGCTGGAGCTTCCAAGTGCAAGAGGAACATGCATGATATGACATGTCAGGCAGCCAAGCCTTCCTACTCAGTGAAGTTCCTCTGCAATATGTCAGGATAGCTTGTGCTGTGGTGATGCTCAAACTTACCCTTTGAGCAACCCCTTTTGAATGCTGCGTGTGCTTGCGACCCATGTATGTCTGCTGAAATGCCGCCGAATTGAAGCCTTCCAGAAGGATTCAATTCATCGGCATTTCAGCGAACCCCCAGTTTGAGAACCGCTGTGCTAGCAGGTCACAAGTATAGCATCTTTCTAAAGAAACAGAACAATCCCAGTGCAGCATGAAGAAGCCGTGTCAAGATTCAAAGCACACTTCATCATTGGGTCCCTGCCAACCCTCGAAAGAGTTGATTACTGGTCCAAAAGTGTCAGCTTTTTCCACAGGGTATTTCCCAGAATCTTGTTTCTGTATTAGACATGGTGATTCACTGAGATTGTCTGCAACTTTCCAAAGATGGCACTTAGGAAGATGTCACCCCTGCTTTAGGGAGATGCAGGAAGGAAGAATAAGACTTAGATGCAGGTAACAGGCATTTGATTACCATGTGTCATTAGTAAAAACATGACCTCTTTTCACCATCCTTCTAGATTGTTACGATCTAGAATATGTACATTTGTTCCACGCATTGCAGGGTGACAAGAAACCAATTTGTCCTTTGAATTTTGTCACCGCAGTAATACAAACTGGAGTAAACCCAGCTTAATGAGCATTTAATAGTAACTTGGGTTGCACATTCCCATTTCTTTTTCCATGATCCACATCTTCAAAATATGCAGGGTGAGAGACAAGAGGGCAAGATCCATAGCTGTTGTAAATTCACATAGTTCTGTTGGCTTTGGTAGAGTTGTGCCACTATTCACCAGTTGAGGATTTGGCCCAAATAATCTACATTCTCTCTCAGCTACATGGGTTTTTATGGGGTTGCACAGATGTAACTGACAGTAAGGTTTGGCCCAGTCTTTCCTATTCACATTGGCCAAGTCAAGGAAATGTAACAAGCTGGCAGGAATTTACTCCTCACAAATTAAGACTCGTTTAGATTCCAGCATGTGTATATGATATCCATTCTCCTACAAGTATAAAAGGTTGTGTATCCTCCTGACACCCAAGTTACCACTTGGGATCCTCAATTCTGCCTCCATGGGCTTCTTCATGCTCTAAATTACCCTTTTTTCAAGTACGTAGCATACAAAAAACCCACACAGGCCAACTTTAGCAATATTCCCACAAGAAAAATTAAACACTCTTAATGCCTTTTTAAAGTGAATTGGGTCCCTTCATTTGCATCTCATAATAAGGATGTTATCATACTGGTTTATGACTCGGCTCTTTAGTTTCTATCTCTCAGGGGCTAGATTACCCCTCATGAGTTCAATATATGTCTGTGAACTAATGTAATTTTAAAAACACTTTTCTTCCAAATTAACATTACAACCCTTACAAGTTAAAGGTTCTACTTGCCAACGTGTATGGAACGTTCGCATTCAAGAGCAAACCTAGCTAGATATTACACTTCAGAGCGTGGTTACTGATGGCCATCGCTGCCTCTACATACAGCCAGCTGAGTCAGTAGTCTAGCTGGCTAGTAGCTGAAAAACCTCTCTCACCTCCTTACACTGAACCATAATCTCCAGTGTGTTCAGTCTCTTACATTTAGATTAATTATAAAACATTGTCACTAGAATATTAAAATAGTGTTTAATACACAAAAGGGAATAAGCTGTCTGGAAAATGCATAATTTTCCTGTGATCATTTCACTACTTACATGCAATAGGATTTTTGTCCCTTTTGCTTATGGGTGGCACATGAACCATCAATTCAGGGAGGCTAGCCCCCAGGCTCCTCCATTCTCCCCGCTTTCCCCCCATACTCCTTCCCCTGCTGGAGTCTCCACTGCAGACACCTTCAGTCCTGGGCCACCCAAATTCCCCCCCAACCCCAGAGCACTATGTGGGTGAATCTCAGCCCCACAGTGCCAGGCAGCATGGCCTCAGTGCCCCCAGCCCCAGATCTCCTGGCAGGCAGCCCCAGCACTCCCAGCCGTGGAGCACCAGGCAGGCAGCCCAGAGTGACCCCAGCTCCAAAGCATTGGGCGTCCCAAACACCATCCACAGTTGCCACAAGTCCCAGGCTGCAGGCTGATGTGCCCAGCCCCAGCCCGGGCCACAGCGGAAGAGTGGGAAGCAGGAGGGGGCCTTAGGGCAGAGCATAGGTGGGGCCATGCCTGGCTGTTTGGGGAGACTCAGCCTCTCCTGGCCTGCAATCTCCACTGTCCCTGCTCCTGACTGCCAGCTATAGTTTTCAATAGCTTCCTACTTTTGCAGCTACCATGTTGTAGTGCTTTTGAAAACCATGTGCTTGGCCCATCAAAAACAAAGGATGCCTGGGTTGAAGTGATCTCTCTTTGCAACCACTGCCACTCCACAGCAGTGGTTGCAAACACAAAGATGACTAACCCATAAAATGGAAGTACTTACAGGGCCTTCTCTCCCCTTCACCCTTCCCTGAATATGGAGTTGTATACATAAACTGAGAAAAAAACAGACCCATATAATGTCTCTTCTGGGAGAAGAAAGCAGGCAGAGCATGAATATGCCAAAGCCAACCTCTTCAAAAGTGTCCAAATGTGAGCTCAGCACTTCTAAAACCAGACTTGCCTAAATATCTCAAATTGGGTCCTCAGACTCCGAGGCACCCACAACTAGTACACACACTTGAAAGCGCTGAACCAAGAGTTATTTTAACTCGACACCATTAATCACTCCCATTCGTTATTTTAGATTGCCATACTCTGTTTTAAATGTCTTTAGGGGACTGTACCATCTTTTTAGGAATGGAGAAGGGAAAAATATAACAAGAGTTAAAGGCACTTACCAGCTAGAAAAGACGGAGAGGTAGCAAGCAGCCACCAGTTGCAAAATGGCCCCTCTAGGGTTGCAGCTGCCTATCTCTGCCAAATTTAAAGGGCAAGTCCCAGGAAAGCATGCTAGCAAAAAAGCCCCTAGACAAGGGTAACCCTACACTGAGGTGAGTTGAAGGGACCAAGCGATCACCAAGAAAGGTTTGCATGGAAAAAGGTTGCCTCTGCATATCACAATACTGTTTAAAGGGATTTTTTATTTCTGGGAAAAGTCCAGATTTTCTTTTCACTTACACTGGGGTAAGAATCGATTTCCAGGAAGTTGATTCCACTGTACTCTGTTGTACGTGAGAGGAGATCTAGCCTGGCATCTGAACCACAGAGAGGATAGCCAAAGGATTGATAAAGGACTCAGGAACTTTCACCTCTAGCTCACCAGTTTGAATTTGGCCCACATCACTGTTCACCAAACATTTTCACCATTTGATGGATATTCTTGTATCCTATGTCTGAAACGAGTTGGTGGTATCACTCCAGTTCCTTAAGGAGACAAGTGTCTACATCATGAAACCCACTACCCTCCCAACTGGTACTAACTGGCATGCATGTTAGCCAACTCACTGCCGAGGAAATGGAGGCCAAACTAACTTCTCACACCTACAATGTAGTCTCCGCAGGTCAGAAGTGAAGTGAATTAGTAGGACATTTCAGTGAAGTTTGAACAGCTGCTGCCTATTTTGAACCAGTTCTCTGGATACAAAAACTTGTTTCCAGTGCTACCAAACTGACACTTTTCACAAGCACAAAATTAAGGACCAGTTTCAACACTGGGTAGCATTTTACTCTACAAATGGCCCATGTGGGAGGCAGAATCTGGTCCTAAATTATTTTGTTTTTTTAAAATGTACTGACTGGCTGTGCAAATTTGCCTTTGTTAAAGAGAGACTCTCATTAACCAGTCTTGGTGCATTTTTTTTTTTTAACTTCAATGTGCTTTTAACTAGATAAACAAATGTAATTATACATCTCATGGAGTAGAGGAGTCAGGATAATACACGCAACTACAAAACTCAAGTACTAAATTACAATATAGTGAGTAGAGTAATGCCTTTTTTCACCCTCATTCTTTTTAATTGTAGTTTCCAAAAGCTGCCCCTTTCTGAACTTCTCTTGCTGCTGCACAAAAGCATCAGACACACAAGTAATGATGTTACCAGGCATGATGTGTCAACCAACCTTTAACCGCGCATACCCATCTGGGGATCTGAAAGTCAAACTGGGTTCCCCCCTACTTGTTCTGCATTATCGAGAGTAAGGTCTCTCTGCAGTTTGAATTATGACATCAAATATTATATCTTGGCCACCCTCAGTTCCGTTACAACTTCAGTGAACCTCCATTGTCCTCAGCAGGGACACCAGTTGCACCAGTGATTGGATCTGTAACTGGAACATAGTAAACAATTCTGCTGATGATACACAAGAAGGAATAGAATCCAGCTTCCTCTCTCTCAGCGGAGCTGCTTCTGGACTGCTACTAGCAGGACAAAGTAGTAAAAAACTTCCTTTAGTCACTAGGTCAGCAAGTCCAAATCTGAACACACACACACACACACACACAGACACACACACACGAGCTGAGCTGTTGACCAAGAAGCTGGGATTTTCACAGAGCTTCCGTTTAGAGCTTGGTCTTACAGAATTCTTCAGCTTGCGATAGCCACCAGCACAAATTGCTGGCAGTGTCACCAGACTCAGAGAACTAAGACTGAGCAGCACATAGACTGAGCTACCCTAGGGTGGCCAGACAGCAAATGTGAGAAATCAGAACGGGGTGGGGGTAATAGGAGCCTACAAAAGCAAAAAAACCCCGAAATTAGGACTCTCCCTATAAAAATCAGGACATCTAGTCATCCTAAGCTACCCTCTCACCCTGTAAAATGACGTCCCTCCGGATCAGGGCTGATGTAATATGGGGAATATTGCAATAAGGTAATATTGCAATGCTACTGCCCTTCCTGTATTTTTCTGAAGAGTAAACAAAGGACTGTAGTGGCAAAGGGCACAAACAAAAGAACTCACATGGTAAAAATGTATTGAAATTACAAATGCTTTAATTAGAACTCCATCCCATAAACCCTCTCTACACAAAACCTCCATGAACTTCAGTGGGACATCCACACTCAGGACATGACCCTGTACCATTGAAATCAGTGGGAATTTTGTTATTGACTTCAGTGGGAGCAGAATCAAGCCCCTTTTTTCTGATACATCACCTGCAGAAATGCCTCCCTTAAACCCCTTTGCAGTGGCTACCTTTGCATATCCTATTGCAGAAGACAAGATGCACATGGGAAAAATTGGATTCCTGATGCCAAAGGATTAATTGTTCAATGCATAATGTGTATTTATTATCTGGCACATCTTCATTTCTAGCTGGAAAATGTGAAATTTTTAGTAATGAACTGATTTAGGACTTACAGCTTTTAGCTACAGGCTCTTTGATGTGTGTTTTAGAATAACACATTCATCAAGTTACATGGATCTTCTGCAGGATCACACAAGCACTCTGGCAAGAGTCCATGCCTGAAGTTATGGAAAACAGCTTTCATGTGGACAGAGGTGACACTGCCTTTGGTGTGTGGCCCTTGGCCTCTTGTTGGCTCCATGACATTAAGAAAAGTTCTCACTGTTCTAGCTAAACCTTGCCATTGAGAAAATTCATTTTGCCTGGCATTTATGGGGATTAAATTTAGTAACAATTGTACTAGGTTAGGCAGAAAAGACAGAAGGAATTGCTTTTTGTGTTGTTTAAGCAATTTTATGGTGCTATAAAATGTCACAAAAACTTGAGTGGAAATAGTTCCATTTTATTGGTAGTAAGTCTTTATTAACCCTCTTCTATTTACATAGTTTGTAATAAGCATTAGCCCATCATGTTATCAGCACCAAGGCTGGGTGGCTTACTTTCTTGGCCAATACAATATAGCATATGGATTTGAATACTAGAAACCAAATACTGCATGCACAAGTCTCATTAATGGGAGGGCCATAAATTGACCATATGTGGCCCTTTGTCACATACATGGCAGACACCTGTGAAAAGGAAATAGCTTGCATACATTGCCTCTGGACAACATGGAAGAGAATGGAAATCACCACAGTGTTGAAGTTAGCATGACGAAAATTAATTAACAATGTTAAGGTATCACAGAGTTCAAAGTTCTATTGCTATAAAGTTTGGAATTTTCTTAATGACATGGTTATCCATCTTTCCATCTCATCACACTATCAGATAATTAGGCATAAAGCAAACAGATACAAATATGGACAAGAAAAGCAGGCAGCAGCCTGCCTGTTTCACCTGTCCATTGTTATCACCAATACCGTGATTTCTTGTTTCAAAGTAACATTAATGGATCTAGCTATCCAGCCATCCTTGTCCACTACCATGGCATACAAGTACCTATAGCATTGAAATTACAATAGAGCTGAGCCCAGGTAGTTCAAGAAAGAAATCACATACTGCTTAATATGGGAGGCCAGATTAAATTAAATTGGGGCCCACTGGTTCTGGCATCTAAACATCATCAGTGCTAAAGATGCAATAGAAGTAGAAAACAACCAACCATATTTTTGCTTTTATTTTATTTTTTTACAGGGAACTTCCTCCTTGTTTAAGAATAGTTGTATTATTTTGTTCATCATGGAAGACAAACATTTAAAGGAAAATTTCTTTTATTAATCAGAACAATCAGAATTGTTGGTATAGAGGCTGGAAGCAAAAATGTGGTGGAAATATTAATATATGAAGTCTGTTTATGCCTGCAACTATCTGAGAAATTTGGAAAAGGGAGCAGAGAGCAAAGAGGAGGCAAATGAGATGCAATTCTTGATCAGTGATGATAGTAATTTAAAGCAGTATCATTTGAAATATCACACCACACTGATTTCATATTAGCCAGTCTTGAAAAGGAAAATATATTCAATGGATGGCATGCTTCATCTTGTCACATATTATCCACCATTTCAGCTGCTCACATCTCAGACGCGGCTCCAGACAATAACGGCACAGCTGACTCTAACGACAATCAAAGGCAACATTAATGTCTACTCTAAAAAGTTAATGCACTTCAAGGATTGTTGGCACCAAAAAGAAACTGAGTTGTAATAAGCAAACACTAAAATCCAACAATGAATTAGGCAGGTATTTCACTGGCAGGACAACCTGCACACACACAAAAAACAAGTTAAGATGAACAAGGCATTTTCCTGGCAACATAAAAGTAATGAATAAATAACATATTAAGTAGAATGATCTCAAAAAGCCAAAGAAGAATCCCATTTCAATTCACTTTTCCCTGAAGTTAATAGTTATTCTGCCACCTTCAAACACAAAACTAAATATTGTCAGTGACAGGATTCAAGTATTGCTATTGGCTATTTAGAGTACCTAGCAGGATGTGATGTGAAACAGGAATCAAAATGAAGTGTGGCTTTTGTTGTGTTAGTTTTTTAAAATGCTGTTCACAGGTTCTAACAGGATATATAATCCTTTTACTCATTTGAGATAAACATGGTTTAATAAGTGGCCAATTTTATGCTTGCTTTTCCCCCCATTCCCACCAAATTTAATGTTGGAAAATTATATAACCTGGATGCTTCTCAATTCCTAAATCAACATAATTTGAAAGCAGAATTTAAGTAAGACTTCACAAATGTGTTAACCTTTCTGCATTTTATTATCATGAGACTGTCTTGAAAAATAAAATACAGCACAGACAAAATGCTTGCACATTGAAAGAAGCTTTTCAAACTTAAACCAAAGCTAAACTGTCTAATTTCCACATATCTTGCTCATTTCAGACCATTACAGCATGTTGGATTGAGTAACAAAAAGAGCTTTTAAATTTGGTTCTTAAAAGTGAACTGCAGCACTTCTAAAATAAATACAAAAAGTCTTTAACATCCTAAATCTTTTAACAGTAGATATGTGCAGACTTTAAAATTATGAATATGTTTTAATACAAAGCACTTGAAAATCATTTCATCTTTAACTTACAGCTCAGGACCTGAGTTCAAGGTTCTGTGTTTCTCCTGCAAGAGCTGATTGTGCAGTACATTGTGCATTTCTAATATGTGAGATTTTTTTTTTCCTTCTTGTAAAGAAAACAGAGCAACCTGAGCTTCTCTGCTAACAAGCTGCTGTGCATTATTTTCCCCACTCTTCATACACAGACATAGCCAAGGATTCTGGGCAGTCTAGCCCAACAGTTAACTTCCCATCCTAAAAAGTACTATAATTAAAACTATCCTTACAAGGCATCCAAAGCTCCACTGGCCAGGTACTCAGCCGCTGCAAAGCAGCATGTCTCCATTCGTTTCAGTGGTGCTACACCAATTTCAATAGAGATCTTCCAGTTTATACCAGCTGAGAATATAGCCCCAATGCACCCAATTGCAAAACACAGACTGAGGAAGAGCCAAGTGCTTCATTCCAGCATGGGCTGTTTGTAAATGGTATCAGTACTCACAGGTGAAGCACCGAACCCTGAGCTCAGTTCTTAACAGTTACTAGAGCTTTCAACATAGTTGTTAAATATATTTATAATTTTAAGGCAACACATGAATTCTGCAAATGACTCAAATCTTAAGTAGGTTTTATTTTAAATTCCTTTATTTGAAAAAAAAAGATTTTAACAATTTCACTTCACCTTCAACGCAGCAGGAAAGTATTGTTTGTATCACTTTTGTCTCTGTACCCGGCAGAACACAAATCAGAGAATTGCTTGTGTTACTTCTACTTATTTGAATTCCTCCTAGATAAAATACTTGCTAGCCACCTGCTTCTACCAACTTTGAATGGTTGCAAAGGGCCCACTTTCTGCTCTTAGTTACAGTGGTATAAATCCAGAGTGAACTAAGTGACCTACTCTGGATTTATATTGCTGTGACAGAGAGTTACAAGCTATGGCCCAGTGTTTCCACAGCGTCCTGAAACAATCTGGAAACAATCTGTGAACTGAGCTTTGTCTGCTCTTCATATGTTGGGATGTGTAAAAAAGTCACAACATCTTCTGAAGTTTTTTAGGACTGTAACTAGCCATTCTGTAAAATCTGTATGTAGGGGACCATTCAGTACAGCACTCTAAGGAAAAGAGAAAAGTTACTCCACTGCATAGTGCTCCAACTATGCAATGGAGTAAAATTGGCCCAGATGCCACATTCTGAAACAGCCATGCCAGTTAGAATGCAGCTGCCTGGAAGACCCTGATGTGGAAATGGTTTGAGGCTGCTATGGGAGAGGTCAGCAGCAGGAGTTGTTAACTCATTTGCCCATAAGACATAATCAAAGATGTAGGACCTGATGTTTTAGTGCTGTAAAAAACTCTTTGTAAACAGGTGCAGAGCAATGCACAGATATGGAGCAAAATGGGTGCCATTTTTGACACCCCTACTTATGATATAGGGATTGATCTGATCTGCTGAGGTTATGCTGCCCATCGGAGCCTGATCAACTATGGTTTAAACCAGGGGTTGGCAACCTTTCAGAAGTGGTGTGCCGAGTCTTCATTTATTTACTCTAATTTAAGGTTTCGTGTGCCAGTAATACATTTTAACATTTATAGAAGGTCTCTTTCTATAAGTCTATAATATATAACTAAACTCTCATTGTATGTAAAGTAAGGTTTTTAAGAAGCTTTATTTAAAATTAAATTAAAATGCAGAGCCCCCCGGACCAGTGGCCAGGACCTGGGCAGTGTGAGTGCCACTGAAAATCAGCTTGTATTCCGCCTTTGACACACGTGCCATAGGTTGCCTACCCCTGGTCTATACTACCGTACTGGGAAGTGAGCTCTACATCCATTAGTCAATGTGTAATCCTACCTGTATTTTCACCAGCTGCATTTGCTCAATGTTGACCTAAAACCTGGACTTTGGGGTAAGGGCCATGCCTGTTGACAAATCTCCTTGCCAAGGTCCCCCAAGTTAGAATGGAGGGGTCCCAGCAGGGGCTGCTATTGGGCAAAGTGTATTACTAATGGTTCTGATCTAATTCAGCTGCAGCACAGGCATTGTCACTCGTTCAGAATGTGGACTAGGAGGTCTGAACCATGACATTTTTGCCATTGGAACAACTCAGCCTAGTCCCTACCTGTGTTACCAGCACCTACATGCCTAGACTAAATGCAAAGATACTTTAGCTTCCCATGCATTCTGGCAGAATTTAACTAGAAGCACTGCATATGTGGCCTACTTCTGTGGCTGCGGAGCTGCCATTACTGTGTACCAAATGGGGCCATCAGAAACCATGTAACACATGGATTATTGATCGTAGAAACCATAACACCTCAGAAGAAGCAGTAATAGTCTGTTGTATCAATCCCTACTGTATCTGTATCATCCACAGATCACTCATAGTCTATTGGCACGTCTCCATTAAAACAGTGGTGGGCACAGATGCTCATGCACTCTGCAACTACTCGTCCAAAGTCCTTTATAAAAGTTTTGTTACAAAAGTGACTGTGCTTGTGCTATAATCACTTTCCCAAACAAAATAACATTATATATTTTTTTTAAAATGACCCAAAAGTGCTATTATTTTATCTAGTTTGCAGGGTTCATGAGCAAAATAGCAGCTTGGCCAAATGTTCCCATTCAGCTTTGAAAAATAAATAAAAAAACAAATAACAATAATCAATAAATACAAATAAATAACTCTGCCACCTGACCTGAGACCCTGCATTGTAAATTTCTACCTGGTCTACATTTTAGGGTGGTTTTACATGAGAATAAGATGATGGCACAGCTTGATCTGCAGCATCAGGACTTAACCAGATAAAGGATTCATGTCAGCACTTAGGCCTGATCCTATAACCCTTACTCACATATGGTCATCAATAGAATATACTGAATTCTGTGGCCCAATCTGTGGCCCCAGTTCAGGAATGTACATACACATGTGCTTAAGTCCCTAATAGTCATATGAAAGTCACTAGGAGCACTCTCATGCACAGCGTTAATCAAGTGTTCAAGTGCTTTATTACAGCCGACAAGATTTGAGCACATGCTTAAAATAAGCATGTGGTTAACTGCTTTCCAGACTCAGGCTACTTGCACAAATAAGGGACAACTGTAACAAAGATCAATCAATAACCACGGAGTTTTTTTGGAGGGGGAGGAAGGATTTCAACTTTTCTTGGAGCTTACAGTCTCACTATAATGAAATTATTATTCTCCTGGAAACAGTCAGCTTTTTGGACAAACAATGACAAATTAAAGTATGCTATCCCCTCCCCCCAGCGCAACCGCAAAAATACCTATTTTAACAGCAGAAATACAACACAGTAGGCATTATGCAATGGTATGCAAATGATAAGTTAGACAGTTAGGAGACCCCCAACACACTTCAGCATTAATAAACAACCACACTAATTCTACATTAATTATAGTGTTGCAATAACACTTTGCATTTTTAGTTTGCTTTGAAATGTATGCCATCTATAGACGGATAGCTTCTTGTGTATATGGATTTTGTTTTCTTTTTTAATCTCAACAGCTGATTTTATGCAGTGGATATAGTACATCATAGTCCTTGCTAGCATTAAAAATTAAAGAGCAAACAGAACCTAAAGCGCCAACATTTATTATGTCAAGTCTCCCCCTCACCCCTCCTCATTTATTTATTTAATTATTCTATTTGTAACATTAGCCGCACTTAAAAGATGGTGTGTAATGTATAAGAACAACAGGCTGGGCTCTCAACATATACTCAAGAGGGCCTTTTCCCAATGGCATGGAAGCCAGTCAAAGCCATTGATGATCAATAAGCCCTTGATGGTGGGTTGTATTTTTTAAAAAAAGAAGTGTTTTTATTCTATTAAAAATATATATAACATAGTCTTGCAGGCGAGCGGAAGGAGCCTGTTGGATGCTGCCTTCGGACAGTGACGTCTGAAGTTATTGTCAGAAAGCATCGCAAAGCTAGCAAGATAACGGCCCACATTCAGATGTCATGTACATGGTGCACATTTCCCGTGTGCTTCACATTCTCTCAGAATTTAAGCGGTCTCGAGCTTCCATCCGAAAATTGCCACACGTCACGAGTTCCCTGGGCACTACGCCAAGTGGGGGTGTGTGTCGAACCTAGAGAAAGGATGGGGACAGAGGAAAAATAGGTGTAACACAGCCCAAAAGGTAAATTCTTTCCCACTCTTTTTTTTTTTTTTTTTTACAAACTGAAACTTGAATTGCCAAAAGAGTATGTAACACAACGGACCCCAGGTTCATGATCTTATATGTACTCCTTCCATCCCACCAAGAATTCACAAACTCCCGCATCATACATGCATGGGAATACTTCAAGCACAGCGAAAATACAGAAAGTACAAATAACACTCTAGGAGGCAAATCCTCCAGTCTTCTCTAAGACTTAAATCAGTTAAAACACTGACTGACTCCAGAATTCTTCCCCCACCCGACAATCCTATTGACTTCAACCAGAGGCTGGGATGCCAAATAGAGCACAGCAAATATTTTTTTGACATACCACAAGCCATATGGTTTGCAGAGACTCTTATGTTACTGAATTCCATTGCATTTGAACAACAGTGCAACTTATAGGGTGTACTGTACCTGGTGAAGTGTGAAATAAATGCTTGAACCCTACAGGCCTGAGCCAATGTTCACTGAAGTAAGTGGGAAGTGTTCCATCGACTTCACTAGCATTGGGTCAGGCCCTAGCCGTGCAAGATGGAAAAATGTTTCCCCATAGCTGAATTATACAGTGAAATGCAGGCAGTGTAAAGGCCAGTCACCAATTATATATTGTACTAAAAGAAACAATACGCTAATGAACAAATTGCATGCTCAAGAGTCTGCATGCACAACCTGTGGCAATGGCAGAACCAGAGATGCATTGATTAAGATCAATCTATACATACCGACCACTGAGCCAGTTTCTATGGAAATTGCCTCATAAATTTTTAAGTGTGTAGTTGAAGGGCAACTCATGAGGTACTTATCAAGATTAAACAAGCGGGCCATATCATAAATGGGTATAAATTAAAATAGCTCCATTAAAGTAAATAGCACTAGCCTGATTTACACCAGATGAAAGTCCAATTCTACGTGTTTCTGAATTGAATATATATTCAAATGAAAATAAATAAGCCTAAGTCTTTCAAATGAGACTAAATGAGTTAGGTACCTAGGGTGGGATTTTAAAAAGTGCCTAAGTAATTTAAAAGCACAAGTCTGCTTGAAAGTCAATGAGACTTGTGCTCCTAAGTCACTTAAGTATTTTTGAAAATCCAACCATGCTTACTAACTTCCAGTATTGATAAGCATTGGGTATCTAACTTCCTTAGACGCCTTGAGAAGTGCCAGTCAAAATATATACATCTGGATCTGGGAAACAGTGGCTTCCTTTCATGAATCCAGTGAAGTGCCTGCCAGGCAGTATCATACTCACAATCCATAATATAATTTCCCCATACTTTCACTGTAAATGGTTTCCAACCTTTACAGAGAAAAGAACTAAAATAACAGCTGGTATCTTTTTTCTTTTTCTACAAACTCTGCACTTTGATAAACCCTGAAACTGTATCTCATCAGATATGCCAAAGCCTTCTGAATGTCAAGCAAAGACATGGTATCACTTATTCTTGTATTTATCTCAGCTCTTGGAAATAAATATGAAACATCTGTAGCCTAAATTCTTGCTATTGTTTCAGTCTCTTCATTATACAAATCACTCAATTTGGAGGATATTAAATACTAATGGCAAAGGCATCTGCACAGTGAAAATACACTCCTCTTCTGAAGTTGATTGGTTTTGATATGTTCTCAACTGCAATACTATTACCCAAATATTGTTCTTATTTATTGAGACATCTTTCCACAGAGAGTTAAATATAAAAAGTTTCTTGGGACAGTAGGTCATGCTTGTATGGAATGTTACAGCAGCTTAAGAACACATTATGGCTGCCCTATAAATCTGTTTCAGAATTCTAACAAACTTGAACGGGCCTCAATGGTTCATGGTTTTATAACACTATTAATTTATCACACGGTTAGGAAATGTCACATTTTGTATTACTATTTTTGCTCTAGTGTTCAGGCTACAACATGTTGTCATTTCTAAGTTATGTTCTTGTTGGCTAGTTTTTGAAGTTATTTAGGCGATGCTGTATATAATCTCTTAATGTAGGGGGTTCCTCAAGTACAGTGCTTGTGCTGCATGTGTGTAAGCTGGAAATGAAGTGAAGTGCCCAGTGGATGTATCTAGCTTTTTGATACAAGTGTATAAATCAAATGTGTTGTTGCAGATTTTTTTTTAATTCATAGCATGTTTTTCTCCTTTAATTTTTTAGCAATATGTATTGTATGTGATATATCACATATCCAGATGTATATCTAGACAGATAGCTAGATGGCTAGCTATAGACACACAATTATTTTATATGTTTAACATATT
>ML677359.1:14237947-14265447 GCA_007922305.1 Dermatemys mawii | reverse complement strand
AAAGGTCTAGAAAAACTCTACAGGGAGCCAGGGGCGGGGGCGGGGGGGAGTATTAATATACCTCTATTCAGTTTTTATATCATTATTCAAAACTCGATCACTGTGCCATTTTTTCATGTGTTTCTCCAGGGTACTGTACACGCTAAAAGGCATCTTACAAATTTCACATTTGTAAACGTCCTTTCCCACCTGACCATGTGTTTTCATGTGCCGGGTGAGTTTGCTACTCTGGGCGCAGGCGTAGTTGCAAAGCTCACACTTATACGGCCTTTCGCCTGTGTGGCTCCTCCTGTGGACAGTGAGATTACTACAGTTCTTGAAGACTTTCCCACAGTACTCACAAGTGTCGCTGCGTCTGCCCTCTTTTGAGCTAGGCCTTCCAGGGCCTGGGCCACTAATATGTGGGGTGCTTCCTCCGCTTCCCGTGCCGCTGCGGCCTGAGATCCCTCCATCCATCTCCCCTGGAGGCGTGGAGAAGCGCAAACTTCCATTTTCTGATGAGTGTTCTGAGGAAGAGGCAAAAGGCGATTGTCTGGAGTCTCCAAAGCTGAGGAATGGATCTTTTAGCTGTCTAGAGGCAGCATACCCAGCCAGCCACTGGGAGTAAACATTTTCTGTGTTAGGCATAGCTGTAGCGGGCAGATCAAACTCCTTCTCAAGTTTAATGCGTTTTGAGAAAGGGCTCAGAGAGCTGGGGCTACCCAAGAGCAGCTTTTTAGATAAACCTCCAGAGGCCGATTCACCAGGTGAGCATCCCCTGCCATTAACAGCGCCATCGTCAATGCGATCTGATTCTCCGGCTACTGAGTCTTCATCACAAGTGTCTCTGTGTACCTCAGATTCTGACAGGTGCCCTCGTTTATGTTTCTCTCCAAGGACCTGGTGAAAAGCCTCACTGAAGTGCTGCATGGAACTCAAGACCATCCCCTGCATGACATCTGGCATAGAACGGCTCTCCTCAACAACCCTGGAGTTGTTTTCGTGGTGACGGGCTGCTTCTAGATTAATGCCAAAGCCATAGTCTGGCCTTTCGTTTTCAGTTAAGTCCTCCTCCTCTTCCTCTTCTTCTTCTTCCTCTTCCTCCTCGTCCTCTTCTTCTTCCTCATCCCCATTTTCCGGAATCATATTGGGGTCATTTTCACTCTTGAACTTGGCCACGACAGATTTGAGAGCACTACTTGCGCTGCCGACAAGATCACTGGTTCCAGGCTCTGGGGAGCTGGCTGTGGAAAGCCCGTCATCTGACTTGACAGTCATGGGGGAGGACTTGTGCATGTGTGTTTTCATGTGACGCTTTAACTTGCTGGCCTGAGTGCATGCGTGGTCACAGAGGCTGCACTTGTAGGGTTTTTCTCCAGTGTGGCTTCTACGGTGTACTACTAAATTACTCTGAAACTTGAATGTTTTCCCACAAAATTCACAAGACTTGGATTTTATTGGGGGCTGGGAAGGAGGAGGGGCTGACTGAAGAGGAGGAAGGGGTGGTGTTGCCAGAAATGGTGGCTTGCTGCCTGGCTGGAATGGTTGCAGTAACCTTTGCATAGGGCTGGGCCGGCCGGGTGACAATGGTGGACTGGAGGTGTTTCCAGCTAACTCTCTAAGTCTCCTGGAGAAATCCATAGCTGGTGGCTCCATAGCCATGGGGTTCAGTCGCAGTACCCTGTCAAAGGCACTAGGGTGATGGGTTGCAAGAGCCATTTCTTCTGCACCCAGACGTTCTATGCGATGTGGATCCAAATGATGTCTGGGGGGAGGGCTAAACAAAGGAGGTGTGGGTGGAAAACGCCCTTCTCCAAGACCTGAAGCCTCTCTTGATACTGACCCAGGTATTCTTAGCAAGTTAAAAGGATTATTGTCTGCAATATGAATTCCATGGAGTGGTGGCTGTGAAGGACATTCTGCACCTAGTCCTGATGGGATACCAACCCGCGGTGTCAGGGGACTTCCATGCTCGCTTTCTAAGTAGATTCTTAATCCGTGAGTATTCTGTGCGTGTTGCAAGAGAAACCATGCACTGTTGAAAGGCTGTTTACAAGTTGTACACGTGTAGCTGCTGGGCTCATCTTTACCTGCAAAATAATACAACAGCAACATAAATGTTTAATCACTGAATTGCTTATCAATGATTGATGGTTGTTGGTTTTTTTCTTTCTAATCTTTCTTTTCCCTAACATTAAATCTAAACTGGAGAAACAGAAATCTAACTAATGAGTAGTTATGGGGGAGGAGAGCTTGCACATTTAACCATATCAAATCTGAACTGACTTCCTGACGTTTTTTCTTTCCCTAACAAACAGAAGAGTATGTGAACAAGTAACAGTGTTAAAGATCCATCAAAAAGATGGTTCAGTAAATTCATTCTAATTATGGCTCCATAGATACCTTGATCTTACTTCACTAATATTTAAAATGAAAAAAGAAATCATTACAAATAATTTTATGAAAGGTATAATGCAAAAACATATACACTGGTTCAAAGAAGCAACCCAAAGTGCAACAGTAGCTAAGAAAGACGAGAAATGTTAGATTATCATCCTCCTCATTATTCTGAGAGACTAACAATGTGTAGAAAATTAGACAACATCTCGTGCCCTTAGCAGAGCGTCAGCTTCAAGTGGAGAAAAAGAAAAAGAAAAAAGGAAGACGAAGAAACAGAAAGATGCAGTTCAGCTAGTCAAATATCTGGACAGTAGCCAAGAGGCCTGGATGCACGCCCTGTTGGAGTCACATTATTTCTCTCGCCCTGAAAAGAATTTGAGGATTGTAAATGCCACTTTGGCAAGTAGCTAGCTAACTCTAATTCATGATCATTTATTTTCAGAGATAACCCGGACATTATAAAAGAGCAAGTGACTAATAAATAACTGAACAAAAAGCTAACTAATAATGGCACAAGAAAACAGCCATCACTAAATATATTGCAATACAAATAAAATGAACGACTTCTGGAGGGTCGTAGGCAAGGGATCATATGAAATATGGAGGAGGCAAGTGTATTTTTATTGAATGCTGTAATTTTAAGAATAATCCAGTTTCGCCAGAGTAAGTATTTTTCACTGATAACTGTTAAAATTGAACAATTGTAAATTAAAATTAGAACAAAGATGACAACAAAAATTAATGTTCAGTCCAACCTTACAGTTCTCATAGAGTTGCTAGCTAGTGATTTAAAAACAAAAGCTCTTGAGGTCTGCTCCGGAACAAAAATATAACCGTCTTCAAAAACAAGCCAGGCTTACAATGGTATTTGACTGCATAATGTACTCCTGGTCTGACCTGTAATTTACTTGACGATGCATTTATAATCTCACTCAATATAACCCACTCGTGGTTAAAACCTCTTTACAAAATTAGATGGTAGATGCCTAAATTAGGTTTCAAACAGTTGCCTAATGTGGAGGGGGAAGGAGGGAGGACAGAATGATTTGGAAAGAAAAGTTCGACATTAGTATCATTTTATCAGCAACCTTCTTGTTTTCCTCCTCACTTCAAAAAAGAAAAAGAAAAAGCTTTATAAGGCTATTTTCATTATATAATATATTGAATAATGATTTGTGAATATGACAGACAGGCAGCCTATAGTTCTGGCTATAGTGACCCATAGTCGTTTTTCCTGGTGCCTTCAGGTTCCTCTATTATTATACATTTAGTCTGACAATCAGAATTGGATGAGTAAAAAGAGATTCAACCACTGATAGCAGGCATTTAACACTTTAGTCACTTAAAAAGCCCTTAGAATAATATTTAACAGTTCATTCTTCAGCTGAAGCCAGCATTTGAATAAAATGCATCACAATGTTTAGCGTGTGCCGTGAATACAGGCATAGATAAATATTTAAATCTGTTGGAAATAGAACAAAATTCAATTGGACTTTCACATTCCTGTGCTCATAAAGACTAAAATGTGAAAATTTCATTTATTTTGCTGTCATAAAGGGACATTTTTAACAATATATCGCAAGCTACATGATCAGGCTACAGTATGCTAACAATATAATGCTACCCTGCTTTTCTATTTTATATATTAGGTCAGAGAAAATGGCATTTTATCTTATAATGAGGATACAACATACAGTTTTCACTATCACATTTTAGCATTCCCATCAACTAGATATTCTAGATCATAAGGGCAGCTAGTGTAATCATAATGTCAATGAGAAGGGCTGTTACGACTGAGACTAAAGATTACATGGAAAAAGCTGCTTTGAAACTGGTAATTATTACCAGTCCACTAATAGCAAATGATGCATTACAGTTTCACCATATAATCTGTATTTCACTCAGCTCCTACCCGTGCAGCATATTATATTATAGTGCTCACAAATTCTAAATTCCTAAAGTATAGTCATCAATAAATGTGTTACTTGCCATCATTTGCAAAATTACTTTGTTCATAACATCTTCGACTGTTATAAAGACTAGAATTGATTTCCTGCATGGCAAAATTAAGGCTACATTGATTTACTGAAGTGTAAAATTCTTCATTTGCTTTGAAGAAAAACAAGTTTTCAATTCACCATTCATGTTTGTTAATCAGGATAATAATTTAAATTTAAAGTAATGTTTATTTACATCACTTGTCTAATTGTAACCAACATTTTCAATGGAGCAATATAAAATGGGAAATAAGACAAAGCAGTGAAACAGTTAAAATCCACCAGTGATTTACCTCCTGCTTTGAAGAAACACAGTTTCTAATTTGTCTTTTAGTGCTTGATTAATAATGAAGGCTATTGACTGACCATATTACCACCAAGAGCTATGTTCCAGTCTGATGCAGGCTTGCCAAACTATAAGAACTATGGCAATAATCCACATACTACCACCGAAGGAGTGAGAGTTGTATTTAAGCCACCACATTCTGGGCTCAAAAGTCCCTATTTTCTTAGAAGTCCCTAGTTTCCCATTCAGTCAGGCTAAGCTCCTGGTTTTGGATGCTATGCTGCTCCCACTGAAGTCAATGACAAAACTCCCATTGACTTCAGTAGGAGTAGGGGCAGGTCCCAGAGCCTGCTCCCTCAATTATTATAGGCCCAATTTTATTCACCCCAAGCAGTACCTAACTTCACGTGTTAGACCCATTCGTTTTAGTGGGATCAGTTGAAGGGCACGGTACTACTCATTCTTAATAAGAGTGACAGAATCAAGACCTAGAAGTAAAAATGTGAATAAACAAGTCAGGCCAAACCCTTGTTTTTACACACCTGACAAGCCAGAACCACAAGTGGAATCAAGACCCCGCCCCCCTCAAACGCATGGGGAGTTCAATCATACTACTGAAGGTCTCCACTTATTGAGATGCATTAACGGTATATAGGGTGGGACCAGGATTCTCTCAGTGCATTCCCCTATCCACCCAGACCCTAGGCACCTCATGCCACTCAGATTATTGGTGATCCTGTAATAAACCTGGGTCTGGGGGTGTTATGCGAGTGCTCTTGGTCTGGCCAGGATACAGGCACTAAACCAAGGGTGGGCAAACTACGGCCCGCGGGCCACATCTGGCCCCCAAGACTGTCCCATCCGGCCCGCGGCTGGGGAGGCTTCCCCTGACCCCTCCCCCGGAGCCACGCAGCTCGGGCACTCTGTGGGGCCGCGGGCCCCCCTCCTACCCCGGAACCATGCCCGCGGGCAGCGCCCCGGGGACCGGGGCTGCATACTTCCCCCCCACCCCCAAAGCTGCGCTGCAGGGGCAGTGCTCCGGGGGCTGGGGCTGCACACTCTCCCCTGCCCTAGATCCGCGCCAGCAGCGCTCCAGGGAGCCGGGGCTGCGCGCTGGCCCCTCCCCTGAAGCTGCACCGTGCAGGGAGAGCTCTGGGGGCCGGGGCTGTGCACTCCCCGCCCCCCCCCCCAGCAGCTATGGTAAGAGGGGGATGGGGGGGGGCTTTGGAGCGGGCAGTCAGGGAGCAGGGGGGGTTGGATGGGAGCGGGGTTCTGGGGTGGTGGTTAGGGGGTGGGAAGGTGGATAGGGTTTGGGCCAGTCGGGACAGGGAGCAGGGGAATTGGGTAGGAGGTGAGATCCTGGGGAGTGGTTAGGGGTCTATGGAAGGGGCAATTAGGGGAAAAGGGGAGGTTTAATGGGTCAGGGATTCTCAGGGGATACGAAGTGGGAGGGGGCAGTCAAGGGGTAGGAAGTGGGAGGGGGCAGGATCGGGGGCGGAGCCTTCCCTACCCGGCCCTTGATATAATTTCATAAACCTGATGTGGCCCTCGGGCCAAAAAGTTTGCCCAGCCCTGCACTAAACTATTACTCGGTGCCCATTCTTAGGCTAAATCTGAGGAAAGATGGGTTATGGATGAATTTGTTTAACAAATCAAAGGACACTGCTCAGCAAATCAAACAGCTCCAGGAAGTCTTGGATTTCTGCCTTGCCACTATTGCAGTACCCTGGCAGACTTCAGTATGCTCTAGCAGTGCCGTCCCACCATCCCTACCTCAACAAAAAGATTATTGGACCAGAAGTCTGAGGGTCCATGGGCCAAGTCATGGCCTGGATTTTCACATTAATGGGCCCCACTATAGTTCACCCCGTTAGGGTCACTAGAGACACCATGAAATCCCACATATAGGTGAGAGGTTAATACAGCCTCGGAAGGGAAAGATAGGCAGAATATGGGCATGAGTAAAGGCAGCAGTTTGAGGGTATGTGATCATAACAGGAGGACCTCAAGAGGTCATCTAGTCCAGCCCTCTGCACTCATAGCAGATCTAAGTATTATCTAGACCAGGGGTGGCCAACCTGTGGCTCCGGAGCCGTATGCAGCACTTCAGAGATTAATATGCAGCTCCTTTCCAAGGCACTGATTCCGGGGCTACACATGCTAACTTTCCAGTGTGCTGGGGGGTGCTCATTGCTCAACCCCCTGCTCTGTCCCAAGCCCTGCCCCCACTCCACTCCTTCCCCCAAGGCCCTTGCCCTTTTCCCTGAGCCTTGCAAGCCCTCGCTCCTCCCCCTTCCCCCTATAGCCTCCTGCACACCTGAAAAAGCTGATTGTGGTGGGAGGAGGAAGCAGGCATTGATTGGTGGGGGCTGCAGGCAGGCAGAAGGCACGGGGGCCTGAGGAGTAGATAAGGGAATGCTGATGTTTTACTGTGGATCTTTGTCAATGTACATTGGTAAATTCTGGCTCCTTCTCAGGCTCAGGTTGGCCTCCCCGATCTAGACCGTTCCTGACAGGTATTTGTCTAACCTGCTCTTAAAAATCTCCAGTGAAGGAGAGGAGGAACATGGGAGGAGGAAACTGGATAGAAGTCCCAGAAATCCTGAGGGCTGGTTCGGGCACTATGAGTGTGATGCACAATGTTATCCAACGAAAAGCAGTGCTGCAATTCCATCTTGCAGCACTGTACTGATTTGGATGAGATCGGCAGAAATACCCCCATTTTCCTGTCATATAGGATAGTCTAGCACGAGACCACCGCCAAACACACCTTGGACTAAAGCAAGTCTTCAGTGTGGAAGGACTAGTGTACTAACCCACTGCTAAGCCAGACAAGCTTTCAGAAGAACTTGTGAAACAGAAACAAGAAACCTTTGTAATTTCATGATTTTGTTAAAAAATACACTCGTTTTTAGTTCAGCTCTGGGGCCATGAACACATATTTCTGCAAAAATATTTTCAAAGGAGGAGCCACTTGCATTATACCTTGTGCCGTGGAGAAACTATGATCTCAAGCTTAAGGGCTCCCAGAGCCCTGGGACACTCTCCTGGGGAATCCAGGTCCCAGGGTGGAGTCTCAGGCACAGCAAACAGAGTGCTGATCGGAAACACACACAACAACTCAGAGAGTGTTGGCTCAATGGCCTGGAGACAGCTGGGTTTTTCCCTGCCTTACCAAGACACAGAAGGAGGGAGAAGAAAAGAGAAGCATTTCACTTTCACTCCTAACAGTTTCTAACGGGATGATGACAGAGGGGAGATACTGGGCCAGATTCTGGCTTATGCTATAGCTTCTCTGAGCCTTCCTGATGTACAGGGCATGTTAAGAGTGGGAGGGGGTGTGGCCGGATCATGCTATTCTCCAGTGTTCCTGGACAGCAGAATGGCCCCTTGCGGGCCCTTACATGCCAACCTAAGTTAGGGTGGATGAGTGGCTAATCTAACTCAAGCTGGTGGCTAAAGAGGCCCCAGCAGCTCTGGGAAGCACAAAGTTAGCATGCGACCACCTTTCCCGCCTTACCCACTTTGCAGCTGCACCAAGAAGAACTCTGTCTCAGTGGAGGATCTAGCCCACTGTGGACAAGGAAGTTGCACAGTCACGAAAGAATTGTGGTCAGAGGCCTTGATATTGCATTGTGAGGTTTACATCAAACTGCTGCATCAGCAGAGATGACATGTCACCATGCCATGCTGCACAGATGCAAACAGCACCATGCAGTGCAAGTACATTGCTCTGTGGCTTTATGGCTGTCTTTGACACAGTTCACTGATGAAATAAATTCTTCTGTCCCACAACTAGGAGAATTACTGTACTGCAGGGATTCTACATAAAAAATAAACACAATGGGCTGAATTCAACCCTGGCCCAATAACATCACTGACCTAATTTCTTTATAAAAATATGAAATAAACATTTTACTTGAAGACAATCGACGGTTATTTTACATCTCATCCAGAGAATTATTAGCTATGGGTCTTAAAAAATTGCATTGCACTTTCATAGAACAGTATTTAGCATTTCTAAAACAATTCCGTCTTCCTAAAATAATAAGAAGACTTCAGTCCTTACACACACACACACCCCCAAACAAAGAAGTGATTTAACTGGAGAATGTGTGGGTGACAGATTTAAACTCCCGATCTGAAAAATGCTAACAAGTGAATGGAATATATATTGGCATTTGAGTGCTTTTAAGGGCAGTCCACACATTCACTCAATAAGATATGAAGGTGCATCTGCTTTTAGCACTAAACAGGGCTTTTTTAAAAAAGACATTTCTTCTTTGCTGTGCTCACAAATGTATTTAGTGGAGCAAATGTGAATGCTTTACACTGCTACGTGAGTCAAAGGAAGCTGACATCCAGAAGCACAGTATAGCAGACTCTGAACCAGACCCATAGGCATGTCCACAGCCACCAGCAGTGGAGCCAGACAAAGAGCTGGGGAAGAGGCCAGCTGGGAAGAGAAGCTGTCAGTTAGATGCCACTGCTGAAAAAAAATGTCATTCGAGCTAGGCATATGAATGCTTCCAGTGCCAAGTGAGTAATGGAATAATATGCATGTATATGTCAGTGGGCTTGGGAAGCGCTTCCTTCAATTCTTAAAAGTAAAAGCTAGACCCTTAAAACCTTATCATGGCACATATGCATCTCTGGACATTCTACGAGCCATAACAATGAAATGACAAATGAGGGGTCCTGTTGATGAGACTGGGGGTTCCCAGAAGTTAATTTGTGCAGGACCCCAAATTAAGGCACTAAACATGGGCACAATACACAACCTACGATAGGGCATCATATGGGCTGGCTACGTTCTGTTCCAGAATACCCTATAGTAGAAGAAATACAAACATCAGTCCATCATCTGGCAGAGTTTTCACAAGCAAAAACACAAAGAAGGATAGTAAAAGGGGAGGAACAGACGAGATGCCTGTGGAGATTGCAAAGCATTCCATTTACAGCCAGCGACATTCCCCTTGGACAAATTTTGGTCCCAGTGAAGTCAATGGCAAATCTACCAGACTCCAGATGGACCAGGTTCTGGGGCTCTATACTTCTGGGAGATGTTGACTTGGTACAGCTACGCTCAGCATTTCCACAATCCCAGGAGGAGAGCCATTTCTCTGGGGGATTGACATGGAGGAAACCTCTGCAAGGTTCCCCCTTCCCAGAGTTCTCTCCCTTGGTGGGGAGTGTCTGCCTCTTTGTAGAATAAGCAGTGGTTCTAGTCCCCAAACCATTTGGGGCTCTGTGGCTTCATGCTGACTCTACACCTGAAACACTACAACTGCACAGCTGCAGCAGCTAGCTGCAGCGCTTTTAATGTAGACACTACCTATGCCAATGGGAGGGGTTCTCCCATCCACCTCCCTCAGAGAACTCTTCCATCGATGTAGGGCTATCTACAGCAGGGGTTAGGTTAATTACATCACTCTGGAGTGTGGATTTTTCACACCCCTGAGCAACACAACTGGGTTGACGTAACTTTTTAGTGTCAACCAGGCCGAAGGCTCCAAAAGGAGCCCCCATGCTGAGCTTCAGCCATTGAGACATGAAGGGGTATCCCACTGAGGGGAGGGCACAGAAAGTACAACAGAACCTGAACTCAGTAACCTTTACAATGGCATTTGCTCTGAGTGCCAGGGGAGACAATGTGCACTCCTCCCAGGACCTGCCTTCAGCCAACCCACCTCTCTATGTACAAAACCCCTGAGGAGTAAAGCAAGTGAGTGCTGCAGAAACTCGGGGAGAGGTGAGATCCACACATGAATCTGGGGAAAATTAATTCTTCTCCAGCTCCCCGAGATGTTCTAAGCACCCAAGTCTCAGCGGGACTTGTGCTCAGCACCTCTTAGGATAATGGCAAAAATCTGAAGTAGCGCCAGAGACTTCAGACTCATTCTCATTGGTGCAAATGAGATCAGAATTGAGTCTGCCATGATCATTTGGACAGTTCCCAATTTCCCAAGTCTAAAGAATACATAAAAGGGTGTCAAATTGTAGAAGATCAGGCCCCAGTGATGTAGTGTTTGATGCTCTGTTGCTGTGGTTGGTTTGTGGAGATTGTGGTCTCAATTTTCAAAACTAGGGTGTTTTGCAGAGGAGGAGGGCTCAATTTCTGGTGTCTAACTGGAGACACTTGACAAGGCTTGATTTCCCAAAAGCAATGAACACCCACCAAATGAGACTTTTGCATATTTTCTACGAGCTTAGCAGTAAGAGCACATGCAAGTGTTATTATAGCCCATAGTGGTGGGGTCTTTAGTGCAAAATATACCTTGTTCTCCTCATAAAACATACACTTGCCAAGCAAAACTGGAGTTTATAGGATAAGGTTCCTTTCATTACAAGGTTCTTACTACAACAGTGTGATGCTATTATAGGCTACTACATATATCACATGTATCTTTTGTTATCAGACATGCAAAAAATAGAATGTTACTGGGACTTGAATACATGAAAATTATAACAAATACTTTTTCACTCTCTTCCCCTCTTCACAAAAAAATTGAGGAACAGTTTGAACCTAAACCAGAATTTCTTTATTCTGCTTTAATATCAAATGATTGCTTGCTTTTAGGCTGATAAATTTTGGATCATTACAGTATTTAAGAGGGTGGAGGGGAAACAGAGTTAATTGTTACCACTTGTACTTGATTCATCTCTTCTCCATCTGGCTTGTCAAATATCTTTTCCTTTGAAAACGCACACTGTTGAAATCCCTCAACTAAAACTTCAGAATTCAAACTACTGGGACGCTAACAGAGACTGAAGCTAGATTTGCACAATCTGGGTACGTCTACACTACAATAGGGACCAGACCTCCCAGACGTACACTAACTTGCCAAAAGTAGCAGTGTGAACACTGCAGGACAGGTGTTGGCGCAGGCTGGCTGCCCGAGTACAAGCCTTGCCTGCCCTCTTGCCCCTCTGGGACCAAGCTGAGATAACCACCCATACTGCAACAGCCAAGCTGCTATTTTTAGCATGCTAGCTCGAGCGGAGGCATGCCCAGGCTGGAAGGCATGCTCCCAACAGCAGTGTAGATGTACCCTCTGAGTCTTCTGAAGCTTACCTCTCTTTGTAAGCACTGAGGGGAAAATGCCCACTTTTCGTAAATCACCTTTTCCTAGGAGTTAGCAGCATCGACTTAGATGAGGGCAACTAATTGTTCGATGAATTTTTTTCCTTAGTTAACTAAATTCTGATTTTTCTTTATGACTGAGCAGATTGCAAAAGACACATTATTATACTGGCCCATCATAAATGGATTATAGGTGGCTGTGTGTTTTGGTGGTGGTGGTATGTTTTGTTTTGTTGGGGGATTGGGGAGGGGTCATTTCTCAGTAACCTATGCATTTATAATTTCTGTATAGCACCATATTTTTTTGGCAGGAGGGCCTTTAATAAATATTGGGCCTGATTCACTACTCTGTTATACCACTGTGACTCCACTGACTTCAACACTGGTGTAACCGAACAGTGAATCATGCCTATTAATTATATTATTATTATTCTCATCATCATCATTAACTGTTAACAGAAAAACACAAGACACATGAGAAAATTATGCAGCACCAGATCAGGATGAATAAGTACAGTTTCTAGTGTATATATTTTTAAAAGAACTTACGAGAATCAGAAAGTAAAGTCCACTAGAAATGGATTATAAAAAAAAGTGAAACTGAACAGTAGATTGAAAAACAACAATTTTGTGCTAAATATCAAAATCTGAAAGTTGTTTCATTTTGTAGGAGTCAAAGTGGCCCCACGGTTTGTTTTTATGAACTTTTCCATGACGTGTTTGATCCATATTTTATTGAGGTCTTCAGCAAAATCTTTACTGAAATGTTTAATTATCTGAAACTCATTTCTTCTTACTACAAACTAAGATTTTGTGAAATGAAAATTTTCTAAAATGATTTCAATAAAAATTTCAAGAAAGGTATAGAAAACATTTCAAAAATCAGATTTTGTTAATTTCATTAATTTTTTGCAAAATGTTTCATGTTCAAAAAAGGCCATGTTTTTACACCAAAAAAATCTTTTTGTGCAAAAAGCTTTGACCAGCTTTACCAATATTTTATTTTCATTGTCTCAACTAAAAAAAATACAAGCAGCATAAATGATAAAAAAGCAAATAATGGTGGTAATTATCTTTCTGTTTTAATATGTGGAAAGATGACTTAGTAGGCAAGAAGACAAGACAAAATATTAAACAGATTATCTCTTTACATTTCCTGATGGCAGTATTACTTGGCCTTCTCTCATACAGAGCCTAATGTATTACTATTCTGTTCTGTTTAGATTCTTCTGCCACCCCTGTCACTATGGTATTTGAGTGCCTTTCACTTGTGCTGCAGAACTACTACTACTAATTCATTAGGAGGAAAAAAAACAGGCTTACAGGGCACAGGTAGGAAAGACTATGCCTTTTATTTCTTCTCTGTGGAAACAGACAGGATGTTACTTGCAATAACAAGACTCCCTGAAGAATATCCAAACAGAGAATTCCTAAATCAATCCAGGCACCAACAGCTCAAGCAGCCACAAGTCTATTTTCCCGGACTCCCCTGCCTTTTACCTTTGTCCAGGGAAAGCAGACTTCTGCCTATTTAAGGTGCAGCCCTTATGGCAAAACAACATTCTTTCTGCAGGGGAAGAGGCTGACAGCTTCCGATTTAAGGGGGGTGGGGCTGTGCAGTTCTCGGGCTGCAGTTTGATAATGGTTTACTATGTAAAGTTAGACAGCAGCAGCATTATCGGGAAGGTCAAAGGAAAACAGAACCTATCGCCTGCCATATGTTTAAAGTCTAACAGCCTGGAAAGGAAAAGGAGATTTATTTGGAACGAAGGTAAGAATGGGGAGAGGGGCTAGGAAAAGGAACAAGGAATGGGTATGGTTCCTCTCATGTACCTCTTCTTTCCAAACGAACAACTACTCAGCATCATCAAAGAACAAAACGGCAAGAGCTTTATGGACATCTAATTAAAGATAACGTGAATGGGCTCCCTTCTCCTCTCAGCTCTGTAAGCACAAGGTCCAGATCCAAAGCCCACTGATGGCAATGGAGACTTCCAGTCACTGGGATTTGGAGTAAACCCTACATCAGGAGTAACATCAGTGAAGTCAACAGAAAAACACTGGTGTAAAACTGATGTGAGAGAAGAATCAGAATTATTTTCACAAGAAATGTAACCCGTGTTTACACTTCACATAGTAGCAAAGGAAAAAAGCTGCTTAAATAAGCATACATTTCACTTTGGGCCTGATCCAATGTCCATTGGAGTCAAAGGAAAGACTCCAGTCCATTCCAATGTGTGTGGGATCAGGTCCTTCAAGGGAAAATGGAAAGTTTATGGGTGGACATTTTACTTTCAGTGTCAAAATACTTTATATTTTTTCTCACTCACTTAAAAATAAATCTACTAAAACCTAATTTTACACAAAGACCAGAAATGAAACTGATCTCTTGCTTGAGCTGTAGTGCTTGGCAAACAGGAGATGGCTTCTGCTGTTCCTCAGGAGAATAGTAGGGCTGCCAGTCATACTGGCCTGACCTCAATGTCTGTCACCATTTTTAAGGCGATTATTATTTGGCTACAAAAAAAAACTGCTTCAGACTCCAACTTGGCAAGTCAGATACCAGTCTGGGAGTGATTTTGTGTTTTTTAAAACTTGGAGGTAGAAATCTGTCACTTTTCAATTACCAGTGAATGGAAGCAAATTGCAGTTGGTGGGTTCAGACAACAATTTAGTGCTTAAAATTCAACTTTGAAATAAATTGTAAAAGAAATTTCTCGAACAAATAAGATCCGGCAAACATAAGTAGTTTGTACTTAAATACTAAGGTCACAGAGAAATACAAACAATACAGAAAGACAGACAGACTTCAACATATGCACTCCCATTAATACAAAATATAAACTATAGAGTCTAATATTGGATTATATCGTACCATCAGATTTGTATGCAGAACTCACTATTGATATAATCTGGCCCACGACTTCTAAAAAAATTCACAAAGTGATCAAACCCTGACGTGCAGATTCTTTTCCAGCTCTCTTCCAACTGACTTTAACGGGATGACTCGCATGAGTAAGGATTTTCCGGGACTGGGCCCATAGTCCCTAATGCCATCTGATCACTTTTGCTATTTAAAAAGACAAAAATGATTATTACTGTTGCAATGACTAAGTTTTGTCAGTATGGGTCTTCTTTTTCCTTTAAAATTTTATAGTCATTTTAAATGAATAGACTTTTAAACAGAAGTGACACCCAAATGGCCTTAACTAAAACTCCTCTAGCTAGATCTACAGATGACAGACGGATACATTCTCCTTCAGAAGTCATTAAGGTCTATCAGGTCAATGATCCATCAGCTAAGAAATCTCATGTAAGCCTTGACCCAATAGAGCATCAAAGCTCCTTCAAAGCAGTCACCCGATTATGCAGTAAACAATACTCTGTGTCAACAGTCCATAATTATGTATTTACCCAATGGCTGTTAGGGACAATCAAGTTAATAATTCACTTTTTAAATACAGCGTAATTATATAGTTACAGAGAAGTTCCAAATAATTGTGCTCGTTCTCATACACCTATATGATGAATTGTTTCCTTTTTTTCTTTCTGATAGTTCCCTTTTTCTTTTAGTCTTTTCTTTCCTTCTAACAGCAACAGTACTGAACATGAATACCAGGCAGAGGATACTAAAGCATAAAAAATGCATATTAAAATGATGCTAACAGTTAACTGCTGCAAGTTTTATTCAAGAGACAGTATGGTCTAATGGATAGCATGCAAGAGATACGAGTTCTAGTCCTGCTATTCACCGACTGTGTGACATCAGGCAAGGCTCTTTACCCTTGTTTTGTCCATTTAGAATGCAAACTCTTCAGAAGAAGGACTATCTATACAGCCTTCAACACAGAGGGGCCCTGATCACAATGGTGATCACTAGGTGCTAGTATAATATAAATAATTATAGTAAAACAAAACTTTGACTGACGTCAATAGGAGGACTACAAGATTTGATCATAAAGTTATATGGGCTAAATATTTGGCCATGAGTAAAAAGGGAGAACCCCTCAAATGTCAATGCTCTCGTTTCACACACATGGGCAAACTGCATGCTGCAAGTGCAAATGGATGGGATGTCTTGGAGTGTGCACACAAAGGTTTATTTGCATCACCAGTGTAGATGCACAGTGGCAGCACCCAGAAAATTTGGTCCTATGGGTTTGAGTTCTCTCACGAAAGCAGGAAATATATCCATGTTGTCATGCCCATCCTTCACTAACAGTGTTTTTGTTCAGAGGTGCAAAGCCATATATGATGACACCTAAGAACATACAATGTTTTCTGACCTCAGCAACATCTCAGCACAATGCAGAGGGAAAGGTAGATCTAGATTTCTAGGCTTTCATCCCATATTCCCTTTTTTCTAAAGGTTTATGTCCCAACCTTTACGTTATTTTGTTTTGAAACTGCTAATACTGTTTAGTTTTAATTATTAATTATTTACATTAATTATATTAATACCCCATGTACTATATGTATGTAACAAAATATCTTCTCACAAATACAGGATCAGAAACAGTCATGTGATTTTGTAGTAATCAGCATAACTACTAGTGCTTTACAACTCAATTAAACTCTGTGGGAAATTGCTGAAAGACAGTAATGCAATATGTTTGCCACTCCTGGAGAAACTGAACTGAGATGACATTTTAAAACCACTCAATGTCTACTCACTGGAAGAAATGCTGGATGGAATATTCACACCACTGGTCACTATTAGAGCAACTTGGAGTAAGTTCATTGGAGGAAATCTACGTAGAAGTAGTGCCCATTCCTTATTGCCTTTATTTATTTATTTTTGTAGAGAATGCACTGTAATACTTTACATGTCATTTTCTATTTCTCTAATACCATCCCAGATTCTGTTAAGTATAAATTCTTTCACCTATAAATAGACTTTTTGTATTACACTTTTAAAGCATAGAGTTGCATGGCACACTGTATTTTGTTAGTAAACATAACAGAACAAATTTATTCTTAGTGTATTAAGTTAATGGAGTTACACCTGCAATGAATTTAGCCCAACACACTCACTCAGGAGGCAGCTGGAATATTGCTGCTTGTAATACTTGATCACAAGATAGGGCGTGCATGGTGCTCCTGGCCAGGACCCTACTGCCCTTCTGCAACTGCTAGTACCAGGAAAGCAATACTAAGGAGAGTGCCCATTGCATCCATAGCATAGTAGTTGCCACTCATGGAGGCAGTGTTCTGAATGTCTGAGCATTCCACAACCAAGGCTATGTCTACACAGCAACTGAAGGTATGATTGTAGCACAGGTAGGTACAGCCACACTAGCTTTGATCTAGTTAATGCAGGTAACAATAGTAGTGAAGCTGTGGCAGCATGAACTTCTGCGTGAGCTACCTCCCCAGTCCAAGACTGCCAGGGATCCTGGGTACATACATGCCAGCCCATGGCGCCATGTCTTCATACAGTTGTTACCCATACTCGCTACATTAAAGCTAATGTGCTACAACTACATCATGCCTTGACTGTAATGCCTCTGACAGCTGCCCCACAGTGCTCCATCGCGAGTGCAAAAGCCACATTCTCGCCGAGGCTGGAGATAGATCTTGTGAGCTGCACTGACGAGGGTGACATTCTGTGGGGAGAAGTTCTGATACATAAACAGGCCCTGGTGCTGCTCGAACAAGCTGTGTAAAACCATTTTCCCAGTTAAATGTTCTCAGTGCCAAAGTTTCACGGTAAAATGCTCACTTAGAATAATGTTGATGTAATTTTTTCAGACTAGATTGGGCTTGCTTCTGTAGCTCATAATTCTAATTGAAGGTCAACTTCAGGATTTTGGGGATACAGCTTGAGACCCTCCTCATCTTCTCAATCTCTTCTTCCCCCACACTCCCAAACAGATCCTCTAAATCTCACCTTCCCTCTCGTAATGCCCCTCCTATGCTTCAGTTTCCTCTTCCTCACCTACCAGTGCACTCAGACAGCAGCTCACTGTACCAGCTCAGGTTTACTTTGACAAACTGGGCCATCTTGGCCAGGAGTTCTGCGAGTCCCCAGAATCTCTGTCCACAGATTATCTACTGGAAAGGCAAAGCTTTATGATGTCCCTGAACAAGTTCAATGTCACTAAAGGAGCTGCAACTACAGTAAAGGCTGCACCTGACCCTTACAGAAGCAGGTTTTGTACTTGCACAACAGAGTATTAGGAGAATTGTTAATTTTTTCTTTGTAAACAGGACAAAAGATATTATAAAGTTCTTTGGTCTTGTTTGTATTATTCTGCCTCCTCTTTGTAATCTAAGAATCCTTGAAGTTGAAAATGATATAATGCTCAGGATACGTGGGGTTTAGGGAATGTGAGAATGAAGGAATTTCTATAGCTTTACTGTATTTTCAGGGCACACAGAGTATTTACCATATATCCAGTCAAGGAACACAAAAGGGGCATTTGAAAATTCAGTGGTTCAGGCTTCAGGAGTTTAAAGTCACAGAAAGGAAGATAAAGAGAAGAATTTCTTATTTATAGATTTGCAGATGAAATCCAATGAAAACATACCAAAAAATGTTTCTTTATGTCAGTAAGGCTGATTCAATTTCCAGGCTTGCAAGGTCTCTTCTATCTAAGTATTACCCGACCCCAATAACATACTGTGTTCCAAGGTTAAGATCTGTTTCCTTACAACAGTGCAGAAAGCTGTTGTTTCAGTTGCGGCTGCAGAATTCAGCTTTGAAGGACAAGTTAGTACCACACAACATTTAACTGGATTCAGTTCATCTGATTATACACTACCTTGCTTTCTGGAATATGTAATCATCTCTTTCTGATGACATTTTAAATATCTATCTAGATAAATAATTGCAGCAGTAATTGATAGCTGAGTCAAACTGGAAGATTATTGATTGGCACAGTACCCACTGAAACAAATGTTCATCTTTCAAACATTACAGTAAAGATGCTTAAATCTAACTTTTGCAGATAAATGATAAAAATCTGACTTACTGATAAAGCCACTGGAAGACAATATGCACTTTGGGATTTGATTACTTTGCGAAATTTTTTAGAAGAAAAATTAGGGATTGGAGTTTATTATATTTTATTTCAATAATTAGAAGGATATGGATAAGTAGTTGAATATAAACACAGGCAGAGAAGTTCCAAAGAGTTGTTCATTAACTGTCTTCCTTCCTAAATGGCATTTATCTGCTCTTTATTACTACTTACATATGAGTCTATCCTGCCATCTTTCTGCACATGTTGTATGTCTGTCTCTTTACCAGTGATGGGAGATACATAACCAAGTCAACAGCAACTCCCCTAGCCCCCCATCACTTTCTGTACAGCTGTTCCAGCGTGCATGATGGAGCCAGTTTAAATATTTATCCTCTTAGCAGACTATGAATAAAGTTGAAAGGAGAAGCTCAGATTCTGAGGGCCTGAATCTGAGCTCCCTCAAACTGGTGTAAATCAGGAGCAATTCCACTGAAGTCAGTGGAGTTACACCACTATAAAAACAGAATGAATGAGATCAGAATCCAGCAGATCTATAGATACCAAATTTTTGAGGGTTAAAAGTAAAACTAAGTCTCACATCTTGCAGGCAGGTGCTTGAGTCTACATTATTTTTTTAAATTACAGAATGACATCAACTCGGCAGCCCTTGCTTGTTCGCTATGGGGTGGAAGGACGGAGCAAATCTGTACAATGTATTGGTTGAAAAGAATCATGACTAACCAATGTGGCTGCTCATATGTGAGAAATGACAAGCAAATGAGCTGCCTGACAAAGAGAAGTGGAGCCATTGTGAGGTAAAGCCTGAAATTAGGAAAAAGCACCAGAATATTTGATCAAGGAACAAAGAATATAAATTCAGAGTAAGAGATGAAAAATGCACTGGAACGTTTTGAAACTGAGCCATTATGAGCTGATTTTGTCTCATAGCTACTGTTAAAAATCAGAAGCTTGTTAGATGTAATGATTATCTGCGCCTTGACACTTAAGGCATATGAGGGGGCTTGTCAAGCGGCTTTGCTCTAATTTAGAGATCCTCAGTTAATTAGAAAGCCCTCAGATTTTCTGCAAATGCAGGTCACTATCGACAGCTCATGCTTTTGATGCTTTTCCATGTGACAGTTGTTGGACTGACCTTCCACGAGCTGGCAGGGTTGTCCAGACTTTTACAGTGTCAGGAAATTCAATCACTCCTGCCAGCTTAAAGCAAGAAGTTACAAGTAAGGTTACTATACTCGTACACTCCGTTTCCTCACATTAAACAAAAGCTGATGAAATCAGCATTCGCTTACCACTATAAATAGCTCTAATTTCAATTTTTTTTCGTATTGGGTGTCACATTCAGCCCAAACTTCAGGGTACTCATTTATTTAAAAATCTCGCCGAGCACCACTCATGAGAAAGGGAAGTGTTTTACGGAGACTGACTCGCTTGCACTGAAACTGCAGCAATTGTGGAACAGAAACCCCTCTTTGATTTTGCTTCCTGATTTCTACATCAGGTATTAGAGGCTGCACCTGCACCGAGATTGAGTCCACGTTTTTATTGCAGACCACATTTGCAGAGGGGGAAGGTCATAAATCAGTCACACAAAAGGCTCAGTGTACTAATTGCTTAGCCCAGTAGTGAACTGCTGTTGTGTTTCTCTAAGTGCAGAAACAATTGGAGAGTTCAGTGTTAAATTATACAGACAGGTAAACTAAACTTGAAGGCCCAGTTCTGGTCCCACTGAAGGCAATGGAGCTTTGTATCTGTTTATTTGCTCTGTGTGCGTGTGTGTGTGTGCATGCTTGCTGCTTGGATATTTAAATAATGAAACGTGTCATGTGACTCGTCTAGGGAATGATCTAATTGTTATTGGAAACGTATTAAAACAGAAAAGGTGTGTAACTTGGAAAATAATCTATTGCTCATACACAGTGATCATTATTTTAAAGCCTGCTCCCCTTGGGCCTGATTCACTTCTGTCGTGTACTTTTGTATTCATGCAAAGTGAGTGCCAAGCAGAGTGATGCCATATCGTATCCACTTTGCACTGGCATGAATTAGTATACAAGGTACAGGGTAACAATGAATTGGGCTCACTTTGTTCAGCAGGTGTGATACCAGGCCCTAAAACAGCTCTTCCTATTACAGCACCAGGTAAAGAATCAGCCTTTATGAAGCTGTCTAAACAGAGACTTCCAAGACAAAGCAAATACATATTTGTAGAAATTAGATTTACATAAACAAGCATTAAAGCTCCAAAGCTGTGCCTTACTCCTGACCACAGAGTGAGTGTGAGGAGCTGCTCCGTGCCCAGTTTAGATAACCACGCCTTGTCCAGGAAAGGGGTTGCTGGGACACAAACCAACACAAGATTCTCCCACAGCACCTTCTAGCCATTAATCCACCAGTCCAACTAGGGACCAGCAAGACAGAGTTCCTTGTTCATATAGGAACTAGCATTTTTTACAACTGCTTCAATGTGCATCTTTATATGACAGACAAGATCAGTTATTGTTGTTTTGACTCTCTGACACAACTGAGGAGAAAGAAACTGAAATGCAAAACTGAAGGAAACCTTTCTTAACAACAAAAAATTTAAAACCGCTCTATGGAAATATAAGCAATAAAGCTGAAAGTTGTGGTGAACCTCCCATGGCTGCGTGACATGCGACAGTCACACAGTGAATCAGTGGCAGACACTAGAAGATTAACCTTCAGGAACAGTGCAGCATTGGCAGAGAAATGGATGAGATGATCTAATAGTTATTTTCCACCATTAATATGATTCAGCAATGATTTCACATAGATCTCTACATTATCTCAGCCTTAAGAAATAAATGTGTTGTCTGATCTTTCCCCTTCTAACTCAAGCGTAATACATACATTCATAAATTGCAAACTGGGCCCACTGTTGCTGTTCTTGTAGCCAAAACTTTTGCAGTGATATATAGATAGATTTAACTGTTTTTAGTGGCAATAATTTTTACAACCCATCTTGCAGGAGATCCAAAAATGTATGCAGATGAAGCAGAGAGGTGTAAAGCACACACCCAAGGAGGGAAGATTCCCACACCCCAGAGGGATTTTCTCCAAGGGACAATAGGCTGAGATCTCTCCCTTGAGGCTGTTGTTGAGGGAAAACAGTTTTAAAATACACTGGATGTGCCAGAGACCCTCCCTGGAAGGGACTATTGAAGAGATGTGCTTAATCAGCACACCTTTTGGCTGCACTGGTCATGCCCCCTCTCCAATTAGTGGTGCTCACTCTTAGGTCCTATTTGTCTCCAGTGTCCTCTCCCCAGACCTCAGCAGATGGTAGCTGACAGGTACATTGCCAAAGAGCATTTTACACCAGAGTCTATGGTGCCTGAAGTCAGGATACACCACTGGCCGAATCTGGCCCTGGGACTTCCTGTAGCATGGAAGTATATATTTTCCTATTGAACAAAAGACTTCTTCCATGTGGATATTGGGGCAGGAGAAATAACCAGTGGAGTTACACCAGGAATGAATACGGCCCATTCACTTGGAAAACTCATCTGTGGTGAGGAACAAAGTTTTGGCTGTCATGAGGGTGGGAGAATAGATATATGCCATTCCCAAAAACTCAGGCTCTGGGCACATGGCACAATCCTCAGAGGAATACGATATGAACCATCATTCAAAGAAGAAATAGAAGATTGGTGTTAGGCATGGGCTAAGATTTTACACGTGGGGAAGAATAAAATTAAAATAAGGACTTTTTAAGCATCTGATATAGATTGTAGAGGGCCCCATCTTTTCTAAGATAAGCATTTTGATATAGGAAAAATACAATCTACTAGAATTCTTTGAGGGGTTCAACAAGCATGTGGACAAGGAACCAGTGGATATAGTGTACTTAAATTTTCAGAAAGCCTTTTGACAAGGTTCCTCACCAAAAGGCTCTTAAACAAAGTAAGCTGCCACGGGATAAGAGGGAAGGTCATCTCATGGACTGGTAACTGGTTAAAAGATAAGAAACAAAGGGTAGGAATAAATGTTCAGTTTTCAGAATGGAGAGAGGTAAATAGTAGTGTCCCCCAGGAGTTTGTACTGGGACCAGTCCTCTTCAATATATTCATAAATGATCTGGAGAATGGGGTAAACAGTGAGGTGGCACAATTTGCAGATCATACAAACCTACTCAAGATATTCAAGTTCCAAGCAGACTGTGAAGAGCTACAAAAGGATCTCATAAAACTAGGTGACTGGGCAAAAGAATGGCTGATGAAATTCAATGTTGAAAAATGCAAAGTAAAACAATCCCAACTATAGATATAAAATGATGGGGTCTAAATTAGCTGTTACCACTCAAGAAAGAGATCTTGAAGTCATTGTGGATAGTTATCTAAAAACATCCACTCAATGTACAGCGGCAATCAAAAAAGCAAACAGAATGTTGGGAATCATTAAGGAAGAGATAGATAATAAGACAGAAAATAGCATATTGCCTCTATATAAATACAAGGTATGCCCACATCTTGAATACTGCGTGCAGATGTGGTCATCCCATCTCAAAAAAGATATATGGGAACAGGAAAAGGTTCAGAAAAGGGTAACAAAAATTATTAGGGATATGGAGCAGCTTCCATATGAGGAGAGATTAATAAGACTGGGACTTTTAAGCTTGAAAAAGAGATGGTATGGGGGGATTTAATTGCGGTCTATAAAACTGTGACTGGCGTGGAGAAAGTAAATAAGAAAGTGTTATTTACTCCTTTCTCATAACACAAGCACTAGGGGTCACCAAATGAAATTAATAGGCAATGGTTTAAAACAAAAGTATTTCTTCACACAACTCACAGTCAATGTGTGGAACTCCTTGCCAGAGGATGTTGTGAAGCCAAGATTATAACAAGGTTAAAAAAGGAACTGAATAAGTTATGGAGGATAGGTCCATCAGTGGATATTAGCAAGGATGGGCAGGGATGGTGTCCCTAGCCTCTGTTTGCCAGAAGTTGGGAATGGGCGACAGAGATGGATCACTTGACGATTACCTGTTCTGTTCATTCTCTCTGGGGCACCTCATATTGGCCACTGTCAGAAGACAGGATATTGGGCTAGACAGACCTTTGGTTTGACCCAGGATGGCCATTCTTATGTTCTTATTAATTGCCAGCACTTCGAAACCAGTGATAGGTGGTATCAGAAAACAAAAATATAGACAGATTAATTGTATAGTGTTTCATATTATCCACTGTCCCATGTCACAATATCCCTATTCAAGCTGAATGTCACCTTACTCCATGAGCAGCTCCATTGATTCCAACAGGACAGTTTGAAGATGAAGACGCTACTCAGTGAGAGTAAGGGGATCAGAATCTGCACCTCACATCTTCTATTGGGCCACCTAAGTGCTGCTGGTGCTCATAGAAGAATAGTTCTTGTGCACCCAGGAGAGATTTCTCCTCCTGGCTCCCTGCCACCCCCACCACCATTTTACTTTACAAATATACTGACAAAGGAAATGAAGGCCTCATTCCCCCTTCCATTTATGCTAGCAAAGAGAGCCCACAGCTATGGAACTCAGTTGGAGGATGAAACAAAGAGTGCCACCTCTTTCCACTGGTTCACAGGCACCTCTCCTTGGCTTCTCCCCAGGGGTCCAAGTCCTTAAGGAGCTGCACTGCACAGGGACCACAGAGCATTGGGGTGTCTAGTGAAAGTACAGAGGCAAAGGTCCACAGGTATCTGGGGAATCTGCAGCTTGGGCAGAGCTGAACCTCTGTGATATGCCTGGATGGGGAGTATCCCAGAAAGGGAAGCTTACAAGGGAGGATTAGCCCTAATTACATACAGCCCTGGTATGGCAAGTGAAGAGAAATCCCTGTAATTGTCTCTCTCATAACACTGGGTCACCTCTACCTGGCATATCTTTAGCTGTCTCCAGGCCCGCTGACAGCAATTCCAGACCACTGGGCCATGGCCAGGGCCATCCCTAGAGGAATGCAGGGCTTGGGGCAGAAGTGATGAATCCGTCACTTCCAGGACCAACTGCGCTGGCCCATCACGCTGGCTCCAAGTAGTCGTGGGAACCTAGGAGCCCTGTGGCCCACCCAGATGATTAAGGGCCCGGGGCTCCTGGCCGCCACCACTGTAGTACAGACCCCTTTTAAATTAGCTGGGCCCCTGGGCAATTGCCTTCTTTGCCCACCCCTATCCCCTTGACCCTCCGTCGTCGGGCCTGGCCATGTCTGTCATACTACAGGCGGTGTATATTCTGCATCAAAAGAAGACGAAGTGTATCAGTGTCCCCTGCAGCAGTAGGTTTATGCTTTTTTGCCTCCTTTTGACATTTCATTCCCATTCTCTACCTCCTTCATGTTTCACAGCATATCCAGCCCAGGCTGCTGCCTCCCAGGCTCCTCCCACACAACCACACACAAGCATCCCCACGCAGGACATACCCACACAATCCAAACACCTGGTAAACCCTCAACACACAGTTCATTCACAGAGCTCCCACACTGCACATGTTCCATTTGCAACTCTCCTCAGACACTCACACACCACTCACACCTGGAAGCCCCCTCACACACACTCACAAACACTGTTTACCCACAATCCCCCTGAAACACACTTCATCACACTACCTCTCTCCCACATACACGTGCCTGGCATGCTCCCCTCAACCCCACACTCACACCTGGCTCAACAAAACACACAACCCCTCTTAGGCCACTAACATTGAATGGAGTATGGAGGGAGAGTGATTCTTCCTGCTGCTACCTGGAAGAAGTATGACCTGCCATCCCCTAGGCCCTGAGCAGGGAAAGCCAGGGCTGTCCTAGGGTCAGGGAAGTCTTCACTCCCCTCCCCATGTCACTGCCCATTGCTGGATCCTCTGTGAGCCAACAGTGAGAAACAGCCTGCTCTCCACCCAAAAGCACAGACTGCATGAAGACCCATCCAAAAACCAGGCTTGGGACAAATGCCTTACCTGTATTCTGTACCCCCACCTCCTACCCCATCTCGGGAGCTGCCCTGGTAAACAGGGGTAGTCCACTAACTTCAGTGGAATTTCACCCACTTCATGTAGGGCTGAAGTTGACAGTCTTGCCTCGCACTTAAGATGTAGAAGGTCACCAGTATAATATGTAGAAAAAGAGTATAAAGCTAATATTCTTTCTGGCTGCCTATATGGAAACTGGGGAGCTGTCTTCCCTAATAGAGAATACGTTCCCAGGGGTAACACTGCTGTCTGGGAATATCCTTGTGATACATGACTACACAATCAGATCAGAGATAAATGAGAAACCCCTGTCCCCCAATGAAGTCAATAATTTCACCAGGGCCAGCAGTTCGTCTAAAGTGAATTCTTCAGGTTATTGATTAATTATTATTAATTATTATTATTATTATTAATTTGCATGGCAGTAGTATTTAGAAGCCCCAGTCAAGGATCAGGGCCCCACTGAGCTAGATGCTGCATGTGCAGATAAGAAAATGACAGTTCCTATACCTGAAAGCTTACTATCATTGTTATTCCTATAAACTTTACAATATGGACTGCCACGATAAACAGGCAACCCCTTCAACGTCTGTGGGTCTTTCATGGTGCCCAACATTATTTTAATAATAATCTAATAAATCAATAACAACATTAATACTGAGAATTTGCCCTTCATAATGTCCTAAATCCAAATGCCTCAAAGTGTTTTACAAATGTTCTTTAATTAAACTCAAAATAGCCATGTCAGCTAAGTCAGTAGTGCTCTTCTCATTCTGTAGATGTGAAAAAAGAGGCACAGAGACATTAAGAGATTTACCCAAGATCACACAGTGACTGAGTGGCAGAGCTGGGATTAGACCACAGAAGTCTTAACTCCTAGTCTCCATAACAAACACTGATCTTGCTTCCACTGCATTCAATAGCAAAACTCCCATTGACTTCGATGGTGCAAATGAAAAGAGTCCGTATCATCCCAAATTTTCCTAAACAAGAGTATGAAATGGTAATTTTTTAAAAAGCATTTTTTCCTGCTGCTGTTCAAATTGGGCCTGATTCTCCATTGCCCTGCACCTTAGCTAGTCCATTTACCTATGAGTAAAACAGTGATGTAATCTTACATCCACCTGCACACATGACTGCACAAGGTAAACAGCAGAGGAGAATTGGGCCTGAGGAACAAAGCAGTGGAGAATTAGGCCCATCACTTTGGCTGTTTAAAAATAATCTTATACTTCTTGTTTGGGATGCGTCTGAGAGAACATAAAAATGGTACTGTGTGTCTTGCAGTACAGAATGCAAGAGGTACTTCAGTCATCATTTTACCTGAATGATTTCTCTGAAAATACACCATATGTGGCAGGGAGGAGAGATAACTATATATATGGTGTGCTTGAAATTGCCATCAGGTTCACCTACTTTCTTTTCCTATGTCCTTGGCAATCCAGTTAAGATTTGACAGCATTTAAAGATGACAGTGCTTGAGGTAATGGGACAATGCCATAACAGGATTACAGGAAATGTGAAAGAAAGGACATACGTATGTAATGTCATTTAGGTAATGTAATCTATGAACACTTTTTGCATTGTTTTTTTGCTGACAAAGAAGTCAGTATCACTTATACAATTCCTTTTAAACTATGTTATGGCCACAAATAGTTTACTTCTGCACATGAAAGATACCCTAAATATACTGTTACAAATATTTTGTCAAACTTTCTAGGTGTATCTTAAAGGAAGGAATTAAAATAGAACTAGAGCATGAGAGAAAGAAAGAAAGAAAGAAAGAAAGAAAGAAAGAAAGAAAGAAAGA
>ML677359.1:14225672-14237937 GCA_007922305.1 Dermatemys mawii | reverse complement strand
AGAAAGAAAGAAAGAAAGAAAGAAAGAAAGAAAGAAAGAAAGAAAGAAAGAAAGAAAGAAAGAAAGAAAGAAAGAAAGAAAGAAAGAACCTGGGAAGGGATGTTAGAAAGGGAGGGCAGCTAAATTAAAAGAAGCCTCAAACACATTTCTAATGTAACTACAGTGTTTGGAGTTTAAAGATCCTTCTCATTTCTACCATATTATTTCTTCCCTAAAGCTCAACACACCCCTTTACATCAGTATTCCTTTTTAGTAGCATCACAGCTGCCCCTGTCCGCCACTAAAACAGCTTCCTCATTGTCCCACACCACAAGTTTTGTTGTGTGCCAAGTGACTGACCACAAACAAAAGCTTGTTTGACCAACACTTGTTCCAAAACAAAACACCGGCTATAGGAGGAAGTACTGCAAAGGAGGCTGAATTGATATTCTGACAATTTCAAATCCAAACAGAGAAGCGTTCTCTTCTGGAACTTGCATTCTTGCCAAACAATGGTGTCTGATCTCCCTATTCACTGCATGCTTTATACCCCACCACAAAAAAAATTCTCTTAAAACCATGTTTATTATCTAGTCCAATAAGTAGAATAGATGCTGTTAAATAGAGCTAGTAACAATCCAATGTGTGGTATCTGCATTGTTTTGGGACTTGACTGCAGACAGTCAGCATTGTTCATTTGGTGGTGAACACTATTCCCTCAAATTCTAATCTAATTGCATAGAACTGGAGAGCTCACAGGGCCAAATTCTGCTCTCAGTTACAGACATCAGTGAAGTTACTCCAGATTTACTGGGAAGGATTTGGCCTACTATGAGCATAGAGGGGAGGGTGTAGATTCAAAACAGGGTTCATGTTACTTCAACATGGAAACCTTTGTGGATTCAAAAAATAAAGACATTTCCCAGACGTGTCAAAACTGAAGCAAAAAGGTTAGTTCCTATCAATGTAAAAAGCAGAAGCCTTTGCTGGATTCAGAAATAGCTTGTTGGTCTAAATTGATTGGTAGGTGATATGGTGGTTGATTAATTCTGTCCTAATCAGTTGGTGTTACTACTGTGCAATATGGAAGATGAATAAGGACAATTCAAGGGACAACTGAGAGAACACCAGGAACCAAAAAGCCCTAAAAATATAATTGATAAAAGATAGACCAGTATCTTCCTTTCTGAATAAAATGGGCTTTTTTTAACCTTTCCTGCTTTCTCTCAAATGGCTCCTTTTCCTGTACCTGACTGAAGTAACTGATAGGAAAAAGAAGAGTCTTTACTGTGTGTATGTGTCTGTGTCTGCGTGTGTGAGAGAGAGATATTAGCATGTTAAGTTACTGATTAGAAGAAACACCCTCCTTTAGACAGCCGGTACACACCCTTGATAAGTACAGTTGAAAACCAGTCACATATTCCCACTAATATATATTGTATGTGAGCCTGACAGTCTTACCCGTTAATAAACAGACATTTAATTTTTCATTACTTTCAGTCATGGAACATCTGCAATGTTTAGGCGGTGTTTTAAAGGGTAGTCATCAGCACTGCACATTGCCATAGATGACAGAATAGTCTGATAGTGACAGAATGTATAAGCCAATCCCACAGAAAGTGCCATTTTTAGAAAAAATTCCAAAGCAACAGGAAAGATCACATTGATTTTTTCCCCCTTTAGTAAACAAGTCAGTTGCACCAAAATAATTTTCTGAAGCACAGAAAACCAATATTTTATGGAAAGTGCAACACATCATCTGTATATGGATCCTGCTGTAGTGATGGTGGAGCTCTAATAGGGATTCAGTGGAGCAAAAGCTGAATGTGTTGGAGTCAGACTGCTTCCAGCGACCGTATTAACGGGATCTGAAGTGTGTGCTGTCTAATTATTCACAGCAAAAATGAAGGGCTAATTTCCCTGTGCAATACAATAATCTGGTTTCCTAGTTGCTAGACAAAGTAACTCTGGCTTACTTTCAAACAAGAATTGCTTGTCTCTTATTCAAAGAAAATGAATATGCTGAATTCTTCTACGTGCTCATTGTGGGCTTTCCATTGACTTCGATGTAAGCAAGACTGGGCCCTAAATGTATCAAAGTATTTACCTATTCACTTTTAGGACTTTCTAGCGGAACCTACTTGTAATAAACCTGGCTATAATTGAATTCCTTCTGAAATGAGCATACTTAGCACTTACACAGCACTTCACACAATTAACTAATCAATCCTCCCAAAGTCACCTGCGATGAAGTAAATATTAGGCTCCCCATTTTACAGATGGGAAAAATGAGACCTGGAATTAGTGGCAGAATCAGCCTTACAACTGAGGTATTCTTGGCTCCCAGGCTTCCTCCCAAACCACCAGATCAGAAAACATGACTTCACTGAGAGAGGTGATGTCCCATTGTGATTAGAGGACAATTTTCAAAACTTGATTTAATATTCCATATGGTGCTGCAAATGGTATTTAATATACCAGATAGTGTCAAAAATCAGAGTGGGGATTGCATAAGAGTGAAGCAAACTCGCCCTCACAGTAATAAACCATGCTTATAAAACACATTGGTCTCCCTCACACACAAACCCTACATGCTGGGGCCCTGGTCAGGGAAAGCAGTGAATTGTTAGCTCCTCAGTGTCAAAATGGCAGTAGGCTAGAGCTACACCGGTCCTGAAGCCCAAACGAGTTCAAAGCCAGGTGCAGCTTGCTGCCAGTCAATCGCTTCGTCTGAGCAACCAGTTCTAGCTATCCAAAGGGCTGTCGTGATTTACAAGAAAGACGGGCAAATAATTATTTGCACCAATCCTTTCCTCTTTCTCAGTATTTTATTTTGATGAGATAGAAATGTGTATTTCTCTGTAGAAATCTCTGAGAATCTTACTGCTAGTGTTCAGCGAAAGCTGCAAAATAGAGATCTGGATTTCAACCCCCCTGAAGTTCAGTGCTGCTTTAGGTCCAGGGAAGTATTCTAAAGATGTGTAAAATCCACATCCCTCAGTGTAGAGGAAAGAATTTTTCTCTGGATTCTGGTAACCACAAGCCTTGCTGTCCTCTAGTTTTCAAGCTGATTAATTACAAGATCTTTCCAACAGATAGAGCATTCAGAGCTTCACAAATGGCTACGGTACAGGTAGAGAGGCACCAAAGTCAATGGAGCGATGACAATTTACACCAATTTGCCCCATTATGCCTGATCCAGTGAGGCTGTAAACACTTGTCATTCCTATTCACTTCAGCGGGAGCTGGGGTTGTACGTTTCAGGATCAGACCTGTAGCATTACAACGGGCTGTGCAGGGACAAGTGTAATCAATACGCAAACTCCTTTTGCCACCATAATCCTACATTTTAAAGTTGCCATGTGCCCTGCCTCGCCTCACAATCTCTTCTAAAGCTGAGTTCTTAAAGAACCCTGATGCTGGTGACTGATGCTCCAGTTTTATAGTTACAACTTTTTTAATTTGGCATTTTATACAGAGTAGTACCCTGCTTTACTTCATACTCACAGACCGTCAGGCCAATGCCTCTGTTACTGCAGATGGTTAAAGAAACAATAACTGCAAGAGCTGGCGGCCTGGCTCAAACCTGAAAACTCCAGCTAGAAGGCACACAGACCCCACATTCAGAAAATGCAACCAGGCATGGGCTATAAACTGAGTACATTTGTGGTTCTACATCTACCAGATCCCTCAAAAACACAAGGGATTGTAGTATTTGAAAATTACCATTGGGAATTATTGTTTGCTGCCATAAATCAGACAGCAGATCCCATTCCCATTCCCACTTGCAACTCAGCCAGGACCACATGTGCAGTGATTTCCGTCAGTTATGCTCTTTTTGGTACAGCCCCAAAATTTCTTGAAAATCAAGCCTAATAATTTGCACCTCTACAGAGTCTCTAAAAGCTCTGTACAAATGATAGTTAAACCCTGCAACATCCTTTAGAGAGTAAAGTAAGAATTACTTTACTCACTGATGAAATTCAGCTACCTCAAGGGTGGAACATAGCTGGAGTTCAATAGTGCTCAGCAGCAATCCATATTTTAGGGAAGAATTAGGTAGTTTGGGGTACAATAATGTATCCAACTGATATTGCAAGAAAAATGTAGCTACCCATGTTAGAATATGACCAGGATAACAGAGTGAACTTGTCTGCCCTATCTAGACATGCCATGGGGTTGTTATTATTATGATGTATTATAATAGCATCTAGGAGCCCCTGTCAGGAACCAGGACCCTATTATGCTAGCTGCTGTACAAACACAAAACAAAAAGACTATCCCTGCTGATTTCCATAAATTGTCAGAACCTTGATTTGGTACCTTATCTGAAAGATGGCATTTCCAGGAGCATGTTGTTGGGGCACTGGGACAGACTCAAAGGAGAGTGCCCTCTTCCTGACTCACCATCACCACTTCTTCCAGGGGTCTCCCATTTGAGTTCTGAGCCAGCTATTTAGTTTGTGACTGCTGATGGGAATCCCAGCACTGGGTGTCGGGTTGCCAACTTTCACTGGGCTAATTCCTGGAGGTTTCATCACATGACAATCTTTAATTAAAGATGAATGTTTAATTCCTGGAAACTCCAGGACAATCCTGGAGGGTTGGCAACCCTAACGGGGTGGCATGGCATGAACAGCCCGCTGTTTTTCAACTCACTGTGTATAGATGAATCCCACTCAGTGGGCCGTCCTCTCAAGATAGTGGGCAGTTCTGTGCTATTTAGAATAGAGTTTGTTGGAGCTATGGCCAATGAACCTGAAATCTAGGACACCACTCTAGGAGGCCAAAACTGAGGTAAGTGCAATACATATTTAAATTACATTTTCAAAAATATTAAATATTGATATTTTACTAGAAGGAAATTCTAGAGAAGTCCTACATGTGGATATAATGGGATCTATCCTTCTCTGGGCAAAAAGAGTCTTAATCAGAAATTAGGGCATTAGCTTGGTGGAGCGGATACTCAGAAAGCACACGAACTGCTCTCAGGGCAGTACATAAAAGAAATAAATGTGTGTGACTCCAGACTTCCATATGGAAAGTCCTGTATCTCTGGCTCTCTGATTTTTACACTGTCCTGATAAAACAAAACATTTCGATTAGAAACCTTGAGTACTTTTATCAGTTTCAAGCCATATAGTGATGTGTGTAACTTAAAATACAAATACTGTGAAAACATTAAAAGAGCTACAACTATGGCCCTTGTACCATCCCCTCAATACACATTTTGGAAAGACATAAATGAATCTGAAAGTTGCTGAACAGGATATTCACATGTTGTTTAATTCTTGTTGGAGTTGTCATGGCATGGACATCCACAACACTCAAGAGAAAGATTTAAACACCCAACAATGCCTCGTGGAAAAATTTGGAAAACATTCAATTTAGGGTAAATTTTGATGCTCTGGTTATCTTCCTTTTTGCATATTTATCATTCTGGTTTTCATTGCTTGGAAAACAGGATCTTTATCCTTAACAACTTATTTGCTTCTGCTGCGATTCCATCCACACCCAAAGCCAAAGGTCTGGTGCCAGTCTCACATCAGTGTAAGTTACGAGCAACTTTACTGCAGTCAGTTGGCTTACACTGGTATAAAACTAGAGTGAACAGATGTCCCAAAATTATAGTGACAATCCTGATTTTGGGGGCTCTTTCTTATACAGGCACCTATTACCTCCCACCCCATCCCGATTTTTCACACTTGCCCTCTGGTCACTCTACATAATACTGATACATATGAGATGAGAATCAGCCTCACAGGGCCAGATTCTGCTCTCAGTTACATAGCGGTAAATCTGGACTAACTCAATGGACTTCAGTGAAGTTACTCTGGATTTACTCTGTTGTAACTGCAAGCAGAGTCTAGACCATACCCCTCTGTGACATGACAATTCGTTGCTGTGGTAACATTTTTGATGCCACAGACAGCATTTTCATTTGAAGTGAGGAATAAACAGCTGGATCAAAGCTTCGCATAAGATAAAAAATAAAAGGTCCTGAAGCCTAGAGTCAGGCAAAGCTCGCACTGGGCCTTATTCTTCTCCCATTTACATGTGTATAAATCAGGAGAAACTCAGCTGGAGTCAGTGGAGTCATGCTGGTGCTAAGATGCTGTAAAGGAAGAGAATCGGGGACAACAGGAGTTTTGCCTGAGATAGAGTTTCTGGATCAGGCCTGCTGTAAATATTCCTAGTGAGAGAGGCCAGATCATCCTCTCCTGTGGCCGTGGAGGGAGAAAATCACACACATCCCAACACGCACAATCCTATGGGAGAGATGGGGATTGAAAAGAGGACTCTCTAAACCTGGTGGCTCCGTGTGAGGCCAGGGCTGTGTGTGGATCTTTTGCTTCTGCACTAGGTTTAGCTCCTTCAGACTTTCCCCTACCTCCTGGGCTCCCTGGCAGTAGCTGCCTGCTCAGAGCAACTGGAAGAATAATAGACCTCAAAATAACCAACCCCGGGTGTTCAACAATCACAAGTTAGAGCCAAAAATACTGAGAGATTGGCTTAAAAGTCATGAAATTTTTTAAAAATAATTCCTTTTGGATTCTTGTTATTTGCCTTCTGATTTTTCTTCCATTAGGCTGCTCCTGAGTCACTTTTTCAAGCTTTACTCTGCAACCATGAAGGCTAGAAACCTTTTTTTAAAAAATGAAGCTGAGATTCTCATGTAATCCCATGACTCCATGCACTGGAGCTTCAAGCAAAACACATCACAAGAATAATGATAAAATCATAGGAATTGACAATGCTGGCAAGCATGTATTAGCTTTTCAGATTGACTTCCACAGGGTCAGAGCAGAGATGTTTGTATCCTATGTCCATCCCCTAAACTGTCCAGACTTGACCCCCTCCCCAAACACATACCCAGACAGGACAGAGAGGTTGTTTTAACATCATCTAAGCATATCCTTGTTTTGGAAAGACATGGTAATATTCTGTTTTGGGGCCTGATCCAAAAAGCTTCCAGTCGGACGACTCCCATTGACTGCATTTGGTTTGGGATCGAGCCTTTGCTGAGCAATTTACATGAAGGGTCAGATCTCAGGATAACAAGACAATGGATTGTGGGTCCGGGTAGCATTTGCAGCATGCAATAAAAATACGCTTCCAACAATGATAAGAAACATGCCTACCAGAAACCCTGGAAATCTGACAGCTTTTTGTGTTGTAATAATGCAATTCAAAAGACTATCACAATTGTATAAATATTTGTACAGACACTTATCACTGTAACAATCAGATACCAAGTCCCTCTAAATCAGTTGATTTGCGTAAAGTCATTGCCTCAGTATGTGGAAGCCTGCTAAATGAAATTATGCAAACCCAATGTAATGATCTATACAGTGAAACATAAAGCCTGTGTTTATGTAAATAGACTAAGTCCTCTAACATCCTTACAGTTCTAGGTAGCTGTCAGCAAAAGAAAATTAACATTGGAATCAAATTTCCAAGCCTACTAAAAGAACATGTGCAGGAAGTACATCTTAGCCCAGGAATTAATTAATTATTATTAATACAATGAATGCTTGCTAGGAAATGTTTGTACTTTGCAGCTGTAATTAAATATTCTCACTCAAGCAGCTCTCAGCTTTCATAAATTAGTATTGTGTTTTATAGCCCAGAAATTTTTTTTTAATAAAAAAATATATTCAGATTGAATTTTACATTTTCTCCGGGCCTGGGAAGAGGGAGAAAGACTTTTTAATATTCATACACATTTTCCTTACTACATAAATCCAAATATTTCTCTGTCTGTTTTGTACACCATTTTCTAAAAGTAATAAGTCACTTTTGTTCCAGAAGATGAAGAATGCCCTCATGACATCTTCAAAGTGCTGTGCAAATACTAACTACCAGATCCCACCATCCTGACTTATGTTAGGAAACATCTTACTCTATTGGTAGCACCACTGATTTCACTTGACACTATGTGCTACCCAGTAGGCCAGACTGTAAACCTCTCAGACAAGCTGCTGAGCAGTTAGTCACACAAGCAGCCATCACTAAAATCAGTGGGGCTACTCACGTGAGTAAGTGTTCCACAACATGATTAAGGGGGTTTAAAATCTGGCCCAGTGTAAGGATTGCCACACCTAGCCCTAACCAAGGAAGGGACAGTTTCTGATTCCTTACATGAGGCATCTCCTTACTCAACAAAGAGTCCCATAAACTTCAGTGAGACTCCTCATAGAGTAAGATGCTACTCAGTGTGAGGGAGGGGAACAGAATCTGGCTCTATATTTCAAAACACCTCTGTGAAATAGATAAAATACATATATAGTATTTTCACCAGGTTCCAAAGGGAGTGATTGATACAGAAAGCCATTAAGGGTGAGATCCTATCACTCTTCCATTGAGCAGTCACATTGAAATCAAAGGGATTGCTCATGAAGTAAGGTGCTTCTCAACATGAGGGTACCAGAATCTGGCCCTAAGTGGCAACAAATGAATTCATTGATAGAGCCGGATCAAAACGCCAGGCATTCCTACTTCCCAATCCTATGAAACAACCACTAGACAGTGGGGGTCTTCTTCCCATCTGCCCGCTCCCATGGGAATATTTTTTGATATATGCAGATTCAGGGGTTTGTTTTTAATTCTTATTTTTATTATCAGATGGACACACATGATAATCTCTTTTTGTCATCTGAGTTTGTAGTTAATTTAGCTCATATCTCATTTCAGCAGGAAACATCTTAACTTTGGGGAGGTATAAAATAATGATGATTGCCTCAGCAGTCAGTTGTTCAAACAATTGAAAATTAAAAATATTGCATACAAAGTAAATTAAGCAATTTCCTACCCTCCCAGTATCTTCCAAGTCTATCAAACTCCTCATGACTAAGAAGCAAAGTTGCCTCATTACTATAAAGGAAACGTACCTTTGTGTCTGCAGGTCTTTTACTGGGATTACAAAAGACTGGGAAATAGATCTTGGCATACTCTGATCACATGGATGAAATAAAGTTTGGATGAACATTCATGAGTCGACTCATGCTCTAATCTTCATTTCTTGGATTGCACAAAGCATTGTGGCCTCCAGTAAGGAAGCACAACCCTGATCTGTATAATACCAGTAGTTGTTGATCATGGTCCAGACGGCAATGCTCCTGCTCACAGTAAAGTGAATGGGACCGGTGTGGAGTAAGCTGCTACTCAATGTTAAATCTGGCTCCATGTCAGATGCCAACTCGTACTCTTATTCAAAATCCTACACCCCTCTCTCAAATTAATAACTAAAATAGTTTTCAGCATGTAACTGATCATTTTAAAATAATCAATGTGCACTGAATATGCAATGCTCATACCAAAAAGCTATTATTAGCTATACTATTAATCTGAGCCATTAAAATAATCCTTCATCACTGGGATGATGATTCACAACCCCCTATAGATCCATTCCATCTTCTTGATTCATACATTTGAGAGAGATTATACTTCTGATCCCAACATGCTGGGAATTATCTGGAATCTCATAGCTGAGCAACAAGGATCCAGCATTATGGTGATCGCTTGGCAGTGGCTGCAATAAATAAATTTTTGTTGAGACTTTCATTATAACCCTTCATTTCCAATGCTCATAACTTTTTGAAAAATTTTCCTTTGCAACAGGAACTCTCCTTGGCTGGTCTCGGGCCAGAGGTGAAATTCTTATAAAGCATGAGAAAAATCAGTATTTTCCCACTCAATGGCGAATATGGAGGGAGGGAACATACATTTTCAACGGATTCAGGCTTTTACTCATCAATTACTCAAAAATGCCTGAATGAAAACTCTCCATACTCTGCATGTAAATCATCCAGACTGGGGTGCAGGGACTTTGATTGGTTTGAAAAAAACCTAAACATCAAAATGCTGTAAGTAATTGAAAAAAAAATCCTCCTGCACATGCTTGCTAGGCACCTGCTAAGATTTGTATTAGTAGAGTACAATAGGGCACCATGTCACTCAGTTAGGTCCATCACAATGCACAGATTTCCTGCATGGCTAAAAAGGGGTCAGGAGTTAGTCTACAGGAGAAAGATTGTACGGTCCAATTTATTTTCCAAAGAAATTAGAGATTTGGGGTGCTTTTATTTTTGAAGAAGTTCTAACTGATATATTTTAAAGGAGCCCAATTTGTTGGGCATCCATTCTCTGAAAATTGGTCCCTTTTAAAATGGCTCAAGTTGAGCCACCCACAAATGCACCAGAAATCATTAGTCGTATATGAAAGTGGCTTCAATGCCTCCCTGAATACACCCACAGCACAGCCCTTCAAAGTGGGCCTCAAGGAGCATGGAAGTTTCTCCAGGGCACAGATTACGCATTTCCACTTCATGAGCAGAGCCAGTTGGGGAAATGGGGTAATTCCCATCCTCTGCAGCAATGGTCAGAACCAGTTTGTGGTCAGCAGCCCGACCATCCTGGTCCTGATGAAGAAAATAGGAGGGAGTTTTTTGTTGACTTCAATGGGAGCAGGATGGAGACCCACGTCTGAAGCCAGCGGAAACTGGTTCTGAGTGGGTTTGAGGTTCCCACCATGTGCAGACGTAAAAGGAGTGGCGAGGGGGTTGCTTGGAAATATCCATCCCATGCATCAAACTGGTGGTAAACTGGTTGCTGGGACCTGCAAAGTTTCTCTACAACAGGGATCTCAAACTCGAATCACCAGGAGGGTCACATGAGGACTAGTACATTGGCCCAAGGACTGCATCACTGACACCCCCGCCCATTGTCCCTGGCCCCACCCCCACTCCACCCCTTCCATGAGGCCCCGCCCCTTCCCTGCCCCCATTCCAACCCCTTCCCCAAATCCCCGCCACTGCCCCTCCCACCTCTCTCCTGGAAAGCGCTAAGCACCACCAAACAGCTGTTGGCAGCAGGAAGAGTCTGGAGGTAAGCAGAGGAGCGGGGACACAGCGCACTGAGGAGATAGAGAGTGCAGGGTGGGGAGCTTGGCAGACTGCAGGAAATAACCCCACGGGTCACGTGTTTGAGACCCCTCTCTAGAAGCTGGTACTAGTACTATGATCTGTACTATAATAAGAGAAGCAGGTTTTATTGTAGTTTATAATAATACTGATCCTTGCATCTTTTCCGTGGAGATGTTGTAATGATAGATGAGCTGCTGGTTCTTTATGAATCTCAGTGTTCTCACTGTTTTTCTGCTTCGCTTTTGTATTGTTACGTCTAACGCAATAAGGCTTTTACACATTTTTTTTTTTTAAAAAAAAAGCTTCACAGACAGACAAAAAGAACACATTCAGCATTCTGAACTCTTTCTGTTGTTTCAAACCTGGGAGTGGGATAGGGTTGGAAATTTACCTTATGTTATCAAAATGGAAGTGAGGAATTGTTTCTTCTGTGGCACAGAGTGGTCACTTAAGACTGCAGGCAGATGTCAGGTCTTGTCTACACACACAGTTGTTCCTGATCATGTACTCTGAACAAGTGTGCCTGCTTCTGATTTAGCTTAATGCAGGGAGCTAAGCAGGAACAAGGCGCTCTTGTTTTCTGGAATAAGAGCTTCCACACATGGGGCTGGTCAGCAACAGCTATCACACTTTAAATTTGCTTTAATCCGCATTAAATTTCAAGTGTAGACAAGCCCATAGGCACAGGAGAGAGTATATACAGTTCACATGGCAAAACTGATTAACAGTACTGTGGCTCCAAAATGCAAGCAGCAGACTTCCAGGGAGAGCGTGAGACCCACTGCTCAACAACACATGGTGCTAGACATTGATAACTTTCCCAGCTCTGAGACATATTCTGATTGCATTCCTTCTGTATTCGCTAATCCCTGCTGCTCACGGTAACAAGGAATGTGACATCTCTTTTTGTTCTCATGAGCCTTGTCTACACTTGGAGTTAGCTCAGATTCCGGTCATGGGTGTAGCCACACCAGTGCAAACCCCTCATACAGGCATGGTAAGCCCACAACTTGCGTCAGTAGAGCTTCCCTCTGCTTGAAACTGGGATAGGCTCCACTGGTTCAAACCTCCTTCCTCTTTTGCATGAGTAGTTTGTACTAGTGCAGCTATACTTATGGCTGAGATTGGGGCTAATTCAAAACGTAGACAGGGCCAAAAGCAGGAGTGGGAAAACTACGGCCTGTGGGCCACAGGCAGCCCATCCGCCATTTTTATCCAGGCCAGGGGAGCGGTGTCAGTGGCCCCGCGGCAAGCCACGGGGCCCCACGCCCAACTGAGCACAGTAAGCGGCGGGGTACTTAGGTGGTGAGGTCCCAGGGTGGTGGTTAGGGGGGGGGTCTCAGGAGGGGGAAGTCAGGGAA
>ML677359.1:14196416-14225572 GCA_007922305.1 Dermatemys mawii | reverse complement strand
GGGTTGGATGAGTCGGGAGGGGGCAGGCCCAGGCTGTTCGGGAAGGCACAGCCTTCTCTACCCGGCCCTCTGCACAATTTTGAACCCCAATGTGGCCCTAAGCCCAAAATGTTTGCCCACCCCTAGTCAAAAGAGTCCTGAACAAATACGAAGGAAAAGCTCCATGGCCAACTACTGCATGACCAACTACTCCATGGTCACTAGTAGTTCTCATTTCTCCTTCCTCACAGCAGGTTGGGGGTGAATCTGTATAGTAACCCCTGTCCTACCCGCATCATGAGGCAAGGGGGTGCCTCTGAAGTTGTGCTCTGAGGCATATAGAGGGTACAGATCCTCTCATGCAGGATTCCCACAAGTTGCTCAGCTATCAGATCACATTGCTTCTACTATAGTTCGAGACCTCCAATGGATGCACAGGATTCAGGGGTGGCAGCAAGCAGGATTTGCCCTGAAAGACTTGCGATTTGGTAAAGGAAAGAAGCAACCCTCTGGTTTAGAAGAGAAGGTGATGATCATTTGAATATTCTAGATGCCCAAATGGAAGAAACACCTCCTGGAACCCACTTTCAAATGTAAACGCATATTTGGCATTTTGTCTCAGAAACGGGATGGAAACATCCCAGCATCCATCTCCATGCATGAATTCTTTTCCTCCTGGCTTTGTGCCCCAGAGCACGAGAACTAGTAGGGTTCTCCTTACAAACAGCCCATATTCCAGTGTGCCTGCGGGATGTACAGGCCTTGACTGTTGTTGGGGTTTTAATAGCCTATTCAGAAAGGCCTTAAAGGTGTTATTCAACCTCAGATGCAATTGTGCCACAGGGCCGGGGGCTCTTTTCAGTTTAGATTTCACTGGCAGGATTCCCAGGGTACAGCAGAGGTGCCCAGGGAAACTCCAGTCACATCTTTCTGGTGGGAGAAAATGCCCCACAATTTCTAAATTATAAACAGCTCCTTCCTAAAGAAAACAATCCTGCTCTCTGGAAAGATGAATGGAGGAGCAGAGTGCAGATACATAATCTCCTACAGTTCCCTGTGACCCTCCTTTTCCTTTCTAAATTACTACTTCATCCTTCCCAGGATTCGGTTACAAAGTAACACAAGGCACCAATCTGGACACAGGAATGTTACATAAACTGTAACCTTCCTCTGCTTACCCTTATCTATCTTTGTGCTGTGATAACTATCAACCTATGACCTCCAGCTTCTTTTATTTATATTAATATTTTCTTTTAAACTAAACTGTCACTCAGTTCCCCAGGTCTTAAAATAAAATACAAATAATCCAGCCCTGCTTTCAACATTAGTTCAGCCTTGGTTGAAGATTATTCCTCCTTCCCCTTTTGTTAATATTTTGCTTGGAATTCAGTGTATTCAGAAGCTGTGGTACAGCTGTGTGTAATAGTAAAAACAAAGAAAATTAAAAAGAGCAGTTTCTCCCGTCCTTTGCTAACTAAGTCCATTACTGTAATTCTTGGGCACTGTACTTCAAACTGAAGCATTTTTCCTTTCTCTGCTGATAATGCATTATTTGAAAATGTTTACACTGAGGATTAATTCTACAGCTAGGCAGTTGGTTCTCAGCTCCCACTCTCCTTACACTTACACGAGCAAAAGCATACAGTGCTTTCTTCAAAGTTTCCTTTTCCAGCCAATACTGCAGGCCCCCAGATGCCTTACACTGATAATACCAACCAGAAGGAACACAGTGCTTTGTTAAGGTTCACAGGTGAAATCCGGAGAAGCAGCTGTCAGCTTGGGGAATCACTCATCAGGTACAGAACCAAGAGGGGATTGGTTTCAGCTGGACAAACATTTTATCCACATCAGCTAATGTGAAACTTTCTGCCCTTCTGTGCAGTGTCAGCTCACACACTCACTCCACCCCTTATCTTTCCATCAACACTCCATACAGGTGGTTGTTTTTCTCCTGAGGCTGCACCTAGCCTGTACAAACAGTCTCTTCACATAGGCAATGGGTGTAGGCTGGCTCTTTGTGACCAGAGTGCATGGGATCAGGCTATGCAACTGCTTAACTCTCCAGGCTACAGATGTAATGTGCTATTCTACATTAAATGATTCATTCGGGATTGTCTGCTAAGGCAAAGACCAATTACAGAAGTCAGCAAAAACAGCTGGAGCAGTACACCCGCAAAAAGGGTAGTTGCCAAAACCAACCTGAACAATATTTGTACACAAGTAAACTCCAAGGAGCCTGCCAGACTACTTGAATCTTTTGTGAGAAGGATTGTTAGTACCACAGTCTGGTTTGGATTATAATTGTTATGGGCAGCATAGAGCAATAGCCAGGTGCCATTGTTTAGGGGAAGCATCAGCAGACAATGCATTGTTCAATAAGGACCTAATCAACTTCCTTGGACTTTGGATCAGGTCCTAAATCCTGACAGTGAAACTGCTGCTAATGAGTTTCACAGTTGTATTTTAGAACCTAATATAGTTATATAACATGGAATATAATAGTTTTAGAACATTAATGGGCAAAATGTTGGGTTTGTTTTTTTACAAAATAGGAACCCCTTGAAAATTAATTTTTTGCTCCTTTGATTTTCTTATTTATAATTTGTATGGCAATTATCACCTGGAGAGGCCAGGCCCCTCTGTGTGAGGCTCTGCAAAAACATAACAAAGTGATTGTCTCTGCCTCAGACCAATTACAATCTCAGCATTAGACAAGGTAACAAGCCGACAGGAGTATGGAGAACACAAGGTAACAATGAAATTATTATGAGACTTTGTTCTCAATACCTTTGGCCCAGACCCAAGACACAGTTGTCTAGGCTATCTGGAGTGTAATAACCTTTGCTTTAAAACTAAGGTACATATGCTACCCTGCAGTAACCACATTTCCCTGGAATAATACTCTGGCAACTTCATACCTCTCGCTCCCTCCATGTATTATGTTATTGTTATTTAGAGTACTAATGATCAAGTCATACTGATGGCCATGCTAGGCACCCACTAAATTGCCAAGACAGTGTTTAGCACTGATGAAAGAATGCCCCCATTTCTCCTTCAGAAACACTTGATATATTTCCATTTTTCTGTCAGCAGATTCAAATAACAATCTGAATGCCAAGATTTATACACGGACACTTCTAAATGTATTTCATTATAGCCTTTGCAAAACTACATTTCAGCCTAAACATTCAATTAATGTAATTAAATTGCTACCTGATGGTATTATCTAATTTAACTTAGGTTCTCTAGTATCGAAAAGCATGTGCCTTTTAACATTCCGACTGGCAAGACATGTGATAAACGGAGCTATAAACATGTTGGCTCAACTGAGCTGTTTAAAAATAAATTAGAAAACTATAAAAATAAACAGTAACGTACATATGTACTCAATTATAAACTAACTCTAATTTTTGTTCTGAAATACTGTCTTTGACCGTAGTCATAAACAAGCACTATTAAAAAAACATAATATCTCAACAGACAGAAGGGCAGGGATTAAATGCTCATTGAGCACAGCAGAATGCAAAATAAGGGATAAAAAGAAAGAAGAAAAGAAAGAAAAGAAAAAAGCCCTTTCTTCATTAAGTGTAGAAAAGTTTACAGAACCTACACTGACTGCAGTGTTTATGCTGATGAATGCTGCTTGCGTTAGAGCAAAAACAGTTAAAATCCAATGAAGTGCTTTTGCCTTTTCTTTATATTTAAAGCCACACAAGAGCTAGCAAAAAACCATTTTTTTATTTGCAGCTATTTCAACATCCTGGTTTTGCGACAGAACACAGTATCTATTCTGCACGGCTATCTGAAGACCTCTAGCTATCCAGGTAGAAACTCTGCTACTGCCTTGTAAGATTTAGTCTATTATGAAACATATGGTGAAAATGTCTTCTGCATTTCACCAGAGAAGATGTGCAGAAAATAAACAGGCTGTTAAAACTTAGAGCACTATACTGGATACGTTTTTCACACAAATCCAATGCTCCTGTTACAAAGGACAGCATAATATGGGATAATTACAATGGACTATCATTACAAGAAAGAAAGAAAGAAAGAAAGAAAGAAATTTACAAAAGGCATATTGCGTATACACACAGTGATTTCTGAAGCTTTCAAATCATGTGGCCATCCATGTTTATTCACATCTGGTTATGCTCCTAACTGATCAGAACAGATGTACACACATACACATGTGCAAACATACACATACACAAATCACAGTGAGCCTGAAATTCTCTAGAGTTATGTTGTTTAATGCCCTCTATTTCAAAAACAAAAGTAGTTGAGCAACAGCTATGCAACATGAAGAACGAACCCAAAATGCTGATTGCCCATGGGCTGTTTACCAAAAAGTTATATAAATAAAAAATAGGGGGAAACTCATGTTCATCTACATACAGTCTTAGAATGCAGAAAAAGCCTGACCAGCATGAGGAGTTGGAAGAGAGGCTTCATTACACAGAACAGCACCCCAGGCCAACTTCTCAACAGTGGTGAGACACATCGGCCCAGCAGTGCAGTCAATAACTACACAGAATCTGACATTTACACAAACAAGAAGGGCTGCCAGTTGCTGTGAGACAAACATCCATAACACACATTTTTAAAGGAATGCAACTATAAGGTTATGTAACAGCCAGTAAAGGCGCACATTTCTAGAGGACCTTCATTTTCACAGCAATGAGATGATGACAATCATAGGTGACTTCTCTGGGCATTTTATGTCCCGGAAAGAGAGAAAAAAGGCTGTGTCCAATCTTCCTGCTGCTCACAAAGACTATGCAGTCCAAGTGGTTTGGGAGCCATTCTCAGTCTTTTGAGTTTTCTCATGGCCTTTTCTGACACATGACTATTGCATTCAGCCTGACCCAATTAGCTGTGCTAGGACTCTTCTGTACTGTCCTCAAGGCCATTAATGAATCTGAAAGGACTTTCTCTAATTTATGGTAGATGTAGAGTATTTATAACAGACTCAAAGAAAACAAAAGAAAACCAGCATCCTCAGTCACTGAAGGGCATGTATTAATCTGGTATGCTAATGTTGTCTTTTCACAGGCTTCCCAGGTCTTTTCACTGCAGACTTTTTTTTTTTTTTAATTGTTCATGAAAGGTGCCAGACTGACAGCCCTGGAGTCCAAAGTCCTCCACCTATCCATTGAACAGGGCTGCAGAAATACAAACTTCACGACATAGCCCCAGGAACATGGCTGAGTCCTGACCCAGAGGGAATGTCTCCTGTGTGGGAAGAGTCTCTTTGTTCACTAAAATCCTTTGTCTTTCTGCTTACACTGTGAAGTAATGCCATCTGGGATGTGGATACCTATTCACTGGGAACTGGATTCTGAGAAGAGGCTCATTTTACTTAGGCCATCCAAAAGCCATCTTTGGAAGGTGAAAATTTTCCGTCACCACCCTCTTGGTCTACATTCAAACCATCAGCCTCTAAGAGAAAGGGTCCATACTCAATCCTGCCCACTGCATTTGTTTCCTATACCAGGAACTTCATAGAGTACCCAAAGCACACAATATCAAAGAATTGTCCCAGGAACAATTAATGTTGTCAAGAAAGAAAATACCTTATCAACTTATAGGAATTAGAATGGGGCTTACAAACACATTTAGAAGCTTTAGTTACAAGTGTGCATGGCAATCTGCTTCTTTAATGTTTATCAAGTCCCTTTTTTACCCTACATGTGTCTACTGTCTCCTTAAGCATTTGGTAGATGCATAACTCAAAAAAGCAAGGAAAAAGAGAAATAAGGCAGACAGGTGTTTCTGTCGGAAAAGTTCAGTAAGTATTCAGAATATATTCAAACAAGGTGGACACAAATTAAACCTCTTTATGCTCTGTTATCACTCTTTTTTTTCACTTCTGAATTCAGTAAGAAGAACACTAACCTTCACAGCAATCCTTACATCAAACGGTATAGGGCCTACGTAAGATCACTCACACAATGCCTTGGTGAGCACTCAAAGTATGTCTACACTGCAATTAAACACCTGTGGCTGACCCATGCCAGCTGACTCAGGCTAATGAGCTGTTTAATTGCAGTGTAGATGCTTGGTTGTCTAAAAGCAGTGTGATCGTGCCCACCATGGCTCTGTCTCCCTTTCTACCACAGACCAATATGCAAGGTGAACTTTTGTTCTCCGTACCGTGCTTTATGAGAACACTGCTTTACAGGAAATGTGGGTGTGTCTCAAAATAGTCATCTTTCCCAGCTTGCACACATATGCCCTGTAGCTATCTGACTTGGTGACAGGACCTTCAGGTAAATCAATAATCCAAAGGTGGAAGTTGGCTCTGAAAGGCAGCATAGCCAAACATGACGTTACAGCGCTGGCCAATCAACTCTGGCTCAATACAGTCATGTTATCGCTGCACTATGTGCCATTGGCAGAAACAAAGGCAGGGTTATGAAAATAAAAATAGTGGAGGGTTAGACGAGTGGTTGTCACTGACACCAGCAAGATATTATCCTTTATATCACCTCTTTGCTGTAATTATCAGTGTTCAATAAAATGGTAAGTAGCAAAGCATCAGTGGAAACTATAGTTGATCTCAGAATTTTGATATATCTGTGCTTTATCAGCAAGAAGGCCCTTCGTCCAATTCTCATATTTGAATTTCACGTGAGCTGCATGTTTACACACACTACATTCACATCCTGCTCTGTACAATGTATGTCAACAACATCTTTTTTGGAACCAGACACATGGGACACACTTGAAGGGCAGCATATGAGATCAATGGCAAAATAATATAATCCCATGTACAAATACTGTTCTAATACTCTCCTCCAGACGTGCACCTGTCTCTCTTTCTCGCTCTTTTTTTCTGATAGCTGACACCAACAAGAAATGTGAATTAAAAGCACTAGCCAGTTTTAAAACTATTCCCATTTTCTGTGCCCCTCCTCTGTTCTGTTACCAATAAAACACTTAAAGATGCTATTCGTGCAGACATAAAGTGCTATGGGTTACCTGTTAATGTGTTTCAGAATGTTAATATTTTGCTGCAATTCCAATAGTTCTCTTTTTGTTATTTGAAGTAACAGCGCTCTAATCTAGGTTGACATTGAAAGCTTGGAGAACTGCAATCTACATTAACTACACTATTCATGACAACCACTTCTTTACGTGTTACTCCATTTCATGAATGCAATCTTCTCTCAGTCAAGCTATCTCCCAAGCCATAATATAAGTTGGAAATGCAGAAGCATAGAAGTAGCATGTAAAGTAATGTAAGACATTACTGGAAAAGTATCATTAATTTTTTTTCTGGGTCCTGTGTGTATAACAGGGCAGCAGGAGGAGAGCAATAAATGAGTGAGTGACAAAAATCCAGAGTACAAGACACTTTTGACAGAAAATTTTAAGTAGGAAAATTCAGTAGCTGTTCCCATCTAACTGAAGAGGTGGATTTGTAGGGCCAAAGCCTCAGTGGATGTAAAATCAGCACAGCTCCATGGAAGTCCAGCTGATTTACACTGTAAGTGTGGCCTGAGTTTCAGCTGTACATCTTCTATTGAATTTACTGCATGTTGTACAACTGAAATCGGATGCTGCTCTGAATATTTACTGCAAAGTGTTCAGCTGGTCCACAGCTCCCATATCTCGCAAAGAAAGTCACTTATGTTTCCATCTTTTCAAAATGATGTGGCGCCTGATTCTCCTCTCCCTTACATGGATGCAAATCAGGAGTAACTCAACTGAAATCAATGGAGTCACACCAGGAGTAAAATTGGTCACGTGAAAGGAGATGCGGGTCCTTTATAAGTAGAATCAATTATAAAAGGGCCAGTGTAATCTTCTCATTTTCTGTGGAAAGGGACAGGAGCCAGAAGCTCTTTGGTCTCCAGCGCTAACTGATCAGGCGTCTGCAGAGATTTTAAACCACTTGAAACATGTTATAGGCTGGTCCATGTAGGAGCATTTCATCCTTTCAGCTTTTCAATTGTGTGCCATCCCAAAGGAAGAAACTGAGCAGATTTTACTACAGTACATTGCACTGAGGTTGAGAAACAAACTTTATCTAATGTAATCATTAACTAAATATAACCTCCCTGGCCCTGCTTTCAGGAGCTACATTCCAGTTACCAGTAGGAATAGGCACAACTAATCGGGAGTAACTTTTTGCTGTCTTTTTAATCCACCCCTTGCACCATTTCAGGAGTAATACACTCTTGTTGTGCCAGCCCAGTTGCTTGTATGTGGTTGCACCTACATCTGTAGGTTGTTTCCCCCAAAGGATTTTCCTTTAAAAAAAATGAAAAATCAACCAAAGGTGGGACTTCCATCAACCCTGTATCTCAGGAGAAATGCTCACAGTGTGAGTGACTTAATGGGACTAAATTCAGGCATCTCATTCCCTGGGCGAGGATACAGTAAGTACAGAGGGGACGTACCCTGTATGCGTATGCATAACTGATCTGCAGATGAGCCAACCCATCGGTTTGTGATGCTGATACTAACAACGAGTAGCATGTGGAGCAAAACTGGTCACAAACTCCCTTCTACGGGGTGAGGCTATTGTCTCCAGAAGTGGTGGGGAGGCAGCTAGTGGCATGGGAGATGGCAGACAGTGATACAGCTGCAATACTTGCCCCCTCTCCCTGCTCTTGCTTGTCACCCAGGTGCTTCCCACAGCCCTGAGTCCTCATTTGCCTTCTTCCCTGACCTGCTTATTCCCCCACGTGTCTTACCCCTCAGCTTGGCTCCTTGCCAGTGGCTTCTCCACCATTCTGTATCCCATGAGACAACTGGCCTGACCCTCACATGTGCCAACCCCACAACAGCAAATGGAAAATAAAACACACATTTCTCTGCATGTGCTCACGTATTGGCAATACCCAGCTTTTTGTTAGAATCCAACAGTGCACCCCCAAAGCTCTCAGTTTAAGGAGAAGTGTTGGCTTGGGCCTCTCAGGGCAGGCAACTCATGTCAGAGGTAGTGTAAGTCTCCATGAGACTCCTTAGGTGTAGGGGGTTCATTTCAAGTGAGTCACTTCCTCAAATCCTTGGGCCTCAGCGTATCAAGGATGATGATAGGAAAAAACAAATCCTGAATGCGCAGATACTTCCAAATCCAAGCACGTTTGAAAGAATGAACTACAACATCATGGGGTAAGCTTTTTCAAAGGAGTGTAAGGTAAGAGGAGGTGGCGTTTCCTGATAAAGGAGGATAAAGATTTCCCTGCTCAAATATCAAAGGATTCATACCAAGAAAAAGAGGAGGAAAATTAACCTCATGATGTATCATTCTGAGCCTCTGCAAGGAAGACCCACATGGTCTATTCTGATCGCTGACCTTTTATGGTCTGTCTTCTTGACTGGGATTTATAGATGCACTTTTAGAACATTTTACCCACTACGTTCTATAAGACTGGTGTAGAAAAGATGTATCTCGGGTTAGTGGGCTTAGTGGAAACCTGGGCTTCCCCATTATGTCTAGTTTAGAAGGTATCAGGTTAGCACGTTAACTAACAGCCTCTAACATCACCTCTCTGAATCCTAGCCTAGGCAAACCTACCTGATTCTATTTGGTTTATGGAGCAGAATTACTGTTGCAGCTTTCCTTCCCTTCTCAAAACATCTTCTCAGTCTCTGTCCTTGTCTTGATGGCCCCTCCATTTTTTTCCCTACCCTTAAGCCCCACCTCACAGCTAGTAACCCTCTGGGCTCACCAATACTGCTTGCCTTGCTCCTGGAGTTGCTACTTGAGACATGTTACTACTAGAGGATACACCTGTTGCTTGTAACACACTGTATTTCTAGAGCACCTGCTATCCAAGAATCTCAGAGCACTTTACACAGATTAGTGAACGAAGGGCTGGTCTTCACTAGGGCGGGGGATCGACTGCAGATACGCAACTTCAGCTACGTGAATCACGTAGCTGAAGTCGGCGTATCTGCAGCTGACTTACCTCCCATCCTCACAGCGATGGCAGTCGGCAGCGCGCTCCCCCATTGACTCCAGCTTACTCCTCCGGGGGAGCTGGAGTTCCGGAGTCGACGGGGCCAGGGCTAGTGATCAATTTCTCGCGTCCTCACAAGACGCGAGAAATCGATCGCTAAAACATCGACCACTGCCTGCGGTAGTGAGGACGTACCCGAAGTCTCACAAGAAGCAAGGAAGTGTCATTATCCCTATTTTACAGATGGGAATACTGATACCTAGGGTGATTGTGATCTGCCTTGCAGCCTTCCTATGCCTGTAATTCTCACTCAGTCAGTAGAAGTTTTGTGTACAAAAGAGCTCCCAGCCTAACTGCCCTCTTTGAAGCAAAATCCTATTCTGGGTTTGGTAATCTGCAAACACTGGGTATGGATCCAAAGCTGTGGGGTGTTTGGATTCAGGGTTTTGGTTCAGCCTGTTACATAGAGAAGGGCCAACTGTGAAATTTGAATCTGAACTTTTCCAATGTGTTTGGATGTGGGGCTGTCTCGTCCCCTAAATTGCACAGTTCCCTGACTCCTAGAGGAGGTAAGCAGATAAACACTAATTTTCTGTAAATTTGAGAAAGGCTCTAAAACTTTGTGGAGTATGGTATATGCATTGAGCCTTTATAAATGGGGAAACATAGCAATGTGGAGTTGACTGCAAGCTTGTCTGAAATGCCTCGCACAAAGGTGAAAAATTTATTACATCATCATCACAATTTATTTATTTGTTGTTAATTATTATTATTGGTTTCCAGTTACACCATGCTAAGCACTTTGCTGACATAAGAGAAGACAGAATCCTTGTGCCAAAGACAAACAAATAGGCAAAGAGCAGGGGGAAGAGGTATAACATACATGTGAAATGGCTCAGGTGGTAACTGGCCTTTTGCTCATGGAACTTCTTTTGCTCATATGGTTTACCCACAAGTCTCCATAATCACCCAGTTAGATTTTTTATGGGTGTAATGAATGCAGTGGGTCTTCAGGAGGATTTTTAATGCAGAGACCAGTTCAGGGAACTGCAGACAATGTGCAGGGGACAGTGTGGAACAAGGCACAGAGATGAAGGTGGTAGAAGTGGACAACAAGTCACCAAGGGTAGCATCAGTGGTAGAGCAGAGGGGGTGGAGGGATGGCACAAAAAAGGGACATGGGTAGATAAGTCAGGAGGGGCAGTTATGCAGGGCCCTGAAGATAGAAACAAGAAGATGGAACTTGCTGTGTTGCAGCAGGAGAAGCCAGTGGAGGAGGGGAAAAGACATGGGCATTCAGAGTGAGGGGCAAGGAAGGTAGTTTCAGCAGCTGTGTTTTGAATGATTTGGGGGTGGTGATGTGAGGCTAGAGGGGCTATAATAACCAAGATCGAAGGTGATGAGTAGGAAAATGCTGCTGAGCAACTCCAGCAGGCAGTAGGTCTTCCAGGGAGACTCTCAGCTCCTAGCTCCATGTTCTCTCACCAACACACACGCCTGTGACTGAATCAGTGCCTCATCTGGGGCAGTACGGCATCGCTATGCCTGACCGTTGGTGACACGGCCCTGGCCATGATCTCACATGTTTTCTCATGGGCACGCTTGTGATGTCACCCATTCCGCCTTACTACTTTAGTGCAGAAGAACAGAAGGGAACCAGCAAACCTGTGAAGAGGCATTCTACATGTGATCCCTTTTAATGTTTGCCTTTTAAAATGTTTTGCTTTGCTCTTGCTGCTTGATCCTGCAGGCCTGGCTGACAATTGTATAATTCGCTGCCATTTTCTTAGTTCTCCAGAGAAAGAGTAAAATGGTGACTATTTCTATACATCAAAAAGGCAGGAGCTACATACATCCTAATGCTGAGCTTGTGATTATTCACTCTTCTGTGGGGGCAACTAAAACACTTTCCAATGCTTGCAATATTTTTCATAGCAACCTCCACTCTCTTCATCAGTACATCCCTTCATCTTAGTACACAGAAGAGACATGCTTACATGCATTTGGTTTATGATCAAGCATCCAATATACTACCAAAGTCGCTTATACAGGTAGCCAAATTGCAAGCTTACTTTCAGCACATCTCACCTTTACTGATTACACATCTTTGTTTTTTTCTGGATATCAGTGAAAGTTAAGAACATAAGAATGGCCATACTAGGTCAGACCAAAGGTCCATCCAGCCCAGTATTCTGTCTGTCTACAGTAGCCAATGTCCCAGAGTGAGTGAACCTAACAGGTAATGATCAAGTGATCTCTCAAGTTGTGTAACCCTGGCACCTGATACAGAGTTACACTGAGAAAAACAAAAGCAGAACTTGGTCCACTAACTACTGAGCAGCCCAGCTGTCATCTTGATTTGAGCAACAACATATTTCTATTGTCTGTCTGATTTTACAAGGCAGTGCTACATTTGCGATCTAAATGCTCCCATGATGTCAAGCAGGCCTAATGCAGCCTCACTTTTTGTTATCCTGATTTATAAACACCATTGACATGGAGCAGAGGATGAACTGGCTTCCAATAGTAAATCTTAATTATTCTTAGTAAATGACTTGTTGTGGCTTTCTAGCTAGCTAATTAATTCTGCATCTACATTTTGGTCATTCATCTAGTCTGTTCATAATAGTGCTCCTAATGCTGATACTTTGGGAAAAGTCTAAAATGCTCTAACCCTTGCACAGCCCCAGGGGAGGGAAAGGTCCAAGAGTAAATGCTGGATCTTCACATAACAAGAGAAGGTTAATCAATCTCACTCCACTCACAGAACTGTGGGTTGTTGGCTTTTTCTTTTCCTTTAGAAGAAAATCTATTTACATTAAAGATACAAACACTGGTGGAGCCAGAACTATGACTCCCCCTATCTGAACATTTACAACATGTACGAAGTCAGTGGGGTTGTACCAGTGTCACCGACAGCATCACAACACCTAGAGATGCTAAAATGAAACTTCTTGATTACGGGATGAGATTATGACATCCAGATACGAATTTAAAAAATTGACAAAAGGCAAGTTACATGTCAGTAAAGTGGATGAAGAACACAGTTGAGATTTAGGACCTGATCCAAAACCCAGTAATGTCAGTGGGAAGAATTTCATAGACTCATAGAAGATTAGGGTTGGAAGGGACCTCAGGAGGTGGTCTAGTCCAACCCCCTGCTCAAAGCAGGACCAATTTCATTGACTTTAATGGATTTTGGATCAGGTCCTGCATCATTCAAGTATATGCCCATTAGAAGAGGAAGAACCAAAAGCAGAATTTATAATCCCAGTGAAGCCAATGGGCAGTTATTACCAATGAAGAATAAGAATACAGAAGTATCACAAAAAGCTATTACTACTACTTTGTAAGATGTCTAGAAAAAGCAGATAGTATAATAGCAAAAAAAAAGGGAAATAATAAGGATTACAAAAGAGCATAAGAAACGAACGTGTAGCAAACTAGCATCAGCATATTTAATGCATGTTGCAGTATTTTACTTATGTTTCATATTTTACATCACATGGTGTCATGCCTTGAAATATGTTCATGCAGCTAAAGCTACAACATCAGACCTTTAAAGATGAGAGAGCTGCACATCAGAAACATGTTGGAACGTTTACTCTGCATCGTGCCAAAAATGTGTCTCTAACTTGTAGGTAGAAGTGGGTGTGGAGCTTCTTACAGAAAGATCATTACATGCACACGGCAGAGGACAAGGTCTTCTCTGTTTCTTCCTTGTGAGAAAAATACTGACTGAAAGATGGCTGAGGTACCGCTTAATCTCTCTACATTTAAAAAAAATACAACTGGACAAGAAAGTTAAATGGGAATCACTTGAATCCCTTCTGACTTGTAAAGACTAGTCGGCTTGCCACTTAGGGCTATAAACTACTCATCTCAGTGCTCGCTTGGGCATGGGGTTATCAGATTATTTTACTAACTTAAAATCACATCATGTGTGGTATTGAATCACTCTGAGTAGATACAAAAATGTACACAAAGCATAAAAGTCTTTCACTTTGAATTGAAGTTCAATGTACGGGGTCACTAGACTCAAGGGTGTGTTTGAGTAGCTCTTTGTTGTAAGATTTTGCTAAGGTATGTTCTAACTTGTTCTCCACAAAGTTTTGCAGTAATTCCTGATATCAATAGTCAATTACTTTGTTCGAAGGACTCGGACTATGGTGTTTTTTGCTGTTAGTGTTACTAATCCAGGAAAGACAAGGCAGAGCCAAATCACTGATATACATTTTGAAACACCGTAATTCATAGCCAATACTGCCACAGCTTTGCTGATTCCGCATTGCATATCCATCTCTGTCTCCTTTAAAACTTTTGGGAGAAAATAACTTGCACAATCAACAATGCTATTTATTTTTAATAAAACACTTGTGATAAGGGCCAAATTATGTAACCCTGATTTACATGGATAAACACTTACTCATTGAAATAGTCCCACTAAAGCCAATAGTTCTATTTGGGTGAATAAATGTTTACTAGCTGACTAAGGGCTCCACAATCTGGCCCTAACATAGGAAAAAAGGATTTCTTAGGGCCAAATTTTCATATCCTTCCTCATATTGAGAAACATATTACTCTGTGAGTACCCCATCTGAAATAAATGGGATTACTAGTATTGCTGAGTTAGATGCTACTCAACCTGCACAAAAGTATAAAGAGTCCTAAGTCTTTATGTTACACCATAGTGACTGTTCCAAAAATTAACACGTTTCAACAAATGAATTACAAAATGATTTCTGCAACACTATCTAAAACAAATAATAATGAAACCAATAAAATTCCAAGGACAAGCCCTTCTCTCCACTTCTAACCCCTTTTTAATTCTCATTTTGTTAATTTAAGGAATTGCTTCATTTTTTTCACCAGATACAAGGTGCAGATTATGAAAACAGTACTTGGATATACTGTATAACCTGGTTAATTTGCATACTGAATTATTGGCGAGTAATGTAAATTCTAGAGTTCTGGGGTCATACATCATGGTTTTGGAATGCTTTTTAAAAATTCAAGGCATCCACATTTCTGAAAGTAAAGCATATAAATATAGTTTCTTAGATGGAGTAACATAGACATCTAGAGTACTATTTTCAACAGTGCTCAGCTTTGGAGTTTTACTGTTGATTCTGCGGCAGCAGAATTATGCCAAGACTAAGCACTTTTGAAAAATCTCACTCCTCACTTTCAGAGCCACAAAATAGCCACTGCACAGGGTTTTCAAATAAAGAAAGTTAACCAACTCTTTCTTATGTTTGCTTTTGTTTTGTTTTTTTTTCTAGATGATTAAAAATTTTGAGGAATATTTTCCCTTCAGGGCTTGTGCAAAACGTCTATTGGTAATGAAGGACACAGATGGGTGCATCAACTCTGCGTGATGATTCACTGAGGTATCTTTCATCTGAACCTGTCAAAGTGCTGTTCCATTATTAAAAATCTGAGCCTGACAACATTCATGTGCAGTAGATATTTGACTGTCCATTTTACAGATGAGCATACTGAGGAACCATGAAACTGAAGACCAAATCCTGAAGGCAAGTCTCACCCTGACTTCAGTTTTTTGTGCCTTACCCCTGGTCACACAGGGAATCTGGACCAGGAATAGAGCCCAGAGGACAGATTCTCCAGATGAAGAATTCTCCTTACACAGGAGGAATTCTCTGCTGCCACCTCCTATGCCAGCCCCATCAACCCTCTCTTATAAGGACAGGAGGAGGCAAGTCAGGGCAGGCTGGGAGCATGCCAGGAGTGGGAGTGTGTTGCAGAGCAGATCTCTGCTAAGCCCAATCCTCTAGCAGCATAAGGGACCTCACCCTCCCAGCACCAGCTACTTAAAGTTAGAACAGGATCCCCCTCACTCGAACTGCGTAGCCCAGAAGCAGAGAGCTGAAGCTGACTTCCTGAGCTGCGTCGTGCCTCTATGTTCAAGCACAGCTTGAATCAGAGTCAGGAGTCTTGATATGCCCAGCTCCTGGCACTAATTTCTAGACCATATCTCCTTCCTATAGATATACAAACCTATATATAATTGCCTATTTACAGTCCCCTGCAATGCACAACACTTAACACAGCTCATTGCTGCAAGATACATTAAAAGCATAGGCACGGTATCTTGTGATAGAGCAATAACACTGCTTGCTAGGATGTTATACCAACCTAGGGTAGGGAAAGGCAATATACAGCTGGAGTGCTGTTGACAGCAGTTAACAGAAAATATGAGGTGTGGTTTGGTGAAAAGGGGAGGGCTCAAGAGGAAGCAAGTTATACGACACGACACCATTCCAAAACAGATCCACCTACAAAACCAGATCACTAGTCCAGGCTTCCCTCATCAGTGGTAATTTATTCAAGGCTATGTCCGCAGTGGGAACATATTAAAATAATTCCTCAATCAGTGCATTGCTTTCTTGTATGGTAAAAGTTCTGACTCTGAGACGTACGCTTGTATACTGAATGGCCCACTTCCACATGGGAAGGCACGCCTGTCATGGGACTTTGAGCACCTGTATACAGCATCTCTGACGTGGTCTCTGCTATTTTTCAGTCTGTGCCTGTGTACTTTATAGCCACGTCCCTTGGCAGATAGGACTAGATTTCCTTTGTGTGCTTCCAGGGTGGACTGTCCTGTAACTCGTGCCAGTGATACACCACATAACAAAGCTGCAGATTTTTGCTCCTTCTGCCCCTTTTTTCCCTGTGAGAGGGTGCCACCCAATCTTACAGGTGTGCAAACCAACAATAAGATATTGCAGTAACATGACATATGCTTAAATCTCACCCAGATCAGTCACTGGATCAGAAGCAATGACAAAAGATACTAGTAACACTGATGATGATTGTGTTCCCATTAATAAACTACCTTATTTAACGGTTTTTATTAAATCTTATTTTTTTAATTATTTTTATTTATTATTTTATTTATATATTATTTTATTAACCCTTACTTAATGGTTTTAATTTAACCTTATTTTTTAAATTATTTTTTAATTTTTTATATATTCTTTTATTAAACCTTATTTAATGGGTTTTTCTGGCAGTTTCACCCTGTTTTTGTATATGTTGAAAACTTGTGTCCTACCACTGCCGAGCTGCTCCTTGCACTCCTGCTTTGTGAAGTCCACCAGATCAGGTTTTGGCCCATAACTGGGATGACACCTCACTTCAGGAGAGCAAGGTGCCAACTGCCCTGGAACAGTGTCATCCTGCTAAAGAGAAAAATATCTCTTGACATTAACAGCGTTGCCAGTTACTGACCCATCTCTAAACTTTTCCCTCTTGAGGAAGGTTATTGAGAGAGTGGTTTTGGAACAGCTCCAGTTGAATCTCAATCTTTGATCCCTGTCAATCTGGTCTTAAACATGTAGTCAGTATTACCATCTATGTCTGACAATGTCCTGCAAGCGGTGGATACCAGTAAGGTGTCCCACACAATGTCTTTTTTTCCATCTACTGCTGGCTCACAGATCCCTACTATTTCTCTGATGTGGACAATGCCCCAGTAATTCATGTTTTTAAAATCTCATCTAAGATTGCTGCAGTGCATTCGAGTTGGAGCTATGTTTGAAAAAGCAGCCAGTGCAAAATGCATGGTGCTCTGAACCAAGTGCCTTCATTCTGGGCATAGTTTAAAGTGCTGGCAAAGATCTGTAAAGACCTATATGGACCAGGACTCAAATATTTGGGCAATCACCTCCTTCACTAGGTTCTCTGATATGGTTACAACCTAGTGGGTTGCCCTGCTATTCTGGGCCCAGCAGTAGAGTGTTCTTAGCATAGCCCCTCTGGAGCTTCCTCTCTGTGGCACGCAACCAGAGTCCAAGTGTGGGTCCAGGGAACAATGGACGTGAAGGCAAGATATACTTAGAATTTTACCTCAGGTCTATATTTTGTGTATTTTTGCAAAAGGTAACGAACGGTCCCAAGCTACTGAGGGGATGGATCCCATTTACAAATCAACGAGTCAATCAATACTTAAATAAAACTCATACCAGGCTTTATACTAAAGTATTTGTAAAGAAATGCTAAAATCATAAGGGAAAAGAACAGCACTGATTTTGCCAACCAGCCATTTCCAAACACTGTCCAAAAAACTCTTCACTGGAACAAACATTTTGATCAATGGGGAGGAAGCTCATCTGTTAGATTAGGACAATGGCCCATATTCCCCGTTCCCACCGAGAGCAGTTTGCCAGGTACCTAATCTCAAAAATAGTCACCTGCATATTTAGAACCTCCAAACGTGCAAAGGGGGGAAAAATATCAAATCATGGCATCCTGTACTTCTTGGTCCCAGATTACGTTTCCACAGCAGCTGCTCCTTTGGTCTACTTTCAGTAAAGCCAAACCTGCCTAAAATTTAATTAAATCTTCTGTAAACCCAAGTGTCAGGCACTTAGATGGCAGCTAAAAGCGCCACTCTCAGATAAGTGAGTGACACTTGCTAATAATAGCCTATGCATTAAGAGAGCAAGAGCGGACATTTTGTGTAACCAAAGAGGAACCTGTGTATGGGAACGGATCAGTGCAGCCAGTCTCAGCTTCTAAGGCAGCAGATACAGCACGCAGACCAAGCCCACCCGGTCTCTTATGTGATTAGCTGCACTAATACCACCAGTGACCTCTCTTTCAAGCTAGGAGGCAACAATAGTCCTGGCTTTTGTTAACAGGAGAACAAAATGCCACCTTTTACAGCTCTGCAATCATAGCTGTCTTCCCTTTTCATCTTCCAGAGGCTGTGCACTAGACCTTTCTTACTAAGAATGTTGCTTAACCCTTCACTGGACTGCCTTTCATATGTTTTTTTTCCCCCTTTAAGAAATTATCTTTCTCCAGCATCCGTTCATTTCCACTGAAAACACCAAACAACCCTTTTCTGGCAGATATTATTCTGATGTTCAGATGATGTGTACATAAAAAAAAAAAAGATTCTTTTTTGCTATTAGACTTTTTCTCATGCAGTAAGTAATCTAAGGTATTAAGTCTACTTCAGTGGATCATTAGCTTACCAACCTCTACATTAAACTCCTTCCCTACAACCACTCTCCTCAATATAACTTGGAACAGCCTCACTGAAAAGGATCAATCTGCTGATTATTAGATACGAACTGTTTTAACTTTAGAGAACTTTTATTTTGCTGCCAAATCTAAAGAACTACAGTAAAAACATGTCAAATGCTCTCAAGAACTGTGCTTTCCAAAGCTGTCCTAGTTCAACAACTGAACCAACATAAATGACAAATGCAATGAAATGTCTTGTCAGAAGAGAAGCTTGGGACATTGTACTAACATGTACTTGCTGCAAAGCTCTTTATAAAAAAAAGAGGCAGATTGTTCAGAGGTGCTTAGCCCTTGCTGCTCAAACTGACTTCAGCGGGGGTAATAGCTGCTCAGTACCTCTGACTGATCCAGCCCTAAAGTGTCTTGAGGTGAGGATGGCAGGATTGTCCCCCATAGGGTGACCAGATGGTCCCGATTTTATAGGGACAGTCCCGATTCTTGGGTCTTTTTCCTATATAGGTTCCTATTAAATCCCCCTTCCCCCCCCCAAATCCTGATTTTTCACACTTGCTGTCTGGTCACCCTAGTCCCCCACTGCAATAACCTCACTCCTACTGAGGTGTATAATCACATATCTGGTATTTTCTTTCCAAGTACTCTGAGGAAGTGCTCTCAGGTAACTGGACAGTTCTGTACAGAATTCGTTCACAGAGTATGTCTTAGATATGCAGCTCACTGGATGTGTCAGTTATGTTCCAAAAGGGTTTTCACAGGTCAAGGTTCTGTAGGCAGCAAGAGCAAATACTATTTTTAGCTGGGATAAAGTCACAATGCTTTTAGAGACAATGAGGTCTACAATAAAACCTATTGATCAGTCTCTGGAACTAGTGCTCCAGAGAGACGTGTAGATTGAAACAAGAATTGCCTAGCTGTTTTCTCTATAGACTCACTGGGTAAAAGCTTGTTGGACTTAATATCTTTCAGGAGATAAAATAAGTAAGAAGTAACTGTGTACAGATTGCTGTAGTCCATTTAACCAGATGCACGGGGGGAGAGAAAGAGAGGTCCATGGGAGAAATAAATAACGAGAGCTAAGCATACTTCTGTGCAGAGCACAGGAGTACTCCTATTCAGCAGCAACAAGTGTAGCAGCCATTGAGATACCAGGGCAAATGCACTCAGTGTACAGAGAAGAGAACACTGATTCACAGAAAGCTGTTAGCTCTCTACCTTTCATATTACTGTAGCTACAGGCTAAATTACAGCCATAAGATTTGCAATAGCATCCCTCAGTATAGGGCACCATTGGCTGAATGGGTGTTTTTGCTCAAATAAATTGTAGACTGTGTTTTCCCTGGGAATGTTTTAATGGAGGAGAAATTATGAGCAGAAACATCTAAGCAAAGATGGCATTTACATTTGCTATGATTATTTTCGCTATAGCTCGCTCTACAGACTAAGGCGGCACCCCATGAAGAAAATGTTGATTTTAGGAGAGTAAATAAGCATCTTACATAAATATCTATTACTAAGAATTCTAACGATGAGCACACATCCAAATGTCAGACGGGGTTGGGGTGATAACAAAAGAGACCGATATTACAGCCAGGCAAACTACATAACTAGATGGAAGGTCCTACCTTTGCCAATGTTTTCACAACAAATCCAAAATAATTTATCTGGGTCAAATAAGAGCTTTAAGCAAAACACTGAAGTAATGGACTATCATATTTTAAACTTTAGTCATAGATCTAAAACTTCAAGTGAATTATGAGCCTCTTATGAGAAGCTCTTTACTATTTTGGAATCTTGTGACCACAGGAACTAGTGTGAAAATGTAGGTATCTTCATTTATCATCTGTTCCACTCTCACAGCCTAGCTTGCAAACAAAATATGCCATGATAAACATAATCCATATATCACGTTGTGACATGACTGACCCCATTAGTGAGCCAAGGCTGTCCTATCAGAAGCACCCCACCACACATTAACAATATAATGGCTGATGTATTTGCATGATACAATAAATAAATACATAAATAATAAAAAGAGACAGAGAGAGCATATTGTGCTATAAAATTCTAAGATTCACATTTGAATAGATGGTTTCCTTCCTATTTAGAATGTTCTTTATAGACAAGAATTTTATCTATGTTCAGCTGTTCATGTAACAACATACTGTGTAAGAAATAAAGCATTTGCATGTCTGCAGCATGGTCTGTCCCTTATCTGACTACTAGTCTGTACAGTATTTTAACTTTCTTCACAATAGATATGATAGGATGCGAAATTCTGAAACAGCCGATTATCTCTACATGTGGATTATGAAGGGATCACAATAAAAAACATTATGTCTCAAAGCAGCACAATAACAGTGATGCAAGGCTAAAAAAAAAAAGATACCCCCAATTCATCCCAAAAATATATATTACCTTCAGAAAAGCTAAGAGAATTACTCCTTTATTTAGGAGATAGGGTTTGGTTTGGTTTTGTTTAAAGATCCTTGTCTGATAGAAATACTTATTTCACATCTTTTCTTCCTACTGCCTTCTGGATGAAACTGTAAGAGAAAGTTAAAGGTAAATGCAGTTCTAATTTATAGGGGATAGAGTTGCCTGAGAATTTGGGACATTTCTGAAAACACTCTTTTTTTAATAAAAAGAAAAAAATAAGACCAAGTTAAGAAAAGCTCCAAAGAAAAGAAAAATGCCATTTGCTGTAGCAGATGTGTAAAAATATAAAATTCAAAACACATGTTAATTGATAATTACATTAATACTATAGAATAATTTTTCTTCTAGAAGTTATAAATTATTATCAAACAAACATAAGTGAATGTGCTCTTGGTAAGAGACACTTGGCTGGACAGATGTCAATGGCAAAACCCCCATTGACTTCAATGAAGCCAGAATTTCATCCCATATAGGTGAGTGGGTGCAAACATGTATATACAATTCTTAGAGACAGCCATCAATTCAGTCTGTGCTTGATCCAATGTCCACTGAAGTCACTGAGAGTTTTCCATTGATTTCAATGGATGTTGATCAGGCCCTTTGTTAATCTAAACATAAAATAACAATAATGGGTGGAATCTGGCTTTCTGTTAGGAGTACACCCATAAAGTAACTCTAATGTCCTCGGTGGAGACACTCTGGGTTTACACCAAGGTAACTCAAAGCAGAATTTCCCTTAACAATTCTTTTTCTGTATTTATGCTCATGTCGTTTCCTGCTCTCTGCATTGATAGATGAGAATCATCCCTGATAAGCATGCTAGCAGGCAATTCACGTGCCTGTGCAGTGAGGAGGAGAGAATAAGGCGCCTCCACGCCCCGTTGGTTGGCCTGCCTAAGGGCCAGGCAGAATTCCAATCCCTGTATTCAAAGGAGTCCAGCTACTGCTCCTCCCTGCTTCCCTGGGGCACAAGACTCCCCAAAGGGAATGGGGAGGGGCAGGGACAAGGCTGAACAATGGCTCTCTCCCCCTTGTCTGCCAGCCTTTCAGAACGCTCCTGGGCTCCACCCTGTACTATGGGTGATGTGCAATTTGCACAATCTAGCCCTCGGACAGGGATCCTGCAGTCCATATACCAACAAAACTCCCACTGGAGTTTTGCCAGGAGTCAGCACGCAGGGAGCATAACAGGGTGGGGCATGAGTGAGGCATGGAGGGGTGATGGGGCCAGAGGATCTTCTGCAGCCCAAGAAGTGAGAGGCAAGGAAAAGGCTATGCCAACAATTGAGCCACTCTGTACCAAGTGTGGGGAATTCGGTATTACCCCTGCCCTTCTCTTCTCCCACACAACGGCGTTTGGGATTTACCTTGATACAAGTACTAGGTAAAAGTATTATTCAACCTTAAACCCCACATTGAGCCTGCTAAATGTAATCCCAGCAAATAATAAAAGATGCAGAAATCTTTCAGTCAAGTAGAGAAAAATATTATGAGAAAATAACGGGGGGTGGGGGAGATGTGCATGCACCACGCCAATGGCCATTTTGGGGTTGCAAAATTGTATGGAGGGCCGGGTAGAGAAGGCTGTGCCTCCCAAAACAGACTGGCCCCGCCCCCTATCTGACCCTCTCCCACTTCCCACTCCCTGACTGCCTCCCTCAGAACCCCTGACCCACACAACCCCCCCGCTCCTTGTCCCCTGAATGCCCCCTCCCGAGACCCCCCACCCACCCTAACTGCCCTCCAGGACCCCACCCGCTACCCAACCTCCCCTACTCCCTGTCCCCTGACTGTCCTCAGGACTCCCTGCCCCTTTATCCAACCCTCCAGCCCCAGCCCTCTTACCACGCCACTCAGAGCAGCCTGCCTGGCAGCCGCACAGCCCACCAGAGCTAAGAATGCTGCCTTGCCCCCTTACCACAGTGCTCAGAGCGGCAGGAGCTCGCAGCCCCGCTAGAGCCAGCCACGCTGCTGCAACGCTATCCAGGAGCAGCAGGCCAGAATCTGGAGGCACAGCGCACTGAGGCTGTGGGGGAGAGGGGACAACAGAGGAGGGGCCGGTGGCAACCTTCCCAGCTGGGAGCTCAGGGGCCGGGCAGGACAGTCCCACATGCCGGATGTGACCTGCGGGATGTACTTTGCCCACCCCTGTCCTAATGCATAATGGCGTTTGCAGACCACACACCAAATTTTTGTGTTAGCAAGTACGGAAAAACGGGAGAAAGAAAACAAGCAACCACTGCTATTATTCAAGTGAAGCTTTTGTTACTTGCTTGCATAGTGTCCAATATTAAATCAAACAACATTAAAATACTGGCAGACACCAGATCTCTGTAAAAGGCATCTAATCATGTTGGTTTATGGAGAACATACTGGAATATAGCATTATCTATTGTAAAATATTGGGTCTCATACGGCAAACCTTACCCACTTGAATAATGTTTACTCATGTACGTATTTCCACTGAGGTCAATGGGATTACCACAAGAGTAATGGTTACTTAGTTAAACAAATCTGTGTAGGATCGGGCCCTCTCAATGGCAAAACATTCAAATTTATTATTTTTGTCTTTTCAGTTTCTTTTTAAATTAGCATTCAGTGTCTGAAGTCATAACATGGATAGCTAAAAATGTGTGTGCAGATATATCTTCCATGAACAAATGGCTCATATTTGTTCTTTATTACTTAGGAAATGCACATTAATTACTGCAGATTTTCTCCTATACATCTACTGTATCTCAGACAGAGATGCTGAGAAGGGTCTGCAGAATAAAAATGTATGGGGTAATTAAATGGATATTTATAATTAGAACTTAATAATTTGCATCAGGGACAAACGAGCTCTGATTTCAATCTGTAGTGCATTTAGATTAGCCTGAAGATAGTGTAATTTGATATTTTATAGTCCTCCTCTCAGATTATGAAACAATACAGTGTCTTTAAAGCAGCCGTGTTTGTGACAGGAGTGTGTTAAGAAGGAGCTGCAATGAAAATGTTTGACAATGTGAAAGCAGCCATAAATTACATGACAACTGTGTAAAAGTCATGATGAAACAAATAAAGGGCTGACCTATAATGCATCTGATTCACTGTGGCATAAAGAACTCTCTGCACTAATCTCTGTACAGCAAACTCATTCTTAAGTGTGGAACTACTTAGCACTGAGAAAACTGTAAATTATCACTAGTCAACAACATTGATTTTTAGTCAACATTTCAATCAGTTTGAAGCAGAAATACACTACACAGCTCCTCCAGCAGCCTTTTAGCCAGGCTACTGCTCCTCTAGTCTTTCGGTTACAGCACTGTTAAATCTCCATTGTTTCCACTATTTAAATCTCCACTGTTTCCATTGTTTTTTGTAGAATCTGTAGATGCAGGTACTTGACCTATATGTCTCTGGCTGGTCTTATGGGACTTTCAACTTTCCTTCACCATAACGGTGAATTGACCCAAATGTGGGAAGCCAATGAAAATCCAGCTATACCACTTAAGTCTCAGTGTGGGTGGGAAGAATTTCACCCTTAGTGAAAGTAAGTTAAATGTCCAAAACACAAGCATCTGGCCTTTACATCAAGGACCTAGATCCACACAAATCCTGAACATGGGGTGGCGGATAGAGTGGCCAGATAGATGGAGTGGCGGATAGAGTCTCAGTGTGGGTGGGATGAATTTCACCCTTAGTGAAAGTAAGTTAAATGTCCAAAACACAAGCATCTGGCCTTTACATCAAGGACCTAGATCCACACAAATCCTGCACATAGGGTGGCGGATAGAGTGGCCAAACAGGCAGACCCAACCTTATGTGTCACAGAACAAGGCTCCACCCCAAAAAGCTGGCATGAAGGGGACAGTGGGTATTAAGCCAGGAAAATGGCTACTGAATCTCCAATTATACCAGTCTGGTAGCCCAAGATCCTCATATAGGGTTGTAAATAGTCAATAATCACTATTCCAGTCCACAGGCTGGAGTAGCAGTTATAGAGGAACGACCCTGCAGTCCCACAACCTTTTAACAGGTTAGAGAGTGTCCTCTAGCCATCTAAAGTCAGAGTCAGTTAAAGATCCAAAGCAGGGCTGCTCCTGTTTTCAGGGGGAAAGAAAACATCAGTAGAAAACTTGAAATTATATTATTTTATCATTTTATTTTTCAACCTACGCTTCTCTGTGATGGCTGGGAGGAGAGAATAGCAGAGGTGGCAAGGTGATTAAGACACTGGACTGGGATTCAGGCGACCTGGACTCTGCCACAGACAAAATGTGTGACCTCAGGTGAGTCACTTAATCGTTGTGCCTCTGTTCATCATCAGCAAAATGGAAGATAATAGTACTTCCCTGCCTCATTGGGTTGCTGAGAGGATGCATTCATTCATTAAGGCCTGTTAGATGGTCACATGCTAATGTATGGAAGCCATAAAGTACCTAGATAGATAATAAGCAGGCGTTCCACAGGACAAATTAACCACATGCACAGCCAAATGGTAGACAGAGATAAAGGGGTGTACAGTAGATAGAGAGTTTACGATGAAGTCATTTATGGTTTGATGTGCAACTCCAAGATCAAGATAAGAACCAGCTTTATGAAGGAGATCTCCAGCTCCCAAATGAGTGCACAGACACAGAGCAGGTCACCTCAGAGCTGTAGCTGAGAACTTCTTTGCTAGTTTTGCACTTGTCTTTCATGAAATTGAATTCAACACACTCCATTTAATTAAACTTCAAACTAAAAACATGGAGGGTGGAATATTCGATCCAAGTTTCCAACCCACTGAAATACAAACTTCAGGGAATGATTGAGGAGCTAGGGTCCTGGATCCCCTGCAAATACGGACTGACACGGGGGGAGGAGGAGGACTTGCACCTGCCATAGGGTAGTGAGAGCCACACCTGCATTTAGTCCTGTGTCCACTGAGGACACAGGGATCCACAAATGAGTAGCAGTCCTAGTAATTTATGCCAATTGAAGGCCAATCTGATGCATTGGAGGGAGATTGTGAAAGGCACAAAGGACAGTTAGGCACCTAGCTCCCAGCAACTCCCCTTTGTGCCTTTGAAAATTCCTCTCTAAAGGTATGTCCACACTGCAACAAAAGACTTGCTGCATGGCGGCATAGGCTCACGGGGCTGCTGGGGCCCTACAGCCCCAGTCCCACAAGCCCAAGTCAGCTGACTCAGGTTCTGAGACTCAATGAGGTGGGTTTTTTTACCACGGCACAGACATACCTTGAGTTGCTTAGGGAGTCTATGTTTTCCTTGTTATTCCATTTCTTTAAAATTTGAAATCAATCTAGTATAAGATTAATGGAAAAATCTTTCTTTGAGGAGTTTCTTGTTTGACCAGAATACATGTTATTCAAATAAGCTAGAGTGAAATTCAGTTAAGCTGCTGTTTGTTGCAGCATGATGAGACCGGCGTGTTAAAAAGCAAAAATGTCAGGATGTTATAGACTGAGCTTCCTGCCAAGACTGGTAAGTACCTGAATAACTGTCAGAAATAGACATCATAATCAGAAGCAAAAACCAATTTGGGCTCCTATATAAATCTAGGTCTATACACACAGACTCCACCTTTTGCAATTGACCATAGGTTTTTACGATGGACCAGATCGAACCCCAGGATCCAAATACCCCTGAACTTTGGACCTTATGTGGACCTCTGATGTGGACCTTAGTTTTGGAAGCTTGCCTCTCAATGCAAATATATAACTATAAACACTTGCAAAATCCTACTCACCCCAGATAAGTATTTTTTTTTGAGCTAGTAAAATATCTTTGTTTTCTTCATTCTCATCACTTGCATCGTAAAAGAAGGCAAGCAGATTTTGTGCTTTGACTGGTAAATTTTGTGACAGCTGAACAAGGCTGAAGACATACAAGAGATGGCTCCATGCCATTTTTGCACGTTTAAGTAAAGCAGATGCAGTTAAATCAGTTCAGCCCTCTAGTATGGACAGTTATACCAGCATAACGGTGTTTATCCAAAACAAGCTGTAGAAGTCTCAACAGTTTTATATCAGTATAACTGTGTCCACACTAGGGGTCTGAACCAATTTAACCAAACTGTTTTTTCTACCAATTGATTAAATCAGTGCAAAACCAGTGTGCAGACAGCAAGCGCACACACATGCTGGAACAGGATTTCTTCTGTGGAATAATCCATTACAGTATTATCTTTTATATTCTGTCGACCTGTAGTCACATCTCTTGTCTTTGCCTTTCTCAGCTATACACAGATTACTTCACAGATGCTTTTAAACAATGAATTTAACTTCTGCAATTTCTGAAATCTCTCTCATTCTCTCTCTCTCAGACACACAAACACACCCACCCCTACTAGTCTCACACTCTTGCTCAGTTTAATTTGCCTCTTAGAACACCAAAATCCTTTTTGTCCTGGGCCCTCAGGTTACTGGCATTATTACAACTCTTTTTTCCCAATAGCAAGCCAGGAAAGATGATAGAACCTGTCTGCGTGGCCAAAAGGCTGGTCTCAACTGGTTCAGAGGAAAAAAATTGAGCTGTCTCTCTGTCTCTTTTTTTTTTTCTTTCTTGCCTTTAGCCAAAAGACCTGGGAGCATTTGATGTACAGTCAGCAGGTATAAAAAAAATTATTGAAAAGGCTTGACTGCTTTTGGGCTATGACACTCTCTCATCAAAATCTGGATTTCTGCCAAGTTCATCTGTTAATGGACAGCCGCAACCAGGGCCTGCCCCTCCCCCAACTTTTCCCTTCCCCTCCCTGAGCCTTCTCTGTTCTCCCACCTCCTTCTAGCTCCTAAAAAACTAGACATCGATTATGTCTGCGCTTTTCCCTTTCTATTCAAGATAAACAAAGTGCTTCAAGTTCAGGGCACACCCTGGGACCCTGGACAAAGCAATCTATCATTCTGTCTGCTAAACCAGTCTGGCCACACTACGACTGAAGAGACTAATGCTTCTAATGTACAATTTTCCCTTTGTGCTGCTTCCCTATTACTACTAACCTCTTTTCTTTACCACCTTCTCAGGAGCAGATGTGCTTGACCACTTTCCCTAAACCCCTCCTGGCAGAGACTTTTGTTGTTGTTGTTGTTGTTGAAAGCAACCTCAAGAATTAAAGAAAGGAACATAGCTTCTGTCTGCCCCTCCCTGCTCCCTTCACCACCTCCTATTTCCCTCCCCACATCCACTAAAGAAACTAAGCCCAGAGCTACTTTTCCTTCCTCCCTGAAGAGCAGGGTTTTTTAAGTGAATTCGGGTTTAAATCATATCCGTTACTTCATTCTGACTTGCAATTAAATGCAAATACACTTTTACAGCCGGAACAGAGTGTATTAATTTTAACAGCAAATGACGAAATAAGAATACACTCCCTCAAAAAATAATGAATTGCACTATAAATAATATTAACACACACATTCATTAATACTTGTAAAGCGCTTTGAGATCCTTGGATCGAAAGGGATATAGAAGCTTCCAGTGATAAGATTCAGGGATAAGCCTCGCCTGGTATTTACACACCCTTTCCCAAATGCCAGTGCAGTCATCCAAATATACCACTGGTAAAGCAGAGTATGTGTAGCAAAGCATGTGTAGCCACTAGGAGCTACATCCTGCACGTCTCAGACACTCAAAATTCCCCTCAAAGTCCACAAGATCTTGGGTGCATAAGGAATACAGGATGGGGTTCGAAGGGTTCAAATCTGCGAAGTCTTGGGCATCTCCTGCGAGGCACTGAATGCACACAACTGCCATTGAAGGATGCACACACTGCACCTCCCAAAATCAGGCCCTACACTGACAAACATGGGATTGTCAACCTAACACCAGGCCC
>ML677359.1:14173916-14191416 GCA_007922305.1 Dermatemys mawii | reverse complement strand
TTCTCTGCTTTTAGAGCAGCTACAGTACACAAAAGTAAAAACACATATAAGTGCTCTAACTTTTCCTAAAAATAAAGCAATTAACTTATTGCCAGAATTCGGCAAGCAATCGTGACAGACTACCCCGAACAGAAAGCAGAAGTCGTGATCCCTGACCTTCGAACAACACAAAAGAGGCAATGCTAGCACAATACCTGCTGTCAGCAACTGAATTATTTTTATACAGGAATTTTTATCTCTATTGTACAAACAAGTATGTGTCTGTGCTGACTTGTTAAGCAATCCACTTGTATGTAGAATAAGATTTTTTTTCCTACTACCAGTCACACTGCTCTAAGATCAGAAGAAATACATACTCTTTGAAGCTCCTCAAATGCTTTAGTTAAAAGGACAGCAGTTGTTTTCAAAGATCCAAGACTATCTTTATCAGAATTTAATTTTTCCTTATTGATTTTTTCTAAACATAACACAGATTTAACGTAGGACAATATAAAGTTTATTACAAAATATTACAGCCTTTAAAGAATTCCACAGGAGGTAACATTCTTTTCTCTTTTTTTTTAATACAAACAACTATTTTGCAGAGAATGAGGATGTGACATTATTGTGTTTTCTTTGAACAAAACAATTTTTTAAATAATATTACTGATAAATAAATGGTCTAAAGCCATTGATTACACCGAAGCAATGAACGCATCATACACATTATGTGAACTGGCTTTAGTACAATCCTTAGCTGATCATAATTTTTTTCTCCAAGAAGAAATAAACTCAACAGCCAATACACAACAAAACTAACATGACTGTCTGATACACCAACTGTGATGTTGACAGTATAACCAGGAAACATTTTATTTGATGGCAAATTAATTGCTATAATATTTGCTGGTGTTTTTTTGGGTGGGGAAAGGGTGGTTGGGTGTTGGGTTTTTTTGTTTTTTGGGGAGGTTTGTTTCTTGCATTTGTACTTCATTGCCTACTATATCAACTGAGCAAATGATGAACATGAAATTAGAAATTAGAAACTGTTTCTTTATGGGTAATGTGCTAGAACTTGAGTTTATTAAAAGAAAGGAGACTAAGATATGTAGTTATAGATACACACACACGCACACACACACAGAGCGTCAATGTTCTTCAGGTCCCTGTTATTTAACAATAATTCCTTTCTTTATGTGGTCAGTGGTTTTTAATCAGTAAAGTGGCTTAGATAAAGCTAAGATTAAATTGTAGGTGTGATTATTCAGCATTTATGTTGAGAACAAGGAGGATGCAAACAAAAACTCATTGTTTTTGACTGGTCAAATCTCCCCAGGTAACCCTTCATCAATGTACATGTTCAGTATTCCAGTGTGAATTCAACGACTGAAGCTGATTCAGACCTAAATAAAACACTGACAACGCCTACTTGTAAAGGCACTGTTTAGCGGTGAAGTTGCTTCCCTCCCCACAACAATTATTTCACAGAAAGATTAAGCTTGATCATTTCCTTGATGTTCATGTAGTGTGTGTGTGTGTGTGTGTTAGTGTGTGTGTCACACTAACCTTAGTATTTTATATGTTTAGTAAAACACAAAAACCTGATTGCAGGCTGGTTTATATGCACCCATCCAATATGGAAAGGTGTTGTTTTACATCAACCTGTTCAAATAAAACTTCCAATAGAATTGCATCAGACAAGCTCACATGGGTCTCCAGAGGGAGCAGAAAGAAGAAACACTTCTGTGCACTATCTGCAAACCTAGAACTCAACAGCTTTTTGGCAGCCAATTTGTTTCAAGTGTTTTGTTTCAGGAAACGTGTATTTTTCTTTGTATGTTTCATGGATTTACTACAACTCGTTCTGACAGCTGTTGATTCTGTTAAATGAACACATTATTAAAAATCCTCTAACATCCCCAAGCTGAGAAATATACATTTTAATGGCATTTAAATTGTGAACCTGTAAGAATGTGCAAATGAAACCTGTGTGAATACTAACTTAGCTACTCTGGATTTAAAACTCGGCTTCATTTTTTACAGTAAAGGGGGTAAAGGGGACTGCTGCTGACTGTATATGTTGATTATATTTCCTTTGTTTCAATTAAGTATAGATAGAGAAATTTAAAAAAAAGCAAAGGAAAATAAACAATCTCAGGTAGTAAAAATAAATGAATGCTAATACTTTGAAAAAGAAAATACTCCAATTATTGACATATTTTTAAATAATTCCATTGCCTGTCACATATGCAGTCTCTGTGTATTTTGGAGGTGAGGGGGTTGGAGAGGGTTGGAAAGGATGAAGGAGAAAATCGGTTATATGAAATGAGGCAGGGAAAAAGTGGATGTTTTCATTTTGCCTGAGATCAAAGGAAAACAAGAATGGAATCGGTGGCATATTGAACATTTTTCCACCGGTGTCTTTCACACTAGGGCATCTAAGTTTTATACAATTCCCCAGACTAGCTGCATATTAAGCTCGCTGTGTACAGCTTTATTATAGTGTGGTAGTATGGGAACATTAATATTCCTATGTTGCCTCTGACAGGACATTTACATGCGCCCATCTGAGCTCACACCTGAGAGCTGCTCCAAGGTACAGTAACTGTGCTCCTATTGTAAAGGCAAATGAAGAACACAAATTCCCTGCTGGGATCAGGGCTGCCCTCACCACACCCCACACCTTAAACCTTTCCCTTGCCAACTTAACTCAGTGCCATCTCAGAATGACGAATGAGCTGAGGTACCAGCACCAAGTTACTAACCCTCTGAACAGCAAAAGCCTCTCTGAAATATTTTTAAAATGCACAGTGAGTGCCACTAGCCAGTAAAGGTTGAGAAACAAACTCCGGTGAACCCAGTGCAGAATACAATGAATACTAACACTGATTAGAAATACAGGATGATGCTTATAAGGCCTCAAAATGGGTTTGACATAAAGCAGACTGGCTTTGACAAGGAAGGTACTTTTTATTTCAGCTTTGCCTTTGGTCTCTGTGTATGTTAAAAGCTGCAGTCTTAGGCCCTGCTCATCTATGCATTTAGGCACATGTGTAGCTTTATGCATAGGAGCCCTGAGTTCCATGAGACGACTCACCATGCATAAAATTAACACCAACTACTTGCAGAATCATATCTTAAAGGCCAACTTATATTTAGTAGAAATTCATTTTGTGATGGAAAACAATTCTGGCAGCAACAATATGGTTTGTGCATAAACTGATTAGCTTTCAATAAAACTATTGTTTTTAAAACTATGTAGTAAAGCACCAAAATAAATTTACTTAAAATGGACCACAGTGGGCCCAATCCTGCTCCCAATCAGGTCCAATGTCTATGTATATGCAGATTAAACATGCTTATTTCCCCAGGGGAGGGAAGCACTGAATTTTATGACCATGTTACAAACAACAATACAGGTCTTAATCTATTAAATTATAGGATCTGGACATATTTTATGAACTTCAGCAATACCCCTCAAATTGACACACACAATAAAAACCTCCTAAATGGAAAAACTGTACTGAAAATGTGCACCAAGTTAAAAAATAAAAATCCCTTGTAATAACAACACTGCTGGCATAGCCATGACCCAAATGAAATCTGAACAAGCAGAAAGGTACTAAAGATCCTTAGTGATTAGATCCCTTGCTAAAAAGGTGGCAATGTGCCAAGTAATGTCCAGCTTGATGTTAAATGCCTTTTATTGCACAAAGCTGGTACTATTGGATATAAAAGCAGACTGGAGATTGGGGTGAATTTTGACAAAAATTTTCTTTAGATAATAAACGGTGCGAGCAGACAAACAAATGGAGACTGAATTCCCACTGCCTGACAGTCTCTCAAGTCTCCTTAATTGTCTTTATTACCTGAATTGAATAAAAAGGGAATTCAAGTTCTCAGGGTTGCATGTACAAAACTGTGTAATGCTAAAATATTTCCTTCTCTTTTAAATTTACATTACAAAATCATGGAAATCTTTCGGAAAGAATCTACCTCTCCCCTGTAATCTAACGTTAAGGTCTTTTACTTACCACTTTCTCCCCCTCACCATCCAGCTCCCATATTTCAGTCCTTATTGTTCAGTCTGGCTACATAGGGAGTACACTTATTAAGTATATTATTTTCAAAGCTTGTAGCGTTTAATGTTAATCTGCACCTTTTGCATATCTAAGCTAAATGTAATGCTTGCTAGGCTGGCTCTTCCACCACAAATATTTTGTATCCAGCTATATTTCAGTCAATGGGGAGCTTCAAAATTAAATGTCACATATAAGAGAGGAAAGAATGCAAAACATATTTCTAGTCCTCTAAGCTAAAAGATACGATTTGCAGGAGACAAGAAATGGAGCAATTTAAGGAATTATAACACTTTTGATGCCTCCCTGCAATAATCATGCTGAATCAGAAGGAAACTTTCTACACTCTGCTTCTGTTCTTGAAACAAACACATATTTGTGTTTTCAATAAAAGGCTATTTTTACATTAACTATCCGTAACAGCAGGGAATAGAAAAACGAACTCAATCTCCACCTCATACAAGGGATGATCTTGATATCGCATGGATGCTTCTTCAAAACCGATATTTATTAAAAGGCAACAAGGAAAATGCACAAACTGTTGACTCTTTTATGTGTCACTGAAAGAGTAATATTTGAACAACTTTTGGATCGCCTACGTTTTTAACATTTTTTTCCCTCCTAGAAGTAAATTTCTCAGCCACACAGTCCACTGTGTTTAATTAAGCTTTCAAAAGTCCTCAGACAATGCCAACAATTGAAAGACACTTCTGTAGCTCAATCATGCAATCATTGTGACAGTTCTATTTACAATTTGTCTTAAAGAGACTTTCTCTGACATTGTACTTTGACAAAACATCCAAGCTGCCAGTTCACAACCTTTCTCTGTCTTATTTACAAATACTGCTTGCACACAGGACTGAGAACCTCATGATCATGAGTCTTTGGATAGTGCCCTCACAAAATTTCCATCTTGTAACTATTTTGTCCAGCCCATCACTATCTGCTATGAAGTTTTGTACTGAACAATTACGGTTAGAATTTTAGCCATTTTAGTGTATTTAAGCTTCTTCTGTCTCATTGTTTAGATGCAATACTAACTATTCAGTTGATCAGTCAATGATTTTTATCCAGAACAAAATAAAATAATAATAATGAAATGCAACTTACACATCACAGAATTACAATATCAATTGCTAATCATGTACCAAGAGAATTTCTGTGGCATATAGACAAGTCAAATAAATTCTATTATGAGAATTCTAATAGTTAAATGTACATGGTCCATCAGTTAGTATCACACTAGGTTCATTCTCCATCTGATTATTCAATGGAAATGTATTTCTTACATTTCTTTTCCTTATCTTGGATTTGTATGTAACTGACGACTGGAGAAATCAGATGCAGACACTCAAAGTGAACCTCTTCCTCTCTCTTTCTCTCTGTTTGTATATACAGTATATAAAGCTATACAATCGTAATTATAAATGACAATATATGTAACATTGCAGTTAGATGAATATGAAGTGTAGTACTAGTTAAAATGCCTTTCCCCCCGAAAAAAATAACCTTTCATTAATCTATACAGATTTATATATTCAACAAGCATCAAAATGTAACACCAATGGACTATAAATATTTCTTTTCCCTTTTCAGAAAGCGAACAGCAGTTTTACATTCACTGATATCTTGGTACTTCAGTTAATATTTTCCTCCATTGTAAAATAAGAGACTGGATAACTAAACCCCTGCCGGAGCACTCACTGCAAATCACAGACTGCTGGTATCTGGTGGTGAGTGTTTGACATACATATTGATGAAAGCTGCTTCATTGAACCCACACAACATATCCTATTAATTTTCATTAAATTTATGACATTTCTGCCATAGCATTGGATCGTCACTCAAAATTTTATATCATGCCAAAAAGAGAAAGATACACCCACATATACAGAACAGCTATGTATGAATGTGTGTATCTATATTTTATGTATATGCATGCAAATTGTACATGTACACACATACTATTATAAATTTTCCTTTATCTGGAAAATGATTAGGGTGAAGAGAGGCCTAGAGACAGTTAAAATATATATCGTTTCACTGTACATTTGAGTGACTGCCTTTCTTGTAGTTGGGTGCACTGATCCCTAAGCATTATTTACTTACTTAGGAAGATGGTCTTTTATTATAAAGCACCAAAGTATTGACTGCAAAATTACACACAAAGCAGGTACTGTAAATATATCTAACTTGGAACACTACAGTAACCTCTTTCTGAAGAATACTTAACTGGCTGCATTTTTACATTGTTATTAAATATATTTTCTGGACTTTTATCATGAAGCATTGGTTCATTCAGCTCCTGTACATTTGTCCCTATTTTTTAAATGACATATTCACATATATGTTGCATTCTTATGATTATTGTTTCCTTTCTACTCTTGCAAAAGAACACAGATATAAAATATTGGAATTAATAACTGCCATTCTGAGATTCACTTCAGGGACCCCCAAAATACCTGAACTCCACAACTTATTCAATGACCCAGACTGTTAATTTCACTGCCAGACATTGGGAATTCATTGGTGTGATAAGTCCAGCTATTGACATATTATTTTGTGATATGAAAAAATGTCTCTTGCTTAACTAATTCCAGTGTGGAAACATAGTAAATAAAAATTAAAGGAACAGTATAAAAGCTCATAATTATCCGTGCACGAAAGCTTTCCCTCACCTGAGTCACATCACCTGTGCACCCACTGGAGAGTTGTATATGTGTTTCCTCTGAAAACAATTAGAAACGGATCTTACATTCCTTGCATACCCAAAATTCCCATTGATTCCAGCTGGAGCTTTGAATGTGCAAGAAATATACACGGTATTGGACTTCTAGTATGAGTCAGTTTTAAATATAATTGCACAGAAATCTCCCTGCAGAGGAGACATGAAAATAACTGGAGCTGGATCTTGCGATCCTTACTTACAAGAGTAATCTTTACTTCTGTGAGTAATCCTGTTGACTTTCATGGAACTACTTTTCTGGGTAAAGACTATCTATCTGAATAAGTATGAATTATGTGCATGTGAAAGGGTTTGCAGGATCAGGTCCCTAGGTTTTTTTTATGTCTCTTGTATATTGTACATCCCTTAATTCAGTCCTTAGCTTACTGAACCATTTCAAAGAACCAGGGACAGTTAAAAACGTATTATTCTTCTAATCAGCAACACCATTACATCCTTCAGGGCCAAATTCTACCCATTTAACTAATGCTAGGAGTCTAATTAATGGCAACCATCCTACTTATATGAGTAAAGCAGGCAGGCTTTGGCTCACATGGTTCAACAACTGTAATAGCAGAATTCTAAACTAAAGCAAAGAATTCTAAACTCAGTGTGGTTGTATCTTAGACTGAATGACCTATTTGAGACCATGGCAAAAAGTGTGGTTTTAATTCTTGCTTGACAGATACTGTGTTTTGTCTTTTAAACAGAGCCGTTCAATATGTAAATACAATGTTACATCACACAAGTGTTACTCCATATTTGGTGATTTAGCATGGCTACAGATCTCCGAAGACTACAAATCCCTTCCGCTAGGCTCTTGCTTCATTAATCATGCCCTACACTTCTGTTCATTTTCCTTCAAATCACAGACAGCACATGGAAATGGTCACTGCCATATACTACTCTGGAAAAAAACTCCTTAACCTACATGTCACAGAAGTTGAATGTGCTGGAAAATTTAAGTCATCTTTCAAAATGCAGCTTGCCAGCAAGTTGATCCTATATAATGTGTGTGTGTGTATGTGTGTGTGTGTGTAAGAATGTGTGCGCCTATATATATCTATATCTATATATGTAGATATAGATAGATATAGATATATATCATATATATATGCTATTACTGCAAAGCTTTCAAAAAACATAAATGCCACATTTGATTTTAATGATTGGTTGGAGGAAAAAAATATCACATTGAATCCCACAGTGCCTACTGACCTATTAGGGTTGAACTGTGTAGCCATGGTAAGTCAAAGACAAGATCCAGTATATCATGTGACTACATACAGTACTTTTGCTAATACTGAACTACTCTTTAGGCTATTAAATAAAGGTATAAGTGATGTCTTATGCTACCTGATGTTTCCATAAAACTAGATGGGGCATTGGTGGATTTTAATATGCTACAGTACTACATATTTATAATTATATTTTAAGCATAATTTAACATGATTTTCAACACCAAGCATGGTGTTCATATTTACTATAAGGATTTTAGCAACTAACTATGCCTTGTTAGCCTTCCAGTATTTCTCTGATTTTCTTTTTCATATTAAGTTCAATTATTTTAACCTTAGCCACTGAGAGAGTCACATATTTAGTGTCTTTCCAATTAAAAAATTATCATAGAGAAAGACATTATTTACTTTTTTAAATTATGTTTATATATTGTTTGTTGTGCAAAACAGAACTCGGTTTTGGACATCTGTACGGGTGACATGTGGTTGTGTAAACCGCAAACAAAATCAAGATACATCTGTCAAAACCACATCAGAGACAAGAGAGAGCACAGAGAAGCATTTATCATTTGGTTGAGGAGGCAGGCTGCAGACAGCGGCCTTTCCTGTCAAACCAACCTTTTGAAATTTCCAACATGCCCTTAAACTTTTTGAATAAGCATGTCTGTGCGCTTCAGCAACTGCCCTCTCTACTCTGGCCTGGCCAGTCGAAAATGGCATCTTAAAGTCAAGGTCAGTGGTGTCACTTTGCCATGGGGCTGTGTTTAATTACAGTCCATACGCTGACAGCCAATATGGATCCAAGGCTAGCTGATGCTCAGTTAACTCTTTCACCCCCAAGTTAACAAAAGACTGTAAAGCTAGTTCCTGCATAACAAAGCAAGGTGTAAAATATACATATATGGAATGAAGACAGGCAACATACTAGGAGACAGCTTCTATACTATATAAAATTAAAAAAACAGAATCCCAGCAAACCCTGTTGAAAATACAGACTAGTGTTGCACGGGCCTGTTGATTCTAAAACTACTCAGCCACTTGGAAATATTTTTTGTGTACTTAATATGAACTGAAATGCAGGGTATTTAACATGTTGGCTGTCACGGTGAATAAAACGGAAAAACAGACGCAGCACTTCACAGCTGTGAGCATTATTACTACAGTTTGACTGAACATGGAAATACACTTGAAAACGCTTCTCCTCGCTTCAATTTACCTGCTATATGTTCCTGTTTAGGGCAGATTCCTCTAGATGACGTTGATAAACAATCGTCATCCTCTGGTGTGACCTGGATGCCAACCTCCACAGGATTGGATGCTTTTTTCAGCTCACTTGGTGAGGGTGAAGGTGGCTTATCCACAGCCTTCTCTAAGCAGAGACTGCCATTGCATTGTTTCCGTTTGTGCTCAATAAAAATAAGAATGTCCCCCAATGGGAAGTTCATCTGACACTGGCCACAAGTAAGGAGGTCATGATCCCCTTCTGGAGCTCCCAACGTGCCATGCTCTGGTTCATCATCAGTAAGAATGGCTTCAAGAGGTTCGGCTGCAGTTTAAGAAACAAAAGGAGAATCATTAGAGCTCTTGTGAAAGGAAGGGGAAGGTGGGGAGAGTGAAAATCTTGTTGTTGAGCCCCCTGTTAATGGATGCCATACCATGTTTGGAATATTTATGGGATGAAAAAATTAAACCTGCATTACATGAACAGATAGCACGTTATCAGTCCAACAAGAAGCAAATGCAGTTATCGGTGTTGATAGGGAATATATTTTGAGAAAGCAGCTGTAGTATGCAGAACTGTCAGAATGGAACCTGCAATCTTATCTACATTCCTGGATTTAGACAATATTCTAATTTGAATGAACGATTTAATAGTAAAAATTAAAATAACAGCTGTGAAAAAAATTATGGCGAGATAACTGTGGTATGATGAAGAAAAGCCAATACTGTTCTTTGTTGCCAGAGGTATTATTTATGTTTATGTATTTATGACTAAAGTGTGTGTGTGTCTCTGTGTGTGTGTGTGTGTGTGAGCGCACGCGCACACGCATAATATATGACTTGATCATGGAATAGCTATATATCGATGACAAAGTCATATGTTTTGAAATGTTGTCCTGTGAGTTAGGTATGTGTGTATGTGCATGCAAATATATGAACACACATTAAAAGCCACATAGGTCCTGCACGCATACACATGCACAGGGGCTACATAGCCCTATACTGTGTGTGTATGCACATATGTTTATATATTTATATTATATATTTTGATTAAAAATTGAAAACTTGTGAACTAATCATGGGGAAAAAGGACAAAATTAATAAATAAGGAAGCTAAACTGCGATATTTTTCAGATACCTCCCAGAAACTGAAGAAATATCAAATTCACTGGCAATTCTATTTAGACACGTTAACTAAACAGGAGATACTTCTGCATACTCAAGAAAATAAACCAATTAGTTTTGTTGTTGTTGTTGGTTTTCATTTTGAAGAAAGGAATGCCTAAATTATTCTAAATATGTTAGCAATTGTGGTCTTCATCATATATAAATCAGTATGGTCAATTGAATGCCACATTTCATAACAATGGGGAAAAGACCTTTCTTTAAACTTGAAATACCTTGCCTAATGTTGTCAAAGTTGACTAATTTTCTGAATGAACTCCAAAAAGCTTCATTATAAGACTATTTCTACACACATAGTCGACAGTAAATTGTATAACAAGGCAGACATGCCTTTCTTTTCTGTTTGCTTTTTTTAACTTTGTACTGAAATATCTTGGCAATATGTATGCAGCATTCATCACTATAACCTTGCAAGAAAAAAACCAGTTGGTATTTCTCTCCCTATGCAACATAATACATATACTAACATCAACAACAACAACCAAAATGAGCTGACATGACAAAACATAAAACACTTCAAAATGTTGCCCGTTAATGAAAGTGAGACCCAATACAACTCTTAAACAGTTAATCAGTCTGACCTTCTTTAGCGAGCTGCCAATTTCACATTTAATGAACTTAAAGCCACAGAGAATCAAAAAATAGATTTTAATTTGACTGCAGAATATTGGAACAGATTTTGAAAAAGTGCAAAAATCCAGTGAACTCAGGTTAAATTTATTTCAACCCTACCTAGGCTGAATATTGAGGAGGAAGATCTGGAGTAGCTCCCAGTTGTGCTATGTAAAATAATATTGAAAGAGCACCTTACCGTACCTTAACTCCAACTAGGACACACTGATACTTTCCATAATTTCTTGCCTCTAGTGCTACTCCTAATTTAACATAAGGTCAACTATAGGAATATGAAGGTTATATTCATATTAATAAAAACAATATCTTAATCAATTGGGTTTTCTTCCAAACTTACTGTCCAAAAGATAATACACAACATGCATTTACACTTTTCTGGCATAGAAAAAGAAACAGGAATGTTTCTGAAATGTCTGTCTATGTCATTTTTCTCAAGTAACAACTGTTTGCATTTGCACAAAGTGAGTAACTGAATATGGAAGTCATTCCATCAGATCTTTTCCTCAAAAAAAGGTATTTTTGTGTTAAGCAGTAATTGTAACTTTTAGTTTAGTAACTCAAAGTACCAAAATATTTTTTTTAATTCATATTCTCCTTCTAATTGTTTTGACTGGAACCTAGCACAATAATTACTCAATTGTAATATTTATTCCGTGGCCTGATTTGTTTCTGAAATTGTCAATATTACTCAGCAATGAAAGAGAATATTGTGCTCAGATATCAGACAGTTAAAAGTAATGCTAAACGAAAATAGACTTTGCTAAAGACTGTACTGACTGGGCTGATTTACAATCAAAACCAGGAAATGAAGTGGTAATTCAGAGGTTGCTGATTACACCTCCACATTTCACCTAATTAATTTTATAGGAGGCAAAGTTCTCGAAAATAACAAGATGATCAAATGTACAGATATAAAACCTGTAACCTCAACATTTTCTATGCTCTTAAGGTAAATTATTGCTAATTAACAAGAATTATATACTAATGTATGAAATACCTCTGGCACCTTGTTCATTACAAAACATTTGGCTCCTGATGCTCTGAGACAACAAAATGTGTGTTTATTATTTCTGCTATTTTAAAAAAAAATCAGGTGCACAAAGAAAATTTGAAAATACAGTTCACCTGGTCTTGCCACTGATTTGCAGCATACATCTTTTAATTCTGGGGCAATCAAAAGCTTCTTCCTGGGTATCTAATCATTCATCTATATTTTTAATGCAAATTGCCCTTCCATAAACATGTATTTCTACAAATACGACAAGCAGTTTGGTGGGCATAAGCATTCTTCAGATGCATATAATTCTAACCTCTCTCTCACCCTTCCCCCATTCCTCACCAAAATAACACCACCTTCTATATCAAGGTAACTGGATTTTTGTCTCAAAGGAGGTGTGAGGGATGCAATGGAAGAAAAAGCATCTATTCTGCCTTACCAAGGGTGGGAAGGTTGGGGGGGAATAAATGTATTATCGGTATGGATTCAGCAAGACAGAGACTCTAAATACCCCAGCAGCAGACAGGGCTGTGTCCAGCTGAGAAGACAAAAAAGAAAATCAGGGGAGAAAGAGAGAGTGACTGTCTAGTCCAAGTTTGCCTTCAGCTGTGTCCTGGGATTGTCTTACCGTCCAAGGGAACCAGTGACGGCTAATAATGTGAGCGAGGGGCCGGGGTTTGAAAGCAGACAGAAAGCGGGAGCGCGGGGAGGGAAGGAAGGAAAGCAAAAGAGGGGAGAGCGAACTTGGAAGGGACTGGGCAGGCGGCACAATGGGGGCAGCGTGGATCGGAAGCCGAGTACAAACACGTGCGAGCCAGCCAGGAGCCGTCTCCCCTTTCGGCTCCCGCTTCTCCGCCCCAACCCCCCCGCTCACGAGGGTCGCCTTTGCTTCGGATGGGCCGGTGGCGAGAGTTTAAAAGACCCGACCCGCTTTTTTTGGGGGAGGGGGGGGGAAGAAACAAAAGCAGACGTGTCCAAGGAAGCAAAACAGACACAAAGTCGCAGAAGAGAAGGTGCCACTCGGCTCCCCCGGAGCCCAGAGGCTCCCCCTTCGGAAGAGGGTTTTGGGGGGCGGACTAGGGACGGGGGTGGTTTGCTTTCCATGTGCCGCAGCATCGTGCAACGCTACGACTAGACGGAAGGGATCCCAGCCAGCCCCGCGCCGCCTGGAAAGGGTCCCGAGCCCCTCTGCGACCCCCACGGTCTGGCCGGCCGTCGGGGGAGTGAGGGGCAATGAAGGGCCAAGGGGCTGGTCCTCGCGATCCCCGGGAATCGTTTGCGGCTCTGAGCGGACGGGGACGGCGTTAAAACAAACATCACAAGGAGAAAAACTGGGTCTTTTCTCCACTGCGGGGTCTACGGGCTGCGTCCCTGTTTCCTCGCCGGCCATAAAACAAGGCAAAATTAAGAACAAAGAAAGGGGGAAAAGGGGGGGAAGAGAGAGAGAAAGAAAGAAAACCCGCCCTCCCTCCTTTCCAAACGAAAACGCTGAGAATTAAAGACGTGGTGAAATTGATCAGGTTCAAGTTCGTGGGGCTTTTTTGATCTTGTTCTGCCTCCTAGCGACTGAAACTCACATGCAAACCTATCCTTAAACAATTTTTTTAAAAATCTAACTCCAACACATCTCTCCCCCCCGCCCTTTCCCCAAGCCCCCCAGATCTCACAGGGAGAAATATACCAAATGGCAATTACACTGCCAGCAAAAAAATAAATAATAACTTAAATATGTATCTATATATGACATACAGAATTGCCAAGTCAGGGGGAAACCCGGCACGACTGGGGAAGGATTTGGGGATGTAAATCTAATTTTCCAAGTATTCTGTGACAAGTGAATTTAACACACGCGCCCACACAAACCCTAAGGATGAATGCACCCTTGTGGTGTGTGTGTGTATATATATATATATATACACACACACATTTAAAAGTAACATAGGTTACTAGTGTTGGCACCAGTTTCGGCAGCTCGCAGAGGGATGGGGCGGAGGGGGCTGGGTTCCTGCAACATGTTCTGGAAGAGATAGCACCTCCAGAAATATGACAGTTATGTTTCAATACATAGCACAGCACAGCGTTTTGCATTTCAAAAGGCGCTTAGAACTGGTAGCAAATGACTAAAACAATGAAGGGTGGAGGGAAGAGAACCCGAAGGTGTCTTACTTTGATGAAAACTTTACGAATGCAAATATTTTGGCTTCCCCTGCCTTTACGGGAGCTATTTGATCCAACGCGTTAACATTCTCCAACGGACTATGTGCAAATCTTGCTCCAAATATCTATGCATCTGAGTGGGGAAATTGCATTGTAAACTTTTACGGGGGGGAGGGAGATTGTTTGCAGACAGAGAAATTGCACTGAAACAGACGGTCCCTGAGAGGAGAGGAAAACACCTGGAATACTGGAGGGAAATAAAATACAAGCGTGCAGCTTTTTGCTTTCCCACCGCCCAAAATATAAAATGTTTTCTCTCGTCTTCCCTCCCACTAGCTCCAGATCCGAATTCCCTTTTGTTGTGTATGCAGCGCGCTTGCTTACCTTGCATCCAGCTTTTGTGTTTTGTCGGGGGGGGGGGAGTGGGAGGATTTTTGTGACGAATTGTATTTTTTTAAAAATGTCCCCGGGAGGGTATTTTTTAAATTTGATCGTGACGGTGACGGTAGTTGGTTGGATTTGGGGTTTTGTTTTGTTTTGTGTGTGTCTGTCTGTGTGTGTGAGAGAGAGAGAGTGTGTGTGTGTGCTTTGCTTGGGTTTGCTCTTGTCTCTGCTTGTTGGCAGGAGGCTCCCCGCACACGCGGCGCTTGTAAACATTCAGACACGAGATTTTTCCCAATCAAAATCCACTTCCACTTTTTTTGAAAATCTTCCAAAAAATAGTAAGCGAGAGAGGAGGGAATTCCTCTCGCTCGCTCGCTCTGCTCCGTGCAGCCGAGCCAAGCAGCCCAAGTTTGCAGGCAGGAGTTGGGGGGAGAGGGAGGAGGGGAGGAGTGGGGGGAAGGCTGGCATGAGTCGGTTGGCTGGGGGAAGGTCCGATTGTGGCGGAGCTCCGGGGAAAGCCAACGATGGCTCCGGACAGCACAAGCAGCCGCTGCCCGCGGAGGGAAAAGAGACGCAACAGAGAGCGGGACAAACACCCCACGTCTGGGAGCGGAAACAAAAGGGGGGACATTGTCCTGCCCCCTCCCCAGCGGTACGCAACAAGGTTTCGCTCGGGAGAGATGGGGATCTGGCTAAAACCACGCGCCCCTAGACTTTTCTTCTCACTGTACTTGGCCACAAGCTCTCGTCTGTCTGTCTGGGCGTCCAGTCTGTCTCCCCTGCAGGGATTTCTGTGCAAACCCCCCCCCCCCCACCGGCCCTCCCCGCCAGAACAAAATTCTGCACCTCGCTGCAAACCGGGATGGTCGCTGTGTTCCCAAGTCCGAATGGCACCCTTAAAAAATAATAAAATCAAAGCGGGGAGGGGGGAGGGATGAATAAGAAAAGAAGGAAGAGAGAGAGAGTGAGAAAGGGGCAAAGAAAAGAAAAGTGATCGGGGTGACTGAATTAGGCAGAGACGGAGAGAGGGGGAAAAAAAAATCCCGAGCCAAGATTTAGTGCATTTCCACCCCCTCTCGCCCGCTGTTCTCCGCGGCTCCGAAATAAAACAACCCGCGCGAAGGTGGCATGAAATAAACGCACGTTGCTCTTCGGGTTACTTACGCGAAAATTCCCGCTTGCTTAAGTGCTGGGGTTTGCCTTGCTTGCGGCGCGACATGGTGGGTTGGCGGCGGCGGCGGCGGCGGCTTGCGAGCCGCTCGGTTCACATCGGGAGAGCCGGGCGAGCCAGGCAGGAGACTCCCGAGCAAATATCTTCATCAATGTCTTTTGACATCCAAAATAAATTAGAAATAATACAAAGATGGCGCAGGGAAGATGAATTGTGGGATAGCAGTCATGGCTTTTTTTTTTTTTTTTTTTTTTTGCAAGGAAAAAAAAGAGGGAGAGAGAGAGAAGGGGAGAGAGAGAAGGAGAGAGAGAGAGAGGGAAAAAAATGGCAAAAGCCCCCCTGAGCTGCAAGTTCAAGTGCGGACGTGACGTCCCCGCGAACTTGAACGTCAGGAGCCTGGATGGACAGAGACATACAAAACATGGGCAGGGCAAGCTGGGGAGAGGGGGAGGAGGGAAGAGAAAGGCAACACCAATGGACACTCATCAGGGGCTGGACATGAAAAAGAGACCAGGACAAGCCAATGGACAGTGATCGCGGGGGGGGGAGGGGGGGGGGAACCCGGGGGGGAGGGGGAACGCAGGAGTCCCCGGGCGCGGAGGGGGGGGGGGGGAATAAATAAATAAATACGGCGGTATCCCCCGCTCCCCCCCCCCGGCGCTGAAACAAGAGGGGGGTCGCCCGCGTGCAAGGCGAGGGGACGCTCCCCGGGAGGGGGAGGCCGGGCAGGTAGCGCGGGAGCCCGCCCCGCAGGCAGAGGCAGGGCGTTCAAAAAACTTTCCGCCGCCCCGGGAAGCAGGGACGGTCCCCGGCGGGCGGCGCAAAGGAGGAGACGCGGGCGAAGGGGCTGCCGGCCGGGGAAAAGTTCTGCACTCGGAGCAGCGAGGGGGAGAAGGGGGGGGGGGCAGCCTCCTTCCTTTGAGGTCGGAGGGGGGCGAAGAGTTTCCCGGTCAAGCAGACAAGAGGCGGAGGATGGGGAGCACGGGAGGGAAAAGGAAAGTGGGGGGGAGTCACCCCCGGTCCAAAAATAAATGAATCCAAATAGCCCCGGCAGCCCGCAAAGCCACGCCGGGCTCCGGGATGCGAGGAGCAGTGGCCGGGTCCCACAGGACGGGAGCGCAGGGAGGGCACAACACGCACAGCCACGAGCCAATGCTCGGAGGGGCGAAGCGAAGCGGCGGGAGTGGGGAGGCGGCGGCGGTGGGGTGTCACTTACCGGGGACACGCACCCGTTCCCCCCCCACGCCGGGCCCCGGGCGGGAGCGGGCTGCGCGGAGGCTAAGCGGGAGAGGAGGAGGAGGAGGAGGAAGAGCGCGAGTGTGGCAATGATCCCGCACCAGCGGGGCGCTCAAGCGGGCGCCCGTGGCGAGCTCGGAGCGGGCGCCCCAGCCGCAGCCGGCTCCGCGGCGGAGAGCGCAGAGAGCGGGGCAGGGAGACGGGCGGTGCAAAGGAGGGAAGAAGTGGATCTAGCGCAGGAAGGGGAAAGAAGAAGCTCGCTGTGACTGTAAGAAATATTTTAACACGCCAAACGGTGCTAATGACGTTACCCCGGGAGAGCGGGGGGGGGGGGGGGGGGGGAATGGAAATCTCTCTCCGTTTGTTAACAGCAGCCGCCGGGAACGCAAGTGGTCGGGGCTGGCCCTGAAGGCTCCGCTGCTTCGGATCGGACGGCTCCGTGTGTGTGTGTGTGTGTGTGTGAATGGGTGATCCGGGCGCGCGCGCTGGGCGAGA
>ML677359.1:14016454-14173906 GCA_007922305.1 Dermatemys mawii | reverse complement strand
ACGCGCTGCTGTTGTCACGGGTCTCTCTCAGTCTGGCGCGGGATACTTTCAGTTTCACGTCAGTGGTACAGCAATAGCACCCCCTACAATCTGAAGTTTATTCTCAGACATCCCTGAAAGTCTCCTCTTCCCCCAGCACCGCGGCTGCAGACCGGGTGAGGGGTGAGGGAAAGGCAGGCGGGGGGAGGGGGGGAGGCTGCCAGGTGGCTTCAAAGGGACTGATCAAGAGCTGCAGGTGACTCCATCTAACTACTTAGCGGCGATCACTCTCCTGTATCTGTTTTATTAGTGCACTTTTCCCCATCATCGTATTCCTCAGCCAAGAGGTGTTAACCGGCTTTTGTGTTTTTTACACACACACACACACACACAGAGAGAGAGAGAGAGAGAGAGAGAGAGAGAGTTTTCTGGTCCAGCTTCCTTTGATAGATCCAACTGCGGGCCCTGCTTTCACACTCTAGCTTCCCCGGGTAAAGTTTTAACCTCATTAACACGAGTATGTTCCTACAACGCGCCGTGGAGTGAGCGCTTCTGAAAGGGACAAGGGGTGTGGGGAGGTTGATGGTCACCACCATGGGCGGATCTCCCCCACCACCATGTAAAAAAATGAATCCCCAAAGCCTGTGAAGACGCGGGATTCCTTGGCAGTAGGGCTCTGTGACCCCGTACCTGACACGGTTTCCTCTTTTTCATGGAGCGGGTCAGCCTCTGTCTTACGCCACTGTCTAGTTTTGTCTTGCCCTTATTTCAACAGACTCCTTCGAGCTGTACATGAATCCCATTTCTCTGCTCTTTGGGGAGCAGGGGGACGGAGAGGACGGGCAGAAAGTAAATACGGATTCTGTATGAGGGGTTTTTAAAATAAAACAATGTCAGGTGACAATAGCAAAGCGCCTCATTCTTTAGGTGTCACACCGCATTCCAGAGTTGGTACCACTGTATCTAAACACACGCTCCTTTACAGAACGGATATAAATAGGCGTGGGTGTACTTGTAGATACGTTTGTGATTTGATTTATAGATAAAGCTTTTCAAGGTGGCTGCAGTGTAAAAAGTAATGACTTTATTACCCCTGAAAGGGTCTGTGGTTCATACTTAACAATCTTCTGAATTACAATTCATTACGGAGTTGTGCACTCTCTGAAGCCAAGCTAACATCAGGCTACCTATCTGTGGTTATTTCCAATAAATAACCGGCAACATTGTATTGATTTTCTTTTTTAAAATCGTAGGAAATTAAGCACTTAGTTACAACTAGATCTGTTTTATTATTGCACTATGCTTTAAATTCCAGAGGTGACTTCCTAAACCGCATCTTAAAACATACATTAAAAAGCCAATTTTACCGATGCTTTTGTGAGTGGCAGCTAGACGGTTTCCACCATTAGCATATACTTGATTTCAGCATCATAAAATCTTCGATTTAAATGGAAAGTCTTTCCACTAAAACAATACTTCATCTTGTCTGGATTATAATTAATATTGGCATTTGATCACAGTTGCGTTTCTCTCTCTCTCTTTTCTCCCCATCACTTTGCATTGCCATGTAATTATCAGCAAGGTAACTAAACTCAAGAAAGAAAAGAAGTCAGGAGACATTTTTCAAGTATTATATCACCGCAGATTAACGATGCAGGTGGATAGGGAGGGGGTAGGAGGAGTGATCGGGGTAGTTTAACTAGAACACGTGGGTATCACATAACTATTACAATTCTTGATGTGACGTTTGATGGGTAATAAATTATGACAATATTAAAAATATTTTTGGCAGTCCAGTTAACTGCGTGTTTGGGGCTGTAAAGCCTTTACTGATTCCATTTATGCCTTGTAATTATGGTCCATGGGCTCTCCCTAAACCCTTTGGTGTAATGTGTGTAAACTCTTCGCTAATAGACCTTTTCTGAACGCAAGGACTTTTCTCAGCGCTTCCTGTAATATATATTCTGTCTCTGATGGCTGTATTTAATGGCCAAGTCCTGGTTTATGCTTTATAATGTGTTGACAAGTTTTCTAACAGACTTTCTGAAATAATGCACATATATTCAGGTCGGTTAGAAACTCCACAGTATTTTTAGAGTCGAGTAGATCTATATCCTAATGCACTGAGAGAGAGTGTAAATCATAGAGGATTTCATAGCCCTTTCAGTAGTTTTCTGTATGAAGTATGAGCAGCGTGGCCTCCAGACGTAACCTTTTAGAAAAAAAGACAGTGCTTTTATTTTATGGTGTAAAGTGCTTTTAGCTTCAGGGCTCTGAACGTGAATGTGGTCAACAAACAGCTCCAGCAAGGGATCTTAATACAGCCACAGCACTAGTGCTGGGGAATTGTCTGGTGATTGGGATTCAGGCTGGAAAGGGTTAAAGGTCCATCTCGATGGAAATAACAAGATTAAAATACTCTAGGCACTGTCTGCCTTTAGAACCAACACCTTTATTGACTTAAAATACATAAACAAACACATATCATCTGTTCCTCCCTATTGAATCCAGAGACCAGACTTTTCTGGTATCTGTAATCCCCTTTCAAAGTTGTATCCCCACCATCTACATGTGATTTACTTTGTAATCTGTACCTGGTCCTCAGACACTATTCAAAACCCAAAAACAAAGCAACCCTTTACCCCACCCCTACCACCATCACAAAATCCAACATCTCACAATAACTTAAGGGAGTCACACTTAAACCTTACCAAAGCAAAGCTGTTTACACTCAGAGTTTAAATGCCAAATGGACACAGGGAATCTAAACCCAGATATAGTGTCTAATCCTGTTTTAGGTGGGTTTGCCTCTGATAAAGACCTGAGGATGTCTCCAAGGGATGGGGGGCAGAGTAGGGTGACCAGACAGCAAATGTGAAAAATCGGGACAGCGGGTGGAGGGTAATAGGAGCCTATATAAGAAAAAGACCCAAAAATCAGCACTGTCCCTATAAAATTGAGACATCTGGTCACCCTGTCTTTGGGAATGTTGTGTACCTTGTCATGCCAATGATGTTTCAGTTCAGTTCAATGAAACATTGAAATCCCACCCTTAATTCACCTCACTGATTGTGCCCATGTTTTTGCAGCAAATGTTTCAGTAAGGTCACCCACTTGCTCCCTAGGCACAGAAGCCTGGATGAGGACATGAAGGGCCGTTTTACTCAGATGGCCTGGTTCCCGCAAGATGCTGAGCACTCTGGCTGCATTCCTTCAACCCATTTCAATGCATGTTTAACTTTAGAGAGTCAAGGTGGGTAAGATAATATCTTGTATTCGACCAACTTCTGTTGCTGAGTGAGAGAAGCTGGTCCAATAAAAGATATTGCCTCACACGCCTTGTTTCTCAAATAGCCTAGGAAACCACAGGGCTACAACTATACTACTTAACTTTAAGCAGGTAATGGTCCCACAGTGGTTAAGTTGACTTCATTAGGATTGTCCATGTGCTTAAAGAAGAAAAGCATATGCTTAAATGCTTGGATTAGATCACCATGTAGAATTGAGCCCATAGGTGCATTTACTCATCTTTGTCTATTTAGGGACTCATTTTAGGACTTTCAGTGAAGTCGATGGAAAAATTCCCCTTAAACAAAACCATGCCCTATTTTAATTAATGGTTGGGGGTTATAATGTAATTTTATTTGTTTTGTGATATACAGTAGAAAGGAGACAGGAGCAAAGACATTGTATCTATAGCTCCTTTGTGCCCTATGCAATGTTGTTATTATGTACTCTAATCAGCATTTAAAAAATGCCTGTCACCATAGTATCTGGATACTTTTAAAGCATTTTAATCCTTTTTTACACCCATTGTTAAGCCAATAGTGAACCAATTAACAAATGAAGCAAGTGACCACAGTGCTTTACACCTGTTAAAAATGCTAAGGTGATAGTTGTATTAGAAATGCTGAGAGATTAGAGAGGGGCAAAAACCAAAAAACAGACAGTAACACCCCTTCTCCTTATTGTTTTATGTTATAATTTTGTAATAAGCATCCAAGGCTAATCAAGAAAAGGCGCTTCTGTGAAACAGTGGACAGGGAACTATCACTGGAAGTCAAGAATTCTGACTCCTGTTGCTGGTTCTGCTGCTGACTTGCTGTCCAGTCTCAGCTGGGGTCTCTAGGTGCTATAATTAATAATAATGCTTATTCCACACAATAAATACTAAATAAATAAACAGTACTTATTTTAACTATTAAAACACACGCATATACACACCCCTTCTTCTAAGAGCTTAGTCCATGGTCCTGATTTCCCAGTTTCTTGCGTGCAGGCACAAGACTCTCGTGCACACCGCACTCTGCCCAGATGCTACATGTTGCAGGAATACAGTACAGTTAATAAACCATGGTCTTAATCCTGCTTTCTTTGTCCCCATTCACTGAACAGGAGACTGGAGTACACAGTGAGTGCAGCAGCAGCAGGCCCCAAGAGTCCCATGTATTATTGTTTTTAGGCTTCACCTGAATTACTACAGTCTATACATGGTATCAGACACCTCTGCTGACATCATATTACGTCATTAGGATCAAACTATTGCAAAATGGTGCCAAGCTCCCTTTGCATTCAGCAAGAGTTTTGCATAAATAGACATCGCTCATTATATAACAGGATAAGGTAAAAGCTATTTCCCTGGGCCTTGTGGATCTGAGAGTGAATCAGGCCAAATACAATGGAACATCTATAGTACAAAACTAACTCTCAGGGAAGTCAATGGAATTGTAAATTCTATAAAATATTATTAATATCCTCCTTCCACAGTAAGAAACACTGATACATATTTTTGCAATACAATTACAAAGTTAGCTCTGGATCCTGCAAAAGCTTATTACCAGGTGTAGCACGCAGTAGCAAGCATTTGCAGGATCACAAGCTTATATAATAATTGTTAGGCTGTAGGTTCCTCAAGCATCTGGGACCTTGGGTGAAATCTGGGCTCCAGTGAAGTCAGTGGGGTCAGGATTTCAGCCTGTGTTCATATTTGTACAGCACCTAGCACATGGAGCCCTGATCCTCTGGTTGCTATTGAAGAGTTAATGTTCAATAGCACTCATGTTAATAATAAATCAGCCTAAATTACATAACTTTGCTTTAAAACTTAAAAAAAAAAAAAAGGGTGTGGGTATAGGTACACCTGTGTGCAGGGGAGGTACCAATGATGGTAAAAACACAATCAAACATTTGGTTTTATCTACAGCATGATTTTGTTCTATGCTACTCCAGCCCCTAAAGATAAAATTCAGATATTTGGAAATCTTTTGTACAAAAAAATGTTTTTAACCATTTTAAAAACATATTCGCTCCAACATTTTGTATACCAGCTTTCAGCCCAACATTATTTAAAACAAATGGGAGTTTAAAACCTCTTAAAATCTGGGTTTATAATAGAAATGCTGACAGACTCTTAATCATAGCACCATTGCCAGCTACTGTCATAATGAAATAGCTGAGTTTTCATAACTATAGAAGCACAATAGTTAAGGTCTGTCAGTGTGTCTATCATAAACCCCAACTTTAAGAGGTTATATCTTGGCAGTTTAAATTGTAATGAGCTGAAACTTGGGATACAAACTGTCAGACCACACGTGAAATTGTTTTACAAATAATGTGGCTAACCAGGTTTGTGTTTTACAAAGCATCACAAAATGACTTGTCATGGTTTCAGACACTTTTTTTTTCTTTTACCCACATCTAGGCTATGAATTTGTTTTCTAACAGAAACTTCATAGGCAGTTAGGACTTTGTTTGGAATGGGACTTTATGTTATGATAAAAATTTGTACTGGCCTCAGAGTATAGGTATAAGTTAAAACTGTGACACCATCAAAGGGGTTATTGTGAATGCATACATGCATTTATACATTCAGATGCATATGCAGAAGGAAGGAAATAATGTGAAAGAGAAATCTTAGTTATAGCTATCACAAAAGGGAGACTTCTAAGCATGCTGGATAAAGAATGTAAGTGGCTTGCATAAGAGGAAATGAAATCTCATAAAACGTATCCACTTTGTACATCAATTACATAGTGCTATATTCCAAGGATAGCATCTCTCAGACCAATTTATAACAAAGTGCCAAAGAGGGCAGGTGCTCACCAAGCCAACAATCCGAAATATATTTCTGGCATAGTACAATACTGTGAGTAGGTCAACTTGATCATCTATACATACGGCAAGGATAGCGAGGGTCAGGGATATATCCCAGACAGCACCGGACACTTTGTGTATCTATGTTAACAATTTCCCAGAATCTTTTGATCTTCTTATATTTCCTGTACATATGGAAGTAAGTCCCAGATATACTTTGGCATTAGGACAATCATCATGTGCAGAGCCCAGTACCATGTGGGCATTTTGAAACATTTTTGCAAGGGTTGAGGTATTTGACTTTGAACACTGAGTATATACATAACTTGTACTGCTTTTTGTTATACGGAGTTTTACTATGAATTACAGTAATATTTTTATTTTTCATTTATAAACCTCTGTCTCCTAGGGTCATTTTTATCTCGGTAATTTCAAATCACATCAAGCTTAAACTCTATGTACAGATGACTAGTTTTGGTGAATATTTTTTTAAAAACCCGTGTGATAAAACTAGCTGACAATGAAACTACATATGGACAAGAACTGCCAGACCAAGATAAGATTTTTTCGAAAGATGAGCTGCAAAAATGTAACAACATCCTATTCCAGGTCCAGACATGCAACCTTCAATGCACGGATCCTCTATTGGAGATTCCTCAAACGATTACAAAATATGAGCCCACCCTTGCAGGCCTGACAAAGGAACAGTCCTATAGATTTCAGTGGGAGTTTTGCCCCCAGGTAAAGAGTCAGACTGTAGCTTTGGATTCTACATTTGTAGCATTTAAAATTTATGCATAATTCTAAAACTAAATATTATAAAGTCAGTTGCTCCTTTGCTTATCTGCCAAGATGTGTGATCAGTATGATGGGCCTCTTCTACATTGTTCTTGACCTACTCATGCAACTCCACTTGACATCAGCTCCACTGCTGATCAAGAATAGTATACAGCCCTATCTTTTTGCCTTGCAAAACTGATGATAGCAACTACTAAGAGCTTGATCCTTAAGTCACTGTGCACTCAGGTCCCAATTCAGCTGCATATCTAAGCACATACCTAAGGTGGGGAATGGCTAATGTACACAAGTATTTTTCTCCATTAGGTTTCTGACTTTAGCTGCTAAATGGGAGGATTTTCTTAACTAGCACACTGTATACCTAGCACAATTATTACCAACTACTACACAGAAATCTTGCCCAATATAAGAGCAAAACCAGAACCATAACAAGTACACAAACTGCACCCAAAGTGGGAATGAATAGTAGATCAACTGGTCTTTAAATGTGCAGTGGGTCACCAATCTGACAGCATTGACGATCCTTAAGCCTGGCACACCTTGTAACTTTAAGAACAGATAGTAGCAGTAGTAGAAATCCAACAGTACCTAACATCTGACTCCCACATTTCACGCATAGGCATTCTGGTAAAAACTGGACTTTATTTACTGGTTCCAGTCACAGGATCTGAGTCGGTGTGAGAAAGGTGAGACCCCAGCCACATGGAAGGGGTGAGTAACCACTGACAGCAATTGTTATCCCATTACACCTACTGCTCCACATATGCACTTACTCCTGCTAGAGCATACTAGTAAATTCAAAGGTCAAAGAAGGCTAGCACAATGGAACTGTTAGCACTGGTCCTGACATCCCCACTCTCCCCAACTCCAACATGCCTTCCCTTCCCTGTTTCAAAGGACAGAAGGTAGGAGAGCTGACTCAACACTGAGCAAGACCTGAGCTACCCAGTAAAACATGTGGTGCAATTACTGATCCACCAGATTATCTGCTCACCAAAAATTCTGTATGAATTGGCTATTCCTAGCCACAAGGAGTAGCCCTGAATGACAACACATGCTCAGGCATGTCGGGGGTTGAGACATAACTAGCTTCTGTGGGGAAACAGAGAACCCTGTACTAGTCAGGAGAAAGAAGAGGAGGAACTGATTTTCAACTATTTTGTTTTAAAATATAAATTCATCCGTATCCTCTTCTGCACTAAGGAGCTGGATCTTAAACAGCTTTTTTCAAACTCTTTTGTAGGGTGACAAGAATCATTCAGATACCCCAAGTTCCAAACCAAATACAAGTTTCAGCAAACAAAACCCCCACAGTTTTTTAGCTGAAAAGGGCAGGGACAAGATTTGAGGACGCCATCTTGTGTACTGTAGAGCCCAGGCCTAGGATGGGGGTGGGGCTCCCTGCATGTCCTTGCACACATATGTTTAGGTGACAAGCCAGGGCAAAAGTTTGTCAGGAAAAGATTCCTTTTTCCAATTAACCTTATGGACATACCCCGTGTGGAAGCAGTATACTTGGGCTTAGTACAACAGGACGAGTTTTGGCCGTGACCCAGAAGAAACACTTAAGCATGTGCTTATCTTAATGCACACAAGCAGTACTTATATACTTAAAATTAAGTATGTGTTGGATTGGGCCTTAGCTCTTTGTTAATATGCCTTTATTAACCTGATTTTTAAAGCTTAGCGTTTCAGTGATTTAAAATAATATTGTGTTGAAATGTAGAACACAAATGGCCAGCTTCTACATGAGTTTATAAAGTGTTAATCTTTAAGGCCAGAGTTAGTTTATAGAGTGGTAGAAGAGAAACACGCATATTTCTCAGAGTTTAAAATATATTGTGCCAAGATCTAGACCGAAACAAGAGAATTAGTTATAGCTATGAGTTGAGACCTTTCTTCTGTTTTTTTAAAAAAGTTTGAAAAAGTAGCTGAAGATATTATTCATACTATATAATATTTTTCTGTGCAATATTAACGTCAGCTGTTTTTTATGTACAAAGTTGCAAGTGAAATAATAGAATGCTTGCAATAATAATTTTAATGTGCCTTTCTATAGTCAGAATAAAATACGGATATATAGCCTAATGTTGCACAGAACAATGTGGCAGCAAAGTATAATATGATTGGTGGTGAATAATATGATAAGAGCCATCTCTCCTTGATCAGTTTGGATGGTTATGCCACCACTTCTTATCGATAGTACATATAATTTTTACAATATAGACGAATTCTGACTGCAGTGAAAAGGATGCCTCAGCCATTAGTCTGAATAAGATTGTATTTGGTTCAAATAATACAAAAGTTTACTGCACAATATTACACAGAAAGCTGATGTACAGGGAGAATAATATGGTTAACAGTGTTACTTACATGCTAACTATTGTTCTGTGAGTAACTGTATCCTAGCATTTAAGAAAGCAACGTCAATTAAATACAAAAACTACCCTAAATATAATTTTAAAGTTTAGATTTCATCATACTGAAACAAGTAAATTCACAGTTAAGGATGTCACTCTAGCTTTTCGTGGCAGCACTGTATGTAGGTATTGCAGCTTATATATCAGCATGTACATACTATGGTGAGGGATGTTATAGAAAAACCTAAGAGAAATATGGAATATATACCAATTCTCACCATCAGTCTTTAGACATAACTCCTCACTGGAATCAGGGTGGTGTTCTGTCTTAAAATGGATGGCACATGTGGCCCAGTAAAATCACCCATCCAGTACTCTAAAGCCCCTTGAAAAATACAATAAAAACTGCACCTTAGCACAAGGAGGTGAGATGAGTTAAAGACCTAATGGCCATGTAATTAATCTATCATCCAGAACTAAAGATGTTTGAACATATGCAGCAATGGAAGTTCTTTCTACAAAGAAGGCCAAAAGTGTCTGAGAAACAAGGTGTATCTGAGTCAGCCTTAGTACTCAGAGCCAATAAAAATGAAACGATTCTCTTTTGAGACCTAATTAGCTTTTATATTCGAAGTTGTACTGCATATTTGTACCACTGCTTATGAGTGGGACTAAAAAAATATATGTACCGTGGCACTATACTTTTTAAGTGTCTATTGAATGCGTTTTCCATTCTCCAAGGGTTGCCTTCTTCCTTAGATGCATACATTCAGCGAATATGGCGAGGCTAATTATTTTCCCCTCAAATGACAAGTGCTTTTCTACAACAATTTTCATAGCATCATGGACCGTGGGTCTTCAGCCTTGTATCTTTCAAACTACTCCCTTCGAATCCTAAAATGAAAAAACATTCAGTAAATAAATTTCATGCCATGGACTTTACAAGGAATAGTCTTGTATCAGACCCACTGTTCATGTATGATACTGTTTCGTTTTTTAAAGGAGGATATATATTTTTTGGTTACCTTTCCTGACTGTAAAGCAATCACAGAAAACTACAGGAGGTACCATAAATATGCAAATTACTGAGAGATAACTGGTTTCAGTGGTTCCGCCTTCAAGTAGTTGGAAACCTGAGCTTGCTGGAGCTCTTCATTCCAAGTAATTTGTATGTTTGTGGTGCCCCCTGCTGCACTCACAAGTTGTCCAGGAAAAGGAGAGCAAAATCTTGAAGCATTCAAACATGGGTAAATATACATATATTACAGCAGTGTCCACTAGCATTGCTATAGTTAAAGGTCTGCCCATATTTCCATTCTCAACTCTCTTTTTCAGAGGTTCCGAGCTCAGCTATAAATATTTGCTCTGGGCAAAACCTTAGCAAGGTTTTAGCAGGGGAAGGATTGATTTATTTATCCTTTTTTTATTTACCAATTTTCTTATAAATATCTGGATTTACTGTTTCTCTCTCTCTCTCTCTCTATTTGTTCATATATATTATATTATTTTCTTACAAAGTGTAGTATTTCACCTTATACATTAGGTACTAAAAAAACCTGACAGTTTGATATCACCTTTTTCTAATTGCAAATCTTTTCAATATCTCCATATCCTAATGTACTCATCTTAAAGGTTTTCATAGATGTAGATTAGTATAACGACCATATCATTCTTTTTCTATGTTATGTACTTACTCATAAAATCTGGCTATATTTGCCTATGTATCTATAATCGCATTGCCATGAAAACAAAATATAAAACCCTATCTTTTCTAATTCAGATTTTGACTGGTTAATTTGTCATTTGCTTCTGTACTGAGGAGAAATTTAAATGAAGTATATAATTCATTTTTGAAAATTTACAAACATACATTTTGTGATTTAGAAGTTAAAACACGGAAGAGGAAACATCTTATGACTTTCAGATTATTTCCCCCTCTCTGTTATTATCTTAAAAATAGCTTTGCTTGTCAAAGTAATTTTTTGCAGGCCAGGAGTCCAGAGGTGGACTAAGTATTCTAATATTTTTTAAAACAAATCTAAATGATGTAACTAAGTTATAAGTGTCAGGAATTGGCTACAATAGATGGGCACTAACTTTATTACAAATATCTATATTAACATTGTGGTGATTCCATATCATGAAATAACATGATACAATTAAGACCCATGACGGTCTATTGAATACACTGTATGCATGTTAAAAATTGCCTGGAAATATATTCACATGACAGAATCTAATGGCTCAGGAGGAGCTCTTACTCTTCATCAAATAATAAAAATTGTTATAGACCAGCCTATCATGTCATTGCTCTCCAGTTTCTATGAAAATTGTTTTATGTTTTTGTTTAAATGTTACAGCAAAGGGAAAAAAGAGAGAGAGAGAATTTAAACCACAAAAACTATGTCATTCAGATCCTTAAATTTTAAGCCATAAAGGCAAGAAAATTGAAAGAACAGGCTGGTATTCTATACCTAAGGTGACTCTCATTTTTCTTCAGTATAGCAAAAGTCTCAGAACCATGTGTGATGCTATTCAGTAACCTATTGCAACAGATAGGCACTAGAGAGTCAGTTAAGAGTGACAGCCTGGAATTCTGGCTTTACCTCTGACTTTTCTTGTCTCTGTGGGTTTAAGCCTGATATTCAAGGCTATATTAGTGTAGATAGATAGACAGACTTTTCTGGTGTTGGAGTGATGGTGACCGCATTATCCCTATAGAATGAATTGAAATTATAGATAAGACTACTAATAGTAATAATTATTACTATTACTTTTCCCTTACTGAAAACTTCAACTAAGTCTCCGGAACTATATTTGAAGGATTTTTTCCCATGCTAACTCCAGGGTTGATTGCTGGAAGAGGTTGACTGTTAGAGAAAGAAAACCAGTGCACTACAGAGCAGTTGAGAATCGAAGCCCCTCTTTACCAGAACCCCTGCCATATAAATACTGTCACTCACCTTCCAGACACTCAGTACAACCATTCAATCTATTGAATCAAGAGACTGTTTGATCTTATCTGCCTCTGTGAGCTGACTGTCAACCTGCTTAGGCTGCATATGAAATCATCTATAGTAGCTGTATCAAGCTGGGATGATCTGTTAATTCTAAATTTATTAACCCTTGGAGTGCAGTCATCTTGTTTAATCTAGTGTAGCCAGCATTTATTTTACAAGACTAAATCCTTCTTTAAGATATGGCTGTGCTGTAGGTTAAAGAATCATTAATGTGTAAGACATAATTAGAATTGGAAAGAACTCACTTTGATCTTGAAAAGCCACTGCCATTACTACAATTCCAAACAGACATGGATATGTTTGCTTCAATATAAATGTGTTCACCTGATGAAATTTTCTTGTGGAGAGAGTTTTGTCTGAGAAAATCACAGGGGAAAAGAATGGCCCTCAGCAACATTTTGGTTGTGCTTGTCCCATCCAGATGATTTACTAATCAACCGGACCACACCTGAATGCTCTGCACAAAATGCTGAACTGAAGGTACACCAACCATCTCAGCTAACTCAAACTTCTGCAACCAAAGATCAGACTTCAAAGATTTGCAGTAGCCATTAGGACTCCTCTTCAGTCTATTGCATGACTCACTACCAGTGTAGTTCTCTCTCTCTATAAACTGCATATGTTAATCTGATTGTTATACACACACATCTCTCCCCACCTCTCTCTCTATCTATTATACTGGCACGTTGCTGATGTTATCAACATATTCACGGCTTTTATTTCAAGCACAAACTGCTAGGCATGCTTCCTTTTTTGGTAATCACGTGCCTTATATCTCTCTAATGTAGCCTAATAACAATTTTAGCATTCAGATGAAGCGATTTCATTCTGTGACTGCCTTTTCTATTAGATTTGATTTTGAGAAACCCCAGTGGGTGCCTCCGAGGCAGAGATCTATCTGTGAGGCTGCAACCGATTCAATAGCAGCCTGAGCTAACCTTGACCTTTCCCTAGACCCTGCTCCATCTGGTGCCAGCCTGTTCTCCCCCGCCCCTTCTCCTTCTTGCTTCATAGTCAACATTGATCAAGGCAGAATCCAGCGCCTCGTCTCCCTCCAAGGACTGGGCAGTCTCGGAAAGGACAGCACATTACAATCTATGGAAATGATCAAGCCTCTTATGCAATAATAAACCCATATAGAGCTTTGTGATTTGATATTTCATTCACTCCTCTTCCCCCTCCCCCGCACCAGGAATGTATGAGCTATAAAACAACGGCTTTCCCCAACACCTGGAAATTATAAAGCCTGCTACTTACACCGATTGAACGCTTCGCAATTTGATTTGATTTTTTTTTTCAACGCACTGGATGTTTTCTTAGCTAAGATTTTTTTAAAAAAATGCGCAAAGAAGCCTTAGCAAACCAGCTTTCCGATGAGGCTCATTTCCCTTACATCAAACACATACAAGCATCCAAACCCATCTGAACACTGTGCAGAGCTCTGGTTCTCTGCATACAGTTTAAGACAATTTTGCGTCCTCTTTAGAGTCAGGGTGACCAGATGTCCTGATTTTGTAGGGAACAGTCCTGATTTGGGGGGCTTTTTCGTATACAGGCTCTTATTACCCGCTACTGCCTGTCCTGATTTTTTACACTTGCTGTCTGGTCATCCTATTTAGAGTAGTTTAAGAGAAAGAGACAGGCGACTGGGTGTGAGACTTTGAATTGATCTTCCTGGAAAGCCACTTCTCTCTATTCTCCACCTCTCCCCTCCCCGAGTTCACGGCTATTTTATTTTCTAAATCACATATTACATTGATCGTCCTTTCTCCAGCATATCCCCACCCCTTTCTTGTCTGGATCGGGGCTGGGAGGTGTAAGAGTCGGGAGGGGAGGAATCACGTGGGCAGCCCACGGCCAGCAGCAGCGGCTCAAAGGAAATTGACTGACTGGCCGCTTGGGCGCATTTCAATATATGGAAATGACCAGAGGCTTCTGCAATAAATCAGCGCTCAACACTTTGTCATTTTTCTAGTTCTGCTTCATTTTCTTATTTTCTTCTCCACGCAGCAGCTTGATTTCTTGCATTTCACATCTCCCCACGCAAACCTCCCCTCTCTGCTTTTGCCTGGATCGCCTTTAACTGAAAACCTCCTGTCGATCTCTCCCCCCCTTTATTCTGAAAATAAAAATAATTTTTATTGTTTTGCTGGGCTGATGTTAGTAGCTGGGTTTCTTTGACATTTCCCCTTTTCATCACGAATTACTCAGTTATATTATCATGTCGCTAGTAAATCCACAGGGAAAGGAGGAACCTTTCCTTCCTGCAAATGCTTATTGAAGAGTTTACCCTGCAAACTTGAATCTACAGCCCCCACCCCTTGTTATATTTTGCAGGGGACGTTTCCCCGAACACACATACAGATTTTATTGAGAAGATTTTTTGCGGGGGAGGGGAGAGGACAGGTGCATTGTGAGCTTCCTTGCAGCTTGGGCTTGTTCTCCAGAAGTCCCTCTTGCATTAGTTTCACTACACCTGGTACAACACAATCAACAGCATAATGAAGCAGTTACTCTTCACTAATGCAAAGGAAGCAGCGTTTCCAGCCCTGGGGTTGGTTTTTGTTATTGGGTTTTTTTGTTTGTTGGTTGGGGTTTTTTTTTGGGGGGGGGGGGGCACGGCGTTTCTTCTCCCTGAATTTCATGTGATTGCAGCTCTTTTAATGTTTCAACTCGGTTTCTGTTTCTTCCTCCTTTTTGCTCCTGGCTTTGTGCACAGTAGACATGCAGAGGGTCAGTGGTCATCACTCTATAAAGCTCAGAATCTAATTAATTATATTAAAGGGGAGAATCTGTTTATGCAGTATGACAGCTTGTGGAACTAACCCTTTCTGTGACGCTGGGAAATACACATGTGATCCAAATTCAGCCCTAGTGGAAGGAGGTGCACTGACTTACCCAAGGGCTAAAATTGGCCCGTCATCTAGCTCACTCCCTCTAAAAAACACACCTCTCTTTTGGTCCTCGCAGCACCTTGTTTTTGTATCCAAAATAAACTGGGCGTGATTCTTTTCCCTCTCTGTTTGTTCTGTGCACACTTCTGAATCTACCAGACAAACCAAAGACACCTTCTTTAATGATAACTGGGATTTTAATTACAGAACAATTAGACTTCATAAGAATCCAGGTCAAAAGGGCTCCCTGAATTTCCCTTTCACTTGAACAGTGGGTACTGTTATGTTATATATGTTGGCATACATACAAGTACAGTATATATTTTTCTTACTATTCTCCTCCCTGAAAATTACATTATTAAATCTAATACAACTTCCTCACGATAAAAAAAGCAACAGAAGTAATAATATTAAGCTATCTTTGTTTGCTAGTCAGTTTTGCATTGTGAGCTACATTTCTAATAATATCCATAATGGATTTTATCGTTTAGATACATTGTGTATCCATGTGTTAATATCCTCATGTCCCTTAATTACCAGGACAATGTTTATTTCATTTACAATTAATAACTTTATGTTTCTTAAGAATTTCAATATAATCACATTAATCTCATACCATTAGTTTTTATATTTTTCCATATTAGAGATATATAATCTCACACACATATATATGACATACATCAGGAGCAGTTATATAATAATAGCTCACCCACACTTTTGGGTGTTCAAGCAATGGAAAAATGAAATGCACAAACAGATGACATTACATAGGTCTATGACAGACATATTATTTAATGAAAAAAGTGTCTGAAAATATGCTTCTTTTTGTTTTGAGGAAATTTGTTTTGATTTAGGTCTATAGATAGTAAAAAAAGGCAGAAACTGTGAATTACACTGAATGTAATTTTTTATCACTTTAGTATTACACTTTCTCTCTGTGATGTTATAAAGATTTAGAAGATTTTCAAAACTTTCAGATCTAAGCTGTCTCATGCAGTCTAAGGTTTGTTTGGAAGACCTGCCAGCACATGCCAGCTAAAAATGAGTGTCAATTAATAATAATAAAAAAACCCTTTCCTTATTTCTACACGCATGTAATTTAACAGATTTTGAGAAAACCACTGAAGCAGTAGTGAGAATTTTCCAATATACACAGTACTAACAGTTTTCATTGTAACACACCAAAGCTTCCCAAAATAGAACAATTGATTATTTCTTTATTTCCCTCTATGCCAACCAATGCTTATTATTATACACTTAAAATAAAGAATATTCATCTCTTACAAAAACACATTTTGTTCTGCCAAGTAAGCAGCCAGCTGAAACAGTCTTAAATCTGGACCGTTACAGTTGCTAGGCTATGTGGTTTGTGTCCTCCAGAATTAGAAATATTTTAAAATAAGAGATTGATGACAATTTTTAACAAAACATTTTCAACTACTTTCAGACAGATAATTAAACTGTGTTTGTCCTACGACTACAACAGCATTCGTAAACTCTTGTTTTTCTGCTCTACTTGGGAAATCATGTAGCCTCTGCAGAAATTCCTGAGTGTGCTTTGTTTTTTAAAAAAGCATATTGTACTGATTAATAATATGTGAAGTAGCTAAAAAACCATTTTGAGATATGAATCGCCATCTGTTCAAATGGGGGGAAAACAGAAAGTAACTGAATATATTTTCTCACCTTTTTTTAATAATAGCATGAATAACATTCCAGAATATTATAAACTTTTAGCTCTGTTAAATACATTTGTATAGTTCATCTAGTCTTTGGTCAATGCTTTGTCTACATTCTTAAATATATAATTATGTTTCTTTAATTACCTACATATGTCCTCTTATAAAACTCCATTCCATTACAGAGTGTGTCCTTTTTAATTTCAGGGATTAAGGATCAGATCCTGCTTCCCATCTGAAATTCAATTCACCTCTCTACGGATTGCTAATCCACCATCCATGCTCCACTTAAGACCTCAAAATAAGGTTAAAGTGGGACTGAAGTGGGACCTTGTGACATCTCACTGTGCAGGGGTGAATAATACTAATACCTAGCTCTGACACAGTACTTATCAGTAGATATCAAAGCATTTTACAAAGGAGATCAGTATCATTATTCCCATTTTTACACATGGGTTAACAGAGGCACAGAGCAGGGGAGTGATTTGCCCGAAGTCACCCAGCAGGCTAGCAACGGAACAAGAAATAGAATCCAGGACTTCTGAGTCCCAGTCCAGTGCTCTGTCCACTAGATCACACTGTCTGAATGAATGCCACATGCCCGTTGCGTACCTATAAACTACCAATGACCTCCATGAGCGTTTGGGACAAGTGCACAAAGAAATCTAGGACCAAAGCCTAGAAGGCCTGTGGCTATAGTAGTAGAAATGCTTTCCTGTACTTAGGTGCTTCATTTTCTGTTACGGCTATGGGGATATGAACACATCTTACATTGTAAGATGTATCCTGCCAGAACCATGAGAGAGTAATCTGCAGTAGACCATTTTCGGGAATATCATTCATCCAGCAATTGCCCTGCCCACTTACCTGGGTTTGCCTCACTAGTGCTAGGCATAAAGATGCAAAATAAATACATTTTCTTTCTATTTAACTGTACTTTCCTTCTGCTGTTCCCTAGTCCCACCCACCCACCTAATAGCCCCAGAACTTCTGAACTCATTTATTTTCTGTTTCCTGTCCACCAGCTGCTCTGCTACTGTGTCCCAAACACTTTGCTCCCGCCAGGTTCAGAAAGCGAAACACTCAGGACCTTCAGGAGTGTCACAGGGTCATTTAGGAAAATAAACAGGCTCTGGAGCACTGAGGACACAAATGCAGGACTTGGGTGGGAAGCAATTCAATTTGTAGGGACCAGGAGCACAGGGACAATACAAAAGCAAGAAGGGGTTAGAAGCACTTAGATGGGGGTGAGTGTGACTCATGATGGTTCATTCTCACAACCCAATCACACCTGAGGTATTTTCCCCTTCTGATTCTCATGTATTTAATGGTGTTACTGGAGAGTGACACCAGGCCTCACAGCGGGGGAGAGTCTGCATGCTATAGTTTATACTCTCCTTAGTTGTGCTCATCTTCCTGATGTTGCTCTTCTGATGCTTCCACTCTAAACATTTACTTCCCAATTGCACCATTTAAAAAATTAAAAGGTTTCTTTTTGGGAGCCAATTTTCTTGGGCCATTGTAGCTGGGTGGGGAACATTACATTTTCACAAGACATAAGTGAAGAAGGGATCTAAACTGGCACTATTTACAAATGCAAAGTCATAAAAATGGGCTTCTTCCTGCCCTCTATGGCCTCAAATTTTTATTTCAAAGAATGTCCCTATCAGGAGTATGAGGTAACAACAAATACCTCGAGATTTATATGCAGCGTATGGGAACTCATTGTGATAGCTGTATCACAGCACACAGCAACACATTCTACACTCCACATCCATATCACACCATAATATTAAGATTCAAATCACCTGTCCTTCATAGCTAATAAAAATGAAATACATTAGTGGAATTTTGAGTATTGCAGCTTGACAGCGTATGTCATGTCTTACATACGAAAGACATATGAAAAAATGATATGACTGAATGATCAAAAAGTAGCTGCACATTTTCATGGCAAAAGATTGTTTTGTTTCAAAGGGCATAAGACATACCTCGGGATGAGGCAAACCCGAACTCTTAAGCCAGTTCTTAAGGCTCCTAAGAGTGTACTATGAAGCAAACCTTCCTGACAGAACTTACTGATATTCTGAGAAATATTTTTATGAGACTTAAAGATTTTTGTTTTACTTTTCGAGTGTTGCAATGTGAAGGCAAAACATGAGCTTTAGGACACAGCATTGTATTTTGAACAGTCTTTTCCTAATTCAGAAATTGCCACAATACAACAGCTGGAGGGGTTGCAAGTGCTTTGGAGGACAGAATTAAAATTCAAAATGATCTGGACAAACTGGAGAATATCCAGTCTGAAGTAAATAAGATGAAATTCAATAAGGACAAATGCAAAGGACTCCACTTAGGAAGGAACAAACAGTTGCACACATGCAAAATGGGAAATGACTGCCTAGGAAGGAGTACAGTGGAGAGGGATCTGGGGATAATAATGGACCATAAGCTAAATATGAGTCAACAGTGTAACTCTGTTGCAAAAGAAGCAAACATCATTCTGAGATGTATTAGCAGGAGTGTTGTAAGCAAGACACAAGAAGTAGTTCTTCCACTCTACTCCGCTATGATTAGGCCTCAAATGGAGGATTGTGTCCAATTCTGGGTGCCACATTTCAGGAAGGATGTGGACCAATTGGAGACAGTCCAGAGAAGATCAACAAAAATTATTAATGGTCTAGAAAACATGACCTATGAGGGAAGATTGAAAAAATTGGGTTTGTTTAACTTGGAAAAGAGAAGACCGAGAGGGGACATGATAACAGTTTTCAAGTACATAAAAGGCTGATACAAGGAGGAGGAAGAAAAATTGTTTTTCTTAACCTCTGAGGATAGGACAAGAAGCACTGGGCTTAAACTGCAGCAAGGGATGTTTAGGTTTGACATTAGGAAAAAATTCCTAACTGTCAGGGGGTTAAGCACTGGAATAAATTGCCTAGGGAGGTTTGGAATCTCCATCATTGGAGACTTTTAAGAACAGGTTAGACCAGGCCTGCACAACATGTGGCCTGGGGGCCACATGCGGCCCGCACGGGCTCACTCTGTGGCCCGCGGGGGGTGAGTAGGGGTGGGGCAAGCCAAGCGGTGGGGCGGGGGGAAGTGAAGGGGGGCGGGACGAGGGCGGCGCTTTTCGGCCCACAGCTGGTTTTTTTGCGGTAATATGGCTCTCGCTGCTTTCCGAGTTATGCAGACCTGGGTTAGACAAACACCTGTCAGTGATGGTCTAGATAATTAGTCCTGCCACAAGGGCAGGGGACTGGACTAGATGACCTCTCGAGGTCCCTTCCAGTTCTATGATTATCATACCAAAGCTTACTAGTATTATTGAAATAAAAGTTTGTCAGTATTTCCATTCTAAAGCCTCTAACTTAAGTAACACCAGGCTGACAAGAGGTTAGGTACTTTTTGCAGGGGACTGGGTGGGGGATGATCACTATGTTCTTTTTAAAATTATAGGAATGTAAAACCAAATGGAAGTTTATTGTCCTTAGATGCTTTTTCTTTACGCTCTTATAACTTATAAATGGCGCTCTTCCCCCCCCCCCGCAAACTGAATGTTTTCAGGTCATTAGTCCACAATGCAAACTAATGATTTTAGTGACCATGTGTGGGGGTGGGAACAATTAAAACAGATGGTTGATTGCTTTAAGTCATGCAGGGCTGCTGCAGATACGCAAAACTTCCATGCACAGTGCATTGTCAGGACTAAAGCCATGCCGGTGCACATCTCCTCCCAGCTGGTTCTCAGACTGTGGTCTATGGACCATGGAACACTTCTTAGTAGTCTGTGAAGCTGCTTCTGCCACAGTGGAAAAGGATTTGTCAGCCTTGAAGCAATGATACTTTCGGGTGGCTTGACCGAGGCCAAGACATATAGATTTTCAGAGAAGAGATTCTGAAACAGGCCATTGAACACATCCCATTAAAGTGAAGGTGGTTTCCAGCATGTCCTAATATGACTTTTTCATATAAGGAAGTACTATTGTTGCAACAGAGAAGCCGTTGGGATGGAAGACATGTAGAAGAGGCTCTTTATCAAGTATTCCACAGCATGAATAAGACTGAGAACCACTGGACAACTGTGAGTGCGGGCCCAAGCATGGTAGTGGATGTTACAAGATGGGCAGGGAAGCATACAGGATGGATATTATGGTGTGCATGCATGGCTACAGTATTGACATGATGATGGAGCATAACACCTCCTTATACGTGCATTCTCAACAGTCCTTCTGTCCTGACAGGAGAGAGTGTGATGGCTCAGAATGGGTCCACTAAAGACGCCGATACTTGAATTAGCAATAGACCACAATTGCTCCAAAAAGAGCTGGTACCATTTTAAAGGAAAACCTGTGATTTAAAAGGTCACTAAGGGTATGATCTAAGTACACTGAAGAGAACACGAGTCTTTCCTTTGACTTCAGTGGGATTTGGATCAAGCCAAAGGAGGACTAGTTATGGGGACTATTAATGGGGTATATAGCCTTTGACCTCTACATCAGCAGGTCAAATTAAAGGTGAGACCAAACAAAAGCCTGGGGTTTGAAAACCCCCAAACTTTGGGAAGTTCAGATCTGAACTTAAGAGCAGGCCCCACCCCTGCTATTAGCCAAGCCCAAACCCCAAATCTGAATATATGCAAATCTTAAAGAAAGTCAGTTTGGACCTAAAATTTATTTGCCCAAATAGAAACTAAATGCTGTTGGCATCTCATAGGATGACTATTGGGTGTTCTATGCAACATGGCCTGTGGATGTCAGTCCAATCCACAGCAGACAGAAGCCACATTACCAAGCCCACTATCCGAGCTGGTAGCCTTCCTGGCATTCTCAGGGAAGAGGCAACTCTCACCTGATCCCTCCAAGACAGGTTGGAGGCACCGTGGAGTGGACATATGTGATTTTCTGAAGCATGGATAAAGAGAGGACATTGTTCTCCAGAACCATCCATCTGGCACCATTTACAAAAACTCGCACACAAGAAATTATAGAAGGAAGAGTCTCTGTAGTATGTGCTTTAAAACTTCTGTAACTACAACAGATAATTCTTCAAAACAGTATGTTCCATGCAGGGAAACTGAGTTCATGACCCAGCTTCCTTAACCACCAGAAGCCAGGACTCCTGCAGAGATAACACATTATCTCACAGGGGTAAGAACGCCTTGTGATTCCAGTGATTCCTTCTGACTAATCCAGAGGAAGAAATAAAGGCTTCCAGAGGAAAAGGTGTCCTGGTCCCCTTTCAATGGAAAGACAAGCTGGCCTCAGGCAGAGTCTTTTAGAAGGTAACTGGAAGGGGGAAGGATCTTGAAGGACAAAGCAAGAAGTCGTCTTATCTGAAAATGGAAGGGTTGCAATAGACAGGCCCCAATTTTGAAAGTGCACTCCCACTATCCCGAGAGCATGTCCATGGCTCAGGGCACACACATAAGCGTAGGTGCGTGTACATCAGGTGTTTTGAGAAAAACATTATGCTTGTGCAAGAGTGGTTGTGGGCACTTGCACTTTTTACAATGTGGGTTGCAGTAAGGTTATGTGCAAAACAGAGCAAGTGAAGAGTATGTGATATCAAACCTCGCAAGGCTTTTACAATGTCTGGAGAGTATGTTGTTAATTTAACTTTAAAAAATGTGTCATTGAAACAGCACCAACAGCCAAATACTGTCTCAGCTTTGTGAGCACACATCACACACATGGGCAATAGCTGATTGTACTAGATAAATGAGAAAGAAAGTCTATATCATTTGAGATCAGAATTGGGCCCTCTAGAGTCTGGCTTAAAGAGACAAAAACCAGAAAAAACTCCCCAAAGTTAAACATGAAGCTCTTTACATTTTTCCACTCTGTTTCCACACTGTTGCTTGTGCGGTTCTCTATTTTGAGCCTTAACCATTCAGGTGACAAAGTGGGTGAGGTAATATCTTTTATTGGACAAACCTTTGTTGGTGAGAGAGACAAGCTTTGGATCTTACACAGACCATGTGTACACTAACGAACTTACAGCGGCACAGCTGCACCAATGCAGCTGCGCCCTTGTAAGGTCGCTGGTGTAGCCACTCTGTGCTGATGGGAAAGAGCTCTCCCTTCGACATAATAAAACCACCTCAGCAAGCAGCGGTAGCACCACTTATGTCGGCGAAACTTGTGTCGCTCAGAGGGGTGGTTTTTTCACACCCCTGACCAACCTAAGTTTTGCCAACATAAGTGGTAGTGTAGACATGGCCACAGAGCTCTTTTTCAGGTTTGGGAAATGGTGTCACAGCTCAATACAGGGTGGAATGGGTTGTTTAGTAAAAGTAGTTAACACATATTTCAAGGGAACTCTCCATTCATAGGAGAGAAATGATGGGGTAGAGGAGAGGTGGGAGGGGTTGTTAGTGGATTACTGATTATTGTATAAACCATAAATCCAGAGTCTCTACTCAGTTCATGATCTTTAGTGTCTAGCAAAGTTATGAATTTAAGCTCCCAGGCTCGTCTTTTGAAAATATTGTGCAAGTTTCCTTTGAGGATGAGGATGGATAGGTCAGATATAGAGTGATCGCTTTGTGAAAAGTGTTTACCCACAGGTGATAAGGTGTTTTTGTCTTTTATCATTTTCCTGTGTGAGTTAATTTGAGAGTGTGGTAGTGTCAAGCCTACATAGGATGAATTATAGCATATAGACTTTCAGTCTAAACTCAGAATTTCCTGGCTTGGATTTCACTTTAAAACAACACTAGCTGCATGTTCCCAAGTTGTTGGGTTCAGCTTAATAAACCAGATTCCTACTTAAACTGAAAGGACGATTCAGAAATGTTTTGCATGTGGCAAAAGGAGTAAGAGAATGACTGCCAGATACCACATCACATATTTATTTTGCCTTGACAATTATTTTGAAAGAATCCTCTGCTTATCAAGAGAGATTTTTAAAAGACCCGGACCATTACATAAAGAAGTCTGTAAACCTGAGTTTTGTCATTTTCCCTCATTTTGGAGAAAGTGGGGTGCTTTACGGATTTTTTCCTTCACTTAACTAAATTTTACTTGTTGTCTGGGTGAAAAAAAACAACCCCTCATTCCAAAGGCCATAGAATAAATTCTACATACGACTTTATAATGGTGAGTTTACAAAGTTGAATACTTATATGCATTTGTAACACTAAGAACCCTCTGCTTTTACCAGCATTTCCAGGTACCAACTTAGACAGTGTGGATCTGTAGGTAACAATTGCTCCAGAGATGGCCCTGACTGTGAGTAAACACTTGAGAAGGCCTAGACCTGGTGAGTATTTCAGTTTGTTTGTAGCCAGTCATGAACACACAATCATCTATTGAAAGCGTCTGGCTTCAAGTGCAGACAGATGGAGAGCACAGAGGTTAGTACAGCCAGGCCTTGGATTGACCTTTGTAGAGAGAATTAAATCAGTCTGACCTCGCTGTGAGGCCTAAATTATAACCATAGAACCCCAAATAATGCATCTTTAATACACCGCTACTCTCTTTTTTATCAGCTTTCTTACCTTGAGGGTATTTTTCTCACTAACTATTGATGTTAAACTGGAGCTATTTATGTTTGCAGCTTTGACCTTAGTGGTCATCACGTCATATTTTTCCCGAAGAACACGTGTAAAACATATCTGCAAAATAGAGGGTTTTGTTTGCTTGAGCATGAAATAAAAACTGAATAGGAAAAAAGCCCACTTCAACAAAGGGCACAGAATACAATATTTACTATATCATATCAAGCTTTAGAACTAACAAAGGCCACATCACACATGCAGTTTGGGAAACTGAATTGTGTCAGTTTAACTAGATTTTGTCTTCTTACGACTTTTATGTTTATTTCAGAATTCTGGGAGATTTTTAAAACACAGATAAAAGGAGGAGGAGGGTGCACATGACACAAGGAACTAAGCTTTGTTTGCACTGATATTGTGTCCATAACGCCCATCCAGTGTAAATCAGCATCGCTCCATTGTTTTCACCAGCTCACAATCTGACCCCGTCTTTCAAAGGTTTATTAATAAACCCTAAGCATGCCCCACGAGGAGACTTGGAACACAAGTCTTAGTCTAGGAGTGTATCTTTTAAGACACTTTTTCAAACACATTTTTTCTGGCTATTCTACATATTTTTTAATGTAAAAAATTAACTTCAGGAAATTTGAATCACTCTTTGGCTTTTATGAATCAAAATCAGGTGGGGTTTTTTTGCTTTGCTTTAACTACGAGGAGGGGAAGGGTGGATCCAGTGTTTTCAGTGCTAACCTGGGACTCTGGAGACCCAGAGTAAATTCCCTGCTCTGCCACAAACTTCCTGTGTAACACTGGGCAAGTCACTTCGTCTCTCTGTGCTAGTGTTCCCTGTCTGTAAAATGGGACTAATTGTCCCGTCCCACCTCACAAGGGTGTTCTGAGGATAAATCCATTAATAATTTGGAGGTGCTCCTATACTATGATAATGGGAGTCATACAATATGTTTTAAGTTTATGTATTTCTCAGGTGCCAGACTGATAAATATATGTAGCTGCACAGCCTGATGTCCTCTGTTTATTCTCAAAACAGGTGTAATGTGGGCAGCAGCAACACAAGCATCCCCACTCTGTCCCACCAGCATGCCTCCATTCTGTCCCAGAGGGCCCACCTGGTGGCTAAAAAGAGTCCTCCAAGGCATGGGTGGCAGGTGAGCCCCTGCTTTGGGAAGGCTAGCCCGCTGACTGTGCCCCTTCTGCCCAAGCCTCCCCCTACCCCTCCCGCCCTCGCATGCCAGAGCCCCGAACCCTCCCGGTAACAGGAGGAACCCAGAGGGCCCCCCACCCCCACATGACTGGAGAACCTGTCCACCCAAGTCACACTGGGCAGGCCTCCTCAAGCACCAGTCTGGTCCCAGCCACACCAGACCTATCTGCTGCCTCCACACACCCCAAGCCGCTAGGCCGAGCCTCCCCACAACCTGCCTACTCTGGACCAAGCTGACATGCCCCCCAAGCCACCAGGCCAAGCCACTGGCCACATTGAGCACAAGGCTGAGCTGCCCCCTGGATGGGACAGGCCCTGCCCCACGAGTGCCAGACCGAGCCACCGGCCCCTCTGAGTCAGCCATGCCCGGCAGGCCTCCTCGCCATGCCCAGCCAGCCCCAGCGATATGGAGCCACCCACTCCCCAGCCAGACCTTCTCACCCACTACCGGCTCACTGCGTTCCCTCCTCACTCTCCCATCCCCAAGGAGGAGGGACATGGCAAGCAGCGGCAGGCAGGAAGCAGCAGATGGTGGGGGGGAAGGGGCAGGGCCACCATGGCCCAGGTATCCGGTGTTGGGTCGGCGGCAGCTGTGTTTATTATATCCATGCTCCAGGGTCCAGCAGGGAACTCACTGTTGGGGTCTCTGCTCATACCATCAGTCAGTCCATCTAATTTCCCCCCATTTGAACAGATGGCGATTCATATCTCAAATTGTCAATCAGTTCCATCTGCGATGAGGAAATCTGTCCTCTAGGAACAGGACGGAGACCACCAAACACATTTCACATCAGCCACTGCACAGCTCTCAGAAAGTAATGACTTTTGGTAGCTATCACGTGGGCCATATAAAAAGGGTGAAATTCATTTCCGTCATAAGATTACTTCATGACGGGATGATTGCCACCATCCCGTGCAATGGCTCAGAGATCGAATCCTTCATCATTCACATTGGTGTCAAGCAGGGTTGTGTCATTGTTCCAACACTCTTCTCCATTTACCTTGCCGTGTCCTGATTCTCATCCGTGATCGCCTTCCTGATGGAATCGGGATTGAGTATCGTATGGATGGTCAACACTTCAAGCTCCAACATCTCCCAACATAATCTAAGATCATGAGAACTGGCATCACTGACCTTCAGTATGCAGATGACTGTGTCATTCTCGCACACACAGACGCCGACCTGAAAAATACCCTAAATCTTTTTGCAGATGGCTATCAGAATCTGGGTCTCTTTCTCAACAACCGGAAAACCGAAGTACTCTACCAGCCCTTGCCTGCACAAACTACTCTTCGTACTCCATAGATCACCATCAGAAGAGATCCCCTGGAAAATGTGGACCATTTTCCATGCCTTGGCAGCCACTTCTCCCAAACAGCCAGTACGGACACAGAAATTGATTACAGGATCCGCTCTGCCAGCACCTCCTTTGGAAGACTACTCAAACAAGTCTTCAGTGATAGGGATCTGCAAACAGGCACCAAGATCTTGGTTTACAAGGCAGTTGCCGTCCCCACCCTTCTCTTAGGGTGTGAGAGCTGGGTAACCTACAGACGACATCTCAAGCATCTGGAGTGGTTCCAGCAGCGCTGCCTCAGGAGGATTCACAGGATCAGCTGAGAAGACCAACACACTAACACCAGAGTTCTCTCTGCAGCCAACATCAGCCGGAGAAGCACAGGTCATGAAACACCCGCTCTGTTGGGCTGGCCATTGTGTACGTCCGCCTGACACTCGCCTCCCAAAGCAAGTACTCTTCTCCCAGTTAAGTCAGGGAAGAAGGGCTTGTGGAGGGCAGTGGAAGCATTTCAAAGACATACTGAAAGTACTCTAGGGTGACCAGATGTCCCAATTTTATAGGGACAGTCCCAATTTTGGGGTCTTTTTCATATATAAGATTCTATAACCCCCACCCCAGTTTTTCACATTTGTTGTCTGCTCACCCTAAAGTACACTTTAAAAAGGAAGGCATCAGCCCAACACACTGGGAGGACTCGGTGCACCACACCATACACCAAACCACAGCTCACTTCGAGGAGAACGGATGTGCTCATGAAACAGAAGAGACAAAAGAGGAAAGAAAAGGAACAACAGTCCAGCCAACAACTATGTCTGCTCCAAGATTACACGTGTCAAATCTGCAGGGCACGAATTGGGCTCCTCAGCCACTTAAAAGCCCACCACTGAGCCCCTTTCGCAGACATCATCCTCGCACTGAGGGATAGCTGAAAAAAAAGAAGAAAGATAAAAATGGTAACCTAGGCCCAGATTGTCTCATTCCCCTCCTTATATCCTTCCACCTTGGGAACACTCATGATACAGGCTCTTGTGGGAGAAAACTGTGATCTTTCCTTCACCTATTCCAATGGAAGTGGTACGGAGTTCAGCCCCCCAGGCCTGTGGATACCTCAAGTTCTGTGCAGACATGGAAGCTCTGCTGGAGACACAGGACTATCCTGCTGCCCCACCAGCTGGCCAGCTTTTGAAGCTATGCTGTTTGGGCTTCCAGCCTGGAGTGTCCCAGAAGCCCCAATTGGGTTAGTTTTACAGTGCAGAATGTGCTCTGCAGGAAAGCTATCTCTAAGCTGTATTCAGTTTCCTGCAGATTCCTTGGGCAGTTATAAGAGGTAATGCCATCTCACTTCCCTCAGGCGGTTCCCACAGATGACTCTCCAGAGGGATTAAGTGAAGGGGGATGTGCAGCTTCCCATTCTGTGAAGGTCGGAAGAGACTCAAATACCAGGGAGCCCTCTGCACAAGGGATTTGAGAGAACGGTTCCTTTCAAAAGAGAAAAGGCTGTGTCCCATAACTACTGTAAGCCAGAAAGTCCCAAAAAGGTAGATTTGATTTAAACAACTGTGTGGGAGATAATTAGCACAAATGACAGTTTAATAACTTCTAATACAGGTGAGTGATATTCAAAAGATTTGATTCTGTGAGCTGACTTCTGCAGTAGTTTTTTTCCCAGGGACAGTATCTTTGCATAACACTGTGTTTGTCTAGATGTGGATTTACAGGTTATGCTGCAGTGAGGCCCTCTGGTTTTCAGCTCATATCAACATTCACTTGTCAGCACACGCCTGACCAAGTTGCAGTCCAGATTAGGAAACATTTGTTTATGCCTCAAAATCCCAGACACACATCTTTCTAGTTCTGTTCTCAGTGCTGAGCTTCATGCCACTCCAACTCACACAGCTTCCTGGTACAAATTTGATTAGAAGCAGCATGAAATGTCATCCGGCTGGCCCCTGGGAGGTTGGACCCAAAAATAACAGCCAAAAAAAACAGTCTTTTGATTAAACCTTCAGTTGCCAAAAATACACACGCACACAAAACACTGCAAGTCAGAAATCCTAAGTATAAGTCTGTCTGGTTTGCACTGAAGTCACTGGGTCTCTTGCCATTGGCTTCAATGGCCACAAAAGCAGGTTCCTTGAGCCCTGTTCTTGTCTCAGACCTGTTTTACACTGATGCAACTCCATCAACTTCTGTGATGTTCCTCTGGATTTACACCAGCATAACTGAGAGCAGAATCAGGACCTATATATACAGCACAGGAGAAGTTGATCTGTTGAATGGGTAACAAGCATTTTCAAATATTCTAAATATATCCTGTGCTCCCTCCTGAGTTTTCTGGGCTGGAAAGAGCTAAGAGCAGCCTGTCCAACCCTGAGGGGTAGGGAACACTGCTCTGCATGACCCAGAAACACCAGCCATAGACTTCAGAGGGAACCATGTCCAGCTCTATGTAAAAGACTGAGATAGGGGCTTTTGAGTGGGGGATGATCCTGAATGAAACATTCCGCTATACAAACCTCTATAGAAATATACACCTAACTATATATACATCTAATATGTATACATAAATATACACTTCACTCCCTTTGGCAAATCTACACTACAGCAGTTGAGATCAGTACCTTTCCCTGGGCATTTTGCCTCTTTACCACAGGTTGAGGCAGTAAAATTTATTTGTGTTAATAGTGCTACGGCCAATCTAATGTTATTAGCCAGATTTTTTTTTGAAAACAAGGCATAAAATGAGCTAGCAAGAGCTAGTAAGGTTCTTGGGCTTTTTGGTTTGTTTGGTTTTGGGTTTTACTTCAGAGAATCAATATGGGGATAGCTGTATTTTCTCAGAGTCCCACTTTTCCACTCCTACTTTTTCCTATCCCAGATTCAAACCCAGAGTTGAAGAAGTGTATAATAAATTGGGGTGGGGAAAGGAGTTTCTATAATGCATTTCAAGGATTACCAAGTCAATTATTGAGAGGGTATTTGGAAAGTGATAGATGTAAAAAGAAAGAGTCACACATTGCATGCTAGGGCACATCCAATTCAAGCAGTGAGTTAGAATTCTCTCTATGGCATACACTGTGCATACATGTAGTCTGCAAGCCCACAGCAATTCAAAGTAATATTTTGGTCAGTCAGCGTAGACCCAAATGTACAGCAGTTTAAGACCAGGATTGTGAGAGGCAGACATCTGCAGAGACTAGAAAGGCATTGTAGGGCTATTATTTAACATTCTACATATGTGAGATACCGAATGAAAGAATGAGAATTATCTTGAAATCCCTGCTAAATCATGCCCTGCTTTCTCAAGGCAATCTCCAGCTTTAGTAGTTCAGACAGATTCTCTAGCTGACAATTAATATTAATGGGTAGATTTCACAACGTGGCATTATCACACTGTGAGATGGGTGGGCATACCATCTGGGTTTTGGCAGGTATTAGATGTAATCAAAGGGATTACTTGGCTCAGGGAGAAATAGAAAACCTTGGGTTTGTTTAGGCTTTTTCTTCTTTTGTTTGGATGCAGCTCTAGGTGTGCTTAACTATTTTCCCCTTGTCCTTTGTTTGTTGTGATGAGCATTTCTGAGTTTACATGAGAAATGAGAGGCATATATACCAACCCAATTGCATTAGTTTGATTCTGGAACAATTTATCTGTTGTCCTCTCCCTCTCTTTCTCTGTCCATATTGTCTCGGAATTGATGCTCAGGGTCCCATTTCGAAATGCTTTATGAGGTTAAATAGTGTATTTAAACTCCAAAAGCATTAAAGGGCTGGGGGAAGAGCTTCCAAGTCTAACTGAATTGGGTTATGGAGAGAATGGGTTGCACATACACATACAAGCAGATTTAGGTAAGCAGTCATCATTTTTAGTCCTGTTCTTTTTGCACAGCAACTTGTGTCTCAACAAAACTTTCCAGGTGTGGGGAACCACACACACATGGCAACAAAACACACTGGGGAGGATCAGCAGTGCAAATATGGGGAGGTTAAGCTTTAAACTTTGCAAGAACTCCATCGATTTGGCAAACCCTTCCTTATTTCTCCAGTCGGCACACCAGCTGATTGTAACTAAGTAATCCTCATCAATCTGCAGTAATGCAGGGCCATGTTTATTGCTGCAGTAGTTAAGTTGTTGTTAATTTTGCACTAAACGGTTGTTATGATGATGAATGAGAAGCTGGGGCTGCCACCCAGGGGACTTCAGCCCATGTAGCCAACAAAGGGAGATGAGGAGGGTGGAAACCAAGGAGGTGGCTCTGCAACTTTTTTTGTAGGGTCTAAAATAAATAAAAAAGAATTGAAACGAGCTCATGGTTTGTATTTGGGATGAGAGGTGCGGCTATCTAAATATAAATGTGGTTGGGACTGGGTGGGGGCGGGGAGATGAAGACAAGAGTTTTCCCCCACACACACTCCCCAAGTCCACGCTGACCCAGGAGATCATGGGCTCCAGAACACAAATGGATTCACATCATTTCTGCTTAAGAGACCATGTGCTCTGGATTAATTTGGACCAAAGGTTAAACACTGTTGTACACTGCTCGTGGTAGTTAACAAATCCTAAAAACTAATTCCCGGGGCCCCGTCGATCCTGTCCAAACCCAGGCACACTTCTCCCCACTCCTGCCTTTCCCCATCCCCCCCTCCCTTTGCCCCACTTCTCTATCCCCCACTAGCTCTCCACTTCTCCCCACCCCCCACAGCTTCCCAGCTTGGGGAGCTGGCTGAGCTGATCTATGTTCTGAGCCCACCCTCCGGCCTCGCCCAGGCCCAGCTCGACTGAGCGCATGGAGCGAGGCGCGTGACAATGGCTAATGCCTTCCCCGGGGGAGGCTTGCCCGCCTCGCCGGGAGAGGGAGGAGGGCAGCCCCCGCTTTTCCAGCGCCGCTGGCTTGGCGTCTGCAGGCAGTTGGCGCCATCGTGAGGACAAACCCCAGTACTGCAGGCGCCGAACCTGTTGACTGCAAAACTCTGCTGCTACTTTAAGAAACAAGCCAGCCCCGAATCCTTAGAAAGGGCGGTTCAGAAACTCAGTGAGTGGGGGGGGAAAGAAATGGGGTAAATCCTTCAAGCCACACAGGAGAGAAATACTTACAAAGAAGCAGACACAATAAGAGACACAGGTTTCCAATACAGCTGTGCTCCCTTGGAGGCAGCAACTTGGATTTAGGTGGCAAAATCAGAGCTCTGATCTCTTGAAAATCTAAACCCCAAACTCCCCAGCCAGTGGATAATTTCTCTCAGAAGCAAATCCATGGGGAAAGTATTTCCAATGCAAGTTTTTCTGCTGGAATTATACTGGTGTAACTATACTAAAACTGTGCAGCCACATCATTTTTTTTAATGCTGACTTAATCTATTTCCCTCAGGTGAGTCACATCTCTGTGCTTCTTCTGGGCTAATATCCCCACAGTGCAATATTTTGCACTAGACTCAGTGTGTCCTCTGGGGGGTTCTTGCAGCTCACTGTGGAATACCTACTGGAATTCTGGGACTTGGAGTCAAACTCCCAAACTCCCATGATTCCTTTCCCAGTGTAGACAAGCCATCAGTAACGCAAGCAGAGTTGGTTAGGGCCCAACAAGTAACTGTAGCAAATCAAAGCACAGTTCCATAGGGAGAAAGTAAACAAAGCCCAAATTCCTATCACCACCGTAGCAAAGTCCCTCTCCTTTGAAAACTTCACTGGAGCTTCCCTGCTTGGGGTTCTGCATATGGTGTGGGCTGTCGCTGGGATCATTTGCATAAGGGGTATGAAGTCCACTATCGGTTTGGGTTCGTCCTAACAGATTACTTGGGGAACAGAAGACTTTATGTGTTATGTGCAAGAATATTAAAGCTATCAGTACAGTCTCCCATGCCAGGTTACAAGATTGCTGGAGTGAGAAATAATTGGGATTGTGGCAGGTTAAGTTGCATTTCCTTGCATCTCGTAAGTATGGTTACGGGCATGAATGTACAAATTCCCCAGCCATTATCAGTTGTCTGGGTCAGGTGGCATTGCATTTCCATTTTCTGTCAGCCTCAAATTGATCAAAAAGAACAAAATGTGGCAATTTGAGCTGAGAGGCCCTTGGGGGAGTGGAGATAATGACAGAGTCCAGGATCTGCAGAGGTCCCCCAAAGGATGTTCAAGGACCAGCTCCCAACTGGTGAAATTAGAGGCCAAAGTCAGAATTTGAGCATTCCCCCCTCCTTCATGTGTGTGTGTGTTTTCACTAAAGGCTTGGAAAAAGAAATCCTCTGTTTATCCATGGCAAAGGTACAAAAGCGACAGCAGCAATGCAAGCTTCCCCAATGCTATCCAACCCATGCAGTTCAAAGCTGACCCAGAGAGAGCTCATGTAAGAATGAATAGCTTTCCCCTGTTAAAGCCACAAGCTCTGTTTAAACTATCAACAAGGGCCAGGTGTGGGGATGGTTTTGTGGCCTGGACGCTGCACAGTGTCAGAGGTAACAAGTGTCAGTTCTTAGCACCTTGTTCAAACCAGCCTTTGAGCCTCAAAACCCCATAATTTCTAGAATCAGAGGGGTAGCCGTGTTAGTCTGCAATTGCAGAAGTGACAAAGAGTCCTGTGGCACCTTAAAGACTAACTAAAGTATTAGAGCATAAGCTTTCATGGGCTAATACCCACTTCGTCGGATGCATCCGACGAAGTGGGTATTAGCCCACAAAAGCTTATGCTCTAATACCATAATTTCTGGTGCCCCTTAATTCGAGAGGAGCCTCGGAATGTAAAGCTTTAATTCTAAAAAGGTACATCAGTTGCCTTTTTCCTCACAAAGCCAGCTTTGAAAACATACACTGGCATCACAAGGGTTGAAAATCTGATCCTGGTTTGCCTAAAGATCACAATTGATTCCTAACAGATGCCCAAGCCCAAGCCTGGCTTTTGGAGTCTATGAAAAGGTCTCTCATTTCTGAGGAGGATCCAAGAACCAGATCAGTTCACAGCCATTAAGACGACTGCTGATAGCTCTATGGCCAAGTAAATTCTCTCCCAGCTAGTTGGCTTGGTTCCAATGCCCAGCCGCGAGTGTGAACAAGGATTGCTGATGAGCTTTCTTAGTATTTCGCGTGGGCCTGCACAATAATTTTTCCAACCTAAGAGATTCCTGCCCACTGTGATCACATCACTATGTCTAGGGCTGGCCTGGAGAACCTGGAGAAGGTCAGCGAGATGGAACAAAAATGATCATTAATCTCCCCACTTTCCAAGCTAAATGCAAGACTCACTTGTTAGCCTAAGAATAGTACCCATCTTGACACCAACACTTTTACATGCCATAATCATTAAGAATACCACCTTGCTCCTATATATCACTTTTCATCAAAGTCCTTTAGAAAAGAGGTCAGTATCCTTCTCCCTGTTTTACAGATGGTGAAACTGAGGCACAGAGAAGGGAAGTAACTTGCCCAAGGTCATCCAGCAGGCCAGTGGCAGAGTGGGGAAGAGAACCCAGGTCTCCCAAATCCCTTTAAACAAACCTTAACAACATGATGTTGCCAGCAAGGACATGAAAGAGAGAGAGCGCTTGCTCTTACTCTTGTGAGCCCCTCCGCTACCACAATTAGGGGTCCCAATGTAAGAACCCAGAGATAAAGTTAGTTCTGTTCCTGCCTCTGCCACTGATTTCCTGTGTGACTTCAGGCAAGTTCTTTAGAAGCCAATGGGAATTTTGACACTGATTTCATGAGAGCAGGAGCAGGCTCTTAATTGCTCTCTCTGTCTCAGATTCCCATCTACACAGTGGGTATTATAATACTTCCCCACCTCACGTGGGCGTTGCCAAGCTAAATTCATCAGTGTTTGTGAGGTGCTCAGATATTATGAGGAAGAGTATCATAGAAACCCTATGAACGAAAAAATAAAGATGGATAGAAATAATCAAACTGCACATAACAGGTCGCCAGCTAGTGGCCTCATGTCCCCCAACCACCAATTTATCAGACAATTGTCCCTTTCAACCCTTTTTTAAAACATTTGCAACTCTATGGGACTCCAGCACAGGCAGCTGGGCTCCAGTTCCACAGCAGAAGGCGGTGTTAGGGTTGCCAGGTGTCTGATTTTCGACTGAAAGACCTGGTTGAAAAGAGACCCTGGTGGCTCCAGTCAGCACCACTAACCAGGCCATTAAAAGTCCGGTTGGCGGCACAGGGAGGGAGGCAGGCACACTGCCCAGCTCCATGTGGCTCCCAGGAAGTGGCCGGCATGTCTGGCTCCTACGCAGAGGGGAGGCCATGGGGCTCTGCGCGCTTCCCCTACGCCAAGCGCCACTTCAGCAGCTCCCATTGGCCGGGAACTGCAGCCAATGAGAGCTGCAGGGGTGGCACCTGTTGCGGGGGGCAGCACATAGAGTCTCCTTGGCTATGCCTCCACATAGGAGCCAGAAATGCTGGCCTGCACCCAAAGCCAGAGCCTTCGCTCCCTCCCGCACCCCAAACCCCAGCCCCAGCCCAGTGAAAATGAGCGAGTGAGCAAGGGGAGCGAGGATGGATGGATGGAGTGAGTGAGGGATAGGGCCTTGGAGAAGGGGCAGGACAGGGTTTGGGGCAAGAGTGTTTGATTTTTTGCTATTAGAAAGTTGGCAACTCTAGGCTGCATGCATGCTGAGAAGTGTGTTTAAATAGATACACACACTCATACACATTTTCATGTCTACAGTGAGTCAGTTACATTTTTTACAACCCAAAGAATCATCTCGCTGACCCTCTCCAGGTTCTCCAGGCCAGCCCTAGACATAGTGATGTGATCAGAGTGGGCAGGAATCTCTTAGATTGGAAAAATTATTGTGCAGGCCCATGCAAAATACTGAGAAAGCTCATCAGCAATCCTTTGAGCAATCAAGTTCCCCTCCTATATACTCCTCAAAAGCGGAGACTACTTTCAGAGTAACAGCTAAAATCCAGTCTGGGGAGGCAAGAGCCACAGGTCTGAGATTAACAGGTGACAGATGAAAAAGCATCAGCATGTGTCAGATGGGGAAACACTCCATCAGCCAGGCCCTTTTCCACCCTCCCCACCATGAGGTATGTGTTTTTAATACACCTGGAGAAATGACAATATTTTGATTTCTGCAATTATTTTTGATAGCCATACATTTTAAATGACCTGTTATATTCCCTTTAAAGATGGACTGAAATGTATTTTAAAATCTCAGGCATGGGCATCTTTTAGTGCATGCCCAGTGTACGAGTACAAAGGTTCCAGCAGATGTGAAAGTTGATAAGGTACACAAAAAAAATATGTAGACTAAATTGCAACTACTTGGCTACTTTGTGCTTATATGCACGGTCTGAGGTAAATGTGCACCACCTTGGGGAGACCACCAGAGGCCTCACAGACACACACATCCCTATTGCGTCGACAGGGCTGTAATTTACAAGATCCCACTCTAAGGTGCAGCCAGCTACCCGTTGGTTTGGTTCCATTTGCACACTTTCTCTTAGGGAGAGCATCTGACATGCAGACCCTGTGCTCTCTTGAGCCCCAGAGCTGGTATTATAAATTAAGAGCCCTAGGCATGGACCAGGTTCCCATTGTGTTAGGTGCTCAAAACAAGGATGTTCCCTGCCTCAAAGAGTTTACAGTCTAAATTATGTAGGAGTCCAGTGCAAAGGGTGAAGTGGAGCATCCTTCCTTCTTTCCTTCTGTCTTAGGACTATCTGCAATCTAACCCATGGTAAACAGATAAGCACGTAGTCAGCCCTTGCATTAATAATTGGTAAATAATAAAGTAGTTGAAAACTGGTTCTTCTTCTACTGAACCTGACAGGACCTGTGTTCAGCATTTTTGATTTTCCCTAGTTCAGTTGCTAACCCCAAAAGCAATGCAAGGAATTCAGCTCTCTGCTCTGTTTAGGCACTCACCATGTCCTAAACCGCAGCAGAACAAATACAGAGCTCCCATCCTAGCTTCCACTGCATCTTTCAAATGTATTTAGCTGTATGCCATCTACACTGGTTTATTTTGTTATTCAGAAGAGAGGCAGCACAATCTAGTGATTAAGTATGGTTAATTGTTGAGTCAAGATGTGGCACTGAATTGCAATATGACTCTGGGCAATTTACTCAATCGTGCAGTGCCTCACATTCCTGATCAGTAAAATGACTATTCAGATTGTTGTCCATGGCAGTTTATGGACGTTGCTGTGCATTGGCATTTTGGTGCTGTGAAGACATGTATGAAGATAAGGGGCCCAATTCATGGCTACCCTATGATCATTTTGCACTGGCTAAGCTTCCCCCCAGAAATACCCCCAGTGCATGATGCATCTGTGCCCCAATACAAGAACCTCTGTCAAAGGAGACATTCAGTATGTGTCCTGGGTTTTCCTATGCCTCAGGTATTCATTAGCTGCTGAAAGGCCCATAGTGCCATGACAACTGGGACACAGGTTAGGAATCATTCATGGCAATTCTGACCTGTGCCCGGGCCAGACTGGCCAATAGCAGCCTTAGGATGGGGCAGCATAAACTGCCTTTGGTCCCTGCACCGGAGCAGGGAATGAACTGGGGCCAACGTCCATGCCCCAAGAAGTCTAAGTCCAAATTAGATGTGAAGATATAGACAAAAGAAGGGGGAAAGGAAATCACCATCAAACCAAGGGATTCAGCAATTATGCTTGGCACACATCTTGTTACTGGGGGTAATAATACCCCTCTACCTGACATGAGTCTTAATTCATGGATGCTTTTAAAGCTCATTGACATCTGCAGATGGAAGGCCTTCCAGACATGCACAACACCTGTGTTATAAAACATACAAAAAACAGTTCACTGCTCAGTGATTTCAGAAACTAAAGAGCCCAATTCTCCACTCTCTGTCACCTGGTGTCGTCGTTTACATCCGAGAAGCTGAGAATGACAGAGCCTTACACTCACTTTGCACTAGTGTAATACAGAAGGTGCAAGGCAACAGAGAATCCGGCCCAGCGTGTCTTATCCAGGCTATCTGCCAATCATCAGTTGTTTCTCCCAGTGTCGTACGTTCCATTTCAATAGCATCTAAGCCATGGAACAAGGCATAGCAATGTAGCCCAGTCACATACTTTCATCTATAGTATAGACACACAGACAAGAAGGGAAGGGTGGCTAGTAAGTGACCTCTCTGATTATTTAGAAAGGTCCCAGTGTACTTTCGTGCAATTTTCTTCTCACTTCACTGTCCCCTCTTTGTCTGAAATGGCAGGTAACGTGAGCAGGAGCAGTGTGCAAATTGATTTGGAGCCCATCGATGACTTGGTGTTCGGCTCTGGCCAGCTGCTATGTCACTGATTGCCTCCAAATCGATTCACACACCATTCGTGCTCAGCACACCTTCCATTTCAGATGGAGAGAACAATGAAGTGAGAAGAAAATTATGTATTTGTTCGACACCCATTGCCCCGCTCTACCTCCATCCTCACCAGAAGCAGAGGGACCTGGAGATCCTTTGCTGTTATTTGTAGAAAGCTCCAGGAGATAAAATTAGCAGAAAAAACAGAGGTCATAGACCTCTAGTCATGTGACAAGAACGGCCTACAACAGAGCTCAGGGAGCCAAAGCGGATGCCTGCAAAGGGTCTTCATAACAGCAGTGCAGTAGCAGAAATATGAATCTGGAGTCTCAGCTGCTCCATTGCCATCAAAGGAAAAGGGATGTTTTACAGCAGCCAAGAATCTGGCCCTTAGAGTACATAAGGCTCAATTCATCACTGCCTTGCACCTCATCTAATCATTTACACCTGTGCAGAACGAATGTACAGCCATTCCCAAGTGGTAGCATTTTACACTTACCTTGTAACAGTGTTGGTGACAACACAACACAAAAGACAGTGGAGTCTCAAACCCACAGTCTGCATATATGTTGTCCAAGAGTCTATCTAATATCCTGTTGTATCTCAGAAAGGAGTTGCAGAGGTGTGCCTCTGAGACTGCTTACACTGATCCAGATCGCAAACTCCATTCTGAGTCTGGAGAGGTCACAGGCTATTCACCTATCTTGTTTCAATGTTCTTTTCCTACTGCTGGTGCATCCCGTGAGCAGCAGCTTTTAAGTGCACCCTTAAATCCTGAATTAAAGAAGATTATCTAAAAAACCCCATCCCGACTCATTGTCAGTGCTTGATTTTGCAAATTCACAATACAGTAGACTCTCGATTATCCAGGATTGGGTTAACCAGGTTGTGAATTAACCAGGATATCAAAAAAAAAAAATAAAAAAAAAATAAAGTGTAACTCGCAGGGCCAGCTCTGGCTTTGTTGCTGCCCCAAGCATAATAAAAACCCCAAAACCCAAACCACGAGGGCGCAGGGCAGCCAGTGAAACAACACCCCCTCCCTCTGGAGCAGGGTGGCTGGTGAACCAGACCCTCCCTCCCCCATATTTCCTATGGCTGGTGATTATCCAGGATTTTATTAACCAGGTTTAATTTTTCTTCTATCATCCTGGATAATCGAGAGTCTACTATACATAGACTGTATTTCGCTCTGTACATTTTCAAAGTAATGAACAAGCATTGGATAACATGTTCAAAAGCATCTACATTACTTAGGAGCCTAAATCACATTTTCAAAAGTAATCTGGGAATAAGTTAGGAGCCTAAATCCCAGTGACTTTCAATAAGATTTAGGTTCCTAAGTGCCTTCAGCCAAGATTTTAAAAAGGTATTTAAGCACTTAACTCCCTTCAATTCATTTTTGAAAATGGGACCTCCACCCCTTATTATGATGCTTATGTTTTAGGCCCTGATCCCACAAACATTTAAGCATATACTTAGCTTTATGCTTGAGACAAGTCCTATTGAACTCAATGTGTAAAGTTGAGCAGATGCTCACATGTTTGGAGGGTTGGAACCTTAGATATTAAGCTCTTTGGGACAAAAGCTGTGTCTTCCTGTGTGTGTGAGCAGTGCCTCACAAATTGTGGGTGCTACTGGAACACAATAAATAATTAAGAACTGGGCACACTATAAGTGCTTAACAAACAAATAATAATCCCTAACGACCAACATTATCTTTATGGTTCTCAGAAATGGGTTGTGGACTCAAGATTTCAGCCTTCACAAAGTTCCCATGTATGTGTAGGCTTTGAAAGGGTTTACTCTTTCAAGACAATTCTTCCTCTGGGTTTTCTTTGAGCTTTATGGCAGCAGGGGAGGGGCCAGAAGAGACTGACACACAGCAGCCATTTAGGAAGGAGGTTGACAGACTCTGACCAAAAGACCCTGAGGGATTCTGACACAAAGGGCTGACTGGGAGCCTAAGGGTTCTGTTTCCAGTAGGCAGAGCCATCCTTAGGATTTATGGGGCCCTACGCAGTAGTATTAAACTGGTGCCCCTATGCCTGACGGTTCCACCCTCTCCCTACTGTCTCTCTCCTCTCCTCCCCCCTGCTCACCCTCTTCCAGTCAAATACCTGAACCCAAATGAAGCAAATGACATTTGAAAAAAACACACTCTTCTGCAATTTCTTTCTAAAGAAAATGGAGCATGTTTTCCATTGCATGCCAGAAGAAGACTGTACATGCAGAAAGTACCTAATTAAAAGCACTAAACTTGGAAATAAAAAACCGTCAGTCACGGGTTTTTGGATACACCCTGAAGTTTGTCAGAGATTTATTTGCAAAAACTTTGTAGTAAGGGCAAGTCAGCTGTCTTGCTGAATACCGTACAACATTAAATATTATGGAATACATGACGCAGCGCTTCTCTGTTTTACATTTTCTTAATCAGTATTTCTAATTTTAATTAATTAATTAATTAAATTAATCTAAATTAATTAAATTAATCTAATTTTTTAATTCTGATTTTATATTTTAAATGTACTCTTAAGCCTTCATAAAGTAATCATTCCAGATTACTACATGTTTAACTCACTGAAACAAAGACATTATTTTAAATTAATCAGTCACAGAGGCTTAGTGTGTTCATAACAATTTTCATTGCTTTTAAAAAAAGGGAACTCTAATTTACTTTGCGTGATCTCCATAACAATAGACATGTTTATGAAATTTAACTAACTTTAAAAAATGTTTCCAAAGATTTTAGGTATAACAAAGGATTTTATATCGTACTAAGGTACTGATTTTGCTAGAGGGTTTTCTTAAAACTAGTTCATCAGATAGAAGTAAAGAAAGGGAAACTCTTTTGTCCAGCTATCTGGAAAGAAAGGGGTGTGGTCTCTTTAAGGGTTTTTTAGAGATGTGATTTTATCATCTTCAGTAAGACATAAATGAAATATTTTAAAGCAAATTTTAAACTAAGGTCCTGTAGACTAACATGTTCTGAGTAAATATTACAGTAATGCACAACTGTTTTTGTCAGTAAATTCAGAAACTGACAGTACATAGAGTTGTATGTACAAGAGTTGGCAAATGACTGTTAGCACTTGAATGGCTCTTTAATAGTTTCCATATTGTGCTAATAGGTCTGGCAGCCTGGAAGGCTTTTTCACTTTTAAGTTACTAGATCTGACCTGGAGTAAGAGACACCAGGCTGCAGCAGTTAGCTGTGGAAGCCTGCAGGAAAGGTTAGAACAGGGATAGGAAGAAGCCGAAGGGTGGACACTAAGACCCAGGGGTGCCTCAAATTTTCAGGTGCCCTATGCAGCTGTATATACTGCGTATGCCTAAGGACAGCCTTGACAGTAGGGTACCACTGTGCACAGGTACCAGCTTCCTTCTTGCCCCAGATCTGCTCTTCCACTACTCTCCCCCTGACTCCACCCCTTCCTTCAAGCCTCTACCCAGTCTCTTACCGCTACCGCTTCCCATCCAGTTCCTCCCCCTCCTCATAGCTCCTCCTGCACTCTACAGAACAGCTGACTGTGGCAGGTGGGAGGCGCTGGGAGAGAGGAGGAGGAGTTGATCATCAGGGCCCCTGATGAGTGGGAGGCACTGTGGGGAGGGGGAGGAGTTGGCTGCCAGTGGGTGCTTAATCCTGGGGCACTATGCCACTATGCATAACAAATGGACATGGCACCAGACCCGTCCTGCAAAATCTCAGGCATATCCCCCCACAACATACTTTTCCCATGGGTCCCACACATGCCAATCACACTGTGTGGTCTACCTCATCCAACGCACTCAATGCCCCCAGAGCAATTACATGGGTAAAACCAGGCAAACTCACACAGGAAAATGATAAATGACAAAAACATCATATCACCTGTGGGTGACCATGTTTCACAAAGCGATCACTCCCTATCTGATGTCTCAATCCTCGTCCTCAAAGGAAACCTGCACAACACTTTCCAAAGATGAACCTGGGAGCTTAAATTCATTGCTCTGCTAGATACATCATGGACTGAACAGAGACACTTGATTTATGGTTTATTACAACTATCTGTAACACACTAAACCCTCTTTTTGTCCTGTGACTTCAGAAGTGTTAATAGGCCACTCTACCTCAAATGGTCCCTTACAATATGTGCTAACTACTTGTCATAACCATACAGCTAAGGGTAGCCTAGAATTCCCCCTTACCTGTGAGGAATTAAGAAGCTCAAATAACCTGGTTGGCACCTGAACAACTACTTATGCTACTACTTATGCTAACTAATCTTAGGGTATGGTTACACTTACAAGATTATAGCGCTATAGGTTATAGCGGTCCCCTTATACAGTAATATGTATAGCGCTATTGTATGTCCACACTCAGATGCTCCTGCGGTATAGCATGGCCACATTTGGGGCACTTAATGCGGCATTAAGAGCAGTGCATTAGGGCAGGTATCCCAGCATTCAGCTGGGTGCAACGTGCTTTTTAAACGAGGGGGGTGAGGGGGGATGCGTTGTGTGTATGCGGAGGGAGAGAGAGAGTGGTTTTTCCGTTTTTCTGAAAGCCTGTCAGTGAGCCTCCGTTCACAGAAGGCTTTGTTTTCACACAGGCTCCCTCCTTAAACATTTGCATTGCTTATCTGCCGAGTTAAGAAAGAAACTCTAAAGAGGTACTTCCGCATTGCTCCAGCCGAGTTCAAAACAAAGGGAAGAGACGTCAATTGCCTTAAATGGCTCTAGGCATCTCCAGAGATTACTTGTAGCGCAGTGGGTGTCCACATTCTTGCTGTAGCGCTACAGCAGCTGCGCTACAGCCCTTATTCCCCATGGGGAGGTGGATTAATAATAGCGCTATAACTCAGCAGTTATAGCGCTATTAGTGCCTTGCCAGTGTGGACGGGGAGTAGGTTATAGCGCTCGTGGGGGCTTTATAGCGCTATAAAGTGCCAGTGTAACCATGGCCTTAGCCATGAGAGCTGAGTATCTTTCCCACACCCACAGAAGAGCTGGAATGTGTGGCTCGAAAGCTTGTCTCTCTCTCTCCAGCAGAAGTTGGTCCAATGAGAGTTATTACCACATCCACCTTGTCTCTGTCATTTTATTGAGATTCACGCTTGTGGATATTATATGTTAATGTAAATTTTATTTTTAAAAGATATTTAGTCCAGGCAGCTGCGAAACATTTCACTTCATCTATAGTTATCATTTAGGAGGCCGAGAGCTGCACATCTGGGAAGGGTATATCATTTATACCCTATCATCTTCTCCAAACCGAAGGATGAGGAGAGCAGGGTTACAAGTGTGCAAATATGACTGTTCATAGATTTGCCACTACTCCATCGGCACAGTTTGGGAATAGTAGTATGTTGAGCACTGATGTGAATGCCAGATTAAGACGCTAGTTTCTAATTGGGCCCAAACATCTCACATGCTTTATACGAGACTTTGGATTTAGTTAGTACGTGTGATAATTACTGTATTGGTTCAACAGTATTTTTGTTATGCACTCCATAGAAGAGCCATTAATACTGCTTTCTATTTGTTGTTTTTTGCTTCCGGTACTAGAAAGGAGATAGTCCTTCCAAAATTAAACAAAAGTATCTTTCTAAAGTTATTTGGAACTTTAATGTTCTAACAGAAAATAGATCCCTTTTTAAATTATTAATCCCATCAAATAATGTTGCTTTGAGTTTATGTTGACTTCAGTTCAAAACACGGTTCAGAGTGAAAAAAGTCCATCTTATGAAACAGAAGAAACCAAATCCAGCTAGCTGGATTAGGAAGGCTTGTTAAACAGAAGGATCTGGTTACCTCTTAATGGAGACGAGGGTCATCAAAAGGATCTTCCTGCCTTTTTTTCTGAGTCTAGTGAGGAAGATAGCCTGGTGTACTGGCAACCTCCACAACCAGCACTCTCTTGCACAATCCTGCTACCTTCAGAAGGAGGGAACAGGCTGCCAGCAACCTCTACCCTGGTGGCTGTCTCTACCTCCTGTGCATCTTGTAATATGTAGACTTAGAACGTAATGGGACATCAACAAGAAGTTCCTGTGCAGTCCTACTTTTGTTGTGAAGACAGAGTAAGACAGAGCTGTCTGTAAAGATGAAGGTTGTCTCTCAGAAGGGAAAGGAATCGTGAGGACCTTCAGAAAGCTTGTTGAAAAACAGCATGTACCAGAAATCAGGTTTTTTTCCTCAAAAGACAATATTTTAGTTTTAATATTAGCGTGGAACTGAGTTTTCATTTGTTAATTTTAAATAACAATAAAATTGTATAATTCAGAAATCTCTCTATCTATTGACATGCCTCTACGTCTACCACATATCTATTTGTTTCTATTAGGCCAGATCTATGCACAAACATTGTACTTCTTTAATTAAACCAGTATAGTTAAAGTGGTGGTTGTACCGATATCAGTTTAGCTATCCTGTAGGAAAGGGGAATAAGCTATATTAGTATAGGGTGTCTCCATCTAGGTATAGCTGCATCCACACTAAGGGGTTTTCTGTATTTAATAATTTTGGTAGAAAATAAAGCACACCACTAACCAAAAAATTAAACCAGTATAAACACTTTGCAGATCAGGCCTCAGAGATGAGCAAATAATTAAAAAAAATAATTTGCTCAATGAATTTAGCTTTTTTCTGCTTGTACAATGCCAATGAGCAATTGCAATGTCCTTGAATGTATTCATCATTCAACTTTACTTAATGATTTTTTGTTAGATATTTCTCTTCCTCCCTGTACTCATCATGAACAGTTTAAGTATTTGATACTTTATGTACTTCTTCTACACAGCACTTACATTATGCTTTCCATTTTCAAAATAACATGCAAACAGTGATTAGAAATTGTTCAATATTTGAAACTGATGGTTAGCTTTCATTGGGCAGATAAGTCACATGGTATTTTTCTATTCCCTCAATGAATTAGAGTAAGTGATAGGGCTTGAATGATGTCAGTTGCTTAAAGTTATGTGCATGTTTAAGTATGTTGTTGAACTGGTACCCATATGAGCACACATATGGCTATTTTGTCCATATCTCTTTTCTTATATGGCCTTGTCACCATAATATTTGAGTGTCTTTTACCAGAAAATATCCTTTTTTTGTCTACAAACATAAGAGACAAAAGCACAAGGAATCCACAGTATACAACCAGGTCATTCTTTTCTGCCATCTAAAGAGCATATATGGGGAACACACTTTTCAAATTTGGAAATCTAAAGTTGAGCACTCAGATTTGCATATAGGCACCGAGCACATACTTGATTTCCCAAGTGCTCATTCATTCCTGAAATGCAAGATTTGAGGCATTTCATTTAGAAAACCAGATTTGAAAATTAAACCCATAGTATCTGAAGTAAAAATGCTCATGTCACCACAGGCTACATGCATGTTAATAAGGTGCACAAACTTTTTTTTTTTAATCTAAATATTAGGAACAGATGTCAAGAGTGCAAAGAACATAAGCATGAGAGATCCTGCCACAGTATATTTCCTAACACAATATAAATACAAACACATGTAATGAAACTGCTAGTTCATTACTGGTTACTGTTCTCATCCTCCTGAACGACCTGGAGCGGAAAGGGTTGGGTCACATGACATTTTGGACATTTTAGATCAGCAGAGACTAGAAGGGGAAGTGTCCTCCCAGAAGCACAAAGCATCAGAAACAGGGAGAGAGGCACATAGCTTGTGTCTTGAGCAGTATGCTGAAGGCAGCAGCTTGGAAGCTGGCCATGAAAGAGAGTCAGGCAGCAGGCCCCAACAGATGGCCTCAGATAGAGCTAGGACAGCTGGAGCTAGGAGGAGCAGCTCTTAAAGAGCTTGGGGAAGCAGATGACAAGAGTTTCAGAGTCTGATCTGGAGTTGGAGAGCTAGCAGCAGAAGTAAAATCCTATCAGACTGAAGCCTGTGCACAAGACAAGTGGCCTTACCAACCACAATGTGGAAATGACCCTAACATGATGACCAGGTGATGTCCAGACAGCTGGAGGTGGACCAAGACTAGGCCTGAGAGACCAAGAATCTAAGATTATTTTCATCAGAAGTGTCAAACTCATAGCCAGTGGGACAAATTCAGCCTGTGTGACATATTTTGGGGCCTGCCTGGTGTATTCAGATTCTGTAGCTTCTCAACTATTTTTTAAAAAAATGTTTCCAGGTCTCATGAATGTAAAGAAAAGCTTCTAAACATGAGCAGAGTGTAAACCAATGCCCCACTGTCTAGTTGAGTCACACAGAGCCCGAAGGGAGGACTGAGAGGTGTAAACTCCAGCTATTTTGGAATGTTTACACCTAAGCCTAATAAGGATACTTTAAACGTTAACATTAACTATTTCTTTGCTGATCATTTGAGCAGAGGGAGTGTGAAAGCAGTGGGCCCCCTCCAGGGGGTGAAATTTGGGATTTGCTATAGGGAAATAAATAGAAGGAAAAAAGATAAAGACAGAGAAGAGGGAAAGAAGCAGAGAATGGTGGATGGGGAAGGAAATGAAACCAAGCTTGGGAAATGCAGTGGTCCTAAAAGGCAGCATATTTTCCTACTGAATGCAACCGCAAGGCACTGAACAAATACTAAATACCTAAAAACTTAGTTCCTTCCTAAAGGCCTTCCTAATTCACCGTTGATCCTTGTGAGCCCCTTCCATTGACATCAGTGGCAGTTCCTCTCTGGACTGAGGGGAGAATAGATTCCTTAGTTTATACCCTGCCTCACAGATCATAAGTAAAAATGGAAGTTGGTTTTCTCCACTGAATGAGTTTGACACAACTGATTTAGAGAGATCTTTGAGTTACTAAACCCATGGAAATCTGGGGTGTCCTCTTGTTGTGTCCTGTCATTGGACTGCTGCATGGGTGAAGTTCAGAAATTTTCTGTACCTTTCTCTCTAATTGCTAACTACCAAGGCTTCTAGTTAGGATATTTGCACCCTTTCTTTTCTGCTAATTCTAGCCAACACGTCTCCTTCATTTATTAGATGTGTTAGACGTGAGTGTTTTGTGGAAATCCACCAATGGCTAAAGCGTGTACCATCTAAAGTCCATTAATGGCTATTAGCCAGGATGGGTAAGGAATGGTGTCCCTAGCCTCTGTTTGTCAGAGGGTGGTGATAGATGGCGGAACAGAGATCACTTGATCATTACCTGTTAGGTTCACTCACTCTGGGGCACCTGGTATTGGCCACTGTCGGTAGACAGGATACTGGGCTGGATGGACCTTTGTTCTGACCCAGTATAGCCATTCTTATGTTCTTACAGTCTGGAGTGTCTACAATACATGTCTCTGAACTCATGGGGGCACATATCATGCTATCAAACATCTACAAGGGATTGGTGTACCACAGCACTGGCACTGAACTTGAGCTGCTAGCCATGGCTAAAAACACACTTTTTTTTTTTTTTTAGACATAACCACAATGAAGACATGGAGGCAAGGGGAGAGGAGGCAAGGAAACAGAGTAGAAGGAGAGAAGCACTGTCAGACACATATTCAAGAATCATGAGTATGTGTCTTTCCATTAAGTTATGTCATTTTTACATTATTTCTTAATTAGACAGCAGGTTTTGCTACTTTTAGCAATCAAGTTAAAAAAGCAAAAGAATAAAACAAAAGCAAATTCAGGTGACCCATGCAATTTACATTCTAAAAACTAAACTATTTGGGGTTTAGATAGTGAAAATGTAACTATTTTTGTTGTTAATGACATTTATGATTGGAATGAGTTAACATGCATCGTCATTTGCATAATGTAAACTATTCTCCACCATTCAGTGGTCTGAACATGCTCAGACCTGAAGGAGGACTGTTTCATATCTGCATTACTAAGAAGGACCTCTGGAAGCTCAGAGCTCCTGGGGCCAAGTATGGGAAACAGAAAATTATGATGTGGACTTTTACAGAATGTCTTTCTACCAAAAATTCATTGAGTTTCTTGGAGAAACTATCAAGAAAGTGGGGTGGAAATTGGGTTTAAATGGGATTTAGAATTTTACTCTTGGGGTTGTTCATGTTTAACCCTAAAAGTACACTCCCAACTAATAATACCTCTGTTCAGAAAAAGATATGGCAATTATAAATAGTACTAATATTTTGTTATTTTAAAGCGACTTCCATCTTAGGATCTCAAAGCACTTTACAAACATTAATGAATTAAGCCTTGAAACATTATTCTCAGTTTTCAGAGAGAGGACTCAACGACAATGTGCCAACATCACAAAGCAACTGTGTGATAAAGCAGGAAACAGGACCCAGATCTCTTGATTCCTGTTCCTACCCTGTTGCTTCTTTTCACAGTGCAGCAGTATTAATGTGAATACCTACAGTCTGGCAAAAGCTGAGCAACATGAGGTAGGGATGATCAGTCTGGATTTGCAGTGACAGCATCAAGATGTAGGTCTGATCCCCTCTCTCTAGAAATCCAGGGAGGCAGTGGGAGCAGGAAAGTACATAAGAAAATCTAACAGCACAGGGTAAAGGTCAAACTGTGCATGACACACAGTTCTGGGGTAGGGAAACACTGAACGATTTTGTGATTCTTGTTTAAAAGCCCACCGAATAGAGAGAACAAATCCTATAATTTCAACAATTTCACACCTTAAAAAACACACACAGTTCTGGCTTCCTCCAGAGACTGCTCTAATGTACCCTCTCCATTGCAATGGCTCCCTGGCAGCTGTGGTATAGTGATCACTCAGAGCTTATGGTGCTTGCAAGAGCTCTGCTTCATTCTGTGTCTCATTGGAACTGGCTGTTCTGCTAAGCATAGCAACAAGAGCGTCACAGCACTTCTCCATCTGGGAAGTTCAGTCTTAATGACACAGCCCCGAAGACCACAGCACCATTCCACAACAAGCTCCAGTTACACACCTTTCCTTCCTCAGCACACCCACTTCAGCTGTGGGGAGGGCATGACATACAGTCTCAGTGTCCCCCTGGTGACCCAGTCCAACATCTCTCTGTGTCAAAATCTAGCACACCAGCTGTAAAATCCAGGATAGATTCCAAACCTTCAGAAAATCCATCACAGTGGCTAAGGAACCTCTAGGCGGCATACAAGTACTGTATTTGTATTGCCCATTTTTCCCCTCCTAATCTTTCTGGATTGTCTTATATTTCTTACAAAGCTCACTTAATACACTGGAGAAGTTGTTGGAGCAGACTTGCTTGACCCTCTCCCACTTGACCTTTTCTTTGGTCCCTGCTTACCTCCTTCTCCTTTATATTTTGTCCTCAATGTCTTTCTGTTCACTGTTACACAGTGCTGCCTCCAAAAGGGCCAATCCAGCAGCACCAGCAGAGATAAGCAGTAGCAGTGTCTACAACAAGAGTGGACAATAACAATTGTAAGCCAATTTTATAAATGAAGAGTTATATAAATGGACTATGTCTCAACTGTACTAAAGAGCTGGATATACTGACGTGATAAAAGTGAACCTATTACCTCACTTGTCTGTAATGAGGTAAGCATTATCTTGTGGAAATATATTTGAATATCTTCATGCAAAGTCACCCTAATATATGCTATTCCTTATAATTTTCCTTTCAAATAGAACATTTAATTTTATTTTTCAAAGGTAGTAATTAGTAATAAGACTTTCATCGATGTATAGTCTATTTTCCAGCATTGTCTATACTCAGGGATCTCTATTACTGCAGAAAACTATCTATTTTTACCTCTCATTTCAGGACAGGTGGTGTCACTTAAAGAACTTTAATTAAGATGGATCCATTGTGATTTCAGTGTAGTTTTTGTCTGAGCTTGATAAATTTATCACAGACAGCCTTAACAATACATAACGAGTTATATCTGCATTTTCTGCAAGTATATGCAATTAATTTACTATTTGTGAAAGGTAATGGAAAATGAAATATTGTTGCTTTTTTAATGCAGAGGCAGGTGTAATGAATGGGCTCTGGCAAACAGTAGTCAAAGTATGTTAACCTGCATCTGGAAATCTGACCTCCCTCTCCACCCCCCTCAGTAAGTTTTAGAGCCAAGGATAATTCACTCCTCCCTTTTTGTCTTACTGATATGGCACACAGCAGTGAAGGTGGGGATTTGTGCTCAGATAAAAAGAGAAGCAGCATCATTCAGACCTTGAACATAATAGGGTAGATGGTAGGCCCTTCTTTCCAATTTTGTTTACCGTCTGCTGGAAGGGTCGCTGCACACCAGTGGTCACAGAAGCCAAGTGCAGGGAGGTTTTTTGTTGTTGTTTTTGGGGAGGGGTGTGTTTTGTTTTTTTAAACGATGCTCCCCTTCCCCTCTCCCCACAGATTCTTTTTCCTCAGTATTCCCTGGAGGGAACCAGATTTTCCACAGAAGTCAGGCTGTCAAAAGCTAAGTAAAAGCCCTGGCTGTGGATGAGGCTACCGACAGCTCCCACTTCCTCCATAATCCCCCCATTACATGAGAAGAGGATGCTTCTAGCCTGCCCTTCTCCCCAACATATCTTGCTGTTGAGGCCTACAAATCCCAGTAACCCCATGAACTATATTTCCAGGGAACCCTCTCTCAATGAGAGAGGAGCCTTGTGCTACCCACATGTCAGGGCTCCAGGCCTGGGCTTTAGAGACAGTCAGAAGCTCAGCCTCTCTCTCAAATGACAAACTGCCACCCTGGGATTATTTCATTGGCTCAGGGGGTCTCTGGTCTTAAAAGGCTACTATAACCTTATTAGAATCCTCAGCAAAGCTTCCAGCAAAGGATCTTAACTGCCTACTGTGTGCCTGGATAGAAACCCCCTGGCTTTTCCAGATACCAGCACACAGGATATGTGATCTGCTGGAGCAGGGAGGTCAGAGACCTCCCTGGGCCTTTTACATGGCCAGTGAAGTCCCCTCCCTGGAAACAAATTCCAGCTCACTTTGTTGCCTTCTGGTCTGACCACTGCAATTGAATGGTCCATTATCAACAGCTCCTATGGGGGCAGGGAGGAGAGGGGTCAATCTCTTACCCCTTCTGAAGGCAAGCAGCTGTGTTACGATAGATAGCGTCTCAATGAGGGCGTTACAACAGTATGATTATGTATAAGGTCATATTTAGAAATTATGAGAGCTCATTTTCAGGAAGTGCTTGATGAGAGATTGGCTGTAAATGTGGAGGAAGAAATAAAATCTGAATGTTTCACTGTCCTGACTTTTTCTCTCTAAGGTCATGTGATGGCTGCCCCCTTGGCCAGCACACCAAGGACTGAAGCAGGGACCTCCAGAGCTCCAAGCATGAGCTGCTCCATCCTGGGCAAAAGAGCCAAGCTCCATGATCAGATTTGAGGGCAACCTGGACCACACATTCACCAGTAGGTTACACTCACATACGGAACACAGCATCAGAAGTGAGTCAGCTCCTGTAAGTATGTGAAATCAGAAGCAAAGAGTGCGGGGAGGAAGATGGGGAACACAATAATCATGGCAGCATGATCCCTGATCCCTATCCCCAAGCAGATGGGCACAAAAGGGGGTGGGGGGGGCTAGCACTTGGATGTTCCTTAGAACACAGTGGGAAAACTACAACATTGTAACAGGAATGAATAAAAAGGAAAGCAAAATAAGAGCTGCCACACTATTAGCTGTAATTGGCAAGGGCTGCCGTGTGCTCCAGCAGCATCTGGCTAGGTCAGCAGCAGACCAGGAGGACTCATGTAAAATCACAGAAGTGCTCCACAAGCATTTTCAACTCACAAAAAATGTCAAATCCGAAAGGTATGTTTTCAGTAAGTGTAATCAGAATCTGGAGAAATAGTAGATCAGTATATTGCCAAATGATGCAAAGTGACTGACTCATTAACATCAAAGCTTAACAGATGAACTAATTCATGCTAGGCTAGTAATAGGGATGGAAGATGCAGGAGCTCAAAGGAGAATGCTTAGGGAGCCCATGCTAACTACCATGTGTTATAGATGTGCAAAACCAGAGAAAAAGCTCACATCAACTGCGGAGAACAAGAGGCACAGATACAGAGATAATGCACCAAGTAACACACAAAAAAGCATGAAAATACAAGTAAAAGTATTAGATAGTTAGTCCTCTTCGCTCCTAGTGGAGCATAAGGTGCCAACCATTCTTCTCCATTCGACTCGATCTTGGGCTAACCAGTAGATTTCATCCAAAAGTATACCATGCAAAAATTTGTAATGCAAAATTTTGTAATGCAAAAATTACAAAGCAGAGATAACAAACAAAATTCAACCTCTGAGTACTGGGGAGAAAAACATGAGAAACAGGAACTGTCACGCCTAAGAGTCAAAATAGGTAGGACTGGTAGCACCGCCTTTTGTTAAGGTTGCTGAACACTTCCCATTATGTTGCTTTTAGTTGCTTATAACTTTTCCAAACTTTAACTGTTTGGGCTGAAATTGCCCAGGTTAGGTGTCTGGCTCACATTTAAATTGTTTGGAAAATTTCATATAAAATGGGCCAGCCATTTCTGAGATCAAGGCTATGGAAAACTAGGTCATTTTCCCCATGTTAAGAAATTCAGGCAACCTTTTCTTTGAAAAGTTCTAGTGCCCCAGTATTTTGGAGTAGGGCCTTGAAATTTGGTAGGGAGATTATCAAAGATGTGTCTGTTGCTGTCCCCATGAAAATATACCCAATTTGGCCAAATTGTAAGCCTTTGAAAAAATCAGAGTTTGCATATGTTCAGAAGAGATTTCCTAGATGTTAGCAGCTAAATACCCTAAAGATTCCATTTGCAGGGGACATATTCCAGCCTGAGCAGGACTTTCTTTGCAATTGCAGCTCTGGGTGCTGTAGGCTGTGGTGAGACCATGTCTTTGCACCTGCACTGAGAACCAGGAGAGCGTCTCCCTCGTGCTTTCAGTGTCTTTTCTGCTGGGCCCCTTGGAGGAGGAAGCTGCCTGATTCAAATGCAAAGGGGAGAAGAGATGGACAAGAGGGAGCGGGGAATAAACTGGGACAAGGAGCATGGGAGGGAAAGGGGAAACTGGGACTGGAGGCTGTCAAGGGGCGGAGAGGGAAACTAGGAACTGGAGATGGCAGTAGGACTGCTTGGTGAGAAAACAAACTGGGAGTTGGAGGGACACTAGGATGGTTAGTCCAGAGGGGTGAAAATAGGACTTGCTGGGCAAGGAGACTGGGACTGGGATGAGAAGCCTGGGGAGTAAAGACTGGGACAGGCTAGATGATCAGACTGGGACTGGGAGGAGGAGCAAAGGTGGGGAAGAAAAAGCTGGAACAGGAACAAATTGGGAGGAGACAGGACAGAACAGGTCACACTCGGGGGAAACAGGCAGAAGGGTTTGTGCCCACTAGAGCACACTCCCCCTCCAGAACCTTGAATGGAACCCAAGATTCCCGAGTCTCACCATTCCTCTGCTGTCAGCAAACACCTGTGAAACTCCCTGGGAAATATCTCATCCCCCTCTAGTGCCGGTCCACATAGGGGATGGCAACCTCACACTGATATGAGTTACTCTAGTAACTCACGTGATAAGAGTCTGTGTGGGGCAGGGGTTCCCAAACTTGGTTCGTGGCTTGTTCAGGGTAAGCTCCTGGTGGGCCGTGACATATTTTGTTTACCTGAGCGTCTGCAGGTATGGCCGCTCGCAGCTCCCATTGGCTGGGAATGGCTAACTGTGGCCACTGGGAGATGCGAGTAGCCATACCTGCAGATGCTCAGGTAAATAAAGTGTTTCATGGCCCGCCAGGGGTTTACCCTGATCAAGCCGTGAACCAAATTTGGGAACCCCTGGTGTGGTGGATCTAAAGGTTCCAAACTTGCTGAACAACCATGGGGGTATCAATATAATGCAACATAATAAAATGTGTGTGTTTTTTAGTTTCTTTTTTTAAGAACCTAGGAAATTACACGTACAAAATCTACATTAAAAGAACATTATTAAGATTACAAAGTCAAGTACTCAAAAGTTAGGAAATGCCAAAATTAAGGTTGCCTTGTAATTGTAATTTGGCTCCCTTGGGTGTATATATTATGACACAATCTTTAATTACATTATCATATACTATTTTTTCCACAGGACTGTCTCATTCAGTGCCCAGGATGGATCTGCTCTGGGGATGAATCAGTGTGTGTAGTAAAGCAGACTGTTGACTGTAAGATCCCTGCCTTATTTGTTGCAGAAGTAGGAAGGTGTGTGGGGAATGAGGCAAGGGCTGGCAGAAAGAGAAAAGATGGTCTCCTGGTTAAGGCAGTTGAATGCTGCCTGGAAGAACTGGATTCTATCCTTGTCTATGCCACACAGTTCCCACGTGATGTTACGCAAGTCACTTAAAGTCACGGCATTACAGAGGTGGTCACAAATTGCATGTTCCTTATTTGTCTGGGTGTCTGACTTGAGACTCAAGAGTCTGATTTGCAGAACTGCTTGAGCACTCACAACCGCAACTGAAGTCATAAGAACATAAAAATGGCCGTACTGGTTCAGACCAAAGATCCACCTAGCCCAGTATCCTCCTGTCTACCAACAGTTGCCAATGCCAGGTGCCCTGGAGTGAACGAACCTAACAGGTAATGATCAAGTGATCTCTCTCCTTCCATCCACCACCATCCTCTGACAAACAGAGGCTAGGGACCCCATTCCTTACCCATCGTGGCTAATAGCCATTAGTGGACTTAACCTCCAGGAATTTATCCAATTCTCTTTTAAACCCTGTTATAGGCAAACTCTGTTGAAGTCAATGTGCTTTGAACATATAAAGTACTAAGTACTCTGAAAAATCAGGTCCTAGGCACCTCAAATTGAACTTCCAAAATTAGTGGTTACTTTTGACCTTAATTTCTCTGTGCCTCATCTCCCCATCTATAAAATAGTGATAATAGCACCCCCTCACCTCACTGGGGTGTTACAAAGATTAATTCATTCATGTCTATGAAGCATTCAGATACTATAGTGATGAGCACCCATACAGTAGACACACAAGGAAAACAAAAGCAGAGCAGACAATGCACAGTGGCATTCCCGCAGCGAAGCTGATAAAAAGATTACCAAGACATTTTGAAGGACTCGGATATCTTCTAGGCATGTTGCATCTGGAAATAGACAAAACAATCCAGCCAGTTCAACACCTGACTCACAGAGTACCCCATTGGATTATGAGAAAAAAAATAATGGGAACAATAAAGCAAATGGAAAAAGAAGGCATCATTGCTAATGTCACAAAGCCCACAAGCTGGATAAGCAGCATGGTAGCCAGTGAGAAGCCAGGCAAGCTGCACATTACTGTAGACCAAGCAATTTAAAGAAAGCACTAAAAAGAGAGCTCACTATCAAGTGCCTACAACTGAAGGAATATTACCTGACTTGGCAAAAGCAAAAATATTCTCAGTACTTGATGCCAAAGACAGATATTGGCAAGTGCTCCTGGATAAGGAAAGCAGCTACTTCACCACATTCTGGACACCAGCAGGTAGATACTGATGGTTGAGAATGCTGTTTGGACTCAAGCCTGTGGTAGAAATATATCAATACTGCCAGCTAAACATGCTTAGCAGGACTTGAAGGGAACAGCATCATAGATGATGACATTCTGGTGTACAGACACAGTGACAGCATGGCAGAAGCTTTGGCAGATCACAACCACAACCTCAGCTGCCTGCTAGAAAGAGCCAAGGAAGTACATCTAAAAATAAATAAGAGATGTGGCTGGAAGAATCACTCCTACAAAAGACAGAGCTGGTAGCTTCGTGTCAAGGTCCCCGTTACCCACAGAACAAAGATATGCTCAAATTTAAAAGGAGTGTCTTGTAGCTGTGCTTGCATGTGAATAATTTGACCTGTATGTTCAAGGATGGAAAGCCATTCAAGTAGAAAGTGACCATTAACTACTAGACAACATTTTTTAAAAGCCACTGCTTTCTAGTGGTCCCAAACTGCCTTCAGCCCATGCTACTGAAACTGAAGTTGTAACTTAGACATATGCTACAAGAAAGAGACTGAGATATACATAACTGACTTCTTATATGGAGCAAACTTGTAGCATGAAAATATGGCAACTGAACAAGAATCAGATCCTCAACCTGATAGAAATATGGAAAACACAGGAAGACAGAGAAAGCATCAACCAAGCCAGTTATGTGCCAGTTTTAAGAATCTGAGAATAAACTAGACAAGACAGAAATGTACAATTGTTCACATCCATCTTTCTGTCAGGATGGCCTTCCACCAAGGGAGAAGCCGTACCCGGTTCTTAAGAACACTGGCACAATTGAGACAAACTGAGCATCCCAGACACCATCATATATAAAAGCAGTCAAATCATAACACCCAGATCATTAACAGCAGAAATTCTCTCAAGAATACATCAGAGCCATTCTGAATAGAAGCCTGCATCCGGAAAGCCAGAGACTCTGTATACTGACCAGATTTGACCAAGATATCAGAGACCTGGTAAGCAGTTAAGATATTTGTGTGCAGGCCAAGCAGCCGAAAGAGACAACGAAAATACACAGTATTCCCAGTTGACCTTGGAGCAAAGTAAGAATGGATCTTTTCATGCAAACCACACAAACTGCATCATTATTGTAGACTATTTTTCAGAATTCTGGGAACTAGACAAATTGTGATCATCATAGAAGCAGCAATGAAATATTGCAGCAGGTGTGGTGTCCCAAACTGTGTAGCTTGAGACAACAGATCCCACTTTATCTCCGGTGAGTTTATGCAATTTACCCAGGAATAGAATTTCAGTCTTATCATATCACCACCATACCACAGCCAGTGACACGGCAACATCAAATTGGCATTTAAAATGGCTAAAACTATTAAATAAAGCTGCAAAAAGCAAAGACAAGAAAACAGCTCTTGCTACTACCACTGGTTGAGTGTCTGGCTGAGTATAGTAGGACACCATGGCTGTATGACACCCACATAATCAGTGGGTTAGATGCTCTCAGTTAAAGCCAATGTTTCCCCCCTATCACCATCATCACTTGGGTTGAGTTTTGGCCATTTGGTCTTCATTCACTTGTTTTTCTTACTCAGGCAAATGTGGCGATGGCTCTGTCCTCCTTTGTCTAAAGACATAGGCTGGTTCTTGTCAACGTTTTCCTGGCACTAAAGTCCATAATGTCTCAGGACCTGCCCTAGAGGTTCGCAATATATATGGAAAATGTCTCATTTCCAGAACACTTTGACACTTTCAGGCAGGAACCACAAAAGGAGCCATCCTTTCAACAGCTTGCGAAAGTAAGCCTAGAACGGGGTGGGCAAAATTCTTGGCCTGAGGGCCACACTGGGGTTGCGAAACTGTATGTAGGTCCAGGTAGGCAAGGCTGTGCCTCCCTAACAGCCTGGTCCCCACCTCCATCTGCCCCCTCCCACTTCCTTCCGCTAGACTGCTTCCCTCAGAACCCCTGACCCATTGACCACACAAACACCCCCAACTTGTCCCCTGACAGCCCCCTCCTGGGACCTCCTGTCCCCACCCCCCAAACCTCCCAACTGTCCCCTAACTGACCCTCTGGAACCCTCTGTCCCTTTTCCAACCCCCGCCCCACTCCCTGACTCCTTATCATGCCGCTCAGAGCGGCAGGAGTTCACAGCCACTCTGCCAAATACTGCCCGGGAGGAGCAGTGGGCCACAGCGCAGGCAGCACAGCGAGGCAAAGCTGTGGAGGAGTGGGGCTAGCATCCCTGGCTGGGACCAGGACTGGCCTTACCATGAGGCAAACTGAGCACCCACCTCAGGTGCCAGACTGTGGGGTTGCACTACTAGGACCCAGAGTATAGAAAATTATGTCTGCTACTGGTGCATATGTATTCTCTCTGCTCTAGATGCACAGAGATGCTGGAGTGCTGTGCTGGAGGAAGGAGGGAGCAAGAGACGTAACAGGCAGGCAGGAGAAAAGGTGAGAACAAATAACAGAAAGCAGCAGGAGCTGCAGGGAGAGAGAGGAGGAGGAGCCTCCTAGTTATCTCTCTAGCACCCCCAGGAGCCTGGGCTGATTAACACCAGTGTCTGAGGGAGCTTCCTGTTTCCTGCTGCTTCCCTGAACCCACTTGAGCCACTTAGGCCCATAAAACGTGGATATCTTCCCTCACTCAGGCCCTGCTACCAGCCTGCTTATTTATCCCCTTCCATTGAGTGTTGAGAGCCACTATAGATGGCACAGAACAGCAGTCATGAGTGAAAGAAGAAAATGCCCCTCTGGGGCAGCATTCAGAAAAAGCAAGCAAGCAAAGGAAGCTCTTCTATCTAAGCAGGAAGGAGCTCTCGTGACATGTTCACAGTGATCCTTCCGGCCCCAGTGAGAATGTGAGTGGTGAGGAGATGCCTGATCTTCCAGTTAGTCAGAGCGCAGGTGACTTGGCAGCTACTGCAGCATCCATATCTCCATCAAATGGATGTAACCATGCATATTCCTGAAGAAAAGTGTAGATCAAAGAGTGTTTTGGAAGTTCAAGAAACAGTTGCTGCTGAGTTTAGTTCCTTAAGTCTAGATGATCTAGGACTGTGGACCCACTTGAGCAGCACTTTGAGGGACTTCCTTGTATTGTATGGGCCACAGCAAGTGAAAAACTTCATGTTCCCCAAAGACAATGAAAATAGAAGTTTCCATCCAACACATTACTAGCCTGAAATACCCAATGATGACAAAGTGGAGAGGCCATGGCTTATGTACTCAAAACCCAGAACGCTGCATATTGTTTTTGTTGCAAACTCTCCCAGTCTTCTGTTTCAGCCACATTGAGTTCTACAGGTACAAAGGACTCAAAAAATCTGGCTAGACACCTGGCATGCCATGAGAAGGCAGCAAATCACCAGAGAGCATTCCATAGGTGGAAAGAGCTTGAGATGAGACTAAGGTTAAAGGCCACCATAGATGATCAGCATCAAGAGAAGATTGCATCAGAGTCTCTTACTGGCAAAATGTTCTGAAAAGGCTCATTGCCATTGTGACAATGCTTGCTACTCAAAACCTAGCACTGTGTGGCACTTCAGATCAGCTGTATGTGCTAAACAACGGAAACTTCCTTAAAATTGTGGAGCTGATGGCTGAGTTTGATGCTGTACTCCAGGAGCATCTAAGAAGAGTCACCACCCAAGAAATGTACACACACCACTACCTTGGAAAAACAAGTCAAAATGAGACCATACAGTTACTGGCAACAAAATTCAAACAGAAGATTGTGGCAGATCTGAAGTCAGCAAGATATTACTCTGTTATTCTGGACTGCACACCTGACATCAGCCATACGGAACAAATGACTTTAATGGTGCATTTTGTAACAACAACAGAACCTAGTGAAAATGTCCCTGCAATGATGATGGTCAGAGAGAGTTTTCTAGTTTTCTGTTGACATTGATGATACTACAGGAGCTGGTATGACAAATGTGCTTCTTAAAAACCGGGAAGATACAGGAATTGCGATAGCTGACGTGAGAGGTCAGGGCTATGATAATGGTGCCAACATGAGAGGAAAGACCAGAGGGAGTGCAGACACGGATCCGAGGGTTAAACCCTCGAGCTTTTTTTGTCCTGTACAGTTCTCATTCATTCAACTTGGTGGTCAGTGATGCAACATCAGCTTCTAGTGAGGCTGCTGAATATTTTAGTGTAATTCAAAGCATCTATGTATTTTACTCTGAATCAACTCATCGATGGCAAATTTTGAAGCAACATCTGGGAACATCCTCTCTGACGCTGAAACCACTGAGTGCCACATGATGGAAAAGTTGAGTGGAGGTGATAAAGCCTATCAAACACAAAATTGGGAAGACAGATGATGCCATAGTTGTCATTATTGAGGATAATGCTATGACAGGAACTGTTCGTGGGAGAACAGTGGCAGAGGGAAATGGAATCACCAGAAACATACATAATTTCAAATTTCTGTGTGGCTTAGTGTTGTGGCATGACATATTGTTTGAAATAAATATTGTAAGCAGGAGACTCCAAGTTGTTGACCTTGATATATTGGGAGCAATGGAACAACTGGAGAAAGCAAAGTCATACCCACAGTCTTACCGGTCAGATGAGGGATTTCAAAATGTTCTGAAGAATGCACAGAAGTTGGCAGAGGAACTTCACACTGAAGCTATTTTCCCACCCATTCAAGAATACAAGAGTCATTGAAGAAAACGACATTTTGATTACAAGGCATGGGTTAAACCCATAATAGATCCCCAAACGACAATTCAAAGTTGAATTATTTAACCAGGTGTGAGATTGTACAATACTGTCAGTTGAAGAATGTATCATGCAGCTCAAGAAACACAGCAGTATATTTGGGATGTTGTATGATATTCCAAAACTCCTCAGTATACCTGAAGATGACCTACACCATCAATGCAGGGCACTAGAGACAGTGTTGACACATGATGAAATGTGCGAAACTGATGCGAGTGATTTAGGTGATGCACTGAAAGCCCTTTCAAGATACATTTCAGCAGGATCATCTCCAAAGGCTGTTCTGGAATATATGTGCACAAATAAGAGGACCACCCCCTTTTCAAATGCTTTTGTTGCTCTGCACATATTTCTAACACTTCCTGTAACAGTTGCCAGTGAACTGTTGCCAGAGAATGCAGTTTCTCCAAGCTGAAGTTAATAAAAACACAATGACAAGGAGAGGCTGGTCAGCCTTGCAACCATCTAAATACAGCATGAGCTGGACCTTTAGAAAGCAGTTCAAATCTTTGCAACCAAGAAGGCACAGAAAGCACCATTTTGATTATTCAAACAGATAAAAATGCCAGTGTTTACTATGCAGACAAGAAAAGTTACATTTGCTGTTCAGGCGTTTGAAAGTTAAGTGTTACTTAATGTTTTTGAACAAGGCATTTTAAGTTGTTAGTTTTCCTTTATCAGGGCAGGTAGCAGAGCAGTACCATGAGAGAAGTAGAACAGGAAGAAAGCAGAATTGAGACCTTTCAAAATTTTGGCCTAAGCAAGGAGACATGGGGGCATCATTTGAGCTCCCCTCCTCAGGTGCCAAAATGTTGTGGGCCGGCCTTAGCTGGGAGCTCAAGGGCCAGGCAGGATGGTCCCATGGGCCTGATGTGGCCCACGGGCCGTAGTTTGCCCATTTCTGCCCTAGATGGAAAGTCAACAGAAAAAAAGCCCAGATGTCTTCCAACATAAAAATGTAGTGGAACTATCAAGATGAAATTAATGCATATGATGGGATTCTATACAAAGGACATTAGGTCATAATAGCACAGTGTGATGGTGAAAATAATGGCTGAACATAACCCACAGTCTTCTCTGAATATAGAATAGTGTTAGAACAGAACCAGACATGTCTTATACTGATCAGATATGATGTTCTCATTAAAAATAAGGTATCCAAGTGTGAAATCTGCAGTAAGTGCAGAAGTTAGAATGGAAAAGAACCACAGAAACCACATGAGATTCATGCTTGCCCTTGGTCCAAGATTGGTGCAGAGCTATTAGAATTAGAAAAGAAAGAAAGATTAACTCTTATTATTGGACCACTACTCATATTTTTTTTTCAAATTGAGCTGTTGCACAACACATCAAGTAAGATTAAATTCAATCAATATTTCTCATCTCAAGTCAAAAAGAATACATGCTTTGTTCAGTTTGAAGAAATTACGAGAAACTTTCTGATAAGGGCAGTCGTTTTGTCAGCAGGTGACATAAGGGCTGATTCCATACACTTACCGGACTTCTCTGTGGCTCACACAATGAGTCATAAGGTGGTCTCCCAGCAGTCCCTAAGTGCTGAGGAGAGAGGGAAATTGCAACAACTTCTGCACTTCAGTCTCAGACCCTGAACTTGAGGCAGCAAGCCCCAAACACCTTCCTGAAACCACTTCCTCTTTTGTGGTAAAACAAAATTTCTGCTTCTCTTTTCCTTCCTGCTTCTCTGGGACAGAGCAAGAGTAAAGTGGGCTGGAAACAGCCACAGTCTTTAAAATGCTTCCTCTTCTACACAGGAGAAAGTAGAGTCTTTAAACAACAACAGTCTCAAAACAGAGATCCTGTCTTTACTGGGATTTTTTGCACTGCTGTAGTTATGCTGATATCTCTCTACCAGTGCAAATGCCCACAAAAGATGTGGTTTGCCCTAGTGAGGTTTACCCCAGTAAGCTCCCAGGGTTAGTTGCAACAGGGCAAGCTGCATTTTACCCAGGTATAGTGTGTCTCTATTAATTATACCAATGTACTTTTCCCTTGTCTAGACAAGTCTGCAGTCCTTAAACTAAACAGACTTACGCTGAAGTTAATTGCATCATCTTTCTGAGGAGCCAGCCACCTCCAGTCCAGCCACTGGGATGCTTAGCTACTCCCAGCTCCTTGCTTCCTGAACATGAACTTCAGAAAATGACTACCCTCCTTTCGTGCATGCTGTGATCTGCAGTGAAACAGTCAACAATTTTGACATTTATATTCTGGATAGGCTTCAGAGTGAACAGCTCATTTGTTTGTCAGAGTTTCAAGTTTCTTTGTTGCCTTCGCTGTGTCAATTTACAATCAGTTCACATTTTTAAAGAGTGTCTTCAGGAGCATACGGGCATATGCCAGCGGAGAAGCCAACAGCCCTTAGTGTTTTAAAAAAAGAATGCTTAGATTCTTGATCACAAGATGGCGGCCACCAGGGCAGTTCTGCTTATGTATTAAGGCCTTATGAAAAATCCTTATTATACTTTGTGACAGAGACCGTCTTTCTGTTCTGTGTTTGTACAATGCCTAGCACAATGGCGTCTTGGAGGACTTCTATGAGCTATTACAATAAATAAATAATATATTTTTAAAAGTTGTACATATCCACTAACCCTCTTTTTGAACTGATAATCGGTTTTGTTTTCCTTTCCCCCACTTTCCAAGCTCGACATCTTACATTAAGTGGATAGACTAATGACTCAGCAAATTTCATTTTAAAAAATAAGGCGTTTTGGAATTATCAGGGTGAAAAAATATATCAAGATAAGATAGGATAATCAAACGTCTGTTTTATTATTTATACAGCACCATAAATGTACATAGTGCTTTCCGGAGAAGTACAAAAGACATGTTCCTGACTCCAAGGATCTTACAGTTTAATTCAGACATGCCAATGTGGGAGCTAAGTCACAGTGTATGGGATGGACAAAGGACACAGAAGTGATAGATCATGAGCTTTGTTTATGCTGCATATACTTCTGAGTTCTTTTTTTGGGAGTGGGACCTCATGTTTTTGGTTTTTATTTACTTCTCAAGTCATAAACTTCTACAAATAGGAGGACTGTCATGAAAAGATTGACAGATTTTTAGTTCTAGTAGAACAAAACCTGTCAATAACATTCTTAGGTAATAAGGACATTAGAGGAAATATTTCATTAATTTTTATTTCCACAATTTGTGTGACTTTCATCTTCAGGAAGTATGATAAGTTACCCAAACATACACAGTTGTCCACCTAAAATTAGTCATTTTGAAACTCACACGCTGCTATGTTACTGCCACAAATATAGAAGAATAATGTTGGCAGTGTGTCAGTGGGTAATATAAAATGTGTTGAGTGCAAACAAGGAAGGCAAGTAATCAAAGTGTTTACGTGACTTGAGTAAAGGGGGGGGGGAAATGGCAATTTTATTTCAAATTCATCTAGAACTTTCTCATTAGGCTATGAAACTCACAGGTATTAATCATGAAAATAAACGTTCCTTGTCCTTAGGTACAACAGTTCTTACACAAGAGAAATGACCAATACAACTCTTTCTCTCATCAAATTACTGAAGATTAAATGCATTTTAAAACAATATCCTAGGTGGATTATACATTTAGCTACTTAAGAAGAGACTTTTGTAAGGACCCCCATTTATTATTTTGAAAAGCAATGCTAGTTACTGCCAATAATTAAGCACAGTCCTGTTCATGTTTCACTTATTTTATAGGCATTGGAGCTGAGGATTCTATGGCTAATAGCCAGTCACTCTATTGTTAACTTGAATTTATCTTTGAAAAAGTTTGGATAGCTACAGAATTAATCATCAGTAATGTCAGATGATGTCTTTCGGAAAGGTTTGGTGCTTTTTTTATGCTAGTCTATGGGAGTGGGGGTGGAAATAAGGAGGAAACACAAGGATTTTATATCTATTATTTTGATTTGGTAATAGGGCTGAGACACTAAGACAAAAGCCCGGATCCTGCAAGCATTTACATACATACTATGTACATGAGTAACACACTGAAACCATAAAGAAGTGGAAAGTCATTTTTGACCCACCAGTTAATGAGGTTTGACTTCAGTTGGAGTACTCACATGTGTAGAGCTAAGCAGCTGTGTATTTGCTGGATTGGGGCAATGTGTCGTTCATGTACTGACTAATGTGCCAACCTCCACCACTGAAGTCCATGGGACTCCATGCAGACATAGCCTTCCACTCACAGCCTACATGGCGCCTTAGCTTGTCAAAACCTTGAGGGCCAATCTCCTGAATTCTTGGCTGCTTACCCCATTTCAGGATTGCCAACCTTCAACAATCATGAACAAAAAGCCTTCAACAATCATGAGTGAGGCCCTGCAAAAATCATTAGATTTTTTTTTAAAAAAAACTTTTTAAAAAAATAAATTTTAGATTTTTATTTATTTTCTCACTTTGGAGTTGTGGGGCAAAAATTGGACCCTGGTGAAGTCAATGGCAGAACTCCCACTGACTTCAATGGGGTCAGGATTTTATATTTAGGGTATATTTGTGACATGTTTTCAAGATTTTCTCCTCAATTATGAGGGCAAGAAATGTATTATTTTTTAAATGAAAACAGAGGTCATCACATAATCCCATGACACCAGGAGATGGACACTAAGTATAGCAAGATTTGTAATGAAATCACAAAAGTTGGTAATAATGCCAGTCTAAAAGTCATTTGATTGTAGTCTAATTAGGCTGAAGTATCAATGCATACAAGATGTCCAGAACAGTAGGCATTTTGCCTTTTTAAAATGTTTTCAAATATATTAGACCAAGTTCTACTTTCATAGAATCATAGAACATCAAGGGTGGAAGGGACTTTAGAAGATTATTTAGTTCAACCCGCTGCTAAATCATCCAACAGATTTTTGCCCCATATCCTTAAATGGCCCCTTCAAGGATCGAACTCACAACCTTGGATTTAGCAGGCAAATGCTCAAACCACAAACAAGACAGATCAACAAAGACCTCAAAAACAAACTACAAGGACTAGGAAGCAAAGCCAATGAAAACGCCATGAAGTGTGTAGAGATAAGACTGTTCAACAAAAGTTAATAGCATTTTTACATTTCCTTTGCAGGAAGATAAAATGATTGCTTTGTCTAGTAAAACACATCTTAACTCCAAACTAACATATATTTTCTCACGTTAAATTAAGCATCCCGCTCATACCCAACATCTTGTCTGTTCCCCCATTGCTTTAGTGTTCTTTTCATATATCAGTCCATGCAGAAAATAGTAAAATACTTAATGCAACAATCAGATAATGAAGACAATCTGAGTTGTACAGTGGATATACAGATACACCATTGTAAATAAGGAGTAACTCTAAAGAAGCAAAGATATTCAGATATGCACTGGTGCAACTGAGAGGAGCATTGGGCCTGAATGGTATAAAAACGACAAGATGGATGCTTTAACAAAGATGATAAATCCATGTCTGAAAGTTTCAATCCAAGGGTTTCTCTAAAACCACAGCTTCTATATGAACAGGTAGTAAATATGGCATAGTTTATAATTAGGCCTTACTCGTTGGTCAAGTCAATTGCAAAAGTTCAGCTACTCTGTAACAATGTCTTTAATTTTAACTCAAGCAAATAAAACTAGTTCCTTGCCACTTTGTGTTCTAACCCCATCAAATCCCATAAGTAAACCAGGTTGAGTCAGCTCAGTACTTTGATGGAAAGCCTCCAAGAAACATGTAGAGCTTGATCCAAAGCACACAGAAGTAAATGAGAATGTCTCCTTTGACTGTAAAAGATTTTGTCTCAGGTCCCTAGATGAGTGCTTCAGGTACTCATACTAGTGATTAAGTAAGTGGCACTCTTCAATGGAAAAAAAATGCCCCAACGTGATGTATATGGAAATGATGATGATGTCATCAGCTGTGTAGGAAGATGTTAAATTGAGTTCCGGGACTGCTTCCAGTGATAACAATATACAATAAATAATAATAATAATTAATAAATAACTAGATTATATAAATTAAAGTTTACATGCATTTTTCCAAAGATTAGCAATACTAATCCTAGCTAAATTCCAACTGGCTATTTATATTTTACCCTCTCCAAATTCTCCCTGTCATCACACCTGTAGTTTTTCCTGGCCTAAATTGCAGTGTAGCATTGCCAGGCACCATTAAACAGTTGTTTTCTTTCAACTAGGTATTAGGTGACAGGCTCATTCTATCCAGTTTGTAAAGTACTTTGGGATGGAAAAGCACTGCAGAACTGAAGACTTATCACTAAAGACCATAGCAGTGGTATTGATCTGTATGGTCTTTTCGTTAGAGTTTTCAGCCATGTTGCATCAGCTGTATTAAGGAAATGATCAAGAAAAATTAACTGGGAAACAAAAGAAACACTATAGCCAAAATCCCCCATAATGTAAGATTGTTCAGTTATGGATGTATGAAACTTTATGATGAACTCTTAAGCGCAAACTGTAAGAGCAAGCTGTATGATGAACTATAATTAATTCTAAAGCTAATTCATACGCCTGTGCAGTACTAAAGTTGCTATTCCTAAAGGATTTCTATTTTTGTTAACACTTTAAGGACAAAAAATGTAAAAGACATTAAAACTATCATCTTTTGCTAAATTACATAGTATATGGAATGTAAATGTGATAACAGCACACAAATTCTTATAACAATAAACGATTCTGTTTTCCTCCCCCCTGACATTTACAAAATTCATTTGGAAGAGCAGGATATACCTTACAGAGATTAGTGATAAATCATGTATTTTTAATGAATATCAATAGGAGAAACCCCATGACATAGCCCACCATCTAATTTGATTAAACTGTGCTTAAGGCAACACTACTTCTCTGGCTAGGGAATAGCTCTATAATGACTTTGTGAGCATTATTGCAGGCTGTTTTAATGATTTAATGAACTGCCTCTATCTTTAGTTCAATAGCCTTAAAATGATTAGTGTTTAAGAAAAATTAGCTCACTTTGATTTGATTCTAGTTGATGGCAAGTTTAAATAACCTAACCCTTCAAAACACAGTGGAAATTTTTTTCCGGTAGAATCATAGCCAGCTAACTGCTAGAAAACATTATGGCAATCATTAATAACAGTTCATTTATGTTTAGCTACAGTACATGGGATGACATATTCATCCCACAAGATGGGCTACAGTGACATATATTATATTGTATTTTTATAATTTTCCTACCTATTTTTCATGTGAAAAATGAAGAAAAGAACAATAACTGTCTGGCTTTTAAATATGAAAAATATTATTCATCCTTAGGCCACACGCACTCAGAATCTTAACTTCGGGGTCTCAAGAACATTTTCTCTTTCCAGTAATATCTGTGAAGAAACTTCCCAGCGAGGAAAAGGAGGGTCTCCAAAAGACCTGATGTGACTGACTTGGCAGGGAGGCCGCTAGGTGTATAATGATTCGTTTGTCAGGCACTGTGCTATAAGAATATGCTTTGTTGACTGGCATCTCCAGCATGTAAAAAGACCTCCTCCCGTGGAGGTGAAAAATTGAAAAAATGTCAAAGTAAGCAAAATAGCCTTGTCATACAAGCATATTTTATTTCAGTATTATTACTCTTAGTACCATTACTCCTGTTACTATTACTGCTGCAAGGCAATGTGGCCAGTTGGCTAAAGCACTAACCAGAGAGCGAGGTTCAATTCCCAGCTCTGCCAGTGACCTTGGTCAAGTCATGTCACTGCTCTATGCCTCAGTTTCCCCATCTGTAATAGATTAATGAGACTGACCTCCTTTGTAACGACCTTTCAGGTCTATGGATGAAAAGCGCTATATTATATTATTATTACCACAAAAGCACTGCAGGAGTGACAAGACCTAACATACACCTAGCATATTTTCTAAGAAGTTGAGTCTTTATCTTAAACTTAGTTTTCAAAGATATTTTTATGGTTAAGTTAATTTGTCCAACTCATGTAACTTGAAGCCTAATGGCTCCAACAGAGCCTGTGAGATGTAACTTCCACTGAAAACCAAACCACTACCATAGGAAACTGGGCATCTGAGTGCACAGGAGCACCTTTTCTGAATGGTCTTTTGTAACTTAGTCACGTGACATTGCAATACTGAATTTCTGGGAGATTGCCTGCATTTTTATAGGTCGCTTCATTTACTCCCCTGTCTTTTTCCCTTAGTCCTCAAATGGCCAAATCAGCAGCCATCATCTAGATTTTTTTCATCTGCTGCTCTAGTATGAGAGATGTACTGAGCTGATTTATGGAGCAAATTCTTGCTCCACTGAAGTAAAGGCAGAAATCCCATTGACTTCACTAGAACAAGCTTGCTATGGTCTTCCTCGTGCTGTCATTCTTTCACTTTATTTATCAGAAAATGTTGTTCTACTTCACATTCTCAGCTTCTTGCACAGGAATAAATGCCAATGGGAAATACACACAGAAATTGAGATAATTTACCTCTAAATCATTAACAGCATTCAAGCTGGAGTACACACTTGGTATGCTTGGGTGGAAAGATCTCTCTCACCAGTGAGCCATATGTATCTGGTACTTAATAAAGTTCACTCATATAGGCATTCTGTTGAAACCTGCTACAGTCACCTAATTTCCCAAACAAATGGGCATACAAACCATTTGTTTTTTTGTGGTCTTAGAAACAGACCAGATTCTGCTGCTGTTAGATTACACAAGCGGCAATTCTTGCACATGCAAGTTTGCAGTTTTATGACCTAGTTTTAGATCTCACAGCCAAGCTCCGGAAACAGGTCCTGGATGTAAACCACCCATCCTCCCCTTCTTTGGAGGTCACCGTGAGTGGGATGATATGCCCTTTCCCCCACCTCTTTCACGTACAGCATGATATGGGTGCCTCAAGCTCAGAGGCAAACATAGATGACACTCCAGACTCTAGGCCTTACAGACTCCAGCCATTGGTGGGTTTACAGTAAACACACAAACATCTAATAATAAGAAAAGAGGCTTTAGTACCACTGGCAGTAAAGAAAAGGTGCAAAGGGCCAAATTCACCACTGGCTACTCTGCTACTCTGTTGATGTCAGTGCAGTTGCATCAGCGGTCATAAATTGTGAATTTAAGTCCAAATCCTAGGGGCCCAAGCTGACTCCCACTGAAGATAATAGAAGTTTTCCATTGACTTTAGTGGGAGCAAGATCAGGCTCCTAGGTACAGTAGCTTCTAAATAAACCACTGCAGGCAGGCAGGACTAGAGAGGCTAGGACTTTTTAGCTTGGAAAAGAGGAGACTAAGGGGGGATATGACAGAGGTATATAAAATTATGAGTGGCATGGAGAAAGTGAATAAGGAAAAGTTATTTACTTCTTCCCATAATAGAAGAACTAGGGGCCACCCATTGAAATTAGTGGGCAGCAGGTTTAAAACAAATAAAAGGAAGTTCTTCTTCACACAGCGCACAGTCAACCTGTGGAACTCCTTGCCTGAGGAGGCTGTGAAGGCTAAGACTATAACAGGGTTTAAAAGAGAACTGGATAAATTCATGGAGGTTAAGTCCATTAATGGCTATTAGCCAGGCTGGGTAAGGAATGGTGTCTCTAGCCTCTGTTTGTCAGAGGGGGGTGATGGATGGCAGGAGAGAGATCATTTGATCTTTACCTGTTTGGTTCACTCACTCCGGGGCACCTGGCATCGGCCACTGTTAGTAGACAGGATACTGGACTAGATGGACCTTTGGTCTGACCCAGTACGGCCTTTCTTATGTTCTTATGTTCTCAGTATCCCAATATGATATCCCTGCATCAAATTACTATTGTCCTCTGTTCTGGTATCCAAGATGCTTACCCTTTTCCCTCAGCTGCTGCCACCTGACTTCCATAGGTTTTGACTGTTTGCCCTAAAATGCCCTACTTGCAGCAGCTGGGCTGCCTTTCCTCAGCCTAGCTCTACATAAAACCATCTTGTGGCAGGTCTATTCCACCCCACCACAGGACTGTTCATCTCATTCTACTGAGTTCCTTTCCTCTTTCTGGGTATTGCACCAGCTTGTGGTCACTTCCCCAGTCTTATAGGGGCTGCTCCAAGGCTTAACCAGCTACTACCTATCAGGCCCTGTAGCTTGGCCTCACCTTGGCAACTGAGCTTCCAGGCCATTGCCTCCGGTCACCTGCTCATACAGTGCCTTCTCCCTGTCCTCTCCGAATCACTTTTCCTGTTCACTAGAAACATCACATTGCCCAGCTAGTCACTTGGGACCCTTCTCCTTATCTGACTCATCATCACCTTCTCTGCTGGCAGATTTGATCAATGTCAGGCTCCATTTTTCACTCTGAGCAAATGACATATGCCTTAGAGCACATGTTGGAAACTGGAATGTCCATTCTGCAGGATTGTCCAACTTTTCACAATTTGCTTTTGTTCCAAATCAGAATGAAAAGCCAAAATTTCCTGAAAAATGAAAATTCTGAACAAAATTTAGATTTGAAATTACTGAAATATTTCCTTTAAATAACATCAGATTGTTTTGTCTCAATAATGTCAAATGCTTTGTTTTGAGAATGTTGAAAAAAATATAAAATATAACATATATTGTATGAAATTAAATATAAACATGCAATATATTACCATTAATATTTTACTATAATATTAAAATCAAAATGAAATTAATCAAAATGATAAAGTTTAAATTAAATATTTTTATTTTTACCTATCAAAATGAAACAAGAAAGTCAAAAGGATTTATTTTGACTTTCTCCCATCAAAAATGTCATTGAAATTGGCACATACTTATGACAATTTTTATTTTGACTAACTGCATTTTCCAACAACAAATCATTTCATCAAAAAAATTTTAGCTCTAATGTGCCTGAAATGTGTATAATTGACAAAGTTTCCAAATACAGCTTTGATCACAACCAATCACAATCTCTTCATGATTCCTTGCCCTAGAGACCATCCTAAAGGGGTGGAGGTATCCAATAATAAGACTAAAGGTTCATGACAGTATATTAACCCTATCTGATATTTATCTCTAGTCATTCCTGACTGTTTCCTGGGAGCTTAAGAGCATTCATTTCAATGGACAGTAGAATCCTGGAAAGTGAAGCCTTCAATAGATAAGAATTTACATATAGAAAATCATGTGAGAGGCTGCATCTATTTGGCAACTAGAGCAGTTCATGAAGCAACAACTCCAGTTCTTTAGCTCAGCAGCATGGTAACAAAATACACATATAGGCTTTGATCCTGCCCAGTGCAGGTGTGAAGAATTACATGTTTAAGTACACAGCAAAAAGGGATGAGCAGGAAAGGTTGCAGAGGGGAACCAGATCCTGTATTAATAAGAGCACTGCTTCATAGCCATCAAATCACATCTAGTAGCGGGAGGTTCAAAAGGAAAAAATGCTGCTAGCTGCGATTACCCAGGGCTGAACATAGCCCACAGTCTTCCATTAAGGAGAAACCATCAGAACACAAGAAGGCTAATAAAAATCAAAGTTAGCTCTGATGCTCATTTACAACTAACACAGAATATGTGCTTAGTTGACCTATACCCATCACACATTTTCTCCAGCAAATAATAAATATTTTTCCAAACACTCTGATATGCACTTTGCCACAGTTCGATGCTAGTGTAAAAATATTTTCACTCCTCCCATCTATTTAAGCCCTTCCCTTATTTTGGATTCTTCATTCATAATTCCTCAAATATTATCATTGCTTCATTGGCCTCAATATATTTACACAAAGCCTGTACCAAAGAGTTCAGGCACTTCATGTGAAGGAGAAGCATTTCGTTCCTACACTTATTCCAGCATTCCTCATTTTTCCAGATCATTTCACTTCTTTACTCCTGTTTTATGTATATTGAACTCCAATCTCATTTTAGCTGTGCCACTACAGTTGCACTATGTCTAACTTGAAAAATATATTTTAGCTTAAAGTCTTTTAATTTACACAACCCTTCAAATCTTTTTTTTTTTTTTTTTGGCAAGTATCCTACTCAAACTCCAAGTTCCGATCTTATTATCCCCTACCCCTTCTCCCAAAGTTTAGAAATACATGATTTGGGGGCACCTGTTTGCACACGAATGCTCATTTTTTTCCAGGATTACAGTGGAACCTGCTTTAAACTAATTTTTTCTCCTGATTGATCGCTGCTGCAATGTGTCTGCAGCATAGCTCTCAAACGCATATATTTCAAGCACTGACGGCTCCGCATCTACTCTGCGAATAGATTTGATTAATGTAAGGCTTTATTTTTCAGTCAGCAAGAATTACATGCACCTAATACGTGGTTTCTAAATGCATTTCTGACCTCAAGGAATCCAGCTCTTCTAGCAAGGGTCCAACTGTAGAAATCAAACCTTCTGTTACAGCTTGATAAAACATACTTTTTCAAAATGCAAGGTTCTTGATAGCTCGCTTTCTTTTGGCAGTCCGCACGTTATGTCTCCATCAGGGGCTGAGTGCACTCCACCCTTAGCAAGGAGTCTCGTGTGGGGGAGAAAAAATGCCCACCCTGTTCCAAAGGGAGTGTGTGGAGGGCAGAGCTTAGAACAACGCCTCACTAAGAAAGTGCTTTAAGGAGGATCAGACTCTGCTCTGGGTATGGACTGAACCTACAGGGCCAAAGGGCACTGAAGGTGGGAGACTCTGAGCTCAGTCTGTTTTGAACTCATGGGACTGTTGTAGTATCCCCTATAGAACCAGGTTGTTCTGTTGGGACCCCTTTGGGGGGCTGGAATAAAACTTTGCTCAGTAGCTGCTCCTCTGTTGTGACTCGCTGTGGGAATTCTGAAGACTCCCAGACCCTGGCCCCACTGCTCCCAAAGTTCCCTCTTCAGATATCAGTAACTGTATGTCCATCAGATACAATAAAGAAGCAAGGTTTCACTTTATGACTATCAGGCCCTCAGAACTTTTAGTCCCTTATGATTCATGATGTTTCAGATTGTTCAAGGATGGCTAAAGACTCAATGAAACTGGTCCCACCAAAATACCTTTTGTCTTTTCCTCCACTCCATATAAAAAGAGTTTTCCTTCCATCTTTCCTTTCCTCACGCCATCAGACTCTCTTCCTCCCACATAAACTTGTGTCATCCTCATGCTCCGGAATTCCTGATTTTCCCTTCAAATGATCCAGACCAAAACTGTTACCCAATTCCTGAGGACAGCCTAAAATTAACAGAATATAGTTGCAGTCAGCCATGTGCTATATCACCACCTGCTGGTCTGCCTTCAATTCACCATTGAGCCAAGCCCCTTTGTCTGCAGGACCCAGAATCCAAGGGTTTTGTCTTAATTTACCACTTAGTATTTTAAAGACTGTACTAGCCACTCACCAGTTCAGTAACATGCCCACAGCTTTTTCCAGCTAACACACTTATCTTTTATGCTTTCTGGCACCATTATTAGTCTCCTTTTCTCTACAGGAGCCTTAGTATGTAGCCAAAATAGCATTTTTATTCTGCTTCCTCTTTCTAGTAAAACACTCTTCTGAAAAGTAATAGATGCAATATATCTTGTCTTACAGTTTTTGTCTTGCTACAATATTTTCTTCAGGACTATTCTGATAGAGAAATAGAACTTTAAAGTGGTAAGATAAAACTCTTCCTGATGATTACATTATTTAAGTACTGGAGAACTACTAAGTTAATCATGGAGTCAGTGGGTATTGATCAAGATCAGGGGACTCGGCTGTAGGGATATGTCCGCACAGATATTGCTGCCTAAAAGAAAGAATGTGGTTAGTTTAAATCAGAGATGAATCTACTGGTTTAGCAGTTACTTATATACCTCAGAACATGATCTGGGAGTGGCTGGTGGGATCACTGTTGCAGGAAAGTAGGCAGGATCTAATGGCTCCCGGAGAGAGTGGTAATTATCCTGCTTCATATTTTGGCCTTGTATCTAAAAAAATACAGGGCTTGAGGACACTCTGACCTAAGGTCAGCATAATTTACAGTATTAAACAGTTACAGCTGTTGGGGATTTCCTAATTCCAATGTACAGGAGGCCATGGAATTACTTGTTTAAATTAATGAAGATCCAGGAATAAAAATGTAGATTTAAAAAAAACTGTAAACATTGCACTGGATTGTATAGGCTAAAATTGTGACTTTGTGTATTTCAGTGGAATTACAACAGGACGGTCCTTGTATTATGATGTGTTTCTAGTTGCTTTTAAACAGAATCACACATACAGAAGGACCCAGGAATAAAGAAAAATAAGAGAAAAATTTATTCTTTCAGTGCTGACCTATTTTGTTCAGGTCATCCTCAATTACTTCTTGTTGGCCAGACAAGCAAACCTGTTATTTGACGATGCACCGTGATCCAAGATAATAAACTTTATCTTGCTGGGGTCATGAGAAAATGGCCAAGGGTACAGTTTGCTAACCTTCACCAGATAATTTTTCACAGTTATCATCTAAGCTCTGTAAAAGCACAAAAGATTTCTTATCTTGGAGCTCAGTTTATTATAAGGTGTGGGTGAGAATACCTATAAAAGCACTTACTAAGTAACTGTTGTGTGTTCTTCTGCACAGAAAGCCAAATCAGTAAGACATCTTTTTGACACTGCAAGACTCAGGAATAAAAAAAGTCTCCTACAGGAGACGTAGCACATTATTTATCATTCTCCTCTGCTTTTCCCTTCCTTGCCACCCACTTGCTCTCTCCACAGAAAAGGCTTCACTGCTTCATTTGCTATTTTCTTTCTACACATTAGTTACTCCCAATTAATAATCTGCATAATGTTACTTGAAAACAGAGATGAGTCTGAGCCAAGAAGTTCAGAACTAGATCCAAATTTTCATATCATTGTGGAGTGTTTCAATTCAGGATTTTGATCTGGGGCTAGAGAGGAAATTTTGACTCATCTCTGAATGTCCCAAAAGTTTATAGGTGTCAAATTACAGTTTTTGATTCAGGCTCATCTCTGACTTGAAGCACTAACTTGTCCTCGGTTTCACTATGGACAAAATAATAAGCTAAATTCACATTTACTTCTAGTGTAACTCAGTAGACTTCAAGATTGATATACACTGCTCACTTCCTGGCTTTCTCTGAATGTTCTTGACAGTCCAAGATTTTGTGGTCCACAATATCATGTGTATTAAATACAGATCAACAGATCTCAGGGATGTTTACAGCTAAATTGAAGTGTAGCCTTGCAATAAAGTTCTACACTGTCTTGGAATAGAATAGTAAAACTCCTGGACCAGATTCTCATATACTCTAAAGCCTGTTTACATCACTCTAGCAGTCACTCTTTTCACTGCCTGAACGTACATTAATATACATGAAAACCAGGCCCACTAAATCATTTTTGAGACCTCATAAGTATGGTTGAAATGCCAAAATTAGCATAGCAAAGTTCGTTGCTGGCTGAAATTAAAGTAGGAAATTGTTAAGAGTTGAATGCTGAGTTTTCTTCACAGTTCTGTTGTTCTCCACAAGCTCACGGCACATCCTTATTACAGTCATTATTATTAATCATTTGTGTGGTGATAGTGTAACACCATCGGCAACAGGAGGGATTGAATCTGGGATCTCTGGAGCTTAGTGCGTGAGCCTCTACAGCATGAGCTAAAAGCCAACTGGCAGTCAGCTAAAGCTGTAGAGCAAACTTATTTTTATCTCTCTCTCTAAGTGGTCTCGGTGCCACTAGATGGGACAGAACACCACACCCAGGAGTTGTGTGGGTTACAATAGCACCCAACAGTCTCAGTCAGGATTAAACCTCCATTGTGCTGTGCACTGTACAAACACAGAAGACAGACAATCCTTGCCCTGAAGACTGGCTACAAAATGTAAGTAAAGGGTCCAGTGTTCTGAAGCACTGAACTCCCTCCACTTCCATCAAGGTAAATGGGAGTTGGGGCTGCCCAGCCCTTCACAGGAGGCACTTGGCACCTCACTTGGGTACAATAGTACAACATCGGATCATTTATGGCTCCTTATCTCACCGCCAGATCCAAAGCCCAGGGAATCAATGAAAGTCTTTCATTTGACATCAATGACCTGTGGATAAGACCAGTCGCCACAAAATCTAAACTGGAAGCAAGTGGAAAGTCATGGTCGTTTGTGCTGCCACACAGTGATGAGTTAGCAGTTTTATCCAGGAACTCCACAGCCAATGGTAAATTCAAGCAATCCAAGGCATCTCAGTAATGCCAGCTACAGCTCAATAAAACAGTTAGAGAGAGACAGCTGTACTGTTTCAGATTCACTATCACTTATAGAACAGAGTCACACAATGAACTTCAGTGATAAGGAAAGTGATAAAACAGCAGCTAAAATCACCAATAGTTCAGGGCACCACAGGAAAAAGTGTCTCTCTCCAATACCCTGGGACCGACATGGCTTCAACAAGTACACTGCATGCAACAAGAGTATAACACAGACAGAGGGAAGTGACTGTTGAGAGAGAATGAACATAGCCTTGTGAAACTGCAGTTTGCATTAAGTGGAGAAACCTAGGTTAATTTCAACAACAGACTGAAGATCTTTCAGCCAAACTTACACTTGAGGCCTCATTCCCCACTGTCTTGCTCCCTGTGTGTCAGTTAGGCCTAGCATTTAAATACGTGCTTACCTTTAAGAACACAAGTTGTTCCACTGAAGTCTACTTATTTGCTTAAAGGTCAGTCCACCTGTACGTCCTTAACTGGATCACGGCTCAGTACCTAGAAGAACTGAGCCCTAAACTAGCCAAATGTGCAAACTGTGGAAGTGATGTCTAGGTTAGGGTACTAGCAAAAAGGATTGGAGACTCTCAGAAAAGTAGCTGTGCAATAAAGGAGCTCTTTGCCTGAATCATTTGAAGCGTTTAACCTGATCCAGTTCTGTGCAGCAGCTATACATATCTGCCTCAAAATATGTCCATTTCACAATGCGCAAAAAAACCAAAAAGCTTATGACCTTTATATCTTTAAATATCTTAACAGTACATGACAGGAAATGTATTCTCAATATGAAAATTTTCAAGTGTTATTTTTTCAATTGCTACTGAAGATAGATTCATTTTTTTAAAAGCTCTGCAATGAATTATTATTTGTCTTGAGACACCCACTGATTCGCACTGAAGTAAATCTGCTCTTGAACCACACACCTGGGCATCATCTGACCCAAAACAAACTGGCAATCTTTGTATTTATATCCTGCTGCAGTCAACCTGAAGGAGCACCATCTGGTGAAAGGAAGTAAAAAATAGCCATGAAATGGAGGAGGATTTTTTTTTTTAATGCAGCAGTCAGTAATCCTGAAAATGATCATATTAGGTGGAAAAAAGGAGGTCTTTAGGGCAGCATCCTAGCATATGTATGCTCATGCACCAAGCCATAGAAGAGCCCTATCTGTCTCACTTGCATTTTCTACAGTAAACATACATACCTATGCCATAGTATATTTTACATCTACTCATTTTAAAAAAATTGTTTATCTTAATTGTAATTCCTTTTTCATTTGTCTGTGTTTTATTTCAATTCTATTCTAGCTATTGGTCCAGATAGATTATGCTTACTGGTTTTCCCCTTATATTTTCAGGTTTTCATTTTTTATAATCCTTTGTTTTGTTTTTCCTTCTCATTTTGACTCAACAACCTTTTCAAGCCTTGCAACGTGGGTGACTACTTACAGCTGTGCAAAGTGAGTACAGAGCAACCCAGTGAGCTGGTACTAGCATTCAGATTTGGTAATGTCTTGCACCCATTTTCATAGGTATAATTGACTCTACAAGATGCAAGGCAATGGAATATAAGGCGTTAACATTTTCTTTACATCTTGAATTTTAGGGTCAGATCCTGAGCTGTTGTATTAGTTGCCCCCTAGTTACACCTTACAACTTCTGTTGCTTTTCTTACCAACCCTCATGTTCCACTGCATCTAATCAAATGTGTAAAATAACAGAATCTGGGTTGGAATAAAAGTGGGGTTTTTGAACGTTTTAAAATCTGAGTGTAGACAGGGAAAGTCATAGTTTTTACACATTTTAGCTGAATGAGGTGAACCCTTACATGAGGGAGACAAAAATGAAGACATACATGTGAGAACTATATGATCTCAGATAAGATTTTAAAGGAGAAATAAAGATCATATACTCATATTCCACAATACTAATGGCTATACGTATGAATCATTTTACATATATATATGGTTATCTGATCCACTCTTATGGGCAATATCTAGTCAGTATTTTCTTCTCTAGCTAGAACAAAAAATAGCATGAATACCTTGATCCTACTTGTGTTCTGAATCCTGTAAATAAAGTGCAGCCCCAGTGAAGTCACTGAGATAATAGAATATCATGACTGGAAGGGATCTCAGGAGGTCATTTAGTCCAACCCCCTACTCAAAGCAGGGCCAATCCCCAACTAAATCATCCCAGCCAGGGTTTTGTCAAGCCTGACCTTAAAAACCTCTAGGGAAGGAGATTCCACCACCTCCCTAAGTAACCCATTCCAGTGCTTTACCACCCTCCTACTGAAAAAGTCTTTCCTAATATCCAACCTAAACCTCCCCCACTGCAACTTGAGACCATTGCTCTTTGTTCTGTCATCTACTACCACTGAAAACAGTCTAGATCCATCCTCTTTGGAACCCCCTTTCAGGTAGTTGAAAGCAGCTATCAAATCCCCTTTCATTCTTCTCTTCTGCAGACTAAATAATCCCAGTTCCCTCAGCCTCTCCTCACAAGCCATGCTACAGTCTCCTAATCATTTTTGTTGCCTCTGCTGGATTCTTTCCAATTTTTCCACATCCTTTTTGAAATCTAGGGCCCAAAACCGGACACAGTACTCCAGATGAGGCCTCACCAATGCCGAACAGAGGGGAATGAGCACGTCCCTCGATCTGCTGGCAATGCTCCTACTTATACAGCCCAAAATGCCATTAGCCTTCTTGGCAACAAGGGCAGACTGTTGACTCATATCTAGCTTCTCATCCACTGTAACCCCTAGGTCCTTTTCTGCAGAACTGCTGCCTAGTCATTTGGTCCCTAGTCTGTAGCAGTGCATGGGATTCTTCCATCCTAAGTGCAGGACTCTGCACTTGTCCTTGTTGAACCTTAAGCTTGTTTATTACACCAGTATAAATCTGTTCTCAGAACAGACTCAGACTTCTTATGTATAGCTACCATACAGGGGCAACAGGAGGTGATGACAATTCATACAGCTGATAGACCCAGAAAGAACATTTTGGGGGGCACTTTCTCCTGCCTCTTCTCTCTAGGCAGCAAAAGGCTGGGATCACCAGTCAAACCTGACCACATTACAATGAAGCCATCAAACTGGTATGGATGAATGCAAATTTGTAACCAAACCAATAAACTTTTTAATTTATTGATGCACTTTGGATAAACCTTACATCAGGTCAGATAGATAAAGTCCACAAAAGGAGAAATTAGATTAGTCTGCAAAACTTTTTTGATATTCCCTCTGTTCTATTTGTATTGGCGAAAGACTCTGTCCACTCAGGCACTTTCTAATGGGCATCTACGTGAGGACTCTAAATGCAACAATTTATTTTATGGCCTATTTTTCATTTGTCTGAAAAATCAAGGATGTCCCCTTTTGACAACTTTAAATGATTTGCTTGTAATACCAGGACAGAGAGCAGTAGGTATGTTTTCCTTTAAAAAAAACCCCAATGTTGTTTGCTTAGCAAACATTCTATTTCCCCAGCAGATTATGGAGAACTTTGCCAGTTAAGATGCACATAAAAAGGAGATTGTCTAAAATTACTTGTGTCAGGTAACAAGGACTGTAAAAACACTCTCTCAAATCAACGGAGAGACAAAAGACATGTTGGGAGATAGAGCATCCTGTGGTTAATAAATAATGGGCCAGTGTTGCTCTCTGGTAGATCAATGTATCAGGGAGTAGTCGTGTTAGTCTGTATCCACAAAAACAATGAGGAGTCCGGTGGCACCTTAAAGACTAACAGATTTATTTGGGCATAAGTTTTCATGGGTAAAAAACCCCGCTTCTTCAGAAGCTTGGCTCTGCATTATTTTTCTGGTATATTTATGTAAATTCTGTACTTAGTTACACAGCTGGTTGTCTACAACGGAGTTATTAGGGTCAAATTAATGTAGCCCCCTCTTTACCTACGCAAGGTGTAATGAAACATCTGAAGGAGCTACACCAGTGTCTCCATCAAAGCTTGTAGCATTTGTACTTTTGATGACAAAGAGCAGAAGCTGTGGGCTGCTTCGGGTCCAAATATGAAGACACTTAAAAGCTGTTTTACACCTCTGAAATCTTCATAATATTGAACCTAGTTTATAATCACAATCGAATATATTCTGAATCTGAAGCCAATTTTGAACACAAAAATATCTTCAAAGTTTAAGTCCACTCAACCCTTCTCCAAATATATATGAAGATATACCTATCTCATAGAACTGGAAGGATCTTCAAAGGTCATTGAGTCCAACCCCCTGCCTACAGTAACAGGACCCAGTACTGTTCCCTGACAGATTTTTTACCCCAGATCCCTAAATGGCCTCCTCAAGAATTGAGCTTACAACTCTGGGTTTAGTAGGCCAATGCTCAAACCACTGAGCTATCCTTCCCCCTCTAAAAAACAGAATGTTTGTGAGAGGCCTTGTAGTATTCCTTGAAGCTTAATTGGGTGTCGATTTCCCCAACTCTATAACTTTTTCTCCAGGGGAGACCATAGTATCTAGGGTACTTTTGCCATCTCTTCCTGCTCCTACCATGCATCCGTCTTCTCTTTTAGACCCCATCGAGGGGCTAGTATAACTCCCATTGTATGCCAGGCTGACTTGAACCAATTTCATTTAAACAAGCCCTCTGTACAATGTTCACAGGACTGCAACTTAGTTTTCCATCTAAGACTCATGGCAGCAAATATTTATTTATTTATTTTAATTAAGACAAAAAAATTGTCCTAAATAAATGAACACAAATTATAGTAATTTAGTGACTTTTATCCAGAAGAAGTCCAAAGAGATTTACAAAGTGATTACAAGGTAGTTTGCACAGAACCTCACACTTAGCATCCTGAACCTTAGTCAGGAGACCTTGGGTTCTGTTCACAATCCCAGCTCTACCGCTGCTGTGTGCCCTTAGGCAAGTCAATTCATCTCTCTGTTCTAGTTTCCCACCTGTAAAATGAGGTTAATTATATTTAACTTCCTTTGTAAACCACATTAAGATCTATGGATAAAAAACACTATCAGAACTAAGTATTATTGTATGAAAATGCAACCACATCTAGAGAAAAACACAGCAGCTGTTTAACAATGCGTAGCAATACTACACAACCATTTTATGATAGAAAGTGCAGAATCTTTTGACCAATTGAAATAAAAGGAATTGTAGACAAACAGAATGGAATAACAAACTAGATTTTGGTCAGACACCAGGGCTAACATCCCTACAGTTCTTACTTCAGTTTCACATCTATTTGGCCTCCATATTCAGCTGTAATTCATCATTACGGATCCTGAAGTTCTTACTCTATCCTTACTGAATCCTACCTCAAGCAAAGTCAATGGGACTTTTGCCTGAATAACTAAAGAAGGATTGCAAGAGTTGGTCCATTATCTATTATTTTTTATCTAGATCCTTAAGAGTCCATACCACACACCGCAACTGCATACAGCCAGCCAGGGGAGAGCTCCCCCAGCACAGGCCCACTCATTAGGCCTGCCACAGGCAGCATGCTCGGTGCAGAGCCGGGAGGGCAATAGGAGGCGTGCAGCACTACATACATCCTGCTGGGGGCGGCTTCAGCCCCCACGGCAGCCCAGAATTAGGAGGGTGCAAAGTTGTCTTGGGGCTCCCAAAAGGCATATAACAAAAACCTAATTCTATACTTTTCACCCTAAAGAAATGAAGTCTCCTTTTGCAATGCTTGAGAGAGTGAAAATTAACTTCACCGTCACTTCCTGGCTTTTTAATTTTGGGTCAATCAGGTGGGTGTCCTGGGCCAGCAATTCCACCTACAATATTGTTTTTGAGGTGCATTGCTGCATTCACCAGGGTCACTATGACCTGTTGCAATCCAGCTACTACATTTTCAAAGAGCTGCATGGGCATTTAGCCACACACGTCCCATTAAAGTCAAATTGTCTTAGATCAAAAAATCATTGTGTGTCTAATTACCCGTGCAACTCCTGGAGAAATTTTAAGAGACTACATTTACGTTATACTCTCACTTTTCCCAAAGATTTATCAATCCATTTCTTTCTTAAGCAAACTAAGTTTTCACGCAGTGTATTAGCATGTCATTCGCTACTAGCACTGGCCTTGACAATTTAAAAATTCTACCCTTCACTGTGCTAGGTATCTTGGTCTAGAATGATCATCAGCTGGTGTAGACTGTCAATGGAACTATGCTTATTTATACCAGCTGAGGATCTGGCCCATTATTTCTAAGCAAGGAAGAGACGTAACAAAAAATAACCAAATTCTCTATCCTGTCTAACATTTATACAAAGTGTCATTATAGTAGCCCACATGCAATGGAGCTGCTTCTTCCAGTTGTTGTATCACCACAAATATGAGGTAAAACCTGGTGACAGAAAATTAATTCAGACCCCTTCCCAACGGTATTTTCTGTGTTATTATTATAAGGAATCTCTATCTGCTTAAATAGAGAAGTATTTGTATTCTGTGAAAAAATTAAGGACCTACAGTTAAAGGAAGTCACCTTTCCTAAAGGTTCTCTATCCACCATCTAAGGGTCAGATCCTATAGAACTCTAAGGGCTGGTCCTCACTAGGGTGGGGGATCGACTGTAGATACGCAATTTCAGCTACGTTAGTAACTTAGCTGAAATCAGTGTATCTACAGCCGACTTACCTGCCGTCCTCATGGCGGCGGCGGCGGTCGGTGGCACGCTCCCCCGTTGACTCCAGCTTGCGCCTTTTGGCGAGCTGGAGTTACGGAGTCGACGGGGGTGCCGCTGGCGATTGATTTATCACGTCTTGATGAGACGCGATGAATCGATCGCCATAAGATCGATCTCTTCCCGCACTAGTGAAGACAAGCCCTAAGCATAACTTGAGAAATGATGAGTGCTCTCCTCTGGAAATATCAGTTAAAGCAAATAAGCACTCAGCCTCTTACATACAGATATGACTGGCTAAATCCAACATCCACAAAAAACAAACTTCAGAGTTCTTTATTTACTTTACCTTGATTTGATTTAACATATAGTGAGATTTTTTAAAATGTCTCTTCCAGTGGTCTAGACCACAGGTTCTCAAACTGAGTGACATGTGAGGGGGGAAGAGAGGTTGAGATGCTTTTGGGGGGGGGAACATATTGCACACATTTTACCCACAGCAATAAATAACAAAGCTGATTCCTCCAGACATATCAGGCCTTCAAATAGCGCTGTGCATTTAATCCTAGATAGCGCTGTGCATTTTGATAGATTTCTGCTAAGCTTGCATAGCATTATACAAAGTTATTGCCCTCTATATGTTAATCCGTTTGCTACAGTGCGTGGGGCACATTTAATTGTAACTACTGACCACAACCACAGTTTTGCTTTTGCTCTTATTACAATGGATCATTGGCGCTGTTTAAATCAATGTCTTACTGTTTTTAATAGTTAGTAAGAGTTGCGTGTTGATTATTTTTCAGTATATGTACTTGTGAGGGACTGGGAGAAATAAACTACTACAGACACACAGAAGGGGGACACGATCAAATCAGTTTGAGAACCATTTGTTTAGACCCATCTACTAACATTATAAAAAGATACATAGGAAGTAGGCTTTAGAGTTCCTAAATAGGAAGGTCCTCCTAAAATCCCACAGCTTAAAAACCCTCAGCATTTCAAAATGAGCCTTTCCCATCAACCTCTCCCACTTTTCATCCCTCTTGCTCCCCAATAGACCTGAGAGCTTTAGTTGCAATGGAACCTGGAGGAAATAAATTCAGGTTAACTACAGTTCCAATCTCAATGTGGACTCATGCCACCCCATGCCAAACTTCAGCAGGGCATTTGTCTTTGTGGTTTTCAGTTTAGACCTATCTTTAATTCCTGGTTCTACAGGTCCCTTTTTTTGGTCTTCCTTGTGTTCCCCAGGCCTTTAGCAGCTTATAGTGGTTTGTATTTGTTCCCTCCCTTCCCTAATGCTGAGCTATAAGAGGTTTTACCCTTCTCTTTCCTAAATATTGTTCACATTTATACTTAGTTTGATTTCTGGTTTCCCAAAGTAGGGCTGTATTCAGAGATAATAATCACTTGATAGATTTAGAAAATTAATTTAAATCATTTTAGCCTTTTTACAGCTCCAAGAACATTCACTGCTATGCTTCTCTGACCACTCTTTTCATTATTAGGTAGCTTAGGGATGAGATTATTCTTTGACTTAGAGAATATTTTATTGGCAACAAGGAGAGCCTTTCTTTTCATATTCAGTGTGTTTAGCATTCACTATCAGCTCTGGGATTTACTGCAAACTCAGAAAAGTCTGTTCTCATATTTTGTCAAAGATTAGAAATTTTAGGTTTTTCTATAGACATAATGAATTGATTTCTAGAAATCTCTTTATCCCAAATGAACTCTGCTTTGCTCAAATTAGACTTGTAATATTTAAAAATTCTCAGGATCATCTAGTCCATATCAAAACAATTGAATCAGTGGGTGCACAAGCAGCACTAACTTTGCCACTCTGTTTACCAGAAAAGAAATGGTTACCTACCTCTCATAACGATTGTTCTGCAAGATGTGTTGCTCATGTCCATTCCAATTAGGTGTGCAAGTGTCTCATGCATGACTGTCAGAAGATTTTTCCTCTAGCAGTACCCGTCGGGTTGGCTGTGGAGTCCCCTGGAGTGGCGCCTTTATGGCACTGTATATAGGTTCCTGCCAATCTGCCGCCTGCTCAGTTCCTTCTTGCTGGAATACTCCGACAGACAGCTAGGAGGGTGGATATTGGAATGGACATGTGCAACACATCTCGAAGAACAACAGTTATGAGAGGTAGATAACCATTTTTTCTTCTTCAAGTGATTGCTCATGTCCGTTCCAATTAAGTGACTCCCAAGCCGTACTCTTGGAGGAGGGGTCAGAGTTAATTTGGTCACAGATTGTAGCACTGCCCTGCCAAATGGTGCGTCATTTCTGGACTGTTGTGAAATTGCCTAATGCAAGGTGAAGGCATGGATAGAGGATCATGTGGCTGCCCTGAATATATCCTGAATGGGCACTTGAGCTAGGAAAGTGGCAGGTGTAGAGTGTGCCCTCAATGTCGGGGCTGGAATCTTGGCCAAGTCATAGCAAGTCCTGATGCATGATGTTATCCAGGATGATGTGTGTTGGGAGGAGATGGGAAGCCTTTTCATCCTCTCTGCAACAGCAATGAAGAGCTGTGGGGACTTCAGAAACAGCTTTGTGCACTTAATATGGCAAGCCAGGGTGCATCTCACATCCAAGGAAAGAAGCCTGTGATCTCTGTTATTGGCATGCAGCTTGGGCAAAAACACTGGTAGGAAAATGTCCTGATTTATATGGACCCAAGAGACTACGTTAGGGAGAAACGCAGGATGTGGGGTAGTTGCACCTTGTCTTTATAGTGTAAAGGGGCTCAGATGTCAGTGCCTTGAGTTCAGAGACCCTTCTGACTGAGGTGATGGCCATGAGGAAAGCTACTTTCCAAGATAGGTGGAGCAAGGAACATGTCGCCATGGCTCAAAAGTGGAGGGGTCCAAGCCAGTGGTCGCTTCGGGAAGTGGCGTGGGCCAAAGGATGTGCTGGCCAACACTTCCTGCAGTCCTATTGGCCTGGAACAGTGAACTGCAGCCAGTGGGAGCTGCGATTGGCCGAACCTGCTAACACTGCAGATAAACAAAGCCTCCCGGCCCGCTAGCAGATTTCCCTGACGGGATGCGTGCCAAAGGTTGCCGATTCCTGGTATAGAGCATTGCTGTGGTGTTGTCCATCAGTACCGACACACAGTTGCCTTGAAGTTGAGCTTGGAATGCCTGGCATGCCAAACAAACTGCCCTCAACTCTCTGACCTTGATATGCAGCAATAATTCTGCCTGGGAGCACAAGCCCTGTGTCCTGATAGTGCCCAGGTGTGCTCCCCATCCAAGCACCAAGGCCTCTGTGACTAACTCTAGCGAGGGCTACGGTTTGACAAAGGGTACTCCCTCGCAGACCACCTGAGCCTACAACTACCAACCAAGGGACTCTAGAGCCTGAGGAGGAAGTGTGACTATTTTGTGCAGAAAGTCCTGACTGGGATGCAACCTGGCATGCTGGACCATATAAGCGCAGGCCTCAATATGCCCCAACAGTTTCATGCACCTAATTGGAATAAGCAAGCACTCGAAGAAGAACTTAAGGCTTATCTACAGTCAGCCAGGAAACGGTCACTAAACTGGAAATCTGCAGTATAGCCCTTGCACATAAGTATGCAGTTTGTAAAGGTAAAATCTGAATATTTTGCATGTTTTCATATCTTTTTTTCCAAGTCATATACATCAGGTTAGTGTGCTGTCTTGAAAGGCATACTAATTACAGTAGAGTGTGGAATTAGAAAACCTACCAATCCTAAGTATAAGCAAATTTGCCTAATTAACAATTTTTATTATCTTCTTGTTACCTGGTGGTGAACATATAGAGGGAGTGTAGAATGAATCCACATCAATTTCAAATCTAGGTATGAAGATATGGTACCAGAGAAAAATGTCTCCCAACCTACATTTCTGAAAAAGAGAAGGCATTAGATTTTTTTCCCTCAAGAGTTAAAATCTGAAAGATTTAAAAAAAAAATAAATTTTACTTATCTGCATCATGTATGGACAGCCCAACTTCAGAACTCTTTGCTGTGAAAGGGCTTGTGCACTGGACAACTCTACTTTTTGACTTCTCTCTTTACTCTGCATCAGTTGTGAAAATCTAGACTGTCTCTAGAGGAATGGAACGGAATATGTAGTCCCTGAGATTCAAGGCAGCAAGTTAGTAGCTCCTGCTCTGTTTGTGAATTATCAGTAAATATTACTTTTATCCAAATTAGTAACAGAGGTTTTAAGACAAAACCTTCTATAGCACTACAAAAGCTATAAGAGGGGAAGACATTTTTTTAAAAGATGCAAAGAGGAGGGACTTCCCACGTGAACACCTTCCTCCATGTTATGGAACTTGCATTAATGAGCGAGATATTTGACAAGTTGGCTCTCTTTTTCCTCTGATAAAAAATTGCATCTTTGGATGTAATTTAGGTCTATTGGATGTCTCAGTACTTGATAGCACTCTGCTACTTTGATATCTAAAATTTTACCTAAACTGGGCCTGCAAATATTGGCACCACTAAACTGTAGGCACAAACAGCAAGACTCATTTAAGGCCAGGATGAAAATCAGCTTGTGTGTTTCTACCTTTACACGACTACAGACAAGGTCAAATCCTGTAGTCTATGAAAGGATCACAAAAGGCCTCAGAGCAGCAGAACCTCTGCAGTTCTGCTGCTGGAAGCTCCTAGCTGTGAAGTCCACCCAGAGGCACTCTGCCCCGCCATGCTGTACAGAGCAATATTTTGTAGTAATTCTCCAAGCCACTGTGATCATAGGCAATTTCAGGAAGCAACAACGGTGCAGCAATTAGACCACATGCCAAAACCTCCCATGAAGGCAGTGATAGAGGCTACAGATACTACTGCAACCTTTAGGGTGCATTAACAGGCATGGATAAGCCCCACAATGGGCACTCTGTGGTGTGGGGAGAGAAAAAGCTTCCTTTCTCTCACTGAGAATCCCTGCACTCTTCCCTGTTAATAAGCTTTGCACAGGGCTCAGGATTTGCCCCAAAGTGATTATAAAAGTCATGGGGAAAACAAAGATGGATAATGTGATGATTAGAGATCTGAACCATGATCTGGGTAAATCAGGTGTTAATAGACAATCCCCAAGACTTGGAAAAGTTTTCAGTACTTTGAAGTACCTTGGGGTTGTCTTCAGTAAAAAAATCATCCCAATAGAGAGCCACTCTTCTTATTCAGGGAATCAATGCAACCAATGATACACAAACAGCTACAAGATGTATTTGTTATTATTCCCTTTTATTAGCATCCATTCCCATAATCCACAGGTGCCACTATATATTGTTAAAAAATGTAAATCAATGACCCATCAAGACAAGGAAGCTGTTGTTTGTCAAACAGGATATTGGTGTGGACATAGGCCACATCCATTTATAAATAAACAACACTCCTTTCCCCTGTGCCATACATTCACTATAGGACACATGGGAATACACATGTCTGTTTTTATCCCCTCCGGCACAATTGCAGCACCATGTATTTTCAGTGTGTAGCAGTTTTCAGTTATCTTAAATTAACATACTCCTGTATTTTCATGCCTATGTCCATCTGGCTCTTCTGCCAGAATTTTTTCTTCATGAGGGTGTATATGGATTTAGCTATGTATTCTCCTTAATCCCTGTAAATGCTGGCTGTTTGCACAAAGACAGAAAAGTACATACAGAAAGCAAGTGTTAAAGTGTGACTTTTTAATCTTGTATCTGTCCCCAGCCTCACACTATAGCTTGTCAGAGGAGAACATAATTAAAAACAACTTTGCGCAAATTAATTAATACTGTTCCCTAAATATCTGCAAAGAATGAAATACTGCTGTATAGAATAGCAAAGTGCAGAGCTGCAAGAGATTTGCCTTTGAACAGTGAACTGAACCATCCCAGGAGGTGCTACCATATCTAGTTCTCATCGATTAAACAAGAGCTCCTCAAGGAAAACAGAGTGCTTCAAAGATGGAAACCTTATCTACTGACAAATTCCTACTGCACCAAGAAAGAGATTACTTGAAAAACAATAATACAGTACATTGGAAAGCAATGTACAGGCATCTACAATGCAAACACCCCCCCTTTTTATTACATTATCACAGACAGCAAGTATATTAAGTGGAAGCTTTTAGATGAAACTGAAATTGTGTTACCTAAAAGAAAAAAGCAAATATACATTATTTTATTTAACAGGATGTGGATGGAACAGTACAAATCTAAATAAAACGAGGAATACTTGTAGCACTTTACCAGGAGTTTACTGGTTTGTCTCTAAGGTGCTACAAGTATTCTTCATTTTATTTATGGATACAGACTAACACGGCTGCTATTCTTAAACCTGTCACAAATCTAAATGTGACTGACACACATACAGTAGGGAGGCACTGAGTTATAGCACCTGAATTCTGTGGGCCTAATTCTCAGGTATACTAAGGCCACTTTACATCATTGTGGTAGTGTAAAGGAGTCTTAAAGGGAGAGTAAATCATATTTATGCACCCTCTAATGCCCTTTTTGCATTGCTAGCACAGTGGAAAATGACCTTAGTGTATACAAGAATCAGGCCTTATATTTCAGTAGCTCCCTACTTTCTTTTTTGTTGGAATCCCTCACCTGTTGTGAGAGATTGATAGATAGACCCATATTTGCCTGAGTCTCCAGCATGCGTTATAACTGCACATCTTTCTCTCTCTCTAACCCCTTTCCATTCACATTCTTTTTTCCCTTCTTGTTTTTTTTCTCTCTTTTTATTTCATAGAATATAAGAATTGGAAGGGACCTCAGGAGATCATCTAGTCCAACTCCCTGCTCAAAGCAGGGCCAATCCCTAATTAAATCAGCCAACAGATTTTTGCCCCATATCCCTAAATGGCCCCCTCTAGGATTGAACTCACAACGCTGGGTTTAGCGGGCAAATGCTCAAACCACTGAGCTATCCCTCCCCCCCTTAATTTAATTTAATTTAATTTAATTTAATTTAATGCTTTTCCTTGGTTGTGGGGGTTATTTTAGTTCCTCTCTCCTGATTGCTCCCTTTGCTGGTTATGTCGCTCACCAGAAGCCTACATATTCCTTGTAGAGGGGATCCTCTGGAGATCTGTGGAGATGGCATACAGGTCCTCCCAGCTGAATTATGTGTGGCAAGGACATAAAGCTTTGAACCTCTGAGCTGCTTCCTAAGGTCTCAGTTTAGCCAAACAATGAAGTACATGCCTAACTTCAAGCACGTAAGTAATCCCTTCATGTTGAGGAAAGCACTAAGGCATGTGGATAAATTGAAGCATGTGCTTAAGGGACTTTGCTGACCAAAGATGGGATTGTTCACCTGCTTTAAGTAGCTTTATATGCATGAGCTATTCCTACAACTAGTTGTATAGGGACCAGCGCAGAAGAAATGTGGGTAGGTGGGTTTCAAAAAGCGACTCACTGCTTTACCCAAAGCAGCACATTTGCAGATGGCAGTCAAAGACTCATTAGCTCCATATGGTACTTCTGTGATTAGAAGTAGAGTGCAAAAGTTTAGGTTATTTAGCTTTGAAATGGAGAAGTCCAAAAGGGATTTGACTGAGGAATTTAGCATTATGAAGGCCACAGTGAAAACCGATTTGTCTTTTCCTTTTTACAATGTTAAATATAATGTTAATGCAAGAACAAGAGGACTTTTAATGACGTTAAGAGGCAGCTCCAATAAAGTGGAATGGTGCTTTTTGCAATGCACAGACAACCCCTGGAATTCAATGTCACAAGTAAATCAGTCTATACTAGGGCTAGAGCTAAAAATCTGAGTTAACAAAATGAATAGCTGAACAAGCAAAAAACCCAATAACAACAGGATGTGAAATTTCTCCCTGGTACAACACCTAAGATTCAGGATAGATGCAGGAATCACAGAGCAATGTGTCCCTTACATATAGTTTATACCCATTGGCTAGATACATTTTTGTCCTGCCTTCCTTTGGAGCACCAGGCTACTGCTAGAGGCAGAATACTAACTAGAGCAGCAGTTCTCAACCCGCGGGCTGCATATGGCCAAATTAGCACACAGCTGCAGCCCAGTTCGGGGGTTTGCGCACACCCTAATGTCTCAAAAAGAAGAAAAAAAAGTGGTTTCAATGCAGAGTGCAGCGCCTTTAAAAAAATAAATAAAATTCCCTGAGTGCACACTTTAATTAAATGTGCTGCACACACCTATGAAGCTGACAACCCCTGAACTAGACTTACATGAACTTATGGTCTGTTCAAGTCCCTGGTGGACAGGGAGGAGTATAACACATCGGCTCTTAGGTCCCTTATTTGTAACTGAGACGACACAGTGAAAGTGAAACTTTTACATAGTTGAAAGCACATAGTTGCATACAATGTGCATTCTGCCCCCTTGACCTTTGCTTACTAGTCATCAAGGTAACAGTGCTATGTTCATGTATACACATTTATATACAAACATGTAAACCAGCTTCAGGATATGCAGATAAAACAACGTAACCACATAATCTTATTCTGTAACCTTTTCCTCCCTTCCTTGTCACAGTGTTTAATTATAATTACACAGGAAATGTCTGTTGGAAGTGGGAGCACAAAATGGAGGCAGACACAAAGGGAACAGCTGGAGTTTGTAGATCCGGCCTACACTCTTTTGGTCTCCCCTGCACCTCCAGCATTGACCAGAACTATAAGTAGTAAGCGAATGCATACAGTAAACAACAACAAACATTTTAAAAACCCAGAACAAATATGGAATTTACCTAATAAGATCTGAGGAAATCTTCTAGGTCAATGGGGCTACACCTACACAGGTGTTCACGCACGGAATGCTCATTGTGGGATGACAACTATGCCTGTGACTACCTTCACGTCACATCCTCCTGATCACACTATGAGTCCGATTCCCACTCAGTAATTTCACGTCTATCTTTTTATAGAAGGAGCATTTATAAGACATTATCATTAGTGATTTAGGGTTTTACATTCAATCAGATACTTGGAAACCATTTTTTATTCTCCTGCAGCTTTCCTTTAAATCATGGGCCAGATCCTGAGCTGATGAAAAGTGGCACAATTGCATTGATTTCCATGAAGCTCTGCTAATTTACACCAGCTGAGGATCTGGCCCATGGTTTCCTCAGAGCACAAGAAACAACCAAGGCACAGCAGGAAGCCAGAGATTTGAGAGTTCCTCACTAATGATGGAGCAGAAGGATTTAGACATGGAAGATCCCAACTGGCTGATGCTGCTCATGACTCTCAGAATAGCCACAGATGCCCCCTGCATAGACTGGCACTTCTGAAGCAGAGCCACAAGTGCAGACTGGTGGGATCACATCATCAGGTGGACCTGGGAGGACCAACAGTGGGTCCAAGACTTTTCATTAAGAAAGCTACATTTTTGGAGCTTTGCGAGCTGTTTGCCCTGACCCTCCAGCATCACAATGCACAGTAATTAACCCACTCCACAACCAGTTATAAAACACAGTGCACAGACCAAATATTGAACAATGAAAACAGTGCCTGAAGGCCTTGAGCGCTAGCCAACAACGCTCTGTAAACTTCTGAACCCTTGTTATCTCTCAAGGTCTAGTAGTAAGCCAAAGTATTGGAAAATTACAGGCATGCTCATCCCTCTAGTTGTTCACAAGGGAACCATAGAGGTTCGTCTTTTACCACCTATTATAATGAAGTAAACAAGTCTATTCATCACTGTCATGTATGATTCGTAGTATGTTTGTACTTAATAAAAGCGGCAAGCTGGGACTCTCCCAGGTCGCCTCCTTCCGCAAGCTGTCTCCGTCTGTTTCTTCCCGACAAGTGCCATCAAAAAGTCTCCTAATTTTGCATGTCCCCTGCACATTCTCCTTTCCCTTTGTATAGCATGCATTTGGGGCCACTGCACAGACGTGGAGACTTGCTTCAGATCCTACAAATTCCATGGACATAACTGGGTTAATTAGAGTGAAGAGTGAACAGAGAATAGCAAAATAAAAAAATCACAATTTTGTTTAAAACACATTTTCTAAGTTATTTTTGTTGTTCTTATTGATTTTTTTTAGCTCTAATATATTTGAAAGGTAATATACACTACAAACACTGATAAATGCCTTCAACCTTAACTTTATTTTAATAAAAGATTTTTGTGTTGGATTAAATGTGTCTTCTAATTTATTTTTTCCATTGTCATTGGTTCTAAATGAAACGTAAGAACAAGTCCCTCTCCTCATTTTGATGGGAGGTTGTTCACTTCTCACGTACTATCCTCTAACACTAAGGCTACCAGCCATGAGGGATTCAAAGTCATAACTAGCTGTCTATATCTCCTCAACTTTTAGTTTGTCCTCTCTGATACCAGTGTTAACTTGTGTCTGATGTATTACTTTCCCCTGACCATTAGCAAATTATCAACCCTTTGTACAGAAAACATAGTAATCAAACTGCAGTGGGAGTCAGTTCCATGAATTATTAATACTGCACTCTCACTTAGAGACTGTAATCAGGACCCCATTGTGCTAGATACCATACATACATGTAATAAAAAGACAGTCCCTGTCCAAAGAGGTTACAATCTTAGCACACGACAAGAGACAAATAGTGGAGAAAAAACAAACTTGCAGCACTCTAGAAATAATGAATGCTAATGGCATAATATAGAAATACATCTCATGCACCAGTAAACTTCCCCTACAGTTTCTAATATTGAGAAATACAAAGGTCACTGAATAGTTACCGAGATCATATAAGTGTTTCACTCAGTTTCACAAATATTATCAAATTAATGTGAACTCCTACCCTCACACCTAAAGCTCCTCTCTGCATGTCCTGAAATAACCCATTTACTGAGTAACTAACCATTAAAAGCCCCCTTCCTATGCTCTATCCGTTTTCCATTCTATTTTGGAGGTGCTCAATTGAACAGAGCCGGTTCCTGGGCTGTTGGGCAAGAAGATTTCACAGATTCTGTCTACATAACCTATGTGCTGCACTGATTTTCAAGAACTGGCAGGGTGTGGGTCGAGGATTGTTGTTTAGATACCTTATGTGTGAAAGGAGCTATATAATCCATCCTATTGACATAAACCCAAACCTAGCTGTGCTAAAGGGAGTAGAGGTGGCAGAGAGATTTTCATCAAACTCCTGATTCTCTAATAATCAGTCCTAGCTTGCTCTTACTCTGAAGTGTGTTGAGAAAAATTTCTCTTTAATTGGGCGGTATCACTTACCAGAGTTGAGCAGCGTATGGAAAGGGAGTCAAGGAGGAAGGAGGAGGAACAGTTTATTTGGGATTGGGGTGCAATAGTGATGGGTCAAAGGGAGCATAGCAATTAGAGAACTAGCAGTTCCTTACCTCCCCTCGATCTTCTGCTGGGACTGGGAGACCACAACATTTTAGGAATTGTTTTTTCTCAACCCATGGGGTAGCTATGAGGAAGCAGCCCCTTACAACCCACCTCTGGGTTGCACCCCCATCTATTGAAAAGTCTTGCTTTAAACGGAACAGAGGAGTCTTTCAGAAGACTGGCTCAGGTAATCAAAGTAGCAAACTACCAGCCATAATATTGCTAAGTGATTACAAGATAACTGGTTGTAAATTTAAATACCACTTTTATTCATTAATCTCCAGTGGCTAAAGACAAACTAGAAGCAAAATTAACATGATTGTAAACTAAGCACTTGTATCCTGTGGCTATTTTTTTGGCCTGCTGAGAGAGAATGAGATGATCAAAGAAAAAGACCCTCATTGAGAGCAGTGAGATTAGTGATGCTTCAGTGAGCTCACAGAGAGCCTCTATAACCTAACTTGTTTTAGAAGCTGGTGAATACCACAATTAATCTTGGCTTCAATTTGGAGTGAAATGAGGGAAATGACCTGTTCAACACACTAATCCTAGTGTCCACTGGGATCCAGACTACGTAACGTACAGTCTCCCGCAAAGATATTTCTGCTAAAGGGGTGAAAAAGTATAGAAAATCTTGTGAAAATCCATGGGCGCCAAGAAGAGTATAACATTACGAGATGACTCTGGGAAAGATGATCACCATTTGTCTCTCGCTGGTTCAAGTGGAAGCCTCACTGTTCAAACTAAAATCTTAACAAGCAATTGAAAATAGGCAAGGATTCAACTACAACTGTCAGTACCAGACATGACTAGCTCACGCTAGTAGTAGCAAACCAGTCAGAAAAATGACATACCACAGGCTAGCAGTGAAGTCCCTTTCTTGGCTAAATATCTAGAGCCATGTTCTGTGAAGACAATTTCTGACTATGGGTATGTCTACACTACAAAATTAGGTTGATTTTATAAAAGTTAATTTTTAGGAAGCGATTTTATATAATTGATTGTGTGTGTCCCCACTAAGCACATTAAGTCGGCGGAGGGCATCCTCAATACCATGGCTAGCATTAACTCACAGAGTAGTGCACTGTGGGTAGCTATCCCACAGTCCCTGCAGTCTCCACTGCCCATTGGAATTCTGGGTTAAGCTCCCAATGCTTGTTGGGGCAAACACATTGTTGCAGATGGTTTTGGGTACATGTCATCAGTCTCCCCTCCTTTCCTCCCTCCCTCCGTGAAAGCAATAGCAGACAATCGTTTTGCGCCTTTTTTCCTGGGTTACCCATGCAGACAACATAGCACTGCAAGCATGGAGCCCACTCAGATCACCGCCACCACTGCTGTTGTGAGCATCGTAAACATCTCACACATTATCCTGCAGTATGTGCAGAACCTGGTGAGGAGGCAATGCCAGTGCGATGACGATAGTGATGAGGACATGGACACAGACTTCAAAGGGTACATGGGGTTGGCTTCTTCCCCCTTCATAACATGTGGGAATGCTTTCAAACTGCGATGCCCCCTTTCCCATAGCAAGCAATGCCTGTTGAGTTGGCCATTTCAAAGGAGGGGCTGCGGTTTGCAGGTGGATGTGCAGCACAAACCCTCTCTCTATCGTGTGGCTATTATCAGGGATGATCCCTTTAAGTCAAATGCCAACAGCTCAGCATGAACGGGTTCCTCTGACTGTTCCCTTGAACAAATTCACCTATTTCAACCAGGTGACTATGAATGATATCACTCTCCTGAGGCCAACACAGAGAGATAAAGACCGAATGTTGCTTGAATGCGACCAAAGCCCAGGACCATTTGCTGCTATGTTTTGTGCTGCAGTGATTCCAGACTACTTGCTACTGGCTTGGCATGGTAAAGTGTGCTACCATAAGGCAGCTCTCCCAGAAACCTTCTGCATCATGGAGATGTCCCTTGAGGATTCCTGCTCCATCCCCAAACACGTTAACAGACTTTTCAAGTAGTTGTACTGGTCGCGAATTCATCCCAAGTCTTCAGGCGAAATGAAACATTAAAAACACAATTGCTTTTAAACCCTGTAGTGTATTTACAAATGCGCACTCATCAAAGGTGCCTTCTCCGGCTTCACGGTCTTGGGAGAGTATTGGCTCCAGGGTGATGAAAAGTTCCTGGCTGCCAGGGAGAACGGATTCTCTGCTTGCCTGCTGTGCATTCTCCTCCTCCTGTTTCTCATCCACAAAATCCTCCTCCCTGTTGCGTGAGACTCCCCCCTTGCAGGTGTCAGACAGTGATGGGGTAGTGGTAGCCCCCCACCCCCCGAAATGCATGCAGCTCATCATAGTAGCAGCATGTATGGGGCTCTGACCCAGAGTGACCATTTGCCTCCTTATGTTTAGGTTGGTGTGCCTGAGCTCCTTAATTTTTACGTGGCACTTCTGTGTGTCTCTGTTGTAGCCTCTGTCCAACATGCCCTGGGTGATTTTGGTATATATATTGGCATTTCTTCTTTTTGAACAGAGTTCTGCCTGCACAGATTCTTCTCCCCATACTGCGATCAAATCTAGTGTCCCCCGTTCAGTCCATGCTGGAGCTCGTTTGTGATTCTGGGACTGCATGGTCACCTGTGCTGATGAGCTCTGCATGGTCACCTGTGCTGATGAGCTCGCCACGCTGACCAAACAAGAAATGAAATTCAGAAGTTCCCGGGGCTTTTCCTGTCTACCTGGCTAGTGCATCTGAGTTGGAAATGCTGCCCAGACCGGTCACAATGGAGCACTCTGGGATAGCTCTCAGAGGCCAATTCCATCGAATTGCATCTCCACTACACCAAATTTGACCCAGCAAGGTTGATTTTAGTGCTAATCCCCTCGCCAGGAAGAGTACAGAAGTCGATTTTAAGAGCCCTTTAAGTCAACAAAATGGGGTTGGTTGTGTGGATGCATTGAGTTTAAAATCAACCTAACGCGGCTAAATTCAACCTAACCTCATAGTCTAGACCAGGGCTGTGTATTATGGCAGAGTGCCAGCTTCACTATAGGTTTCAGAGTAGTAGCCGTGTTAGTCTGTATCAGCAAAATGACTAGGGGCTTGGTTACACTGGCACTTTATAGCGCTATAAAGCCCCCACGAGCGCTATAACCTACTCCCCGTCCACACTGGCAAGGCACGTAGAGCGCTATAACTGCTGAGTTATAGCGCTATTGTTAATCCACCTCTGCATGGGGAATAAGGGCTGTAGCGCAGCTGCTGTAGCGCTACAGCAAGAATGTGGACACCCACTGCGCTACAAGTGATCTCTGGAGATGCCTAGAGCCATTTAAGGCAATTGACGTCTCTTCCCTTTGTTTTGAACTCGGCTGGAGGAATGCGGAAGTACCTCTTTAGAGTTTCTTTCTTAACTTGGCAGATAAGCAATGCAAATGTTTAAGGAGGGAGCCTGTGTGAAAACAAAGCCTTCTGTGAACGGAGGCTCACTGACAGGCTTTCAGAAAAACGGAAAAATCACTATCTCTCTCCCTCCGCATACATACAACGGGTCCCCCCTCACCCCCCTCGTTTAAAAAGCACGTTGCACCCAGCTGAATGCTGGGATACCTGCCCTAATGTGCTGCTCTTAATGCCGCATTAAGTGCCCCAAATGTGGCCATGCTATACCGCTGGCGTATCTGAGTGTGGACATACAATAGCGCTATACATATTACTGTATAAGGGGACCGCTATAACCAATAGCGCTATAATCTTGTAAGTGTAACCATACCCTAGGAGTCCTGGCACCTTAGAAACTAACAAATGTATTTGGGCATAAGCTTTCATGGGCTATAACCCACTTCATCAGATGTATGGAGTGAAAAATAAGTAGGGAGGTATAAAAACACAGCATATGAAAAGATGGCAGTTGCCTTACCAAGTGTGGGGGTCAGTGCTAACAAGCCAATTTGATTAAGGTGGAAATGGGCTATTCTCAACAGTTGACAAGAAGGGGTGGAAGTCACTTTTGTAATGCTAATGAGGTCAATGTAATCAAGGTGGCCCTTTTCAAACAGCTGACAAGACGGTGTGAGTGTAGCTCCACTATAGTTAAGGTTACAAGTTACTTTCTGTTTAATGGATGACTCTTCTACGTGTTCTAAAATCTGCATAGTTATTTGGATTGCTCTGATATTTGGTGTGCCTTATGGGGGTATGGGTTAGAGTTAATAAGCTAATTTAGGGGCCATTTGAGCAAGGGATGCCTGAGATACAGTCTCCCCAAAAACATTTTTCTTTAAACATGACAAATTCTATGAACATTTTTTGGAAGCCCCGGCTCTGACTGGGCCCTCAAAGATCTCAGGCACACAACATCTAACCCAGTTAGTGCTTGCCATCCACTACCCCTCTGGAGCAGCAATAGTGGAAACACTATTCAAGAAAGCGTTAAGTTCCTCAGATAGGGTCATGCCTAACACTCACACATCAAAAGGATTATACTGGTCATATGCAGACAGAGTGCCCAAGAGGGTGCCCAACCATCTGCTATTCACCAGCACTGTATGGCTGGGTCATATTATGCCCATTGAACCTGCATACCACCCAAGCATCGCAAATTCAAACCTAACATTGGGCAGAAATCTGAAAATGAAATGTAGACATGTTGCTACCAGTGGCCTCTGTCCAAGGGTTTTAGTGGGGGAGAAAAGGGGTTATGCTGAGGAAATGTAATCCTACTACAAGCAGAAAATTCAGAAGACCCCCAAGTATTTTCCAAAAGGAAATTAAAGGACGTACATGAATGCCTGTTGGGAGAGGAGAGGGAAATGGGGGTGGGGGACTAGGAGGAGAGGGCTTTGGGGCTGCAGCGAGCAGGGGGAGATTATGGGAAGAGGGATAAATAGGGGTGCATGGTAGAGGATGGGGACTCCAGTTGGGGTGTGGGGAAGGACGTGGGGATTAGGGAAATGGGAGGGAAGAGGTGATCTGTGATCAGGATGAGTGGAGGGCATTAGGGGTCCTGGGCACCCATCAACCCCACATTCTATCAACCACACATCCTGTGTGTGCTTCGGGGTGGGAGGCTGTCACGCTGTGAGTGTGCAAGCATCTCTCTGTGCCTCCCATTCGAGTGCAAGAATCTGGGGACCCCCGCCCCGTCCATCAAGGGTGTCTGAGCCAGTCTCCCTACCTCCAGGGGAGCCAAGATCTGAAGGCTCCATGTAAGCCAGCATCTGGACAAGCCCTGTCCCTCTGGAAAGCTGAGTGGAGAGCTGAGAACAGGCACGCTGGGAGCATGCACCAAGAATATACTGCTGAGACTGGGGTGAGGAGCTGAGAACTGACATGCCTGATGCATATCACAGGCTCTCGTGCACTAGCACCGGGATAGGTGTGAGGGAAGGGGAACACCAGGACACCCATTGAGATGAATGAAGAAATTCCTTTGTCTCAGAGCTATTTTTCAGGCTCTATTAATCTGAAAATAACACATTGAGATGACTGGCCAGTTCACATCTCTCCAAACTCTCTAGAGTGTAGATGGATGTGTAGAGCACCTCCCAAGTCATTTTTGTGCCTCAGTTTCCCCATCTGTACAATGAGGATAATGATGTTTCCCTTCTTGGTAAAGTGCTTTGAGCTCTGATGAAAAGCACTATGTAGCAGCTAGGATTAATTATCATGACCTGGCCACAATAGCATGTCAATTTCAAACCTACATAACAACTACAACTGACTAAATGACCACTGACTCCTACCAATATTTCTTTCTGCTTAAAAAAATTAACAGACAAAAACTTAATGTACAGTTAAGGTTGCCTGATGATATCTCACGCCCTTTCAGAATGTTGAGTTCAGCAAAACTCAGACTTCTAAAACACAGGAAATATGGTGTTAAGGTAAATCCCCATATAACCTTAACTCTGCCCTCTTTGAGCAGTGCTCCAGTACACCCAATGCATATACCTGTGTAACCTTTGGGTGGGCTAGAGTTCACTTCATTGCCCTTTTCCAGTGTTTAAAAAAACTCCAAATCCAACTCCCATAGAAAAGTAGCTGGAGACCCAGAGTTCTATCTCTAAGGATTTTCAGCAAAGACTGCACAGGGTCAACCTTCCCACATTCAAATCCCAAAAGGAACTAAAGAAAAGAAGTTAATTAAATAAAGTTATAAAATTTTGTGATAAACAAATAATCTAATTTTTATAGCATAACATGGCTATTTTATAACCCACAGACATTGTCTTCACAATTATACATAATCCTATTCTCCTGCTCCTTTAGGGCAGTGGTTCTCAACCTGAGGTCCAGGATCCCCTGAAGGGCCACAAGGAGGTTTTGGGGGTCCACTAAGCAGGGCCAGCATCAGACTCACTAGGCCCAAGGCTGAAAGCCAAAACCCCACTGCATGGGGCTGAAGTCTGAGGCCTTGAGCCACATCTAAGGTGACCAGATGTCCTGATTTCATAGGGACAGGCTCAATTTTGGGGTCTTTTTCTTATACAGGCTATTACCCCCATTATCCAAATTTTTCACATTTGCTGTCTGGTCACCCTAGCCCCACCACTTAGGCTCATGCCAAAGCCAGAGCCCCTTAGCTTCATGGGACTTGCTGTGGCCTGGGACCCCAAGCACTTTTGCCCTGTCTGCTATCCCCGATGCCAACCCTGGCTTTTATATGCAGAAAATCACTTGTTGTGACACAGGTGAGTCATGGTGGTTTATAGCACATTAGAAAGGCCTCAGAAAGAAAAAGGTTGAGAACCCTGTTCTAGGACCCTCTCTACCTATATAATCCCCAGTCACTTCAGCCTCATCCAAAGACCATGGAAAGACTCCCAATATCAGGCCCCTAGTACAAATTAAGGCCCCCCTCCCACAAACACTTGTGCATGTGCTTAGTTTTACTACTGTTGCCCCTTTTTGAACCAAGCAGTCAAAGTTGAGAGTGGAAGTAGAGATTGATGGAAGCCTGTATTTTCTTTAAGGCATTCCTATTTACTTACAGGGAACATACAAAGTTCTTCTCAGAAAGCAGGAAGAACCAAGACCAAAAGGAGCAGTTTCTTAGCTTACCACTTAAAGCCTCTTTTACCCACTGAGCCACACCCTGGCTCTCTATCTTTTTCTAGGGTCACTGTCAGGATGGAATGAGAATTTGCAGCTGGAGCCGCTCAGTCTCCAAGCAGCCTATGAGCACAGCTGAATCATAGCAGGGCTACTTCATTGACTCCACCTCCTGATTGGCTGGAGAAGTCAGCAAACCTGCTCTTAACCCTGACAGCAAGAGGTGCTTTCTAGCTATTCAATGCTTGTGTTGTCTTTTCTTTTCCTACTGATGCTGTAACTTCAGCTCTGATCTCTTGGGTTTGATTTCTTCATACTGCCTGTGATCTCTGACTTTGGTTCCTGCTCCAATTACTGGGCCTGAGGCCCCACATCCTGGTTTGTGATGTTTACATGGTCACATTACTGTTTGGTTTTCTTGCTTTTTATTTATTTTTTTTTTTTTTGTCCTTTCTGTAGTGGCACTGGAACATTTTTAGTAGTGGGGGTGCTGAAAGCCAGCCCACTTACTCCTCTCTACTCCTCTGTCCTGCTAAGGCTGGGAGCAGAGTTGTTTCTAGGAAGGGCAGACCTGGATGGGGTAAAGGGGAGGGGGGGCCAGGAGTTGATCTCTGGGTAGAGGTGAGCAGCTGAGACCCCATGTGCAGGGCCAAGAGCAGAGGGCCCTGAGAGTGAAGCACTGGGAGCTTAAGGCCAGGCATGGAGCTGGTGGCTGAAGCTCCAGGGCCTGAGTTGTGGGGCTGGGAACAGGACCAGAGAGGAGGGCTGGAGGCTGAGGCCCCAGAAGCAGAGGCCCCAGGTCTGAGGCTGGGAATGGAGCCTTGGGCATAGTGCCACTGGCTGAGGAGTAGGGCTGGTGGCCAGGACCTGAATCCCAGATGAGGGAGTGGAGAGCTAGGAGTAGGACATAAACATTGGGGGTGCTTCCCACACCTATGTGCCAAGATGGGGGGTGGAGCCAGCAGCCCTGCATAAAACCTCAGTGTGCTGCAGTACTCCCTGCACCCCTATTTCCTGTGCCTATGCCCAGCTGCCCCTCTCTGTTCTTGTCTTTTGTCTTTTCTGCTTTACCACACACACCCAAAACAATACTCAGCCACCTGAATGGGTTCAGATGCTCTTTTAGTCTTGGGTGGAGGCTTATGCTTATACTTATGTTAATTAAAAAGTGAGCTTGTGTGTATTGGTATCAGTGAGGTTTTAATGCAACCCCAGGAAGATTCCACCCAGCTCATTAACGCTACCATGGGCAGCCCTTTTGATTTTTAATGGGAGTGTGTGGGATGGTAAAGTTAAACGCTGGAGTGAGTGTCTAGAAGAGCTCCCCTTGATTTCCTCTTCCATGGGATTGATAATCATATTTACTTCTTTAGGCATCAAGTTTACTCTGATTTGAATAACAAGCTCAAGGGGAGAACTCATTTGGTATCAATATGATTCTGTCATTTTCAATATTAAAGGTAAAAATAAAGAAGAAAATACCATTGGTTTTTTATTCCATTTACTCTTTTAAGATCTCTTTTTATTAAATGAGAAGATCGCCAATAAAGAAAGGAGCATTCAATGCACAGTGTATAAATATACAGCGCATAATAGTTATGACTGCAAACATTAATTCTGTGTATACTATTGTAGAGGAGATACAAAAAAGATCCTGACAAAGAGTCCTGTGGCACCTTAAAGACTAACTAAAGTCTCTGCTTGCATCCGACGAAGTGGGTATTAGAGCATAAGCTTTCGTGGGCTAATACTTTAGTTAGTCTTTAAGGTGCCACAGGACTCTTTGTCACTTCTGCAATTTCGGACTAACAGCTACCTCTCTAATCTTTAAAAAAGATCCTGTTTATTACAAAATGGGTGGGAGAAACTGGTTAGTCTCTAAGGTGCCACAAGAATTCCTCATTTTATTTATGCATACAGATTAACATGACTGCTAATATTAAAGTAATGAAAAGATCACTTTGATCCAGAATTGTGTCTAGGTAGATTGTTATACATATTTTTTCAGAGGCATTAGCTACTCCTTTATGTTGTATCTTTAGGAAAATATGATATTAAATTCTTTTTCAAGAGTTTTACAAATGGAGTAGAGTTAAAGATTAAGAATTTTTCCTAAGTGGGACTGGATAATTGAGATGGGCCTTTTACTACTTAGTCAGTAGTAACCAAAAGTTGCTATAATCTGATAATTTTTGGTGCCTTACTGAAAAATGAGTCTACTTTCTGTTCAGATCTCAGTGGGCACGTCACAAAAATCACCAGTTAGTATTCACTGTCAGTTTCATCAAAGAGACCAAGAATGAATAAGTATGGAGACTGATCTCCCCTTTCAACTCTAGACATCATCACCCTAGGTCAGACCTGAAACAAAGGCAATGTGCATAAGCTTCAATTACCACTGTTATACTTGTTCTGTGACTATATACAAAGGGATTTAGGTACGGGTGGCACATGAACCACTGGCTGGGGGAGACTAGTCCCAGCCCCACCCCTTCCACACACACACCCCAGAGCCCTCTCAGTGTGGCTGCTGGTCCCCACCCCCAGGCTAACACCCCTAGCCCTAGAGTGCTGGGAGGTTGGCTGCAAATCCCCCCAGCCTCAGAGTACCATGAGGGACCCCCTCCCCCAGCCCAGGAGTGCCAAGGTAGGAGAACTACCATCGGATGCGAAAGGAGGTCTGGGGGGTGAAGAATGGTTGGGTCCATGCCTGGCTGTTTGGAGAGACAGTCTCCCCCAGCCTCTGATACCCACTGCCTGAAGACTTAAATCCCAATCATGCAAATTGGTTCATGTATGCTGATGCCTTATAAAACTCTAACTTTCACAAGCACTAAATTTGCACAGATACAATATGACTTAAGGAGGACAATGGAAAGTAAGAATCTTTATCTACCCTTGAAAATATACTGGGAGTTTCTGTGGCAGGTATTGGTCCTGTAAAATGATTCTGCATGGGCAGAAGGTCAGTTCTTGTGGATAACTTTCCAGAATTGGTGCCTAAGTGGACTGAATAAAGAAAGCTGAACTACTGACACCCTACCACTAGATGGACCTTAAAATTACATTTAGTCTCTTACCTGAACTGAGCTGTATTAGTGTGCAAATCCAAAAAAGATCCGTTTGACCTGTTTTTCCAGACAAGAGCTGTGGAGCTACTAGGTAAAATGTAAATCAGTAAAAGACTTTCACAAAGTTATGTCTCATTTTTGTGAGCAATGTACAAAATTATTATTTTGATGAGCACTCAGGTTTTCTATTTGGGACAGAATGAAACTCAAGAGTATATAACATGTTTGCACACAGATGGTTTTTTAAAAATTAATACTGTTGGCTTCCTTTAGATGAACCATTTTCTGAAGATATTATAAAAGTTATGGTGTATATGTTTGAGAAGGCTAACAACTTAATACAAATAAAATATTTACAGATTTTAATGAAAAATTTCAAAACTATAACAACATTGTCCTGCCATGAACCTAGTGAACTTAGCACTGCACTGGTGCAAGAAAATCAAGAAATGTTAATGACCAGTGTGGTTTCCCCATCCAAATACATTCAATGAAATACAATCAACCATATATATGATATTTAGTTTTAATTTTAATTAGCAAAAGCTGTTATTAGTGCAAGTAAGTGCAATTAAAGTGAGTGTGAGTGTCTTTTGTGTACACCTTGGCAGTTTCTACTGTGAGAACAGGGTGAACGGGAGAGATTCAATATCATTGAAAAAGTCAAAAGCAAGATGCACAAAATATGCACTGCCTACTTGAGATACCAAAATAAGGTGTCACTCACAATGGATTGTGGAGACATAAGTTCTTTGGGAAAGGGACTGTCATTTTCTACATGGCACCTACTCAGAAAGGGGAGAACACAGCAGAAACAGACACCCCTATTTCCTTCCACCTCAGTAGCTACTGGAGAAACAGGTAACATGGTTGACAGTCACACACTGCAACCCTTTTCAGTCTCATCACCTAGGGTTTGTCTTCACTGCTAATTTAGCCCAAGTGACCAGCATCCAGGTGAGAACAGCCACATTGCAAAGCCCTGCCTGAGTTACTGTTTCCTCACTGGTTCTGTGCTCCTACTTGTGTGTCACTATAACTTCTGAGGACACATCCTGTGCTTCTTTGTTCTTCAGCTCTATGATTCTTCCCTGGTGAATTGTGGGAGAACTTGTCTGTCCTTCTGGATTGTGGGACTATTCCTGCAAAGTGGGTTGGTAACCAGCTCAAGGCTTTGTCTTCACCACTAATGGGAGGTGTGTTTTTATACTGAGGGAACTAACATGCATGAGCTATCCTGAGGTAAAACCACTGTGAAGACAAGGCACTTTAGTTTTAACACAGGGGTTCTCAAACTGGGGGTCAGGACCCTCAGGGGGTTGCAAGGTTATTATATGGGGAGTTGCAAACTGTCGACCTCCACCCCAACCCCACTTTGCTGCCAGAATTTATAATAGTGTTAAATATATTAAAAAGTATTTTTAATTTATAAGGGGGGGCGGTCACACTCAGAGTTTGCTATGTGCAAGGGGTCACCAGTACAAAAATTTGAGAACTACTGTTTTAACATGAGGTAAACTAGGTGAGGTCAACCCCAGGAAATTGTATTGTGCAGACCTCACCTGGTTTGCTTTGTGGTAAAACTAAAGTGCCTTGTTTCACTCTGGTTTTACCTTGGGATAGCTCAAAAGCCTATTACCCCAAGATTAAAAAACATACCTTTTTAGCATTGAAGACAAGGTCTCAGCAAAAGCCTGACTCTGGTTCTGTTCTTACTCCAGATAAGCTAGTTACCCTCAGCTGAAGGCATCTCACAACTTTGGTGAGCGAGATTTGTGTGTGGACACAATGGGGTTAGGAGCAACTCCTGAGTAAAAGCCCAACTTAACTCTGCAGTGGAGTAATATTCTCCCCAAGAAATTCTCTCCCAAGCTGATGGCACCAAAAAGAGTTGTCCCTCAGGTAGATTGCTTAAAGTTTCATAATAGGATTTACTTCTTGATTGCATGCTTTGATGGGCAGTGTCTCCCCAAGACATTCTCTCTCAAGCTGATGGCACCAAAAAGAGTTGTCCCTCAGGCTGATTGCTTAGAGTTTCATAATAGGATTTACTTCTTGACTGCATGCTTTGATGGGCAGTGAAATAGTCAACACTTAAAGAACCATCACTGGTATCTGAGCTCTCACTGAGATGAAGGGGTAGCTCACACTTGTCTGTGCTATAGCTGCAAGCTCTCTACAGACATGCCTTTACTCTTGGTTCAGCTCTTGAGAGCGAGCTGGTATGTGCTACTGCCAAGGAGAGCTCCAGCTAATACTATTCTCCATAAAGTAACATCCTCCAGCAACAAAGGAGAATCACCAATTTGAAGTGAAATTCCAGCGAGTGAGGGGAGGTTGGAGCAGCATCTGTGGGAGGGAGTCTCCTTCCCATAAGCAAGAGGGGCTCAGGACTGGATCTGTATGAGGGAGTGTCCCCATGAAGAGTGAGGAAGACAGGGCCTCTGTGAGGGAATGTCCCCCTGAGGAGCGAGGGGGGAAACAGGACAGGGTCTGTGTGGAGTGTCAGTCTCCCTCCATGTGCATTTCCCATCAGAGACTGTTTACACTCGCCAATAGGCCACAGGCTGAGGAAGGGCGGGGCCGTCTTGGGCCACTGGGAAAGTTGTGACTTGCAGAGGCATGGCACTATATAGAGGCAGGCAGGGGAGGGCGGCAGCTTGCTTTTGGAGCAGAGTGTTGGTTGGTTTCACGTGTGCAGTGCTTGCAGTGGAGGCTATGAAGGAGATGTGTGGGTGAGGATTGGCTGGACAGCCTTTGGGGGGCTACTTTATTGTAGCTGCTGTGAAGTTTTGGGGGTGGTCCCTGCCCTCCTTCTCTGACTATATCAGGTGTCCTTGGACTTAGCTACTTTCCCTGGGGTCCTTCTTTTTACCCTGGCTGTTGGGGACTGGAGGTTTCCCCAGGCCTATTTGTTTTCCCTGGACCCTGTTGTCTGAGGTTTTGGGAGTGGACTTTAGGAGGGGTGAAATAAGCTCCTGGAGGAGCTCTGCTGTGGCAAACTATATGGCCAGGCTCTTCCCTAATGTCTAGTTGTCTCCATTTCTCCCTATAGCCCATCCAATCATGCTGCTTTGCACCCCCTTTCTCCCTCCCCTTTCTTGGGAGAGGGGACCACTAGAGGCCAGTTTCCCTGTGAGATTTTTTTCACAGCCCTCAGTGATGCAGCTAGGTCAACCTAACTTTTAGGTCTAGACTAGGCCTGATCTTTCCCATGTGTTTTGATAAGCAGTGACAAAGTTAACACTTAAAGCCCCCTCATGGGCATCTGAGTCAGCACTCACTGAGATGATTGGGGCAGCTCACACCTGTCAGAGCTGTGGCTACAAACTCTCCACAGATGTAGATTTACTCTTGGAAGAGGTGCTGGTATGTGTTCCTGCCATGGAGAGCCCTCGCTCATGCCTTCCTCCATAAAGCAACATCCTCCAGCTATAAAGGACAGTCATCAATTTAAAATTCATCTTCAGTGAGTGGGGGTGGGGACTTGGGGCAGGGCGTGTGTGAGGGAACCTCCCTCTCAATATGTGAGGGAGTCTTTCCTTCCCCCCATGAGTGAGGGATTGGTCCCAGGGCAGCATTTGTGTGAGAGTGTCTTTGCTTCCCTCTGCCAGTGAGTGAGGAGGGCTGAAGTCTGGGTCTGTGTGAGGGGATACCCAGGTCAGGGCCTATGTGAGGGAGTCTCCCCCTCCCAGTGTGGGGAGGGACATGTCAGGGTTTTTGTGAGGTGTCATGAGTGAAGTGGGGACCCAGGCCACAATCTATGTAGAGTGTCCTGGATAACCACTCAGTCTCCCTGCATGTGCAGTTCCTACCAGGGACTGTTTACCCTCCCCAGAGGATTAAGAGAGATGACTTCTTCCTGCAGGGGCTGCTGGGATGGTGATCACCTGTGGCAGTTTCATTATGTTGCAGACAGAGTTTCAGTGATTGCTTAGAGCTTCAATATGATCAATTTCTTGCTTTCATGCTTTGTTGGGCAGTGAAATAGTTAACATTCAAAGTATCACAGGCATCTGTTTTAGCACTAAGATGAGTGGGGCAGCTCACACCTGTGAGAGCTATAGTGGAAACTCTTCACAGACATGGCTTTACACTTAGGTGATTCAGCTCTTGAGAGGGATGCCTGTGCCCTGTGAGGGCAGTAGATTTCAATCATCTTCTTGATTTCCTCTTCCCCACCTCCACACACACAGGACAAGGAAACATGGTTGACTGGGGGCAATGCACTCCAAAACAAGGACATGTGGTTAACAGACCACCTGAGAGGGTTTGAGCCAATGAGCAGAGTTTGGAGGGGCAACAAAAGAAGCTGGAGCTGCCCCAGGTGGACTCAACAGCACAGAAAGATGCTGAAGCCCAGGGTTGTGTGAAGTCAGAACTAAGAGCTGCTTGAAGGAGAGCCAACTGCTGTACTGGTGATTGTGCCCACATGGGTCTCCTTTTTGCAGAGCCAGACATGCCATTTTGAGCTCTAAGTGCATGGACAGGTTGGACTGACCTTGGGCGGAGGGAAGGGGGTTGCATTGATGTAGGGGCAGAAGGTCTGTGTGTGTCTTGCTAGGTGTAGCGGTCAGAGCTGTGGGCTGTATGTTGTGAGGGAGCTGTAATGTCTGCTAGAAATTCTACCCTGGATTTACTCCTGACTTTGCCTGGGTTAGATAAAAGCGGTGTTCTGTTGTTGTGTGGTACTTTTTACAGGGGTTAACTCTGACTGCTAGAAGAAGGGTTGGTGTTTATGCAGAGGCATGTGGCTAGGACCCTTTGCCAAAACCAGGGAATCCCACACCTGACATGCTGGTACATACTGCTGCCAAGTAGACATAGTTTTCATGTCCGCTATAACGCAAAATTCTCCAGATACAAGACAGTCACCAGTTTGAAATTAATCCCCAGTGAGTGGGGGCAGAGAGCTGGGGCAAGGGTCTGTGTGAGGGAGTCTCCCCACCAGTGAATAAGGGGAACTGGGTCATGGATTATCATCCAAGGACTGAGTGGGAGGCAGGCCAGGCCAGAGTCTGTGAGGGAATCGCCTCTCAAAGATTGAAGGAAGCTAGGGACAAGATCTGTGTAGGGAGCCCTGGACAACTACTAAGTTTCTCCCCCTCCCCACAGCTGTGCACTTCCTGTTCCCCACAAGTTGAGTAGGGGTGCACAAAACAAACACCCCTGCCCTGCCCCTTCCCTGAGGCCCCAACCCCTACTTGCTCTCCCCAACCCTTACTCACTTTCACTAGACTAGGACAGAGGATTAGGGTGTGGGTGGGGGTTGAGGCTCTGACTGGGGGTGCAGGCTTGGGTGTGGGGATCCTGACTTGGTGCAGGGGGGTGGTATGGGCTCTGGGTGGAGCCAGAAATGAGGGGAGCAAGTTGTGGGAGAGGGCTCTGGCAGAGGGTGTGGGCTCTGGGATTGGGCTGGGGCCAAAGGGTTTGGTGTGCAGGAGTGGGCTCAGGACTGGGGTGGAGGGTAGGGGCCGGTCTAGGTTGCAGACTCTGGGAGGGAGCTCGGGTGCAGGAGCGGAAAGGGGTTTGGGATTCAGGGCCTGGGGTCCCAGCAGTGCTTACCACGGCCTCCAGGTCCTTGGGGCTCCTAGGTGCATGGGAGGCCAGGGAGCCTCTTCATGCTGTCCCCGTGCCTGCAGACACCAGCCCCACAGCTCCCATTGGTCACAGTTCACAACCAATGGGAGCTGCGAAGCTAGCCCTGGGGTGCCCATATACCTAGGGGCTTCAGGGACCCAGCACCTGCTTCCGGGAAAAGTGCATCACCTCCATATTGGTGCACATAATAAAATTCATTCTGCACGTGGACATAAAAAATGAGGGAATGCTGCCCAGTCCATACATTGCTACTAAGGGAGCGTGGGGATCCCCATTGGGCCTGCATCGCACTCAACAATGTCTGTTCTCAGTGATGGCCATGAGGTCCCTTCCATTCATCTCTTTTATTCATCTTCTGCTGAGTTCAGCCTTGTATAGGTGGGGGAAAAAGGTAATGTTAAAAAATACATGGCAAACTCTATTTTAAATATCACTTAGGCTTTGTCTAGACTAGGATACAACAGTGTGATATCACTGACAAATCTAACCTAGACAAGGCTCCCACTGTTAAAGCCACTGAAAACTCAGCCAGTTTCACAGTGTTAATTGCAATGTGTCCTGTTGTCAACATTCGACTCCTTTAGTATGTGAGCTATGCCATGACTAAGAGCTGTCTGAGGAGGTCTCTGGCCTGCTGATACTGTCTTTTATTAAATCTTGGAATACCAGAGATATTCCAGAAGAGGAAAAGGGTGAGCTCAATGACTCAGGTAACTATATGTCAATTTGCCTGACATCAGTCCTGGCAAAACATGGGATTTAACTGAGGAATTAAGAGGACAGAAGTATAATTAATGCCAATCAATGTGGCTTTCTGGAAAATACTGATTCTACTTGAGATGACAAGATAAAGATAATTGCATAGATTTAATATACATGGATAATATGAAATCACTGCTGATAAAATCTCCAGACTGGCAAGATGTAAATGAGGACAAGACAGTCTCACAACGTGATCTGCTTCATTTGGTAAATGGCACATTCAAGAAAAGGCATTTTAATACAGCCAAATTATAAATTTAGGCACAAGGGATGCAGGCCAGGCTTACAGAATGGTGAGGACTAGTATCCTGGATGGTGGGTGACTCTGAAAAGGGTTTAGGGGTTATGATGAGCGAGCAACTCCATACGAGCTCCCAGAGAAATGCTCTGGGGGGAAAAAAGGGCTAATCCAATGCTTGGATATATAAACAGGGGAGTCAGTAAGTAGGAATAGGGAAGGCATTTTTATGAGTAGTACTGAAATATAGTTCTGATGTCAGTATTTTAAAAAGGATTGAGCAACTGGAGTGTAGAAAAGAGCCACAGAAATAGTCTTAGAGTGGAAGAAACTGATCTATGTACATTCTCACTGCAAGGCAATCTGAGTTAATAAAAAAGATTGAGGTGATTTGATTACTCTGTAGCAGTTCTTGTGCTGGGAGAAAATACCAGGTGTCAAAGAGCTCTTTAATCTAGTGAAGAAAGGCATAATAAGAGCCAGCAACTGGAAGCTAAAACCAGAGAAACTCAAATTAGAAATAATGCACAAATTTGTAAGGGATAGTGATTAACCATGGAAACACAATGCCAAGGGAAGTGGTGGATACTCCATCTTTTGATGTTGTCAGATCCAGAAAGGCATTCTGTCTTGACGTTTTGCTGTAGCCATACACAAATTATTGGGCTCAATATGGGGGTAACAGTGAAATATAATCTCCTGTAATATACAGGAGATCAGACTGGATGATCTAATGATGTCTTCTGGTCTTAAATCCTTATTTAAAAGTGTATTTTAACAAGCGTTAAAAGGAAACAAATTTTTATGCCACAACTAAAATGAGTTATGCCAAAATGCTGCTATAATTCACCATTGTTATAGCATTGTTAGCAATTTCTGGCTTACAAGTACCATCTCTACTTTCAGAGGGATGTAACTGTCCAGTTATTGACTTTGAATGTGGACACTGACCTGTTGACACTCCTCATGGGAAGGCAAAGACACATTTGGCCTGCCATAAATATTGGCTTTATAAACACTTTGATGCTGCATACACGTGGGGAGTAAGACTAATATTATATTAATTGTATATTAAATTAGAAGTAATTTTAATTTATTATAAAAGTGTTCATAAAATCAAAATGTTTTTACTTTCAATGAGACTTTTAAAGATGGGTAACACTAAGGGAAACAAATTCGCATAAATACTTGATAGACCAGAATGGAGGCACCTTCAGATATACATTCCAAATAAATAAATGCTCTTACTGAGGAAGATTAGCTTTCAAATCCCTAATTATGTCTCACAATGCTGCTGAATGTTCTATCATTGATAAACTTTCACCCAATCCACAAAAAATGCAGGGTGTTGTCCATTTTGTGAATTGATGACTTTTTTGGAAAAAAAAAACCACTCAGGAAGATGCGACTTCAGTCATTGCCTTCTATTTCTCTCCCCCTATCCTTCCCTTCTGATGTTTAAGATTGTAAATCATTATCCCTATGCTCATTCTCTGTCATGAAGTGGCTGAACTAGTTTTCAGGTTAGCTTTCCTTTCTCTTCCTCCTCTCCCCTCCTCTTTCACAGCTCCATTACTACCTGAGTCTCTGCCACAGTACATGAGCTGTTCTCTCCAGCTGATATGTTGTGATGGAGCCACAGAGAATTCTGTAAATGTGAAAAAACAAATCTGAGTTTAGGACTAACATGAATTGATTCAGCTTTGCTTCTCTCGCAGATGTGTACTTTCACTATCAACTTTCTCTCTAGAGTCTTGACTTCCTTAGGAAAAAAGTGTTCTTAACTTGTTAGCTAACTTGAATTAATACACTTCTGCCAGGATAGCCTTGCCGAACCTGAGAACAGCCACTTTATACCTCTACTATCCTCTTAAGCTACAGTTGGGTATTCAGAGCCTGTTCCCCGTTTGGTAGGCCCAGATTTGGAGTGCGGAGTCTGGATCTCCGTTCTCCTTTCCCTTTCTGGCTCCAGGGGGTACAGGCACTCTTTACTGCCCCCACCACCTTCCCTTCTTGCATAGTCCTTCCAAGTTTACCGGGGCATGGAGAAATGTGGAACAAGTGGGACTTGGTAGCTGAGTGGTGATGAAGTATGTCCAGATGTGCAACTGGGATGTGGGTGGTGGTTGTAAGGCATATTCATGGTCATTTGGTGAAGGAGGTTCTTGAGCTACAGCCACCTCCAAAATGAACTGCTTATAAATTTCATAGTGCTTTAAAATTGATGTGCAAAGGGAAATAGCTTTACAAATTGGGGTGGAATTTGTGCTGCAAATTCAATGTTACTTGATGAAGTTCCCAAAATGCATCCCCCAAAACTACTTCTTAATTTCTAAAATGTGCTAAAATCCACGTGCATCGTTAAATTGTCTTGAATGTTATCCTGCCACAGGAGCAGGGATATTCTTTTGGTGAAAAATTGGAATCATCCAGCCAAAGGGGTCCTTGATACAGCCCCCTAATAAAGAGCTCATTATGCTACTTGTTTTAAAGCCCATCTGAATAAGGAGACTGGTTTTTAAAATTGGTGTGCTACAATAGTGTTTGGGCTAGGATACCTTTTATGGGGTAGGGGAAGAACACTCATTGCAGAGCTTCAGAATGACTCTTCCATCTCAGTCCTCATATGTCATGGAAAGTTATACAGAGCCCCTTCTCCTACACTACTCCTGAAGTGAAGCAGGAAGTCCTGCTCCCCCTCTCCCACTTACTGCTGGTAAATGTGCTACTCAGAACTCATTTCTTACCATTTTCCATTTTCTCTCCAACCCTACTTGGGACCTGGTAATGGAGGGATACTTCATTCCTACCACCATAGGTACTGCAGTCATGCCCCCAGATTAGCACCATTTTTCTTGGAAAATGGTTTAGAAGGCTAATTTTGCTTAACTTTAAATGACACTGGTTTACTGTATCTAATACATAACTAAAAGTAAACCAGTACTGAGATGCTTGCTGCATAGGTCTTCATCTTGCTGGGTTTGGAGTTAGCAGGAAATCAATTGAAAATAACTATAATTTTAAAAAGAAGGTAGGGAAACAGAACAAAAGTAAAACTTGAAAATAGCCACTTCTATCTTTACTGGCACAGTGACCAGCTCCATCCACCTGACTCTATGTAAATAGCTTGAATTAAGGTCTCCAGTATGTCAGCAGTATTTTTTTTTCTCCTAAATCTATATTGGTTACTAACATATAATGCTTTCATTATCACTGCAGTGCCATTAATTTGACCTCTTGCATCTGGATAAGCTTGTAGATAATCATTACTTTCTCTTCAGTCAGGATCAAGTCTGGCTTCTGATTTTTGCACCTGCTTGTCACTGTGGGTGAAAGAGCAGAGGTTGGCTTTGAAAGTGTAGGCTAAAGTGGTGTAACCTTTGACTATAGTAAGGCTGGCATTGGTTATATTTAATGTTACTGTTTCCTTCAGCAGAAATTCTATGCTGAAGAATCAGCCTCAGAAGCACTATGGAATAACATCTCCAATTAGCTTGACTCCTCCCAAGGAAATAGATTATATTTACACTCAGAAATTAATTGAAGCCATGAAGCCATTTGGAGTATTTGAAGATGAAGAAGAACTAAATCACAGGTATAACTTTCAATATAATTGAAACACGCTGCTTGAATCTATTTTAAAAATAAGTCTAACAATGATTCTCATTACAGGCTGATTGTTCTTGGTAAATTGAATAAATTAGTCAAAGAATGGATTTCAGAACTCAGTGAGAGTAAGGTAAACATTTTTAAAATTCCAGTTTAAGTTGTAATTTAAAAGAAAACAAGTACCTTATTTCTACTATTCAACTTATTTGCTTGCGTTCATAGTGATAATTCTCAGTCTTGTATTCTTGTTTCTGTCATCTGACTTTCTGCAAAGGAATAACAAATTTTCCTTCTACATATTGGGCAATAGATTTGTAGCAATTGTCACTCAAGTTTAAGGTTTGGAAGATTTTAACTACCTAGATCCTTGAGCCTTTTTCTGGCAATTAAGTGAATTTGTAAATTGGCCATACCTAAATCCTCTGTGTTTAGCAATACAAATTAGAACTGGATAACTTTATCTAATGAGTGTAGGGCCTTGCAAAATTAGATTTTTATTTTTTCTAACTTCCACGATCTTATCAATATATTAAAGGGTTTTTTTCTATTAACTATTTATTTTTACAGTTATGGGGGGCAGGTTGAGGGTTACGGTAGTTCTGACAGCAGGGCTGCAGGGGGCTCCTAGTGTGGCCAAAGGTCCATAGCCAGCGGGTCACAGGATGTTGGAGTGGATGCAATCATCCTGGCCTGAAAGAGCAGAGGCCCCCCTGCCAGGACTGTAAAGAGGAGGAAGAGCCCCAGAAGTGAGCGAGGCCACTCTGCTTCTCAACACTTCCTGCCTGGGCATAGCTCCCACACTCCTGGCTGGTGAGTAGGTGAGCAGGGCTGTGACAGCAGAGCTTCATAGGGCTCCCTGCATAGCCACAGAGTTGGTGATGCTGGATCTCTGGAAGGATGGGATCCTGGTGGGTCAGAGCAGAGACACATTGGTTAGGGCTGTGAGGAGGAGTCATCCCTAGCCAAGGAGGAGGCCACCCTGCTGATAAATGGCTTCTTCCCAGGGGTGACTCCTCCTCCTCCCCCCAGTCCTGATCAGGGGGCTCTGCTTAGCCTGGGCAGAACCACAGCCTTTCTCTACCTTCTTTTTGTGGAGATTAAGTGTCACTGGCCCCACTCGGTCCCCAGCCAGCAGTGTGGAAGTTGTCTCTGGGCAGGAAGTGTTAAGCCGGAAGGTGGCCACTATCACTGCTTCCTCCTTACAGCCCTGATCAGGGGTTTCTGCCCTGCCAAAACCACAGCCAGCCTGGCTCCCTCCCTTCCCCAACCCCTGGTGCCCTCAAGGATCAAGTGCCACCAGTCCTGAGGCAGTGCAGGGAGCCCTCTTCAGCACTGCGGTTACAGATCCACTTGCTCCAGTAACAGCAAGGCTGCAGAGGGCTCCCTGCATGGCTGCAAGACCAGCAACACTTGATCCCAGCAGGCACACCCACTGTTCAGATTGATAGTTTTTTGTCAATATCAGCATCAACCGAAATTGACATTTACTGATGGCTATTAATTAAAATGTAATCCTGCCGAGCCTCCCTAGTCTTGACCAAAGTTTCAAAAGTCTGTCAGTGAAATAACTACTTGTAGTTACCAGAATTTATCAGTTATGATCCAGTTTATATCCTATACTGGCTGTATTTAATTTATTACACGTCTCTTCAAATTCACGTAAATGGAAGTATCTCTTATCTACACTACAGATGTTACTTTTATAGTAATAAATGCATCCGTTGTATCTTTGTAAATCCATCAGGAAATGACTGCCACCATGATTTCATATTGCTGTTATGTCAGTTGGCTAGAGAACATTGTTAGGAAATAGGAGTAACAACTTTTGTTACCTATGACAACCTTTTGTACCTGAGTAATCAGTGTGTTGCTGTTCATTAAAGCAGGCTAAGCTATTGTCCCCACATATAGCAAATTTTTTTGTTTGGAAATTGCTGAGATCTTATTCTCAAATTATTTCACACTTAGTGACTGCACTTTATCTGTTGAAATCTTACTAACTGCCAAAACAAGTCAACTTAAGCTCTTTCATAGTGCTAATATAGCTTATAGGGCTTTATACCTTGGGAATCAAGAGCTGTGTTTTAAACTTGTATTTCTGCTCTATTTATAGAACCTCCCACCTTCAGTTGTAGCAAATGTTGGTGGGAAAATATTCACATTTGGTTCCTATAGGCTTGGAGTACACACCAAAGGTATGTCTTATTAAATAATGTCTAGTCATATACTGTTTCAGACTAACTGCTTGATTAATGGAAGACGTATGGGATATTTTTGCAGGTGCTGACATAGATGCTCTTTGTGTTGCTCCTAGACATGTGGAAAGATCAGATTTCTTTCAGTCATTCTTTGAAAAACTAAAGGTTCAAGATGGAATCAGGAATTTAAGAGTAAGTTAACTCCGAATACAAGTAGAAAAAGGGATGCTGTCACCTGGAACTCTTAAACCAGCCAATTCCACAAAATTACAGTTGCTGACAGCAGTCTTCAAATAGTATTGTACACACAACTCTGTTGAAACACTAAGGTTGCAAAGTCAAGCACTCTACATAGGAAATATCAGAATCAGTTGTCTGTGTAACTTTAATCGGCCCCTTTGTGTATACGCATTATGATAATGGTTAATTAGATGATCACATAGCATAGTCTTTCTGCAAGTTTCCAGTGGTTTTGTGTGCCCAATCTGAGACCCTGAGAAAGAGAATGTCCTAGGTGATTCACATTATACTGCACTTAACAGGTTTAAATCACAGCTCCCATTGATTTCACTTGCAGTTGAATGCTCAGCATTTCTGCAAAATCAGGCACCAAGGTTTAAAGCTGGGCATCCAGACAATAAGGAACACACACATTTAGTGAAATTTTTGGTTGTAAGTGACTGCCTCTGCCTCACAGTTCCTATGTAATCTAGGCAAGGAAAGAATCCAGTTATCCAGGACCTCATTCAGCTGCTTTAATCAGGAAACCATCCTTCCTCTTCCTAGGTCCTCATAGGCGCAGACTTCTACTGGAGTCATTGGGTGCTCAATTTCCCCCCTCCTGCCTGCATTCCAACCCCTTCCCCAAAGTCCCTGCCCCTATTCCAACTCCTTCTCCAAATCCCTGCTTCGGTCCCACCTCCTTTCCTGAATGTGCCATGTTCCTGATCCTCCGCCTCTCTCCCAGAGTTTACTACAGCTGTTTGGCGGTGGCAAGCACTGCGAGGTGGGTGGATGAGCGGGGATGTGGTGCGCTCAGGGGAGGAGGAGTGGGATGGGGAGCTTGCCTGTTGGTGGATGCAAAGCATGCACTAATTTTTCCCCATGAGTGCTCCACCCAGAGAGTAAGCACCTATGGGTCCTATAGGAACAGCCTCCCTTAATGTACATCCCCAATTTGTCCTCGGAGCATGTCCATCCTGTGCACTGAATGAGGCAAGGGTCCTGTGGAAAAAAACTAAAACTGTATCATAATGCAGTTCATTGGAGTTCATTAAATAACAAACCAATCAATGAGAGAGGAATAAAACTTTAATAAAACAAACTGAAGAGCTTCTGTAGTGAGCTGCTGCACGCAGCCAATTGGTGTTTCCAAGGCCTGCCTCCAGGGCACATCTCCAAATTCCTGTGCTTCTTAGGAGAGAGCATCTCTAAATTCTATTATTCTACAAACATAGCCCTACAGACTCAACATGGCTTTTGTAAAGAGAAATCATGTCTTATCAATCGATTGGAATTCTTTGAGGGTGTTAACAAGCATGTGGATGAGGATGAACCAGTGAATGATTGTGTACTTGGACTTTCAGCAAGCTTTTGACAAGGTCCCTCACCAAAGGCTCTTGAGCAAATTAATCATCATGAGATAAGAGGGAAGGTCCTCTCATGGATCAGTAACTGGTCAAAAGATAAGAAACAAAGAGTAGGAATAAATAGTTTCAGTAATGGAAACAGGCAAATAGTGGGGTTCCCCCGAAAACCTGTACTGAGACTTGAGGTGGCAAAATTTGCAGATGATACAAAATTTTTCAAGATAGTTAAGTCCAAAGCTGACCGAGGAGAATTGCAAAAGGATCTCACTTAATTGGGTAACAAAATGGCAGATGAAATAAAATGTTAAGTGCAGAAAGAAATGCACATTTTTAAAAAAACAACCCAACTACACATATATAAAGGTGGTGTCTAAATTAGCTATAGAAAGATCTTGGAGTCGTCATAATAGCTTTCTGAAAACATCCATTCAATGTGTGATGGCCATCAAAAAAAAGTTAAGAACCATTAGGGAAGAGATGATAAAATAGAAAATATCACAATGTCGCTGTATAAATCCATGGTATGCCCACACCTTGAATGCCCCATATCCCAAAAGATATATTAGCATTGGAAAAGGTACAAAGAAGGGCAATAAAAAATTATTAGGGTTATGGAATAGTTTCTATATGAGGAGAGATTAAAGACAGGGACTGTTCAGCTTAGAAAAGAGACGACTAAGGGGGATATGATAGAGATCTATAAAATCATGAATGGTGTGGAGAAAGTGAATGAGGAAGTGTTATTCACCCCTTCACATAACAGGGGCCACCCAATGTTATAAAGAGACAGCAGGTTTAAAACAGAAAAAGGAAGTGCTTTTTCATACAATTTACAATTAACCTGCAGAAGACATTGCTATAGGATGTCGTGAAGGCCAAAAGTATAACTTGGGTTTTTTTTTTAAAAAAAAAGTTCTTGGAGGATATCAATGGCTATTATATAAGGTGGTTGGAGCTGCAACTCCATGCTCTGGGTATCCCTAAACCTCCAACTGCCAGAAGCTGGGACTGGATGACCAGGGATAGATCACTTGAAGTTGCCCAGTTCTGTTAATTACCTTTTGGCCATTTGGCATTGTTAGATGGACTGTTGACCTAGTATGGCCATTCTTGTGTTCTCATATACTCCAAAGTTCAAGGCAATCCAAGTAATCATCTAAATTTTAGAGGACCTAGAAGAGTCACATTTTTAAACAAAGCTTTTCTCAACTTTGAAGATAGCTGAGCATTAACTGCTGTCTGTTGCAATCTTACTGATTACAGTAGACAAATGTAAACACCTTTTCTTTTAAAAAAGTGGACTTTCTACCTTCCCAGGAGAAATGGGAAAACTTAACTAAGTATTGTATTGCATATATGCAAAGTGGTCTAGAAAATTGATTTGTGTTAGTATTTTTAAATGCTAGTGAAATGTTTTTTCTGGCCTTACGCCCAGGGGGTAACAAAAGGTTGGGAGGTGAAACACAAGACTTGCTTTTTAAAAATGCAAAAACCAATAGGCTTTTTCCCTTCCTGCTTTACAGGCGATAGAAGATGCATATGTCCCAGTTATCAAATTTGAATTTGATGGTGTTGAGGTAAGAATTAAAGTTTAGTGCCTAGTTAAAATACAGATGATTAAGTGTCTTGCTTTGGAATTGGAATGATATAACACTGGTTCTGGTCTGACTGGCAGAACAAACTATTTTGCAATGTTATTCATTAGTACTCCAAAGTCTAAGGGCTTGTGTACACAGCTGTGCCGCTCCCATTACAGGGGGTATGAATTGGAGCATGCACCAAAGTGCTACACTGTAACTGCCACGTGTATGCTGCTGGCAGGAATGAAAAGGCACCTAGCATGGGTTAGGATTATGTTATGAGCTAGGTGCCTTTTGGTTCATGCCAGCAGTGTCCACATGGGGGAGTTGCAGCGCAGCACTTCAATGCATGCTGCAATTCAGACAAGCCTTAAGGGATGTCTACACAGCAAAGAAAACCACCCCGGGCTGGCTGAAGTCAGCAGACTCGGGCTCCAAGGCTGTTACATTGCTGCACAGATTTCCAGGCTTGGACCTGAGCACTAGTACTCTCCCACCCTGCATGGTCCTGCAGCCCAGGCCCAGGAGTTTACACAACAATGAAACAGCTCCACAGCCTAAGCCCGAGTCAGCTAGCGCACGTCAGCCATAGCAGTCTAATTGCTGTGTAGACGTACCCTAAGAGCTTGTCTCCACAAACATCTAGTTTGTGCAAGCTGGGGTGTGAATCCAGCCCGCACTAGTTTGCTGTAGTTTCATTGTTTGTGTGCCCCCCCCCCCCCCCGCCGCTGACGTGAATTAAGTCTTGTTTCAAAGAGGACTGGAACAAAGCGTGTTAACAGGTTGTTAATGTATGTCAGCAGAGTACTTGAACAGACAGTCCTAGTGTGGGCTAGATTCACACCCCAGTTTGCCACAGACTAAATCGTCACATAGACAAGTCCTTAAACTACTACAAAGTTAGTCAGGTTTCAGCATTGTTGCCATGGTAGTCTGTATCAGCAAAAACTAGGAGTACTCATGGCACTTTAGAGATTAACCCATTTAGTTGGGCATAAACTTTCATGCCCGAATAGTTTTAGTCTCTAAGGTGTCACAAGTACTTCTCGTTGTTTCTACAAAGTTAGTCAGGCTCTCATGTGGGCCATGCCTTTTCCCCAGATTGCATTACACTAAACTTCTGTTTTAAGGTATGTCTACACTAGAAACATAAATTGAGCTACATTCGGTTGATTGACAGCCACCTCAGTAATTACTGCTGTGGTGCATGTCCACACTACCCTCCTTGAGTCGGTGCTGCATGTCCTCCTTATGAGTGCTTCCAATGACCTAAGAGGCAGTGTGGGAACTCCGGCCTGTCTCTCAGCTCTGCTGGCAGTTCACCCCACAGCTCCTAGTGGGCTGCCCCTATCCCTGCTCCTTGTTTCCCAGCAGGAGGGGGAGAAGCTGCTCAGGGCTCTTCAGCTTCCCTGAGAGACATGCAGCCTTGTCAATTTCCCAATGGGGAGCAGGAGCAGAGTCCAGTAGCACAGGGCTTTTTGCCCCAGCTGGGAGCAGGGTCTAGCCTCCCAGGGCTCCTGCCACGAAATTGACAGACAGCCAACAGCTGATGTAAGTTACAAAGACACTGCATTGGCCTAACTACAGGGACATAAACCCCACACTTCTCTGAAGGTGGAGTTATGATGTTGGTGTAGTAGGGTCTCACTGGGAGCAAGGCTGTAGCGTAGATACTGACATAATTAGGTCAACATAAGCTGCCTTATGTAGACCTAGTGTAGACAAGGCCTTAGTGGAAAAACTATCTGCAGGGTGAAAATAAGAGCTAAGGTTTGGGGATACACATGTTCCTACTCAGTGACCCCCTTTCTTCTCCCCTCTGCCTCTGCAATGTATAGCATGAATTGACTTGAGTAAATGCGATGAGACATTCAAGGAAGAACACAGCACATTAATGAAGCAAAAGAGACTTGCCACCTTTTAGAACAGGATTTTCCAGTTTGCCCCGAGGTTGCTTGTGACCCTTCAAAGAAACTTAATTAAATACACGTTTTGTTATGAATTAAAAAAGTGTTCCCTGAACCACAGACTCCTAAAAGGAAGTGTTCTGAATTAGCTCTCACTGCAGTGCGTGGAGCGTGTTGCAGATGAAGGCAGTTCTGTGGAGTAGTTCTGGTGTGAGCCAGATGTGTGCGCAGCAGCTACTGTCCCTTCTCTGCTGTAACCACTTAGCTTCCTGCTGGCTGGCTACAATGTTCCAGCAGAGGGAGGTAAGTGGCTCATTTGCTCCCATCGGCCAGAGCCCCAGAGTAGGATTTTTGTCTCCAGAAACTGTCCCTGAGCAAGAGAAGGGGTTTCTAAGTGCAAAAGCTGGTCCTCCTCTCCCACATGGTTACCCTGGGAAAGACAAAGCTGGGAACTAGCAACCAGTTGTCTCTGAATCTCAGCCCCAGATTCCTTGAATCATCTGGCAAATGGTTCCTTAAGGACTAAGACTAAGCTGGGGAAAGGTGCAAGCACATTGCAGCAACTCTCGGGGCTGTGCAGAGGGAGCCATATGAGCTAGCTGAATACATTAGCTGGGCAGGATAATAAACAGGTAGTTGCAAAAACCAGTTGATCTAACAGCGAGACAGCCACATGAAAGTTTGAGGAGCAAAAGCTGAGGCGGTGATGGCAAACAAAGGCTGTTTAAAAGTTCCCCATTTAAGTCCTGGTTTATGTTATCTGCCAGTTGTGGGGAATTCTGTCAGAAGGAAGTACTATATCTGAGGAGCAGGGTGCTGTTCTATCTGCTAACATATTTGTTCTATGGTTAATACCTAAACATCACCAGAAAGTCTTGGCACTGTATATTGGTGTAGACTTTCTCTTCACAAAAGTAGTTTGTTTACAATCCCACTTAAACTGTCTAAATACTAAATAGACATCAAGGAACAAGAGTTGCAAAATGAGGGAGGTTTCAGAAAACTTAGGTAATGAGGGTTTGGGTTTTTTTGGTTGGTTTTTTTTTTTTTTTTAAGTCTTTCCTGTTTTGGATCACTATCTAAACAAGATATTGTATTTTGGGTCCTTATTTCCTTGAGGTTAAGCACTGCTTTCATATAAATAGGGCAGATTGCTATTTATTTCCCCCCAAAAAATGAATTATATTACTTCATTGCCTTAATATGTTGACAAGTCAGAATACTCAGAGCAGTACATCTGCTCTCACGGGTAGACTCCTCCTAGAGAGATGCAACTGTTGGCAGAGCAGTAGAGTGTTGCTGACGTGACTAAATAAAAATGAAATAAATTCAGAGGCTAGGGGATTAAGAAACAGTACTGAAAACTTGGGATGTAAATATCGGTTTAAAAAATTAACTGGTTAAATGATTAAAATTATATCACTTAACTGGTTAACAGAGGTTGCTACCAGCCGACCTGGCACAGCAGGGCCGGGGGTTCCTGCGGCCACTCTGGCCCGCAGGGATGGGGGTAACTGTTAAAGTCGATTAACAGTAAGCCTAATCCTTACCAATTAACATTGTATATCCCTACTGAAAACAGCATCTGGTAATTGTGGCTTTCTTTTTTAAGCAAATCTTCCTTGTCGGAGTCCAGACTACTTCTTGACATAGTGAAAAAGCACATATGGCTATGTAGCCATAGCAAAGGATATCAAGTTCAAGACCCACATTCTGCAAGCTGAGCTTCACATGGCACAAGTTAATGGGAGGAGCATGAGCAAAGATTGCTTTAAGCTACTCTTGCATTCCCCTGATTACAGTTGTGCTGATCTTCTACATAACAGGGGTCTGAAGACCTGTGTATCTTATGCTAGCTGTTCCTGCATGAAAGGATCAGCCCCACAAACACCCTGACCATGCCCCACATGCTGGGTCACAAGGAGAAGGGGGAGGGGTCATAAGGTTACTAATCAAGGATTCCCAGATGTAGGGAGAATGCGATGCTCTAGTGCAGAGGTGGGCAAACTAGGGCCCGTGGGCCACATCTGTCCCGCAGGACTGTCCTGCCCTGCTCTTGAGCTCCTGGCCGGGGAGGCTGTCTTCCCTCCCCCACAGGTATGCCACCATGCGGGCAGCACAGCTGGCTCCAGTGGAGTGGGGCAGCTTCCAGTCCTGCTGCTCTGAGTGACATGGTGTGGGGGTGGGTTAGATAAGGTGCAGGGGGCTCCAGGGGCAGTTGGGACAAGGAGCAGGGGGTGGTTGGATGGGGCAAAGATTCGGGGTGTGGGGAGTCGGGGATGTGGAGCAGGGGGGTTGGATAAATGTGGGAGTCCCGGAGGCCTGTCAGGGGGTCGTGGCTGGATAGGGGATGGGGAAGTCAGGGGATGGGAGTTGGATGGGTTGGAAATTCTGAGGGGGCAATCAGGAGATGGATGTGGGGAGGGGCCAGGCTGTTTGGGGAGGCACAGCCTTCCCTACCCGGCCCTCTATACAGTTTCACAACCCCGATGTGGCCCTTGGGCCAAAAAGTTTGCCCACCTTTGTTCTAGTGGCTCAAAGAAGCTTTAACAGGCTGAAAAATCTGGACCTGAATCTCTCTCTCAAAATATGAACTGTAATGCTGACTTTTGTGTATTTAAAGACTAGTGTCTTCATGGAGAGAGACTTTTTTTGTAGGAAGCACAAAATAAACATAGCATCTGTAATATCACAAGAACCATTAACGTGGAAAGAAAATTACCCAGCCTTTAGTCATGTATAGCGGAGCTGGTCAAATTCTTTAAAGAAAGGAGTTGATGTCTTGCATAGAAAAGTTACTTTTTTGGTTTTCAATGAAATGTCAATTATTTGTTTAGAAAACCTCCACCTCTTCAAAAAAAAATTGTAAATTTTGTTTTGAAACTTAAATTGTAGGCAAAATGGCTTCTTTCCCTCTTAAAAATGGGGAGGAGTGGAAGGGTGGCCTTTCCTGTCAAAATAAAAAATGTGAAATTTCAAACACCGCAAAGATGTGTGTTTTCCATGAAACATATTTCTTGACAGCTCCTGTTTTCTAATGCACTAAATCCTAATAATCTGGTGACAAACTCTCCAGTTTTGCGCAGTTAGCATTTATTGAGGAGAATTTAAAATTGTTACTTCAGCTTATGCTTCTCTATAGATGCAAAATATAATGCACTTTAAATTTTTCTCCCTAAGATTGATCTTGTGTTTGCAAGGCTGGCTGTACAGACTATTTCTGATAACTTGGATCTTCGAGATGATTCGCGTCTAAGAAGCCTGGATATAAGATGTATACGAAGCTTAAATGGTAACTTGTGTTTTAATCTTAAGCCTGATAACTCTTTTATGTGGGATAAGAACATATTTTGTAAAACATTATGTTGAATTAGGAATAGACATGTATTTTGTTTACAGATTATCACCCTTTCCAAGTTTGTACAAACGAAGACATTACTCCTATTGAATAGATTCCTACTATTCTCCCGTATGCGTTATTGGATGAGATCTGAGATATTCAGATACCACAGTGATGGGAAGGTTAAACAAGTATGGATAGATCAAGGTTCTGTCAGTTATGGATATTAGACACTTTAATGAGTAGGAAAATGTCTGACCATACCTAACATTTTCCTGATCCTTTGTTCACTGTGCTTATGCCAGTTGGTTGCCTCTTCCACTACACAGGGAGCTGTATTCCAGGGCTGCTGTATATAAATAGCTAAAGCACTTAACCTGAGGCGATACCTATAAAAGTAAACTATTGCTATGAATTAAAGCAAAGGAAGTCTTCTGATACTTCGAGCTTAACCTCACTACTCAGCAATCCTGAGTTCTGTCTAATTGTGTATGACTGTTAAAACTGCCTGACTTGGCTCTCCGATCCCTCTTTCCCCATCCCCCACCCCCATCATCTCATGCAGTATGGCCTTTCACTTGTTAAGAATTGGTTGATTATAGCTGAAGCCTAAACTCTAAAAACCTGTGATATTCACAAGGTTTGTAGATGCATACTGGAGGCAACTAACATGTCCCGTAACAGTATTTACAGTAGTGAAATATGGATTTTGTTTATATAAGCAATTGTTTATACAATGCTTACTTTAGAAACTTTCACCAAAACAAAAAAGTGGTAAACTAGTAAAAACCTGAGATTTGCAATTTAAATCTCCCTTCCAGGTTGCAGAGTTACTGATGAAATTCTGCATTTAGTGCCACACAAGGAGAACTTCAGACTAACACTTAGAGCAATTAAACTGTGGGCAAAACGTGAGTAACGGAATCATTCTGGATCTCTACCCAGAAGCTTAATTATTCTTGAAAAGTTTATGAAAAGTCTAGATAACTAAAGGCTGAGAGTAACGTGTCTAACCACTTGAGGAATATTTCATGGGGTAACTCAAGAATCTTTTAAAATGCCAAACTTGCCATGTAGGTGATCATGAATAAGAACTGTGATCTTTATTTCAAAACTAAATTTTATTCAGACATGCCAAAGTAGAGAACACTCATAAATAGTGTATTGAATAGTAATGACGCTAGGTAAATGCTCATACATAAAAGGTGAGACAAATGTCTCCGTGGGGGTCAAAGTAGCTTAAATCATGTTCATATATGTGTCATGAGAACTGCTGAACACCACCTTTTCACACAATAACTCTCAACTTTTCATGTGCCTATTTGCACAATGGATTATACAAACGTAACGAATATTCTTCTTTGAGTCTCCTCTGTATGTTTTCAATCCTTCAATGTGCCGAGCAGTGCAATTTGGACAATGGAATTTTCTGGTAAGAGTGCTCTTTCAAGCACTTCCACACCCACTCTGCCCCTCGCCCTGGTGTTTGAGTCACATTCAGAGGCTTTGGCACCAAATTCTGCATCGGTCTCTTCCAATTGCATCAGACAGACAGATGTGCACTTCTCTGGACCTCTTAGATCCTCTAGTTTTTTTTACTGAGTGCCTTGGCGGTGGGTGGGAAGGAGGCTCTTTTTAAAAAAGATTAATCAAATAGTGTTAGGTTAGGTTTTAGGATAGTTGATATTTATCAGGACTTGGTACAGGTGTCCACAGCAGTTCTGAAGATAAAGAAACATGGCTTTAGAAGATGTCAGGCTGTGCAGTCAGACACCCTTACTAGATGTCTTAAATGCCTTGGGAAAGCCATTCACCTTTGCCTTGCACTGTTTATAATGCGTTCATTCCCCAGGCCAGAAAGAGACTAAACCGACTCCAAGACTTCTTATTGCAGGAGGCGTTGACTGCCAGACCTCTGGGATTGTAGGTGTTGAAGAGATTTGAAGGAAAGAATATAGAATAGGCTCAGACTACTTCTGCATCCAAGCAGACTACCATGTTAAAGGTGTTTGCCTCAACACCAAGCTCTGGTTCCAAATCAACGGAGCCATTGATACCCAAGACATCAAATCTGGTTCCAAAACACTCAAGCCCCTATGACATTCTCGGGGGCAATCCAGACCAGTGGGAGACTGTCAGCACTTAGGTGCCTCACAATGCTTTGCTGCTGTAGCTTTCACCGGGGCCACTCAGACTTCCACCACGCAGGTAAGACCCTGAGTATCTATGTATACTGAAGCTTGTCAGCTACACATCAGTAACAGTCTTGCTTCCACCAGCCTTGGTGGTCACTTTCAAAGTGACCCCAACACATTCCTACTCAAAGTCCCCCCACACAAATATGTGTGCTGTACTGTCCAGCCCTATCCTGGACAGTCCAGATAACCTAGAGGGGCAATGGATCCAATATTTCTACCCTAAATGGAGTTATCAGCGTCGTTAAAAATACTGGATTAATTTTGATTAAAGAATGAAGCAAGCTTATTTAACTACAAGGAGAGTACAAGCATAAGGCAGTAAAATCAGAAATGGTTACAAGAGAAACAGAGAAAATACTTCCTAGTACTAAAACTTAAACTAAACTCTGTTCAAGGTCTGTGCTGAACAGATCATGCACCCCCATGGACCAGCTGTGATGTAAGAAAAAATCTTAGGCACAGCAAAGAAGAGATGTTCCGCAACGTGCTGCAGAATGATGACACAGACCAGAACATGGAAAGCGTGCTGGAAAAACACAGGCAGGACAGAAAAGAGTGCTGCTTTTGCTAGGCAAGCGGCAGAGTGGATGATAAATTATGGAGGATCAGACAGAGATGCTGAAATCCTTGATGCAGCTGCAGACTGAGCAGATCTGAGTTCAAGTGCCTCTGCAGCAGATGCACAATTCTTCGCCAACTCCACCCCCCTCTATGCCCACACACTCCTTTTCACTCCACAGCACTTCTGAGTTTCCCCATCACTCCACCTCCTCTCACAGCTTGCACAATGATAGCTGGAGATAAACCCACTTGTGAGGTTTCACCCTTTTTAACAATAAATAAAGGCTAAGGTATTTAATGGTACAGCATTTTTATTCTGGTACAGAGTTTTTATTTTTATTCCAAAGCAGACATGTGATACTGCTCCTCATTGTCCAAGTGGTTCCTCAAGGCCTCTCTAATGTTAATAGCAGCCCTCTAGGCTCCTGACAGCCCTAGCATTTGGCTGTTCAAACTGTGCAGCCAAGCGCTCTGCCTCAGTGCTCCACACCTGAGCAAGCGTTTCACCTTTAGATTCACACAGGTTATGCAAAGTGCAGCCGTGCCTATGACCACGGGAATATTATCCTCGGTAATGTCTAGTCTGCCATTTAAACACCTCCAGCAAGTTTTCAAATGGCCAGAGGCACATTCGACTGCCATGCGGCATATGCTCAGCCTATTAAAAAGCTCCTTGCTGATGTCCAGGTGCCCTGTGTAAGGTTTCATGACCCAGGGCTGTAAGAGGCACCTCGTAAGGTGCTCCATGAGCACCCCCATAATGGTGAGTTTCGGGAGTGGAGGGAAGGCGGTTATGCATACAGACAAAAATGGTCACAGCTCACAGGGCAGCTTTGTAGGGGACTCCATTCTAAAATTATCTCTGTTTTTCACAGGTAGCCAACCTGCTGGCTTACATCTAGCTGATGAGGGTGACTAGGGAAACCAGGGCTCAGCTGCTGAATGTTTGTGGCTTTCACCCTGGTCTATATGCAGCTCAGCTATGTGTCACTTTGGTCCCAGCTCCAGTGATTGCTAAATGGCATGATACAGTTTCCTACAATGGGGGACCGAACAAGGCTGTAATCCCTTGGAATCTGTGGCAGAGGATTAACAATACCTCTTGCAAGCTTTCCAGAGCCTCTCTGGAGGATTCCCTGCAGGTCTCGATGTCCGTCAATACTCTGCTTGCCCATGCAGATTAGCTGCACAGGGCAATGTCCAGCTCACAGAAAACACTACCTGCCTCCCACTTTTCAGTTCCCTACATAAGCCACAGCAACGTACCCAGTGTCTCATCTGCTTCCTGCTCCCCGTTGAGCACTTCCGGAGTGGAGAAAAGTTCCTGGCTGCCTGCCCCACTGGGAGCACTACAGCCTCTTCCCACTGGACTTCGCATGCAGCTGAAAGAGCCCTGAGTCTGAAATTCTGAATGAAGAAGTATCCACGGGGCATTCAGCAGTGGAGGTGGAGTCACCACCAAGGATAGCATTCAGCTCCTTATAGAAGGGGCAGGTCTTGGGTGCATCACTAGAGTGATGGTTTGCCTCCTGCGCCTTGTGGTATGTCTGCCTCAGCTCCTTTATCTTTGCTCTGCACTGCTGCATGTCCCGATCACAACCCTTTTTGCACAAGCCTCAAGAAATTCACCCATATGTGTCCCAATTCCTATGGGTCACTCACAGCTGTGACCAAACAGACTCCTCTCCCCATATACTGATCAGCTCCAACAACTCAGCGGTGGTCCATGCGGGAGCACGTTTGGGGCAATAGCCAGCCATGCTCATCTGGAAAAGCTCTCTGGGAAGCCAGCAAACAGGAAATAAGATTTAAAAGTCCTGGTCTTACAAGGGGGAGAGGTGGGTTGACTGCAGGGCAGCGGAGTTCAAACCACTGACCAGAGTGGCAGCAGGGGGATTGTGGGGATACTTTCTAGAAGCCAATAAAATTGTTGGTGGGGGGGGGAGGACCAGTGGTGTCTACACTCCCTGTAGACAAAGGGAGGGGAGAAGACAAGTCTCTCATGGAGGTGGAAGTTTTTTGTCAGCAAAACTTGGGGGGGGGGGTTCAAAATAAGTGAGCTTGCAGTGTGTATGCTATTGCTGTTTTGATGCCAAAAGCCAGTTTTGGCAACAAAACTTGCAAGTATAGACAAGCCCCTGGTTAAATGTAGGCCTTGAGTACTGACCCTCATCTTACAATTTTCTGTAAAGGCAAGGAGGTACTCAAGCCTCACCCCAAATTTCTCCCAAAACTAATTGACTGGTTAGCATGAAAATCAATTTGTGTCTCTCTCCCCGTCCCCCCCGCAACCTCAAGTTAATGCAACCCAGATTCACTTATCTAGATTTTAAATTTCCTTATTTTACTGTCTAGACAGTACTGAGGAGTTTAGGGTTTTCCCAAAAACTGTTCACTTATTGTGTTGAAAACTGCAAATTCCTTACTTTTTCTGTGTTGACATTGTCTACATTGGTTAGAGTATTAAAATTGTAAGGAATCATCTCTCTGTCCAGCACTGGGTTTCAGAACGATCTCTACTAAAGCAGTTACTACCTCTATAGTGTCTTAAATATGATCCTCTTACTGAGATGTAAAGCTGCCACTTTGGGGTTCAATTCACACTTTCACTAAATTTTATACTTTTAGATTTATCTGGTAGATGTAATGCCAGTTTGGCAGAGCAATATTTCAGTCTCTAATTAGGACCTTGTGTCCCTCCATCCTTTGAATATTGGTTGTCAAACTAACTCGAGTGGTGATATGCAGAGGACCTTCAAAGAAGGAATGAAGGTAACCAGAGTTCTTCCAGATGGACTCTGCATATTCATGCTGTCTACCCCCTTCCCCTCTGTAGAGTCCTAATTAAGTAATACTACTGTACTCTGCACTAGCTGTTGGCGGGACTGAGCAAGTGCTCAACACCGTGCTCCTTTTCATTGCCACACCCTTACAACCTGCTTGAACACTGAGGGGATTAGGAGGAGGGGCATGTGGGCACTCACCAGTTGTACTACCAGAAAGTTCTATCAGATGGCACATCATGAAAGTGAATATGCAGAGTCAATTTCTGAGAAATTGAGTTACAAATGAGTAACAGTCATGCATAACAACAAAAAAAAGACACAAATAAGTGCCTTCAGGATAAATGTTATGGGAATTGAAATAAATTGTAACTTGGGGAGCAGTAAACTGGATGTGTGATAGATGACTCTAGTGACCTGAACAGACTTCTGACTTCTAAAAATAAGCCAGTTTGAGTCTGGCTAATGTTTAAATGGATGACTGTGAGAACTGTTACTGTTCTAGACTTGTTGCTGTTTTGTGATTTTTGTCTTGCCTATGGACAATGAAGTGTTCTGAGATCTGCTTTTGGTCTTTGAATGAAAGTTACAATCTCTAGCCTCTGATCTTGGTTAGTCTGAAATACAACAAGATTAGGATGGAAAAGTCCATGTGTAATCATGTGCACCAGACTCTGTTAACTTGAGAAACATCTTTGAGATAGTAAAGAATTGTGATCCGTCTTGATAGGCAGGATCTCTGATAGTGCTGATCCAAAACTGGCAAAGCTTTCACAAAATGTCATGAGAAAATTCTTACTAGCCCTCTGTCAAAATGGTGGCCACTCTAATCTCTGAGCAGGACCTGGATGGTACTGAAATTCTGTGAAGTCAGGTAGATAAGCTGCTGAATCTGGCTACAAATGGTTTCCGTTCTCCGGCATGGCTGGGATCTAAGCAAGGCTGCCCGGAAAATGCTGATGAAAATGCTTATTGACCAAAGCAGCTACAAATACACTCTCAACATTTTCATATGTGGATTTTGCTCAGTATCTTGTCTGTATTCTTTACATGATGTGGTTCAGGCCCATCAGCCCCCAAGTCTTGAAAAGGGAGCCTTTAAAATTTGCCTTCCCCCTCCAGCTACCAGAACAGTACAAGAATCAGTGCAAAAGGAACACAACCAAAGAGCGCTCTGGTTCTGCAAATTGGAAGTATGTATGGGGCCTTCAGCATATTTTACTGTGAGAAAAGGACAACTGGAATCTGTCTTTTTTGACCTGTATGTGGTTCTAAGTAGACGTAATATAACTAAGAATAAACTGTAAAGGTTGCATTGTAGCCAGTTTTGTTAAATCTTTCCTAGAGCTCTAAGTTTGGAAGAAAACATACTTGCACACTTTAAAAATAAAGGCTAACTTTAAAATGTATCTATTCTAGGACGTGGTATTTATTCCAATGTACTGGGATTTCTTGGTGGTGTTTCCTGGGCGATGCTGGTAGCAAGAACATGTCAGCTCTATCCAAATGCATTGGCATCTACTCTAGTTCACAAATTCTTCCTAATTTTTTCAAAATGGTAAGTTTAAACACTTCTCATAGCGCCAAAACCCTTCCACCAAATTTAGCTAAGCATTGTCTTGTCAGACTAGTTCTACACTTAATTAGACTTAAGCTAAATTGTCTTCATTTTGTGTAATTTTAAAGTAAAATTACTTTAAATGGACAAAACTATACATGGTAATCATTCTTTGGTCTCTTGTACAGGGAATGGCCAAATCCTGTATTGCTCAAACAACCTGAAGATAGCAATCTAAATTTGCCAGTCTGGGACCCTAGGGTAGGTAGATGATAGATTTTCTTACTTAATTTATAATCACTTTAAACACACTAATGGAACCATTCTAATGCCATAGGTAAACCCATCTGACAGATATCATCTAATGCCCATAATCACACCAGCCTATCCGCAACAGAACTCTACGTATAATGTGTCCACTTCAACACGAGCAGTGATGGTAGAGGAGTTCAAGCAAGGTAAAGCATTTCAAACATCTCCATATTTTTTACAGGATATAAAAAAGAGCCAAAGTAAATAGATGCCAAGTAAAAATTTGTTGAGTCTCTTCCCTTAGAAGAAAACACATTTATATCTTAAACAATTATATACTGTGAGGACCAATCCTGCACTAGCGGGAGGATGGAACAGATGAGCTAAGTCTCTTCTGCTTCTCACTTCTAGGAATCAGTTTGGACTAGCATGGTGATGCAGGGGATCAACTTTCCAAAGTGTATTGAGATTATGGTAGTAGGTGACCCAGTTCTGTGCAGTGGCAGGAATTCCCATTTGTTCTCTCCTTTAGTTAACAAGGCAGGATGATGATTCCTAGTTTTCATATAGCTTTTCTCATACATAGATCTTTGCATCCAAGATCTGGGTAGGAATTTAATGTGCCTACCTGGTCAGGTTAACTGTCTCCAAAAATAAAACATAGCAAACTTTTTAAACATAGGTCTTGCTGTCACAGATGAAATTCTCCAAGGAAAATCGGACTGGCCAAAACTCCTTGAACCACCAGCTTTTTTTCAAAAGTACAAGTATGTATGAATCCATTGTCTGTTTGAAATATTTTGAAATACAATGCAATCAGAATAGCAAAAAATTTATTCTGATTTAAAAAAATAAATAAATTTCCAGGTTAGTACAACTACCATAGTTTGCTGTTTGGCTATAGGGACTTTTTCTCCCATTGCTATTCTACTCAATTAATTAGAATGCAATACAGTAAAATGCAAACTACTCTTCAATATGAGAATCTGTAACTTTTATACTATGCAGAAATGTTTTCAGTATCTCTAAAAATGGATTGAAAATAGTTAGAAGAAAAGGGAATTGGAAGAGGCTTATTTCCATTTAGGCTGAAATAGCTGAACTATTACCCCAAATTGATCTTAAACATATGAAGAAGCATTACTTAATTCACTCTAAAGAACATAACTCCTAGTTTGTCTAGCCTTATGGTGTCAGGTAGAGTACAGGCACTACAGATGTAGCTACATGTGGCAGTGAAAGGCTCCGGCAGTGAGGAAGGGTTCTGGCAGTGGGGGACACTACGCAGATAAAATAGTAGTGTAGATGTGGGAAACACTGGGTGTGAGAGCCATATAGGGTGTATACCCTGGGGCTTCAGGTGTGTAGAATACTTACTCTGCTAAGCCATACCCATGCTAGCAGGGCATGCAGTGTCTGTACATATGTACAGATATATACGTTATGTCTCTACAGAGCACCGTAAGTGTGTAGATGTACTTCTAGACACACAGGTGCCTATCCCAAGGGAAGAAAGCATTGGTTGTACAGAACTAGAGGTTTTTTTAAGAGCCATCCTAGAAATAGTTAAAATATTCCATTGATTTGGAGAGATTAAACTTTCAAACTGCATTCATGTTTTAGGACTGCTCCTTCATTAGAATATAGTACAATGCTAGATGATGGGTGGTTAAGCAGCAGGGTATAATAATACATTAATGAACTAATACAAGAGTAAATTGCATGTGTATGTTTTGGGTTCAGTGGAATGGGATCTGTGTTGTAGTTACACAACTACCCAGTGTATATTTATTCTTCATAGTTCTGGGAAACTATGATCCATGAATTCTTGCATGTCAAGAAGTCTTGGAATTGTTTCAGTGAGTTTTCTATTCTGAGTTTGACAACGAAGCTCTCTGATCCCAGAGAGGGGCTAAATATGTTAATATTTTTTCAGGCATTATATTGTTTTGACTGCTAGTGCCTCTACTGAAGAGCATCATTTAGAATGGTAAGTCCATTCTTAAATATGGGGTTATTCTTTTTCATTTGAAACATGTTTCAAAGTTGGATTTTCTTCATGTATTGGGGGAAATGGTAGAACACTAAACTCTCCTTTGTTTAAAAATATGCAGCGTGGAATTAACTACTATAGTGTATTTGAACACACAGGTATGGATGCTAAATGTGAGAAAAACTTTCTATATTTCTCTTGGAAAAGGTAGATAAGTGTTAACCTCCAACCTTCTGGGGTGGTTTCTCAAAACACCACAAGCAGTGATGAGCCCTAGTAAGATGAAGCAATATCTGCAATTTACTTGCTGCCTGACTGGCAGTATATAAGAGGAAGACGTGCTATCTGCACCAGGTAACTTGCAATTAAAACACACAGTTGAGAGCAATAATGCATCAAGTGACCAATTTAATCATAAAACTAACCATTTTAATATAGGTGGTGGTGATAAATTTTGGCTGATCAATATTGGTGGCCTGTGCAGAAGTTTGATTAACGAGGGATTTGAAAGATGCTAAAGGATTGAGACATAAGCGATGTGTGAAAACATACACGGAAAAATGGTCTTGAGTATTTTTCTGTTCTTGTTTTTGGCCCTGGGCAAACCTTGCTCCTGTCTAAAAAGCTCCATTGGTATGGTGACTCTGAAACAAGTGGGGAGTGTTTGGTGGTGTAGTCCTCTTACCTTATGCAGCCGTGTGGTCACTGCTATGAAATTAGCTCTTCAATTCATATCTTTCCAAATGCAAGTTTTCTTTTTATTACTTTCTTCTGAATTGTAAGTGTATGTGGGGTTTACAAGTAAGCTTCAGTTTCAAAAATATTTTTTTCAGTAGTTATGGTATCAACGTATTACATAATTTATTCTTATAGGGACTGGCGTTTCAATAATAAACGATTTCTCTGAGATCTAGATGTGGGATCACACTTCTGAGACTGAGAATTTAAACACTGATATGATAGACTTTTTCCTATATTACCCATTAGCCAACAGCATTGCCATCAGATCAAGCTCCGTTCTAGTCAGGGCTAAAAGCAGTCAGGATTCAAAAATAGTTGTGTAGCCATACAATTTTAATAGGCTGCAGAACGCTAGCAGCTTTAAACTAATCTGCAGGACTCATAAGAATACTATATCAGAATAGTAATTCAAGAAAAAGATTGGTTGGCACCACCTGCTGTATTGTAACCTATTTCTATTTGTTCTAATGAAGTGTGGTTATAATAGTTCATTTACCTTATGTGTAGCAATACTAGGTAATAGGAGGATACTTTGAAATATGTACCTATTTGTTCTGTAACTGCACTGAGCAAATTTGGATTGTAAATCAAACAATACCATATTTAATACCAATTATTTTGAGGCCAAAACTGTGTATTATATCAATAACCTATGTTAAGCATTAGTATTTTGTTTCTGAAATGAAGTGCTTTCCTGTGTTAAGGCTGCATATAACAGTTAATGGGGGCACCCTGCTAGAAACTCCATAGTTAGGATTCTGTTTTAAAATGGAGCATAAATCTCTTACTGCTCTAAAAAAGTGGCTTTTTGATGCAAAACTGATTTTTAGGCCCTTTGATTTTTCTGTGCAGCCTTGACTTTTTCTCATTTCAATATGAAGGATTTGAAATTTGGCTCTCGTTTTCCTTGGCAGTCTGACCATTCACCTTTCTTTTTATAAAATGTATGTATGTTCATGCGCACATGCACAGCAAAACAATACAGTATGTACCACCATTCATTCACTCACGGACGCTGCTCCCCTCAAGCCTTCCCTTCACACACTCCTCTACCAAATGACCTTGTCCTAGTGGTGTTAGTTGTGATGCACTGGAAAGGGGAGGAATAACTCTGAAGTGATGAAAGGCTGGCATCTGTAGGTGATAGAGTTCAGTTTCTAGTGTAAGTAGTTGTGATAATAAGGTGTCTGGGTGTAAAAGAGGACATGTACTGTTGAGTTGGCTTATCCATTTCTGTTTTTGTGGATTTGAGTCAAGTCTGAGTGTAACAACCCTAACTGTTGCACATTTTGTGCGTGTACTAATACAGGCAGGAGTAACCTACAGCATGCTATATAAATGCAGTTAACATATGCTTGTCGCAATTTCAATAAAATATTTAACTGAACTAATAGTTGTCACAGGTGGCTACTCAAGAGCAAAATCTATCTGTAAAACATGGCTGTTCTGAGGATATTCCTTGTGTTGATTAACAATATAACTGATTTTTCATAATGAACCAAAAATATAGTGAAACAATGTTCAAGCCCAAATAACCAAACGTAACCAAAATTTATAGCCTATAAACAAAAAATGCAATACAAAAAGGAGACCTACATACTCACCTTTAAGGAAGCAATTCTTACCTTGCAGCATGTTCACCTTATGCAATAAGTGCATGTTGAAGAGGCACCTCCGAAATTACCTCCATTTATATCATGATTGTTTACAAGTTTTAAAAGCACTTTATATGTTCCCTACAATCCAGCCCACCAATTACAGAACAGCATGTTAAGGACCTTTTCGTTATCTCTGTTCTGGAAACCACATTCCAAACCAGTTGGACTTAGAACAGGTTGGGATTTAGCTCTAGGACACACCATTTGCGTATTTTGGCTTTGACAGGCTTCTTTATTTTCTAATGCCAAAGCTGACTTCAGCTTTGCGGTGTTCTGATACTTGATGTGGGTGAACACAATCGTGGGAAGAGTAATACATCCAATTAACATAATTTCCCTATACTTATACATATTCTATTAACACTGTGTACATAATACCAATTAATGTAGTGTATACTATGCCTAACCTACATGTATTGGCTAACAACTGTTACTGTATATGTAAGGAGTTTCTTTTGACATGATCTATGTACCTTTTTAATTATAGCATGACTGATATCTAATTGTTACAGTTCTAATGCATAATGAAACAATTATTAGTGTAAAATAACAAATTCTAAGGAACAAGGAAATACATAAATTTTTAAAAAATTTATGTATGTAATAAAGCAACATAAGGACAAGAAAAAGACCAAACTTGTCCTTAACATTTCTTTGCCTGATACCATGAATTTAATTCAGTTTGTGACTTTTAAAACTTACTTGTTCATCCAATAGTTGTGCTAAAGTACTGAAGAGAAAGGGGAAAATAGTCAGTTTGTCATTTGACATCACTTTCTGTACAGTCTTTCTTCCTTTTGATTGTTTGTTTTCTACACTGCCATAAGTGTGTTTAAATTTTATTTTCCTAGTTAAACAATTTTTAGGTAGATTCAGGGGTCAATACAGTACCTGAATTCTTTGAAATTTATGGAGTTGACTTGAAATTTAATTTTTTTTAAACGGACTTCATGTTAACAGTATTCCTTTAAATAATTGAGGAAAACACACTACTGTTCAGGTCTTCAACATAATGTTAAGTATGTTCTAGAATAACTTGGGTTATTCTTCCCTTATCCTCCTTACAGACTTTCTTCTTGGTTTGGAGAGGAAGGTACTCTCTCTACACTTCCACAAGGATGGACAGCTAGAGCTAATTGGGGAAAATGCCAACAAAACAGTTCATTGGCAAAATCTAAACATTTTGGTTAGATTTAGGCAAGGTTGTGATAGGACCCAAGAGAGGCTCCGACAGAACCCAAATACACCACTCCTTTCCCTTTTACAGGGAATTGTGCATTTTTACTGACTTTCCAAATCAGAACAAGATCAAATTTCAGAATGTCTAAATTATCTAGAAACAGAACTAGCTTTCTCTACTTAGCTCTAGCAAGAACTCTGCTCTTCCAGCTAAAAAGTTCTGAAGTGCAGTTCTCAAAACACAATCCTCCCATGATATATCAAGCTACAAACTAAAGTACCTCTCCAAGCATAGTTTGCTTCAGACTGACTTTTCTGCCTACCTACAATCAAACCAACCAATGTTAAAACTTGCAATCTAGTATTTTGATCCTACAACCCCTTGATGACTAGAATGGTAAGGGCTGTATTTTAACTCCTTTAGAGGATAATGGTTATCATGAACTTGTCCAAGGTTTTCAACTGTGTAAGACAATATTTACTGTCTGAAGGGAACTTTCTCTAGTCCTAATTAAAGTGAACATACATTTTGAGAAGCGACAGAGTCCTGTGGCACCTTAAAGACTAACAAAAGTATTGAAGAATAAGCTTTTGTGGGCTAGTTAATACCTACTTAGTCTGATGAAGTGGATATTAATTAGCCCGCGAAAGCTTATGCTTCAATATTTGTTAGTTTTTAAGGTGCCACAGGACTTAGTCTGGATTTGCAGAAGCAACAAACACGGCTACCTCTCTGATTCTATACATTTTGAGAGATCAAGCCTTGAGTTACTGTATTTAAATTCCACTGAGCTACCTGTCATGTTGAGTTGATTGGACTGATGTCTTACACTTTTTAAATTCTAACTGGTAGTTCAAACTATTGTATCGTGCCTGATTCAGTAAAACCAAACTAACCTAACATGGTGTGTTTTTTATTAGGGTTGGTCTAGTTGAATCTAAAATTCGGGTACTTGTTGGGAACTTGGAGAGGAATGAATTTATAAACCTTGCACATGTTAATCCTCAGTCTTTCCCCAGCAACAAGGAATATTGCAAAGAGTAAGTTGTTTCCTTTTCTTTTTTTTTAGTTTAAGAACGTGGTAGTTAAGTCCCTGTTAAAATTAAATTGAAATCTGCTAGTCTTCAGTCATTCTAGATACCTCCATATGCATTCTTTCAAGATATTTCAAGCTAATCAAACATTGCTTCACAGCAATGTATCATTGCTTCACAGCTGTGTATCTTCAAGAAAAGGCAATCTGAACATGTCATAACATTAAAGAATGAGTGAAATATTATACATCTTGCTAGTATACCAAAACACCTAAGTACTAAAGTACAAATTAAATCTGAAACTCTATTAATGAACAGTTAAATGATAGAGATTTTTATTTAATCCACTTCCTGAAGTTAAATAGGGAACATCCAAATAGAACTGACATTCTCACACAAATGAGATACGCAAATGAGACATTGACACAAAATAATTTTTGTTTTTGTTTTAAGGAGTAACTATGTATCAATGTGGTTCCTCGGATTAATTTTTAGGAAAATGGAGAATGCAGAAAGTGTTAACATTGACTTAACATACGATATACAATCATTCACAGATACAGGTAAGTTTATATTTCACTTTAGTCTTTGTATAGCTTTTAATTTGACACTTCCAAGATTGTCTAAATAGCTAATATAATCAAAAAACTCTTCCCAAACTCTGCTTCCTCCAGGGTAGTTATGGTGAAGGTCTAAGCGCAGAGCATGTGGAGGCTTAATTTTAAAATAGTAAACTAACTATTTTGACCACACAAACAAATACTATCTTGAATGTGTACCTGCTGTAGCCATACAATAAATGAGGAGGAGTCAGATATACAAACCATATGAGGATCATGGTGAAAACTCTGAGTTGAAACACACTCTAATTTCTTACCCTAATGCAGAGGTGGGCAAACTACGACCCATGGGCCACATCCAGCCCGAGGGACCATCCTACCTGGCCCTTGAGCTCCCAGCCCCTCCTCTGCTGTCCCCCTTCCCCTGCAGCCTCATCTTACTGTGCAACCAGCACTCTGGGCCGTGGGGCTGTGAGCTCCTACCGGGCAGTGCAGTGGCATGGCTAATTTCAGCAGCTTCTCCTCACTGGCTTATGATGAAAAGTGCTCAATAGGCTGTGACTTTGTCTCTAGACAGAGAAGGGCTACATGGAGGATCACAGTGAGCCTCTGAGGCTAGTGAAAATCTGCCAGGAAATGCAGGATCCATGAAGATAAAGACAGAGCTTTGTCACTTTATATATATAATATAAATATAAATATTTTATATTTTAATGGCAGAAAAATCAGTAACACCAGAGCTACCTGTAAAACAATTAAAATACACATTCTGTCCATGTAGCACAGTGGGTGATGAGGGAAGAGCTAAAACTCAAGCAGCACAGGTAGATGTGTGAACCTCTTCCCTGTCATAATGGCACAGCTGGCTCAATGAAGTTAACTATGCACTTGCTAGGCTAAAGGCCACAACACTGGTGCCAGCGATTTGAAAGCAATGCCTGTGAAGGCATCATATGTATGGAAGGCAAAAAGGGGCATGAAGTTTGGGAACCCATACTAAAAACCATGAGAACAGTCTTGGTGTATGCAATTTGTAATAAGAGTTAACAGCAACTATGAACTTAGAACCCAAAATTTTTACACTATTGATAGTTCAGAACTAACTCTCATTTGAGTCTGAAAACTAGATTGAACATCATAAAACACATTTGTCATGGACACTTTTACATTGGTAAAGACATGAATACTCTTATCCAGATTTGAGTACAGGGTTATTCTAATGTTATGAGCATGCAACCTTTATTACTAGCTACCTTGAGCATTAGGTTATCAACTCTTCCCTTCCCTCTTATTTGTGATGTGTTTGAACCACTGAAGTGTAGATCTAAAGGGACAATGTTAAATTAATTTAATCCCATGATATTTTATTTAGTATTGTTACAAGTAATTCCCAAGGCTACTATAATTGAAAAATAAGAGGTTGTTTTTTTTGTTTCGTTTGATCATTTGACAGCACTTTGTATATATGCAGCAATATGGTTCTTTGGCTTAGTTTCTCAGTTTGTTGTTGGAGCTATGGTGAACTTATTGCCTTGAGTGCAGGGGACTGGACTAGATGACCTCTTGAGGTCCCTTCCAGTTCTATGATTCTATCTGAAAAGTTCAGTCAAATTCCACATGGGCATCTGATGGGTAGTGAAAAAGTGCTTGTTAGACTTCAGTTGTGAGTGAGGTAGCAGTGGTGATTGGGGACTTCTAACAGTCCCTCAGAACAAGAGTCATGGAGGGCTAAAGCAGTTGAGAAGCCTGCAGAAATCTGGCATACAAATGTGTAAGCATTTGAAAATCTTAGTATGGAAGCCCAGTATGCTAGTTTGTTAGACTTAGGAGTGGACTGCCTGATACTTGCACAAAGTTTTTTGCGGTGTATGTATTTATTTGAATGCCAACTGTCGTCTTTAACCTTTAAAACTTTAACAGTGCACTGATGTATTTTTTCTTGCATTTAAGTTGTTACAATGATCGGCCCATATCAATGCATTTATGGATGGTACCTATGCGTAGGTGCCAATTCCCCTCTGCCCGGTGGGTGCTTGATCTCCTCCTCTTCTTCTCAAAGCCCCGGCCCGGCCCTGCCTCTTTTCCCCACCCCCGTCCCGCATCGTCCTTGCCCTGCCCCCATTCCACCTCTTCCCCCAAATCCCTGCCCCTGCCCTGCCTCTTTGCTGCCGCCTCCTCCCCTGAGCACACATCCCTGCTCCGCTCCTCTCCCTCCCTCCCAGAAAGTCCTAAGAGCTGCCAAACAGCTGTTAGGTGGCAGGGAGGCAGGAAGTACTGGGAGGATTGGGGATGCGCTATGGTCGGGGGGATGGGTAGAAGGAGGCGAGGACCAGGGGAGCTTGGCTGCCAGTTGGTGCAGAGCACCCAGTTGCCACCTATGCCATATGGATATTTTTATATGTGGATCTATGGCTCAGATTGTTACCAGACACCTCTGAAGTCATTTAGACAAATGTTAGGCCTTGCTAAACAAATTGTACCATTTCAACTATAAGCAGTATAGTTATGATCCAGCTTATTCCTTGCTTGAGGCTCAGGCTTTCCTAATCAGATTGGCAGTGGGTAGGGGAGATATCTAAACACAAGGTTTCTGTAAGCCCTTAGTTTTTTCTATTGATTTCAAATCAATATAGCTAAATTCATGCAGCCAACTAGCATGGATGCAGTTGTATTCATGAAAAGGGGCTTATGCTGGTAAATAAGCTATACATAAAAGTACCAATGTTAACACCTTTATATTAATAGTGCGTAGTTAAATTGGTAGATGAATGTTGCATAGACAAATCCTTAGGGACTCAAGTTCCACTGATTTAGATTTAAATAGTTTTGAGTGGAGCAGGGTGACAGATCAATGGAAGCCCAGAATCTTTTAACTAATTCTAATATCCCCCAGGCTCTTGGCAGCCTACTGAACAACTAACTTAAACTTAAATTGCGACACATCAGTTAAATGCACAACATAAAATCCAATAAGTAAACCCTTAAGACGGAATATTCACAAATGCGATGCCCAGTATTTAAGTTCAAATCAGTAATTGGTTTATAGGGGATGGAAACTGAAGATGGTCTATTAAAGGGACACCATCAAAAAAAGTGCCTAATTTTAACTCATTATCACTCCTATTTTGTCTCTACCTCTGCTTTGCCTGTCTGCTGAATTTGTGGGCAATCATGCTAGTGAAACAAAATAAACGGCATCAAGCTTTTTTGACTGCATCTTTAGATTAAAGTATTTAAACAGCTGAGTTATTTGATCTGCAAATTATATGTATTTGAATCCATCAGTTACCCAACACTGTTTGCAGAGGCTAAAGTTAACTGAACTTTCTCAGTCCAGTGAATCAGAGGGAATTAAATTTAAGATTATTTTAAAAAACCATATTCGTCTTACACTCCACCATTGTTTGCAATTTTTTTTTAAGCAGCACAGATGCCTGTAATCAGTTGTTTTAAAGAGGTAACCTTAAACAAGTTAAGGATGGTGACAGACTGCAAACATCAAATGGACCAGATTGGTTATGAAATATAAAGTAAAATGAGCTTCCCAGCATACAGTTCTTCCATTTTTATTAACTGGCATGAATATGGAAACTCTCCTGGTAATCTTCTGTTATAGCGTTAGTTTAAATGAGCTTCAACGTATTATTGGCAATATTCCAATATGATCGGTGTAAAAACACTTAATGAAGGCCTGTTGGCTTCTTCATTCAGAAACATAAGTTTACAAAAATATAATTTAAGTTGAAGGAATTGGAATCTACATGTATTGTGGCTTTAAATTGGGTAATTGCATATTACAGTTCATAGGCAGGCAAATAACATCAATATGCTAAAAGAAGGCATGAAGATTGAAGCAACTCATGTGAAGAAAAAGCAACTGCATTATTATTTGCCTGCTGAAATTTTACAGAAAAGAAAGAAGGTACGATTATGTTTTGATCCTTCACATAATATTTGCGTATGTGCATATCTTTTTTTTTTTTAAGAGTATATCTTGTAACCTTTATTTTCAGCAAAGCATACCAGACATTGGTGGAAACATTCAATCCAAAAGGACTTCAATGGATGTAAGCTCCTTGGATTGTTCCACGAACACAGACACAGAAACACGTTATAGCTCCCCTTCTTTGTTAAACAGGATCTCTAAATTGGACAACTCTCAGATAGAAACAGAAAGGTTAGTAGTTTGGAAGCTTGTTCCAGTATGCCTTGTAGCAATGTGAAGTGCTTGCAAACAGTAACTTTGACTTTTAATATGGACAAGCTTATTTGGCAGTTCTTATTTATTTCAGTCTTTATATAAATTGCTGTGGCATGTATACTAAATTATTTTTTAAAAAATTAAGTTTACTCTTGGTTTTGCAAAATAAACATATGGAATAATTGTACAGTCTTGCATATCTACAAACTTTTGAAGGATATTGACCATGAATAAATAGAAATGGCAGCAAAAGGGACTTTATGACAGAAATCAACTGTCTTCAATAAACAGTATGTGCATTTTCTTAGGCCAATGGATAATTCAAGGAGAGAGACTAGCTTTGTAACCTAAAATATGTGTAAGAGCATATACAATATTTATTTAACAGGAACACTGTACTTCAGAGAACCAGTGCTATTGCCAGTAGAGAGAAGCCATTGAATGTCACTATGCCATCTGTACCTGTTAAAGGACTGTCCATTCCAGTTATTGGTTCAAGTATGTATCCAAATACAGTGAGAAAATGTAACCCTTAACTCTACATAGCTACATGTTAAAGGCTGTTTTCTTTGTGCAGAGACAGAGATTGCAGGTGCAAGAAAAGCAGTGCTACCTCCAACTGGATGCACCATACCTACAGTAATAGGACGAAATGTGATTTCCCGACTTATTACACCACCACCTGCACAGGGACAACAGTTCCTAAATGGAATTTCAACTATAAACTCTAAAAATGCTGCACCTAAAAGACCTCATTCACCTTCCTCAGAAGAATGCACTAAAAGACTTAAAGATATAGAAAAGGTAAAAACACATTTCAGTATGGAATCAAAGGGAAAAAGAGTTGGAGAGATTGAAGTTATAACATTACCTGCAATTTTTAATACTGTCCTTTAAAAAGAAAATACTGGCTGTCAGAATTAGCCTAGAGCTTAATGTTCAAAGTTCGTGTATGTAGAATGCACTCTTCAGATCTGACACGAGTTTCATTCCAACAACCCTGTGACTAAATTCTAAACTTCAGTTATAGACTCTTGGAAACTTTGAAGCAATTGCTATACCACACCTGCCACTAGATACTCTAGGAAGAGAGAAACTGTCTCACGGGAACATCATCTAATCTGAAGCTCAAACATTTAAAAATAACCTAGAAAGGATTTTTTTAAAAGCTAGGCTTGTGCCCTTTATTTGTTCCTTAGTGATTTATAAAGAGGGCCCAAAAGTTCCTACTGTTATGCTTGCTTTAACCATAGAAATATCAATACTGTTAATTCTGGGCTATCTTCTTTTTGCTGAATGACCCAGATGCATATTGTTTGTGCCTTTCATTGTGGGGTGGTATTGAAATCTTTAGCAAAGCTGCCTTTCTCCAAAATGTTCATTGGTCATTGAAGCTTGACTAAAGAGTCTACATTTCTTCTTTTGAGTCATGGTCTCTATTGTATTCCACCGTGAATTATGGATGTGCATCATGCATCTGGAGCTGGAGAATTTGAAAGTAGTGTCCGTTTGGTCCACACATGCACTCTGACTCACCTGGGCCTCTGACTGAGGGGATAGACAGCAGGACAGACTGATCACCTCTCCAATTTCTCCTCACTGCTGCATGGTTCAAGTTGGAATCTTCAATGTCCACAGCTTTGGCTACATCCTGCAAAATAAGAATTACCTAGTTTCTAAACAGTGTTAACAGTTCAGTGGTTTATAGATCAGTTTCCTGGGTAAAATCACCCTGTCTAGGTATAGAACTATGCCCAGGACTCCAGCCATCAAACAGCATGCTTCTTTCCCGCTATCCTTCTCGGTCAGAGATGACCACCTGAGTCTGTACTGCCTTGGGAAAGCCCACACCACACTATCTGCCAATTGTTCCCTAGCCATACCTGAGAAAAGCAGGAACTTTGGCTCCACAAATACCTTTATGGAGAAGGCCATGAGGCCCCAGTGAGATTCACCTCTGAGGGAATTGACCATGGCAAGGCGTTTGTCACCCATCCCATACCCAGAACACATCTTCCCTCCAATAGCGCTGACAGTACCACCACTGGAACCGGAATCAGATGTCTCTTCTTCAGGAGATTCCAAATCACCCCATGAACTTCTCTTCCCCTACCCTATGTGTTTTGCACCACCTAAGAGACCTGCACTAGTTTGGGACCAACCTCTTCCTCCTCTAACTTGGAGCCACTGGTACCCCATACCCTGGGGACTCCCATGACCACCTATTGACCCTTCCTACTGGGAGCCTTGAGACCAATAGTCCCATGCACAGTCTATCCGATCTGCCAGAGAGTCACTCCTTGCCTCCTCTCTAAGAGGACACTTGGATATGCCCCTGGATCTAGCATAGGAGGAGGATGAACATTATGCTATGGATCAGGTGGTTCCACTGGAACCAGTAAGATTGCCATCTTCATCCCTGGACAAAGTGGGGACTCCTATGTCGTCTTCTACCTCTTTTTCCCAATGACTTCAGGAAGTTCCAAGATCATTTTTACAGAATTGCTGGAGAGTTGGATTCCTCTCCAGGAGGTCCAGGACTCTCAGTACAAACTCTTAAGCATCCTCCATGCATCCATACCCAACACACTGGCTCTTTGTGCTAATGAAGCCATACTGGAGCCATTTAGAACAGTTTGGTGCTCCTCTGCCACCTGTGCTCCTACCCCCAAAAAGAGCAGAAAGCATTATTACATGCCAAATGAAGGCACAGAATCTACTTTCTCACCCCACTCCCAACTCTGTGGTGGTTCATCCTGCTCCTGAAAGAGCTAGACCGCCACATCCCTGGTCTGTTCCTGCTGATAGAGAGCAAATGCCTACATCTGCTGGGGAAGAAAGGTCCATCTCATCATCCAGCCTCTAGTTCAGGATAGCCAATTCCCAGGTACTAATGGCTCCATACAATTTCCTGACCTATGCCAAGTTTGCGGAGTTTACTGACCACCTTCCGCAGTAGGACAGAACTTATTTTCAAGCTCTGATAGATGAAGGCAAACTGATAGCCAGGACCACTCTCCAATCTGTAGCTGATTACGCTGATACTTCCTCTAGACTAGAGCTATGGCTACTTCCATCATGAGCAGGGAGTCATGGCTCCATGTGTCACGGTTCCCTACGGAAGTCCAAAATAACACTGAGGACTTGAATTAATCACTCCTCTTTAACCAGAAAAGAGATGAGTCCCTCCATACCCTGAAGGACTCCAGGGCTACCCTCTGTTTGCTGGGGATATACACACCTGCTTCTAGGAGGAAGTTTCACTGCATATCTGTCACATCTAGGCATATGGTTCAGCTGTTTTTTCCATCAGAGGCCTTATGAACCATGTAAGAGAGGGTTCCAAAGCATCCCTACCTCCTTGAAAACCCCTGCCCGCCCTTTAGAAGCCATTCTCCTGAAAGTATTCTCAAACAGAGGAACTCCTTGCTGCAGCAAGGAGCAGTAGAACTTGTCCCTCCTCAATACCAAGGGACAGACTTTAACTTGTCTGAGTTCCTGATACTCAAAAGGAAGGTTGGTTGGAGACCACTCCTGTACTTCCTCCTTCTCAACCACTTTATTTGCAAACTAGGATTTTGCATGGTCATGTTGGCAGCTATAATTCCATCTTTAGAAAAGGGCATGTGATTTATGGTATTCAATCTGAAAGACACTTCCTTTGTTTGAGTAGTAGCCATGTTAGTCTGTATCTGCAAAAAGAATGAGGAGTACTTGTGGCACCTTAGAGACTAACAAATTTATTTGGGCATAAGCTTTCTTGGGCTAGAACCCCCTTCATCAGATGCATAGAGTGGAGCAAAGAGTAGGAAGATAGTCTGTGTAGAGAACATGAAAAGGTGGAGATGGTTGCCATACCGACTTTGTGGCTAAACAATTAAGGTGAGCTATTATAATCAGGATGATCTTTCTCCTGATAACTACAAAAGTGTTTTTCTATTTCAAACAGTTCACAAGAAAGTGTGAGTAATAATGGGGAGAGGGAGGAAATTAGCATGGGGAAAAAGTTTGTTTGTGTAATGACCCATCCACTCCCAGTTTTATTCAAGCCTTATTTAATGGTATCCCATTTGCAAATTAATTCCAGTTCATCAGTTTCTCTCTGGAGTCTGTTTTTGAAGTTGTTTTGTTGCAGAATTGCCACTTTTAAGTCTGTTACTAAATGACCAGAAAGATTGGACTGTTCTACTACTGATTTTTTAATAATATGATTTCTGATGTCAGATTTGTGTCCATTTATTCTTTTGCGTAGAGACTGTACGGTTTGGCCAATATACATGGCAGAAGGGCATTGCTGGCACATAATGGCGCATATCATATTGGTAGACATGCAGGTGAATGAGCCTATGATGGCATGGCTAATGTGATTAGGTCCTATAATGGTATCACTAGAATAGGTATGTAGACAGAGTTGGTATCGGGCTTTGTTGCAAGGATAGGTTCCTGGGTTAGTGTGTTTGTTGTGTGCTGTTTGGTTGCTGGTGAGTATTTGCTTCAGGTTCGGGGGCTGTCTGTAAGCAAGGACTGGTCTGTCTGCCAAGATTTGTGAGAGTGAGGGATGGTCCTTCAGGATAGATTGTAGACCTTTGGTGTGCTGGAGAGATTTTCGTTGAGGCTGAAGGTGATGGCTAGTGGCATTCTGTTACTTTCTTTGTTGGGCCTGTCCTGTAGTAGGTGACTCTTGGATACTCTTCTGGCTCTGTCAATCTGTTTCTTCATTTCAGCAGGTGGGTATTGTAGTTTAAGAATGCTTGATAGAGATCTTGTAGATATTTGTCTCTGTCTGAGGGATTGGAGCAAGTGTGGTTGTATTTTAGAGCTTGACTGTAGACAGTGGATTGTGTGGTGTGTTCTGGATGGAAGCTGGAGGCATGTAGGTAAGTATAGCGGTTAGTAGGTGTTTGTGACCATGCTTATTGGCACTGTAGTGTCCAGGAAGTGGATTGCTTGTGTGGATTGGTCCAGGCTAAGGTTGATGGTGGGATGGAAGTTGTTGAAATCATGAACTTCCTCAAGGGCTTCTTTTCCATGGGTCCAGATGATGATGATGTCATCAATGTAGCGCAAGTAGAGATGGAGCGTTAGGGGATGAGAGTTAAAGTGCTGTTCTAAGTCAGCCATAAAAATGTTGACATACTGTGGGGCCATGCAAGTACCCATAGCAGTGCCGCTGACTTGAAGGAATATATTGTCCCAAAATGTGAAATAGTTGTGGATGAGGACAAAGTCACAAAGTTCAGCCACCAGGTTTGCCGTGACATGATCGGGAATACTGTTCCTGATGGCTTGTAGTTCATGTTTGTGTGGAACGTTGGTGTAAAGGACTTCTATATCCGTAGTGGCCAGGATGGTGTTTTCTGGAAGATCACCAATGGACTGTAGTTTCCTCAGGAAGTCAGTGGTGTCTTGAAGATAGCTGGGCGTGCTGGTAGCATAGGGTCTGAGGAGAGTGTGTACATAGCCAGATAATCATGCTGTTAGGGTACCAATGCCTAAGATGATGGGGACTCCAGGATTTCCAGCTTTATGGATCTTGGGTAGCAAATAGAATTCTCCTGGTCAGAGTTCTAGGGGTGTCTCTGTGCAGATTTGTTCCTGGACTTTCTCAGGGAGTTCCTTGCACAGATGGTGTAGTTTCTTTTGGTAATCCTCGGTGGGATCAGAGGGTAATGGCCTGTAGAATGTGGTGTTAGAGAGCTGCCTAGCAGCCTCTTGTTCATATTCCATTCACTCCACCCACAAATGCTTCCTCAGATTCCTAGTGGACTCTATCCATTTTCAGTACAGAGTACTCCCCTGTGGAATAGTGACTGCCCACAGATATTCTATGTAGTAGCAGCCCATGTCAGAAATTGGTCTCATTGTCTCCCAGTATTTTGATGACTGGCTCATTGTTATCAAGTCCCGCAGGGAAACCTGTGTCAACTTCCATGATGCTACACCTGCTATCCTCACTGGGAGTCAGTGTAAACACTGATAAAGCTGTTCTCAGCCCCACACAGTCTCTGCATTTCATCTGGGCAAGTTTGATTTGTGCTACAGCAAGAAAATACCTGCAGGACAGGTTCCAGACAATGAACAATGTTATAGCCTACATCACAAACAAGTCTTGAGTACTGGTCAAGTCATGTCTCTCTACTAGGTCATATGGTCTCATGCAACTATAGCACTCCACTTCCGTTTCCTTCAAATGTGGCAGTCGGTGTACTCCCAAAATGTCAGTCAGTGAACCCCATGGTGATGGTTCTGGCCAGTGTCTTCCCTGCTATGGTGGACAAATCCAAATCCTTGTCAGGTATGCATGGGCTCCTCTTTCTCCCTTCCTCTCCAAACAGGACCATTACTACAGATGCATCGCTGTTGGGTTGGAGAGCTAACATAAACAACCACACAACTCAAGGTACCTGTAGATCTCGAGAATCCAGGATGTGCATCAATATACTGGAGTTGCGAAGAGCCTGAAAGGCATGAGTGTCCTTTCTTCCATTCATCCACACTCACCAGGTCCTTATAATATCAGACAACATTACAACTGTCTTCTTTATCAACAAGCAATGAGGAGTGAGGTCCACCTCCTTGTGTGCAGAAGCAGTCAGCATCTGGAACTGGTGTATCACCAATCAAATCATCCTGTCAGCATTCTAAATCCCAGGAAAGCAAAATCTGCTTGCAGACTCCCTCAGCAGACATTTCACAGTCCACCACAAGTGGGAGCTCTGCAACACAGTACTGTGTGAATTTTCACACTGAGGAACTCCAACCAGAGATCTGTTCACCTCTCAAGCAAACAGGAAATGCACCACATATTGCGCCAGACAAGCTCTTGATTGTCACCCCAGGGTGATACTTTGCTTCTTCCTTGGATGGACCAGCTCCCTCTCCTTCTGGTCCTTCCACAAGTTCTATACAAAATCCAGCAGGATGGAGATTGAGTTTGTCGGATTGCTCCCCCGCCCTTTCCGGGGAGCTACCTGATGTACTGGGGTAGAACTGAGCCCACTGGTTCCACCAGTCTGGGTTCCCTTACACTGCCCTGCTGACCCGTCCCTCAAGTGTCCTCCAGCACACAAACAGGTAGCACCACACCCAGCTGCAGAAAGACACACACTGAGATCAGCTCTGTGTGGGAAGACTCATCTAAGGAATTGCCCAACAGTCAAGTGTATGCACCCCTCTGGAGCGTAAACACAAAACTGTATTGTCTTATATTGCACCAAAAAAAAAGCTCAAATCTACCTCCTCCCTCAATGTGGAAGAAGGTGTGCACAGCTTTTTGCCCCCTCATTCCCCCCAGCTATGAATTCCACAAACTGTTTTTAGAATGAACAAAAACAAGTTTAGTAACTACACCAGATAGATTTTAAGTGATTATAAGGGATAGCAAACAGATCAAAGCAGATTACCTTAGTAAATAAACAAAAACCACAAACTGAGCTTAACACACTAGATAAGTAGGATATAAATTAGCAAATTCTCACCCTGAGTGATAAACAGGCTGGCGGATTCTTAAGGCACAAGTTTCCTTAGGGCTTTCCCAGGTCTTCATGCGCAAGCTAAAGATCCTTCTAGCCTGGGACCATCACTTCTCACCATTCACTCCTCGCCTCTAAGGTGTTTCTAGGTGTGTTGTTGCAGGGAGAGTGAGGTATCCTCATGAAGTCAATATCCTCCTTTTATATCTTCTTCCCACTTGTTTGAAAGCTCTCTTGCTGTCATGTGGGTAAACAGTTCCCATTGTATAATGCTATTTCTGAGAGGTTTCTGTTGTACATAATTCCCGGGGTAATTCTTGTGCTTGTATGCATTTCCTCAATAAGTCATTAACATTGTTAGGCCTTTTTACTGTTTGTACCTGAAAGGCTGCTTGGGGGTGTTAACCACACAACATGTTTCAATAACACATACCTAGCCTAACTTCACGTACAGTGATAGCACACACAATCCAACAAGATATTAATCTGGCAGAGCAAGACTTTTAAAATACCTCACCAGATGTACGTTACAAAAAACATATCCTAATTACATGACTGTGGTGAATATTGGGGTTTCAGAGGGTTATCCTGGTTGCCCTCTTCTGTTCCACATAGTTCTGGTTTCCCAACCTCCTACACATCTTCTCTTGACCACCAATCATCCACTGGGTCAGGAGCTCAGGAAATGTTGGGAGGAACAGCAAGATCAAGCACCCTGATTCACATCTGCTCCACCTCAGTATTTGGAGTTTGGATGGGCATTATCATTGTAACATTGATGTTGCACAGCCATAAGAGACCTCTCTAATAGGAAGGACTCTACTAGAAAATAATACTAGCTAAATGGAATTGCTTTTCTTGGGCACATCAGAGGATTCTCCCAGAAACTATAGATATTCCTCTCATCTTGGACTATATCCTCTCTTTGAAGACATCAGGTTTGTCCATCAGCTCCTGGTGGTAATCAGGGCATAACAGCCACCTTCTCGGGGCTACGTGGTCTCTGCACATCCTCTGACCAATAGATTCTGGAAAGCCCTAATAAAAACCTTCCCAGTTATTCAGATGCCTGCTCCCCAATGGAACATAAAACTTGTTCTCTTGGTACTCAAAGGCCCGCCCTTTGAACTTTTCGCTTCTTGCACCATGTCTCTCCTTTCCATTAAGGTCACTTTCCTTGCAGGCATCACCTCAGCTAGAAAAGTTGGCGAACTTGGAGTGATGATGGCAGATTCTCTATACCCTATTCCATAAGGATAAGATTTATGTGTGTCTACATCCCAAATTCACCCCTAAAGTAGTTCTGGAATTTCACCTTAGCCAACTGATTCACTTACCTGTGTTCTTCCCAAAAAGCACAGGCTTCCAGAGAGAAACAAACTCGGCTCCCTTTTACCTGCACAAAACAAAACCAATCAAGAAATCCCTGAGACTATTCATCACTATAGCAGAAAGTCATAAGACTCCACCCAGAGAATTTCTAAATGGATCTCTGACTGCATTCAATTCTGTTGCTATCAAACCTTCTCCCCCTTCTCTCCAGTGATGGAGTAAGAGTTCATTTGACCAGAGCACAAGCAATAAATATGGCATCTCTTCAGAAGGTATCCCTCATGGAAATCTGTAAAGTGGACAATGGGCCTCCATTCATACATTTGCAAGACATTTTGCCCTGGTGTAAGACTCTTCTGCTTATGTCTTATGCCAAAGTACTTCTCCCAGCCCTCCGTCTACATCCTTGCACCCTTTTCCTACTTAAGTATTGTTTGTTGATCATCCCCCAGTAGTATACAATAGGATTGATCACTCAAAGAAGAGGAGGTTATCTACCTGTAACTAGAGGTTATTTTAGATGTATATTCCACGGTGGTCCTTCCCCTCTGCTATGGATCATATGTGATTGGCTGTAAAGAAGGAATGGAAGAAGCAGTCGGTCCACCCAACCCTGTATTCCCTCAGATGGAGGCAATGAGGTGAGCCAGGCCGCACGTGTGCACCAATGGACACTATTTTTTCTCTGGCTATGGACAAATGGTGCGCCTGTACCATTCCCAGTAGAATACAGATAATGACTACGTATCTCAAAGAACTTCCAGTTATAGGTAAGTATAAGCTCCACTTTCAATTACTCAGCTTTCATCAACTTTTGAAATGCTGTCATTTAATTATGTCAAGTTTTTAAGCAAAACATTAATTTTCATGGGGGGGGGGGGGAAAGGCATGAAAGGGCTTTTTCTATGTCAAATTATCAAAAAACACAAGCCAAATGTTTTGCTGGTCATCTTCAAAACTTAAAACCTCATTTGTCTAAGCAGCAGTGATGTAAGGAAGTAATTCAATTTCTGCAGTCTAGTTGCATAAACCCACACTTGTCCACTCCAAAATTGCTATCCACCATTTTAAATATGGATTATTGAATTAATGATGAAAGAAATCTTGACATTGCAGGAAGCATTAATTATGCATCTTGGTTGAAGTAAATTATCACTTCCCTACCACTTCTAGTAGGTATAGGTGTTGGTAGTACTACAGCAAAACACAGATGAAACTGATTGTTTAGAAGGTTCACCAGATGCTCGGATTAGCTAAAATTCTGTGGAGTGTGAGGGTGTGGTTAATCTGTGTAATTGGCAGTGACAGGTAGTAAACCAAGAAAACTGCAGAATCTTCCTTACAAAATGTTAATGATTAAACCACAAAAGATGGGTTAAAATGGTAGAAAATTCTAGTTCATTTGTCTGTTACTCGGTCTGTCAACTGTGTATGTGCCATCAGATATCCCTTTAAAAGGGGTAATATACTGGAGAAAATTGTGGTAGGAAGTCTTCCTACTTTGGTTAATCTTCCTTGTACTATTTTTGGACAGTATCTCAGGTGCAGGTGGCCTTTAGGAGCAGGCACTTAATCTGCTGGACAGGTTATCAGCAGCTGACACTGACAGAACACTAAGTTGTTTTTATCAATTCTATTTCCCTGGAAAAAACACAGCTTTTGCTAATTTTACCTCCATTTTTGTGGAAAGGCAAGAAACAGTTGGAAAACACTAAAATTTGGAATTTGTTTATACATTTCAAAAAATTTAAACTTTAATTCTCAAGTAATTGAAAGTTCCTATTGGGCCTCAGAATAGGCCAGTTCATCTGGTTCTTGCTTGTGTTTTATATTCAAACAGCAATGCTTTCTTCAGTAAAAACTGTTCATACTAGGCCAAGTTCAGCCTCAGATATGCTCTCTCAACTCCTATTGATTTTGAATTAAAGTTGTATGCATATCTGAGGGTAGTTTGGTCCATGAGCTCTAACCTTATAAATGGCTTTGATACTATGTATCTTGTTCTAGTAAATTGGACTGGATTCAGCATTCAAAGATTGTAGCATCCAAGATGATGTAAAGAGAAAATCTACAGAAAAAAATATTTGAGGCATTTGTTGTAGTTATTTAAAATCCTGAATAAACTACTTTAACGCTTATTAAGTGAAATTTCTTAATATTCCACTTAATGGCATGACTAAGAATAAATTTAAGTAAAAAATCAGGTAACTTTTTTGTGTTACTTACAGCTCTTATCAAGCTTTATCCATTCTCTTGTTTCTCCACACATCACACCCAAAGATGATTTGCTGGGAAGCCAAAGTATAACCTGGTACTTTAGTTCTCTTGGTGCATTTGAATTATTTCTAGACCTAAAACTAGAACTGGGTGAAATATCTTGGACAAATAGCTTATTGGATGAAAAATTGTTTTAATCAGCTCTAAACTATTTGAATACTGACACTAATTTGCCCAATGATTTCAGCCAAAAAATTTTTAGCTTAAGCACCATCCACAAAATGGAAGGAGGTGGTGTCTCCTTTTTATATGACCATGTTGCATTATATCCCTGGGTTATGGAATATAATGGGACAGGTCTCCCAATCTTAGTCATGGGAGCAGGGACTTGAAATTGAGTCTTCCCCTTCCAGATGAGTACCCTAATCACCTGGCTATAGTGTCTGTGTCTCCCAATGACTATTCAAATATTTTTGTATACAAAGGGGAACAACTTCAATAGGATAGATTGAGACATCCAAACCAGAGTATGCTATGGTCCGGTCGTTTGGGCACTTTCCTGCAATATGGGAAACTAAAGTAATGGGAGAGGGAGGATGGAGACTTGAACCCCTGTCTCCCACATCCCAGCTGAGTGCCCTGACCAGTGGGATAAAAGGTATAAGGGAGGTACAATCACTACCTCTGGCTGTCTTGTAAATCACTTCCTTTGCTTCTTTATTTTAAAAGTGCCATGAAATTAAATATTTTTGCTTTTGGATCAAATTAAACATTTTGTTTGACCTAAAAATTTTGTTGACTTTTTCAATTTGGCAAAAAAAAATTTGAATTTTGGTTGACTCAGACCAAATATATTTTTTTCCAGAATAGCCTGTAAACCAAAAAAGCAGTTGCTCAGCGTTTTTAACTCTAACTTTTTTTATCAACTTCTTTAAAGAAAAGGTAGCCCAACCTATAGGCAGAAGCTGGGCACTGCTTAGGTAAGTTCCCAGAGCCTGGATTTATATGTAAAATAGACATGTCAAATAATGGCCTGTTTTATGTAAATTCAAATTTTGAGCACACTTCTCCTTTCCTGCGAAAAAGGTCTGAATATGTATCACATAACACAAGTCTAGCTAAAAAGTATTACTTTGAGAGAGCACACCCTGTGATTCATATCTTTGGATATATGTAGGCCCTCCTTTACAGAAAAATAAAATGACCCAAAATGCCTTACACACAAAGAATAGATGTCATGAGGCTTTTAAAAGTTTCATAAATGCTTTGTTTGTTGAAACCAGAAATATAGTTACAATGGGTATTTAATAGGCATTTGTTTGTTAGCTGATATTTGTGCTTTTCATATAAAGAAACTGAATTGCAATGCAGTCAGTACACTATTCTTATATATTTTTGGGTTTTTAGGATAGCCTTGGAGGAGGGGAATCTATGCCTATTCCAACTATTGACCCATCAAGATCACAGGTACGGTCTACTGAGTTTTTGTTCACAGGTAAAGCAAAACTAGTGATTTCCTGCATACATTAAGATATTTGTTTACACACACAGTAGCTATTTGACAGTGTCAAGTACTTTTCTGTTGATTTACTATAATTCTTTAACTCTTGTGGCAACATATGATAACTGTGATTCTCACTTACACACTGTGCAGTGGTATTTTAAAGAGCTGCTTTAGCAGCTCTCAAACAGACAGAAGTCCCAAACTGCTATGCTTGCTTAAAAAGGTTTAAGCATCCAGCCAAAGATTGAAAAACACACAAGCATCTGTCTTCTACCATCTCAGGCATTCAAACTTCACAACCCCTTCAAAAAACTAGACAAAGCCCCTTTCTTTCCAAACTGCCGCCTTAGTGTCGCTAGAATCTAGGCTCTGCTTCAGTCACATTCTTCACTGATATCAGAGGGGTAGCCGTATTAGTCTGGATCTGCAAAAGTGACAGAGTCTTGTAGAAAGACCCACTTTCTTAGTCCACGAAAGCTTATGATCCCTAAGATCTATTAGTCTATAAGGTGCTACAAGACTCTTTGTCGATTCTTCACTGAATGCTCTGCTGAGCTGTTAGTCAACCTCCATATTACATACAGGACTTCAATGTCAAAAATTGGATATGCTCAAAAATATCAGCAAATTATAGGAATTACACTTCAGATCTCGAAACCTAATTTTTTCAGGCTCTCTTGATCTAAAGCTAAGCCCCACTCTTTTTTTTTTTTTTTTTTTTTAACCTCAGGCAACAGAGGTTGCAGGGAGGGATAGCTCAGTGCTTTGAGCATTGGCCTACTAAACCCAGGGTTATGAGCTCAATCCTTGAGGGGGCCATTTAGGGATATGGTGCAAAAATAGGGATTGGTCCTGCTTTGAGCAGGGGGTTGGACTGGATGATCTCCTGAGGTCCCTTCCAACTCTGAGATTCTATGACTCCTCTGTAGGATTGCCTCTGCCCTTTCTCCGAGGCCCCTCCTCCTTCTGTTGCTCATCCTCCCCCACCCTCACTTGCTCA